>CM026575.1:12166390-13380089 GCA_000180635.4 Pristionchus pacificus
CTTCACCCCATTCCTCCATCCTATTCCCTCCATTGCTCTCCTCCTCTCCCTCCTCTCTCTCTTCTTCTGTTCCCTTTTCCCTATCTCCTCCATTTCTCCATACTCTATTCCTTTCAGGCGTCCCTTTCCCCTCTCTCCCTCTCCTCCTGTCTTTTTGGCGCGCATTCATTCGTCCTTCCTCTTTGTCACCTTCCGTTCGTCTTCCCTCCTTCCCCCCCTCCCCTCTCCCTATCATTTTCCCTTCTCCATCACTCATTAGCATACCATCCTCGTTGTTTATCTCGTCGCGTGTCCCGTTGGCTTCTCTATCTCATTTCCTTCTCTCATCAGGTAAACTACAATCAACATGTGCGACGAGGAGGTTGCCGCTCTTGTTGTCGACAATGGATCCGGAATGTGCAAGGCCGGATTCGCCGGAGACGATGCTCCCCGCGCCGTAAGTTATCCCGATCTATAGTTTCATCATTGCCATGATTAATGGATTGATTGAGGATGAGATGACTAATTTGACCGTTTACAGGTCTTCCCCTCGATCGTCGGTCGCCCCAGACACCAGGGTGTGATGGTCGGTATGGGACAGAAGGACTCGTACGTCGGAGACGAGGCCCAGTCCAAGAGAGGTGAGAAATGGTATCCAATCAATCGATAGTCAGATGTATGAATCATTGGATGGAATGAACAGAGGAATGAATCAATCGATTGCAGGTATCCTTACCCTCAAGTACCCCATCGAGCACGGTATCGTCACCAACTGGGATGACATGGAGAAGATCTGGCACCACACCTTCTACAACGAGCTCCGCGTTGCCCCCGAGGAGCACCCCGTCCTCCTTACTGAGGCCCCTCTTAACCCCAAGGCCAACAGAGAGAAGATGACCCAGGTAAGGCATTAACCAATCGATTATTGATTCCATACTGTCTACAGTAGTTGGATGATTCATCTAATGACATAACTTTCAGATCATGTTCGAGACCTTCAACACCCCCGCCATGTACGTCGCCATCCAGGCCGTGCTCTCCCTCTACGCCTCCGGACGTGAGTACCCATTGAATCTCATTCCTTCACTCATTGATCTATCAGTGATACATAGACTGAATTGAACCATTCCAGGTACCACCGGTATCGTGCTCGATTCCGGAGATGGAGTCACCCACACCGTCCCCATCTACGAGGGATACGCTCTCCCCCACGCCATCCTGCGTCTCGATCTGGCTGGACGTGATCTGACTGACTACCTCATGAAGATCCTCACTGAGCGCGGTTACTCCTTCACCACCACGGCCGAGCGTGAAATCGTCCGTGACATCAAGGAGAAGCTCTGCTACGTCGCCCTCGACTTCGAGCAGGAGATGGCCACTGCCGCCTCTTCCTCCTCCCTCGAGAAGTCCTACGAGCTTCCCGACGGACAGGTACGGATCATTACTGGTTGGGGGGTCATGGAAGGGATTAATCGATGGATGATCAATGAGTAAAATCATCTCTTCAGGTCATCACCGTCGGAAACGAGCGATTCCGTTGCCCCGAGGCTCTCTTCCAGCCCTCTTTCCTGGGTATGGAGTCCGCTGGAGTCCACGAGACCTCCTACAACTCGATCATGAAGTGCGACATTGATATCCGTAAGGACCTGTACGCCAACACCGTCCTGTCCGGAGGAACCACCATGTACCCCGGAATCGCCGACCGTATGCAGAAGGAGATCACCGCCCTTGCCCCCAGGTAAGATGGATGACTAGTCATGAGAGGGGACAGGGGGATATGGTAGCATCTTTCTATGAACACGTCTAATGAACTATTCTTGCAGCACCATGAAGATCAAGATCATCGCTCCCCCCGAGCGCAAGTACTCCGTCTGGATCGGAGGATCCATCCTTGCCTCTCTCTCCACCTTCCAGCAGATGTGGATCTCCAAGGCCGAGTACGACGAGTCCGGCCCCTCAATCGTCCACCGCAAGTGCTTCTAAGAAGTGCAAATTGTACTTTCACTACTTTCTTTCGTTTATACTTCTTTGATTGGTTCTTGTACGTCGATGCCTTATTCATCTCCATTCTGATCTGCCACCAATTGCTCATTACAAGATCCCCTTCCCCACTTTCGTACATCCCACCACCAACTCTTCCTCTCCTCTTCCCCTCCCCCCACCCCCCCCCCCCCCCAGCATAATCCGCATAGTCTATCCCCGCGATCGACCCGCTATATGAAGAGGTGCTTTCTCGTCCACGACTACTTTGTATGTCACCTAAAGAATTATGAGATAAAAGGAAGATATTAATCCATCGTTCATCCCACACATGGAACACATGAACCAAGACAGTGTGCCATCTTTCCTTATCATTCACTCGACTTGCCAGCTGGTCTCTTCTTTCTTATCTTTCACTCTCGTGGTGGCCTAAACAGAGTTCTTCGAAGGAAAGGGCAGCTACCGAAATGCTTTCTCTTCTTCCTACCATAATGAGAATGACTCATCTCTCTTCGAATGAGTCATTTCCCCCGGAAAAGAAGATTGTGAAATGGTGACTCCTTTCTCGTCTATCCAACGTTTCGAAAAACAAAGAAGAGGAAGTAAACAGTTGCACATACGGAAAAATGAGAGGGATTATTCATTTGTTAGTAACACCACGTCCCTGATTATTATGAGTGTGTAAATCAGAGCAAAAATCTCATTCAAAAACGAATCGACCACCTCATAGCCTTCTCGAATATCTTTTTTCTAGATGCAATAGAGTGGGGTGAGATTCCAGATGCTTCGAGGGTCATTTCAGGGAATATCCAAGTGCACATCTGGTCATCGATAGATAGACAGTGTAAGAGAAGAGATTCTCTTCCGGAGTACACTATGGAATTAGACGACTACTATAGATTATTATACTTCTTGAGGAACGGAAGATGACCATGATTCATCCATGGATGGAATATTGTTTAATTCACTGGTCACAAGAAAAAAATATGCACCAAGACAATACGACGATCACAAAATACCATGAGAGAGTGATAAAATATTGAATTTTCAGAGTACAGAAAGCGATCATTTAATAAAGCGTAGTAAAATTGAAGATTATTTGTCGCTGACAGTGATTGAAGGGCTCTTACAGTGGTGAATACCGTACTGATCGAGTCTTGAGAATGGGAAGATGCTGCCAGATCTGAAATGACAATTACAACATCTTGTCTCTTAATCATTCTAAAATTATAACAGACAATGATTCATAATCGACTTAAAGATATTGCCTAACAATAAGACAATTCAATGCACGAAAGTACTCTTCAATTCTAAATCCCAATAAAATTCAGCTAGATGTTCTATGTTTTAGAAAAGTTCCCCTTACATTTGTAAACTCTGATCTATTCCCATCAGAACATTGTATTATAAATAAATATAGAACGAAGAAGGAAGGAGGCAATTATGAGGCGAAATATTTTAATACGCACAATCTCGTTGTGTTTTGTCATGTATGATAACACAACTTGCTATTCCCATGAGTGATCATTCGATACCTGATTCTGATCTCGTTGAATATCGGAGTGTAGATGTGAGATGGCTGCAGCTGACGCCTCTCTCATCGTCCATTCCACCAACACTGATGACTCCCCTTTCACAGCGAAGAAACGAGTATCGCAGATTCGAGTCTAGAAGAGGAATGAAGAGATATAATGGAGGAGGACACGACTCACGATGACATTGTCCACTCTGAGATAGAATCGTTGAAGGGCGAATGAGCACGAAGGCATCACACGAACACGAACTGATACATAAACTTATTATGGACAATCTCTTGCAAGAACAATGACAATTTACGCGAAAACTATTGCTTGACTAAATCTATATTGGGGAAATCGAATATAATTGTAACATCAAGCCACATAGTTTCGTATTATTTACAAGGAACAATGATTACGATATTAGAGAGTTAACAAACCTGATAGGACAGCACAACCATGATCGGCTAGTTCATCCTCGTACAGAGGAACCTACAAATTAAACAATTTAATAGACATTAATAGACTTAGTCGTTCTTCTACTGGACGAACAGTTATAACCTGTGCATAGAAGAGTATTGGTTCTAGCTTCTTTAACCTTTCTAAATCGACTGTATCCGTTGTCTCTTCCGCTTTTAGACCTGAGAGAGAAGTGCTTGACTGTCCATCTCTTCCACTCACCTTCCGCTGTTCCTGCATATTCCGTAGTGTACGTCCAATCGAATGGATGGGCAAACTGCTTGAATTCGGGGAATTGGGCACGAGATTCCTGCCAATGAGCAGAAGGAGCGACCTGAGAAGAAGAATGGATGGGATACTCATGGGGAAGAGAGCAGACCTGCACACCAGGGAGATTATTAGCATCGACCATCTTGAGTGCATCGAGTGTATTGAAGGAGAGAACTGCCGACGGATGAGAATGCCATCTCAAACATAATCAAATTCACTGATGTTATTTTAACCACTAGTTAGATAGCCGGGACCAGCAGTTTTAGAGAGATATACGAATGAATTTATCCACTGGTTGCATTACACGGAATACAGGGCGGTAACGGGGAGGTGGGATTGATCTCTTCGTGAATGAGTGCCATCGTGTCGTTCAACAGACTCTCAACATTGTCGTTGAATCGATCCCTGATCATCTCCATCATCTCCGTCTCATTCGTTCGCTGAGTGATCGTAGGCTTCGATTCGATGTAGAGAGGAGTCAATGGATCGTTGTTGTCGAACTTGATGGGCACGGAGGTAATGGTGATGAGGAGAGTGAGGAAGAGAAGAAGAGAGATCGACCGCATCGAGAGAAGCAACAAGGGTGGAATTATATGTGGGGGCACCCCAGACATCTATTCTCCAACAGAATAGCGGATAATGATAATATAGTGTTTTCAAAAAATTTATGAAATGATTAGTTATTTTCCAACCGAATCTCAAGTGTATTTCGAGGGAAGATCATCTCAGGAAGACTGGGCAATTTCAATTCTCTTTCGAACAAGCACACTACACATTCTCTTCCATCGTCTTCGATAGTGGTCGAGGCTGAAATCAGCAAGTCTCCTTTCATTATATCTAACTTTGTCCAATATCACCGAACGATAATATAAACATTAAATTTTATTCATAGAAAAAGAAATCACTGGCCTAGCAGTGACTAACAGTTGACCTTTACCTTTTACGATAGAAGGGGGTTATTTTTTCACTTACGTGGATGTCTGCATTGACTTGCCAATATGTGATCCCATTCAGCACGGAAGTCGAGTATTTCCCCGTCAGAGTATGAATCCGTCTTGTGAGCAACGCGACGAGCGTTCTCCATTATCTAGAAGAGGTGTATTTAAATACCAATGCAAAAACAACGAACTCAGTCAGAATTTTTGTTTTTTTTTAAAACTCGCACATCGGTTCCTCCTTATCAAAATGAATTGTACCTCTTGAGCAGCATCAGATAGATAAGGATGCGATGTGGTTGGAACTGTCGAATCCATCGAGAACTGTCATTCCAATGGTTTACTTCAATCCAATTGTATTCACAGATACATTATTCGTCAAGAACGTATATTGGAATTTTAACAAACGTATTGAACAAATTCTTTATCACTCGGAATCCACGAGAAGAGCTAGGGATAATCATGTCATCTGGATACAAGCGAATAGTACACTTGCGAATTCCATAATATTATCAGAAAACGGGAAGAGTAAACAAATTATCTGACGAGAAACTAACGATTCGATCAATTATAGTGAAAGGTCCTTCTCGTCATATCACTCATTATGTTCCTCATCATATTCCTTTTCTACTCACCCTTCACAGTTGCATCCTTTTGTAGAAAATTACAAACAATTGTACATCATGCACCTGTACCATAGAGAAGCGATACATAAACGTTGATTTTATTACCACATTACCTTTTTTTCCAGCATTGCAAGCTGTAAACATGGTAACCAATTCAAACCAAATCTCACCTTCTTCGAATAGTCAGAAGTATTCTTATTCACACTCCTTGACAGAAATCATCTTGATATTCAAGTCGATTCTCTGACTTGCACGATTTATTTTGTTAATTTCAACCACTCCAACAAACTTCTTTTCCCATTAACTACTTTAACTTGTGTGATCTGTTATATATTTTTTGCATTAAGTATAAATTACCATAGTTTGAGTTGTAGTCCTCATCGTCTCTCCAATGTACATCTCTCGCAATTCGAAAGGAGACCGCATCGGAGGATAGATGAAACACTGAAATGTTCAATAGCCCTGCGATGAGAATTACGTATTGACAGCTTTCAAAAATACTCAAACAACCAACAGTAATTGGAAATTGTAAATAACTGGAAAAAATGAGGGCTAAAAAAACTGAATAAGCATTCAATAAATGAAAATTGATAACTAGATTCGACTTACTGTTCAACTCAGGATCTTATAAGCACTTGCTTGGAATAGTCTTTCAATCATCATTGCTCTGGAAAGAATATAATGAAGTGAATCAATGACATCTTTGTGAACTACCATGCAATTGGTAAAGGGCTGGGAGGCATATATTCTTCCATAGTTTGATGTGGATTCAGTCAGCTACAGGAAGTGTCTCCTGCGAATCTGGTTGGTATTATCGAGATTTCTTGATAATGAATCTTTCACTACATTGGAAAATGGCTCGAAACGCACACTATTACAAAAATGAAGCGAATTGGAACAACTAGTAACCATACGAACCTCTTACTTCATGAATATGGGGATAAATCGAAACCATGCCCACTGTGTAGCCAACATGATCGTCATATTGAGAAGCCGCATAATCATAAGATATTCATGCCACTTCAGTCTGAACGAAGAAATGTTTTACGAA
The DNA here is from genome assembly GCA_000180635.4 of Pristionchus pacificus. Lineage (NCBI taxonomy): Eukaryota > Metazoa > Nematoda > Chromadorea > Rhabditida > Neodiplogasteridae > Pristionchus > Pristionchus pacificus. The sequence continues at coordinate 12,173,208 of CM026575.1, forward strand.
GAACACATAATGTCAGTGAAATTTTGAACAACTCTCAATTTCGTGAGAAATACAAGTAATCAACGAACCAATAGCTTGAAGTGCAAAGCCGGCGTCTTCGGCATGGGATCAGGAAGCCAAACAATACACAAAACAGACCAGATGTTTCATTAAAACCATTTCAGAAAATTGAAAAACAAATCCGGCATTTTTAAATTCACACCCGGAAAATAGTAAGTTTGAACATTTGTTATACAGTACTCTCCATATTTTGAAGAGATTGGAAAGTAAGTATTTATTAAATATTTAAAAAGGATGAAGAAAGGTGAAGAGGTCGCTTGCCAGCCATTCTCATTTTCAAGAGATCGAGTGAGATTAACAATATCGAATATTCACTTTGATTGCCTCCCTCTCGTTCAGAAGCTTAAATTTTGTTCAGATTTATCTAGGAATTTTCATTCACGGATTCGAATCTACGTAGATATTGCGTTTGAGATCTGATTGTGTGAATCTATTTCATTAGTGACAATTTCGTTTGTTATCTTCATGAGAAGAAGTTCTACTAACAAACAGTCATCAAATCTCGATCCATTGTAGATTTAGTTTTCATACATTTCACAATGTAAAACCCTCCTTCTGCAGACCGCTATTTAAAATAAACATGTCTTATTGTTAGTTATTAGAATTGTATCATGTGCTGTGTATCTCAGGACTAGCAAATATGGCTTTTATTACAGAAAAGTGTAAAATTAGCAAGGTGAAGGAATCAGAGTAGTTCAGCTCAGCGAGAGAATGACGAAGTAATTAGGGAATAATTCTTCGTATATTTGTAACAGCCAGCCAGGGCAGGCGAGAGATGGTCAAGTCATTGGAATAAAAGTAGAAGGGGGAAATGCTAAACGAATAGACGACCTCACAAGAAGCACACCAACGATAAAAACGAATCAAAAGAAGCCGATAAGGAGCGAGAAAATTTCAGATGCTTTGGTTCACCTCTTGACTATGGAAAAAGAAGACGGTCGAAGACAAACTAGAGAGAATTGACTACTGTAGGAAAGGTGAATTGATCAATCTACCGTATGGTCAGTCAATACGAGGGGATTACGGTAGACAGATAGAAGTACATTCTACGGTATTGCCCGTCTCTTAGTCTTACAAGAGGATACTTACAATGGCCTGATTAGGGAACAAAGAAAACCGAGTAAATATAATGGGAAGGGGGTAAGCAAGGGTAAGCATAATGTAAAATGGGAAAGGGACAGGATCCATTTACTGGTCCTTCTTCTCAGTCTCAACAGCGGCTCTCTTGAGGAAGGGAAGTTTCTCCTCGAGGATATTCGTCACGTTGTCAATGTGTCCCTTCACAACGGCCAGTTGAGCATCAATGGGCTCCTGAAACGAACAACTTTAATATACTGTAGCTGCGTCTTTGACTATTGATATCTAATCTTAAGTCTAAAGAAGTCGATAGAGAGGGAGATGCATACCTGGTAGGTCTCATAGATCTTGGGAACGGAGAAGATGGCGATGACCGCGAGGAATACGAGAGTGCAGCCAGAGAACCATGCACCAATGTAAGTAAATGACCAGAGGAGAAGACCGAACTGCAAAGGTAGTCTCTCATCATCCCTTTCCTCTTCCTTCTCTTACCTTGACGGAATCGACGATGCTCTCAACGAGGAAAAGTCTTCTCAATTGTCTTGCGAGACACTGAGCGTGTTCAACAATGACATCAACTTGCTCTCTCACTCTATCCTGAGGAATGGATAGATCCTGCTCAAGGTAGACTCTGAATGGGAGGAGAGATCATTAGAGAGAGAAGGAAAGGGAAGGAACTGACTGGAAGGGATTGGATCCATCAGTCTTCTTGATCTGAGCCTCCACAGCCTTGATAACACGGAATCCGACGGTGCCAGTGAGAACGGCGAGACCAGAGTACGAGAGGACAGTGATGAGGGGGAAACTGAAGAAGAGAGGAGTTGTTGATGGTACTAATAGTCCATTCGAGAGACACCATTCAGATTGGTCAATGTGCATTCATTTCGAAATAGATTGCACCCTTCTTCTTCCTATCTCATTCACCTGATTGAATGAGTGGGAGGGAGTGAACTGACCGAGTGAGAATGAAGAGAACAGTGAGAATTGCACCGAGGGCGATTCCCGACTTCTTAGGATCACGCCAGTAGATCAGATCGAGAACTGAACGAGATTCGATTACACATTTGATCTATTTTGATAGAACGAGAAATGGAATAGTTATACTTGCTCTTCCTCCAATTCCATTTACCATAGAGATGAATAGAACTATTATTCATCTATTTTTCACCCCACATTCAACCGTCACACAGATTTTCAATAACTTTTATAGCAGTTGCCGATTACCTTCCCTGTCATGCTGCAAGGCAGTAGCAGACTTGGTATGACAATGCATTGATTAGAGAAGGAAGAAGAATAGAGGGATGAATACTCAAGACTACTCTAGCCAGAGGAGAAATAAGTACAGAATGATTGGAGGAAGAGAGGCGATACGCTATCAATATCGTCCATGCAAAAACCTCTCTTTTGTGAAGGGGGAGGGGGGAGGAGGAAATGAAGACAGAGGGATGAACAATCCAATTCTCCGTTCGTTTCTATTCACAAAAAGGAGAGCGATTCGTGTGAGATATCCTTCTCTTTTCTTCCTCTCTCAGGGTCACCAATATACTCTCAGTTTATTCCATTCCTACTCTCTGATTCACTCCAATCGATCAGATTACGGAAATGGAAGAGAGAGAGAGAGAGTGGAAAATAGCTATTCTTATGCAATCACGTAGATGTGTTTCATCGCTGTGCAAACATTGATAGGACAATCGAGAGTGATCTCTCCTCGATTAGAATACTCTCTCGTCTCCCTTTCTTTCTCTTCCACTCTCTCACTATCACACACTCTCTCATTCGCAGTTCGACAAATCTGCAAGAGGATTCCATTCAGACTGTCATTCATCCGTCTACTCTTACTACGAGAGAAAAGAAGGAAGTGATAAGGACTGATTAGAGAGAGAAGATAACGACAAATTGAGTCAATTGCCATGATAAAGGGGGTCAAGGTTTACGAGTCTTCCCTCATCTTCATTCATTACTCTCAATCTAGCACCTCCTTTCATCTGTTTGCCTTACTTCTTCCATTGCGAACATCACTACCGGGATTAGACTGTCAGGTCAAAGTATAGAATGAAGAAAGTAGAACGCCCTTCGTGTTCTCTCTCGCGAGAAAGAGATCTACTAGGCAGTGAGTGAGAGGGGGAATGAGGGAGGGAGGTCAACTTGACCCGTGAGTACACCTATCCTCTCTACTCATCTACTATCACCTTTCCCTAAGGGTCATTATTAGTCCATCGATCACCTCTCAACAGGATCACTAAATGAGTGCCCTTCTCTTCACTCCCCCGCTTTTCCATTTTCTTTTGCCGTTCTGGTCAAACTATGGGCAAAAGAGATGCTAAGAACAAGGGCAATTTCCCGTTCCCTCGCCTGTTATGAACTGTGAAGAAGAGAAGGGACGAATGGGGGAAAGGAATTATGCTGATCAATCATTCTCATGGGTCAAACAACGGAAAGAGAAGAGTAAGGGTCAGATACTAGTCACTACTTCTGTAGAGAGGAATCGATCGACCCGGTGACTAGTATTCCGTCCACTCTCAATCGGAGATATCCATCTGAGACCTTACATGAAAATGACCAGATCGATCAGTCAAATTAATTAGTCTATTAATGCCCTTTCGTTATGGAAATCCAATCCTTCGACCACAATTATCTTTCGCAGTTCGACAAATCTTTTACTTTCGTCTAAAAAAAAAACTGATCCGAACCCAAATTGAATGGTATTGTACATACCCTGTCCGGGGAAATCCTCAGCAGGAACCCACTGCTGGTACGTCTTCTGAGAGACCTTGCGGAACTTGGGTTGAGCCATTAGTAATGAGTAGAGGGGTAGATAGTCACCGAGTAGAATGGAGGATCGGAGGCCGAGTGAGAGAAGAGAGAGGGGAAGGGAGAGGGGGAGGGGGAATACGACCCTCTACAGTCCCCCTCCCATCTCTCTCCTCCTTCCATTCACTCTCTTCGTCTCTCTTTCTCTACTCTCTCTTCACCTTCTCTACTCTCTTCTCACTTTGCAGTTCGGGCGCCTTGTTTCGCTTCTTTTGTAAACGGGGAGGAGAGGAGGAATCCTTACTGGGGGAGAGCCACAGGAAAGAGAGAACTGCCAGTCAATCACACTTCATTCACGTGCATTACTGTGTCTATCCCGTGTCATCTCTCTATCCACTTATCCATCGATAGAACATCACTGGAAGGGAGGAGGTTCATCCCCCCTCAATCCTCTTTCCTCCTCTTATCTCCTTATTGTTTTCATCTCTCAGCTGTGTCGTTTCCTTCTCGATAACGATTGACCATTACGCATAGAGAGAATGAGAGAGAGAGAGAGAAGGAGGACTATGAATGGATAAGATACCAATCGAGGAGATTAACTCCTATGGTAGGTCACTACTCTCTCGTCACTCTTTCTTTCCCTTCTTCGACCAATCCATCTCTTTCTAGTATTCTCAACCCCCTTTGGCTATCTCCTCTAGTGAAGCGTTGAGATAAAAGAGTACGAAGACAAGAGAAGAGAAGGGATGAGAATGGGAAGGGATAAGGATGGAAGGGGAAGGGGGGGGGGGAGATAGGGGAGAAGAAGAAGAAGAATTGCAACTTCCACTTTCGAATGCGCCCATGGGAGATGGAGAGAATGAGGACGAGAGGAGAAAAGTACTGTTGATCTACCACAGCTCTACCCCTTCCAGAGAGATCAAAGATCATATACTCACCTTCTTTCCTTTGTTTGAGTGCTTCCTTCGAGAAGTTACTCACTGCATAGATGGTCATTCCAACAGAGAAGACCAATCCAAGATTCAGTCCAATCTTCAGTGTTGAATTGACGAGGAATGCTATCAGGTAGTACACCCCTCTTCCCAATGAGCCCAACTTCGACATCTTGCGTGTGGCCTGGATACGGTAGTGTGTGGTGTTCTGAAGCGACCTTTGCTATTTCTCGTCGGTCCAATTCACACGGGGTCATACAATTGAGGGACTGGGGGAGGGGTAGAGAGAGAGAGAGAGAGGCTTGGGGGTATTGACTAGAGAAGCAGAAGAGAGGGGGAATTGGCATGGAGCCAGAAAGGGAGGAAGGGGAAGGGAGTCATAGGAAGAAGATGGGAGGGTGGACTACTACTACTACTAAAGTAAGAAGGGTGAAGGGAAGGAGAGGAGAGGGGAAAGGAGACGAGTAAGGGATGAAGACTCATCTGGAGGAGAGACAATGGACGAGAGACCACCCTGAGGGGTGAGAGAGTGAGAACAAGGTAGGGGAGAGATTACGGTAGACAAAGGTATTGATAATGCATTGGATTAAGAGATGGGGGATAATCTAAGAATCACATATGGCATCTTGTTTACAGTCAGTTTCCTCTCCTCGCTTTCCTCTCCCAATTGAACATCGAGTCACGAGTTATTGTGAAACGAACATTACTACGCTTCATCCCTAGTAGACGAGGCACTCTCTCCAGTCAACAGATTACCATAATGGAAACAAACACGAAACACATTCATTGCGCTATCTACAGTACCCTATCATCTCTCTCTCTCTTCCTATCCTTCTAGATCTGCGGCTTCACGTGATGAGTAAAGAAGGAGAAGAACAGAGACAAGGACTGACCACGGGTGGGTAGAAGCCTAGTCAGTCACTCTCTCTCTCTCCTTCCATGGACTGGGGGAGGGAGGAAGGGTGGTCACGAGGAGTAGGGAGAAGGAGGAGGAGGAGGAGAAGGAGGAGGAAAGAGGGGGGGGGGGAGGAGAGTCCTGGGGGAGGAGGAGGAAGAGAGAGGGGCTCTCGCATAGATTAGATGGAGAGTGCGCGAAGGAAAGAGAAGCATCGAGGGAGGGGGAGGAGAGAGGGGGAGGGAGGGCTCTATCCGAGAGAGAGAGAGAGATGGAAAGTTGACTATAACGAGATGTTGACAGATTCTTCACTGTTCATCGCTATCTCCTTCTTCTTCTTCTTCTCCTCTTCTCTTCTCTATATTTAATGCAGCAGTCGTCGAGGAATGAGATATCACTCCTTCTACCGTATTCAGTCACACCACCACACTACAGTATTCCATTCATTGACTACAGTAGCATTCAAATCCAATCTTCCGTAATAGCTCTCGGGTCTCCATGCCAACCACCCCTTTCAGTATAATTACCTTCTGTAGAGTCTTCACAATCTCACCTGGAGTATATCTCTCCCTTCTCTTCGTCTCTCCATCAGCTTCCCCCTTCTTCATCCCTTCTAGTCTCCACTCTAATTATTCCATTTCATCAGCACTCTCTCATTTTCCCACACTCTCTCGTGCCTCTTCTCATTTCCGACTCACGATAATGGAACCAGAAGGAAGAGCAAGCCAATTATTGATGCGTCGACGTTTGGTAAACATCAGACAGCGAGAGACGCTGATCTACCGTAATCCATCGGACTCACCACGAGGATCGACGGACTTGAAGTTGAACCAGGGACCTTTTCCAGAGGGAGAAGTCGAACCAGAGTGCTTCAGAATCGATCGATGAGGGTCATGATGGGGCTCTGCAATGAAGGATACTGTAGATGAGACAGAGAGTACGGTAGAATAAAGTTATTCATCGATTGGTCGTTATGCTCACCATGATGTCCGAGGTGTACGGTAGACGGTTTGACATCCTCATCGGAGATATCCTTAGGAGGAGTAGGAGGACGAGCGACTGTCTCGAAACCACTGCAACACAATCAATCAATATTTATCGTCTACAGTATGTTTCTCTGATCTGTCTACCGTAATCATGGATCAACAACTGACTGATGATGGTCGTGATGGGAGGGAACAGAGGGAAGGGGAAGATCCTCGGGTTCAGCCTGCTGTAATCGATATAGTTAGAATCGTGCTACCGTACCCTCTAATATACGGTACCTCAATTAGATCAGTGGGAATTCTGAGTGGTCCATCCCTCTGGAAGGTATCCTCTTCGGGAGTTTGCTGACCGAAATCCGGCTCGTCAGAATCGGAGTGATCACCCAACAGCTTCGACACCTCAATATACATTCATTATTGTAAAATAATAAACCGTTCCGCGTATTCCGATCCCTTCATTTCGACTTCGTTCATTTCGACTTTTGACTGGAGTGTCTCCGACCCACGCTCTTGTTCCTAATCGTTTCCTAGAGGCACTAGTAGCATTTACTGAGGAAATGATAATTTTAGTATTGATCAATAACGAGCTAGCAAATAAAATGTTCCGTATTATGCGCTAAACACCGTAGCGTCTCCGCTGAGCATTTGAATGTTACGATAAATTGGAGAAATAAAATCAGTCTTCGATCGTCTTCGACCGCGCACGTACCGTATCTCTGCCCGAGTCCTCCGAGGGAGAGATGGGAGCATCGACGAGCATCTCCTGCATAAAGAATACGGTATTCGTCACTCTATCCATCGATTCTATCTACCGTAATCCCCTCACTCTCTTACCTTGATTGGTTCGGGAACAAGAGTGGATGGCTTCTGGATGACATCTCCCATCAGATCCGAGAGATCGTCCATTGCAGAATGAGTCTGAATGGAGGATACGGTATGAGCAGGGTACGGTATCAATTGGATACGGTATGAGCAGGGTACGGTATCAATTGGATACGGTAGGGTGAGGAAAGCACGTGCATTGCGGTAATTCACAACTGGCGGTACATTATTCATGAATTACTCATAAATTTTGCCGTGCTATCTCTCGACGATCGAGGAATCACCGAGACAAAAGGATGATTCAATTGATCTCTCTTCTCACCTGTTTGGGAGGGTCGACAAAGTGATGGTCCTGATGGACGAAATCGTCCACTGCCTGAGGCACTTCGTCTGAAATGAAGTCAGTTATCGATTAGTCTTCTACATACAATAATCCTTCGAATGAGTTTAATCCACTTACGAACAGCCTTCTCGATGGCTTTCGCTCCCTCACACTCAGCGAGATGGCCGATCACATCGTCAACCTTAATACAAATATGTGAAATCCTCTCAATTCGTCCATTCGGTTCACTTTCGAAACGGATTAGTCAGCATTTCCTCACTGTAACACATCCCTTTCTAAACCCTAACCCCCTCTCCCTTTTTGCACGAGATATAGAGAGAGATTCAATTAGTCATATTGGTGCAGTTTTCGTCTCCAATTTCGAAGACGTCTCATCAGATCTTTTCCGCCCTCCTCTGATCTCTCTAATTGAGTGATGAGGGGAAGAGAGGGGAGGTGGAGGGGGGGGGGGGTGAAGAGAAGGAGTCACTTGTTCCCAATCCCCTCCTCTTCCCTCTTTTCTCCTCCCTTCTTTCCTTCCGAACCCACGAGCTATTTCAGTGAGTGAAGAATACGAGACGACGAAAAACAACGACGATAGTAGGGAAAACAGAAAAAGCGCGCGCTCGTTTGGAGAACAAAAGGAGGAGCGAAGGGTGGCCATTTAGAGAGGGAATATGAGACGATAGAAGAAGATATTGGGCTATGAAGGGACATACTACTATACACGTCAATTCCCCTATTGCATCACCATTGTGCTGACCCAGTCTAGACTATCTATTTCACCACACTTTCGAAATTCGGATCTAATCAAGGGAATGAATAATAGGAACGAACCTTTTGGTGAGCTTGATCATACGCGTGTTCGAGGATATCACCGACTCCATGATGAGAATCCATTGGGGGCTGAAGAGAGAGATGAGATTAGAGAAGATATAGAGGGAGTGAGGGATACAGAAGGATAAGAGAGAGAGAGAGAGATGAAGAGAGCAGTGACAATCAAATTGACAAGGAATAGTCAACGAGTTACTGCTGATATTGAGGGAATGAAAGAGTAGAAGGGAAAGGAGAGAGAAGGGACCAAGGGAAGAGGAGGGAGGGGAGAGTAGAGGGAATCGAGAGAGTGGAAGAGGAGGAGAGAGAGGAGAGAGAGAGGAGGGAAGAGAGTAGATCAGAAGAAGGCATGAGAGTAACCAATTTGAATGCAATCGAGAGGTCGGTGGAGGGAAAGAAAAGAGAGAGGAGACATTTGATGAATGCTAATCAAGTAGAGAATCGGATAATATACGAATAAAAGAGGAGTAGTAAAAACAAGATTTATGTAATCATGAAATAGAGAATACGCTACTTTCAAATACACTTCTAGAACGTTCTCTAGAAGGCCCGTGAATGGAGGTAGAATGAGACAGGGGAAAGGGAGGGAAAGGGAGGGACTACCGGAAGAGAGAAACGATTACCATTACTGTTCCAACTTAGATTGAGTTGAGCACTGAGAGTAAATAGACAACTAGAAAAAGAGTAAATGCACTATTCGTAAGATTTGGAAATACTGGCAATCGACTCTTCATTCCTCGTACTCTCTTACCGGTCGGAGTGATAAGAGAACACGCGGAATGAAGAGACGACCATCACCCGTATTTCGAACTCTACTATTCGCCAATCTCTAGTTCAAACTGGTCACTGAAATGCATCAGTTCGCGCCTAGGGATGGAATTGAGGGAGGAGGAGAAGGAGAGAGGTGTTGACTGGTAGAGAGGAGGGAAGAGGGAGGAGGGAGAGGGGAGGGGGCAAAAGGACGGGGGTGAAATGGATGATGACCAGTTACTGAGTAATTATGACAATTTGGCCTTGTTCACTCACGAAAACTTGGGAAAGTGAGAAGGAAGGAGAAGTTCACTCCTTATGAGACCCCTTAGAGACACGTAGGATAGAGGAAGGAAGGAAAACGTCCATTACTATGAGATTGTGAAACTACCTCTCAACTCCACCCTTGCAATGATTCACTCTTTACTGCAAAAGAGAAGAAGACCTTTCGAAACAGAGAGGAGCACCCGAGAGGGATCAACACTTGTCTAGTGGAGAAAGACGGTACTTGAATGGAATAACATGCATACAACGACTTTCTACATGAAAGACAATCAACAACAGAAATGACGCCTACATAGAAGAAGAGGGGACTTTGATAGATGAGAATTGCAGATTGAATGGGAGTGAAGGGGAGGGATGAGAGTGAATTAGAAGTGGAAGGTCTGTCAATCGAGTGAATTCGACTGACAAAGTCATGGTTACTGAGAGTGAGAAAGTTATCGATTAGAAGAGAAAAGAAGAGGAGAGAGCAGAAATTATGGATGAGAGATGAGAAGGAGATCAGTCTGCAACCAGAGAGATTCGCCCCTCTCGGGAGTCATTCTCACTCGAAGACGAGGTCTCCAAATCGTCGACTTGTTATATGCACTCACTACACCACTCACACCACACACTACACCACCATACCGTACCTCGTCGATGTTTCCGAATGAGGGCGATAGTAGTTCGACGTGATCGTTCCCGACGACTTCGAATGAGGAATCGGACTGAGGAGGGCAGAATGCGTCCTGTTAGGCAATTTGAGATGTGCACTATGGACATGAACACACAACAGAGACACCAGGGAGAGGGAAACAATGGAGTAGTTCACCCTTTACTTTTCCCATTACAGAATGGTGGGTGGGTGAACTTTCCCATTTGGATCTTATCACCAAACCAAAGCTGTGCTGCGAGAGATGAATCATGCATGAGACACGGTGCTTCCGAATACAAAAGCTGGTAGAGATGGAGGAATGGAGGAGGAGTGAAAGGAGGAAGGGAGTTAAGGTATCACTCACGAATGACTTGTCTCTTCTTAATACTTGACACTCTGCATCGAATGAAACAGTAGAAAGAGCAGAGAGTGAGGCAGCTCTTCCTCTTCTCAGATACTTCCTTTCTCTTGGTGTACGAGGCATTGAAGAGGGAGAGGGAGGGGCAAGAGAAGGATCACCCATCATTGATACTGTATCTGATGGAGGGACTGCATTCACTTCGTACTTCTGTGATGATCGAGAACGAGATCGAAACCATCTCATTGTTGGTCGATGAAGAGAAAGATGAGGAAGATCGACGAGAAGATACGATGAAGATGGAATGGGAGACCAAGAAGAACGAGAACGAGGAATGATTGAAGATGAGGTCTACTCTCTGATATAGAGAGGAAGAGGGGGTGGACTATAAAGAAGAGGAAGAGGATACAACTCACTCCCTTTCCTCTTCTACTCTGTACTCAAACACTTTCTTTCCTGGCGGAATCAGCTTTGACTTGGAGATGATTCACTCGAATGATGGTCATACTTGGCCAGAGGGGAAGAAGAGAAGACAGGGGAATCAGAATGGTGAAGAGGTGAAGGGGATCAATCGATGGATGGGAATGAAGAAATTACGGGATAATACGAGACTCATGAAGTGCATTACAACCAGAGAGAAGTGAGATATGAGAAACAAGAGAAGGAAGGAAGAGAAGAGAGAGAGAGAGAGAGAGCAATCGGTCTTGGAGGAATGAGACGGAGAAAGGGAGATAATTATTTGGTAGTAGGACATTCCTAGAACAACCAACTACGCATTTCGTTATTGTACACAAGTGTTCAACAATTTTTCCTCAACAAAATACTGAACACTTTTCAACTTTCTTTCTTTTATGGCCCAGAGATCATAAAATGATGACGGGTTGTAAGAACAAATAGAATGGAAAGATTCGAAGTTTGGGTGAGATAGAATCATCAGGGTTTCTCTTACAGTAGACAGACTTAGAATGAAGATGAACATCTCAGTGTATCACTATCTCTCTTCATCGACTGAAGAGACGTAGGGGAGGCTTATCACTTTTTCTCTGCACAAATCCCATTCTCCATTCACTCCCCTTTTTGCAACTGCCCCTTTCTCTAGCAATGTCAATAAGCAAACGTTCCATATAAGCAGGCGATGGAGACTCAGATGGAATGAACACGAAAGGGGAAGGGAAGCGATAATGAAGGGGTACAGGATCGAATAATTGTGGATTCACAAAGGGGGTTGAAGAGGATTCACATCGATGAGGGAATAGAGGGAGAGAGGAGGAGACAAGTGACAGTGCGATCCTAATCGATAGATTCTGTATTCATTCTTACCTCATCTTCGAAATCTCCGAGAAGGTCGACACCCTGTGAGCGAGCAGAAGGATCAGATGGAAGTTGACCTGCAAAAGATCAACGTTCATTTTCTATTAATTTCTGACTTTGGAATGCACAAACTATTATAATCATTCCCTCGTTTAAATTTTTTCTTCTTCTTTTGCAATATTCCATATCTATCCCCAATTGCCTACCATAAAGTGACTGCTGCATCTGATTGTGGAAGTTCGTAGTGTAGTCAGCGAGAAGATCGGAATGAGGATCGACCTGGAGATATCAAAGATCAAAGATCAATCTCGACCCTCAAAATCATCTCTCACCTTCTCGAATCCACTGCTGTCCTCGCTGTCGTTGCCAGAGGTCGTCTCTCTTACTGGCTCATCCGAGTGGAGGGGCTGCAAGGTGAAGATTCATGAATGGAAAACGATCCTCTGATGAATCTCTCGAGTCATTTCGAAATGTTCTAGGCATACGTCAAAAACTAAGGTCATTAACATCCAACACGTGGTATTATTTTGAAGAAAAAATATTTAAGATTATGAGGCTATCTTCCCTCACCTCATTCTTTGCAGCAGCTGCAGCCGCTGCAGCAGCGAATTGATCAGCTGGATATCCTTCGATTCCTCCGGGCGGCGCATTGGGAGAGAGATCAGAGGGAGAATCCATTGATGAAGATGGAGATGAAAGAGGAGAGAACTTTGACGATTGACGAAGAGATTTTCGAGTGAGCAGAAGATGCTAAAGATGAAGGAGAGATTGGATAGGGATGATGAAAGGAGGAAGAGGAGAGAGAGGGAACACGCAAATAGAACACACGAAACAATCAAGAGAATACTCGAGAGATGAGTGATCAGCAACATAAAAAATGTGGAGTAGAAACGGAGAAGATCGGGTATGGAATGATCAAACGGAATATGGACAGAGCAACCAAGTGGGAGGTTAGATAAGAATCAGAGAGCGATCAACACTCCGTTATTAAATAGCAGTCATTGATCACAACTGAGAAATATTAATGATATCATATCACGCTCACTAACAAACCCCCCATTCAGACAGATCAGACTCTAACCGGAAAGGTGGCTTCTCTAAGCGTATCGAGGGCCGATATATACGTATTCCTCGTGTCGAATGAAGCTATCGAAGAGAAGGACACTTTACGTAGTGCTTCTTCTGAAGAGATCAATTCTCTATCAATCGATATTCATCATCGACCGTCTCACAACATATCAATGAGATATAAGAGAATGCAGGCACAATATTCTTCAAGAGGGAAACTCCCTATTCCCCATATTGTAACTGACCCACCGAACTCTCCACTCAGACTCCTATCAGGCAGTTCTCCAATGGATACGGTATCTTCGTCCTCTCTAGGATCCATTCCTCGTAGATATACGAATGAATCCTTTCCATTCTGTCCATGGGGTAATCCATTCATTGGGCACAGGCAGAGAGAGAGGGGACTGGATGACTGAGGACGGGGTAAAGGGAGGATGGGGAGTGTAAGCCCTGCTCTTCTTTCCTCTTCCGACTTCTCTTCTAGAACCACATGACCCCTTTCTCATTCCATCCCATCTCTCATCCATATCACTCATCATTGATCACTCGCGTTAAATGTCATTCCAATCACTGAATGAGTCCCTTGTTCCCTCTCGTCACCATGGCTCCTTCCTTCCCTTCAGGGGTTCCCTCTCTCTCTCTCTCTATCTCTTCCACTCTCTTCGCTCATTGCACACTTTACCACTCATTATGGCATAATGGAAAGAGGGAGTGAGGGAGAGAGGGAAGGAAGGGGGAGACCTCACAATACGCTCAACATGGAGGAAATCCGAGAGGCTGCCTATTTCCGAAGGGATCAGAGAGAGGACCAGAGGGGCAATGGAGAGAGAGAGGATGAATGCCATAGGGAATGAATCGAGAGAGAGAGAGAGAGAGAGAGATCAGAAGGGGACGAAGGATGAAAGAGTAGACTACTCTTCTCCTTCTTCCTCTTGAACAGTTGCAGTTATGAGTATCACGGGTTATGAGAACGGAAGTGAAATGAAGAAAGTGAAGAAAGGGACGAATGACGAAGTAGAAGAGAAAATAGAAGTTGAGATGAGTAAACATGCGAGGATGAAGAGAAGAAGAAGAAGAAGATCCGTCAGATGGAAAGGAGATGGAACATGGATACAACTCTCTAAGGGGAGATCAGTTAATGGACAAGAGTGGTAACTGATCTCACTCCCTCTCACAGTTCCTTCTGTTGCTCCTTCTCCACTGCACAGCAGCCTCTTCCGCATGCATTGCAGGGACTGAATCACAGTCAGGCCCGGATGTGTCTCTCTTTCTCTCGCAAGGTGACAATGGACAATTGAGGGTGTGTCCAGTGAGAGATCAAAGAACGATATATTGTCTCTTTTCAACCGAAAGAGTGGCAGTAATCGCACGATGTGGAACGGGGGACAACAAGAGAGGGAAGGAGAAAGGAGGGAGAGGGAGAGGGACGGAGGGAAGGAGGGAGGGAGTGAATTCAGAAGATGGTGAGAAGAAGGAGAGAGAGAGAGTTGATCACGTGTAGACTGCTCTTCTCAGCTGTTTTGAGTGGGGGGAGGGAGGAAGGGCGGAGGGGGGAGGGGAGAGGGAGGAGGTGAATGACACCTATAAATCCCCTGACCAGCGCACTCTTAGGGCTTCGAAGCAGAAGAGATAACAATGTGATCACCTCCCTTCTTTCTTTTGATCCTTTCTATCTCTTTTCAGGAGAAGAATATGAGAAGGATGATAAATGGACGATTGAAGGGGACACTTACAAGTAGTGACTAATTGTTTACTGCCATTTTGAAAGCGGTCGACCCCTCGTGACATTCAATGGACGAATGGAACAACGGATAAGAGAGAGAATTATTGTACTGTGAATTATAGAGATTCGAAGTTGCATGGCTTCAGACCACTTAATCAGTCTGAAGGAGGGATGAGAAAGATGATTGAAGTGGTGAGAACAGAGATGGAATGAATGAATGGAGAATGAGAAGATGGAAGAGGAAAGAAGGAGGAGAGAGAGAGAGAGAGGAAGGAAGACGAGAGAAAGAGAAACAACCACAAATGGGAAGAGGGAATTGAACCTCCAGACAACTAGAAGAAGAAGAAGGGAATGGATGGACTCTTTCAGAGAGAAGAGAGAAGAGAAGCAGTGATTTACCGTTTTTGAAGAGTAGTGAAGAGAATACTGTGGATGGAATGACCATTTTAGAAGGTGAATCAATGATGATTAGATAAGGGCAATGGAATGGAGAGAGACCACGTGGTGGACACTGATAAGGACTAGAGAACAGATGATTGAAAACTCTTAAATGAAGAGAATGAAGAGAGATTCTCTTCAGATCCATTGCACTCTTCAACGAGGACAAATGAATGAGAAGAATGAGGGCTCGTGGGTCATTTTGTGATTGGAGTCTCGTTTAGTACCAGTCCCTCCCTTCTTTCACTTCGAGATAACCTCTTCCCTTCTGATAACGAGGAGAATCACCCTCTATCAGCTGACCACGAGAGAAAAGAAGAATGACACCTTCGAGCACTCTTCCACTTTCGACATCTCCATTGAAGACATAACAGAATGGGAATTAAGGGGGCACAACTCTCAGAGACTACGACAAATTGCGAAAGAAGTCTATTGGGAGACAGCAATGGGTGGAAATAGGATGGGAGAAGATAGAGTAGTACTTTGAGAGAGAAGAAGAAGGGAAGGAGGAGGATAGCCAGTAGAGAGAGGGAGGAGGGGAGAGAGGCTTCCCTTCTTCAGTCACTCTCTCCTCTCTTCTCTACAGATCGATGACTGAGCCATGGAAGAGGAGGAGGAGAGGGGGGGGGGACCCCTGAGAGAGACAGATGAATAGGAATGGAATAGACAATACGAGTCAATGGTCACTCTCTCTCTCTCTCTCTTACACAAAACGGCTGACCATCTCTTGCATATCTCACAGATGTAGATTTGAGAAAGGTATCTGCAGAATCACTAGCACTGTACTAGCTGCCTGACTGGAATGAAAATGGTGCACAATGGATAGGATGTAGAACACTGCAGTCTCTCTAATATTATCCACAAGCCCTAACTATATTTCCATCTTTTTGCCCATTCTTTTCCTTTCCCTTCTCTCGTCAATTGCATGTTGCAATGGTCTGGTCTCATTAGACTATTGAGACACTAAGCCGTCTCTCTCTCTCTCTTCCTTCTCCCATCTCTTTCCCTATTCTCTTCCAATTTCATCATCCAGATACCCTTTACAGAGGAGTCGACTCTCTCCCCAGTCAATACGAAGCCGGAAACAATGACCACTGAAAGAAGGGACTATCATACTACCCTCGACCTTCCAGTAACTGAACAAGTATTTCGAATGTAGAATTCGACACTTTGTATTATCTTACTCCCTCGTGAAATATAACGATTAAATTTATACAGTGGATGCGTTTTCAACGCCCCGATCACTCGAAATGAAGAATGATGGACTAGTGCACAGAATAATGAATTCACACGAAGTATCGGAGAGGGATAACACAAGATGGTACATAGAGAAAGGGAAGGGAAAGGGCGGAATCAATTGATACGAGTAACGAGAAATGAATGCACGACGAATTATTATCACTGATATTACTTTGATTACCTTCGATTACTATGCTATACAAGCAACATTTAGACAATTTGAAACATTTACAAGAAGGGAGAATAAGGTAGAACGAAAAAAAAGACAAAGCTGTTGTTTGAGGAATACTGGTTTGCGACAGAATGAAAAGTAAATCCATGGGAAATTCGTACTAAAACCAATTATGACTACTTATTACCTGTATTGCAGGGGCACCCTAACGAGGGAAAAATGATAAAAAAAGATCTCTAAATAACTATAATCGATATGGGACGAGTATTAATCGATACTCATCTTCTACCGTACTCCTTAATTATTCTTGCTGGGACGTCCACCAGAGGGACTTCGATGACCTCCCATCAATTTGGCTCTATACGCATTCGTTGCCCTTCCGGGACGAGCGTTTATTGAAGTGAACGTAGATCTGAACGAAGTAATCAATACCGTATCTACAGTACCCCATCCCTCTCTCTCTCTCTCTTCTCTCCTTCTCACCTATTTCCTGCAGTAGTTTGTTGTCCTCCTCTTGGTTGTCGATAGGCAGAGAAGGAAGAGAATGTCGATGGTGGTCCTCCTCTTCTTCCACTCGCAGAGAATCCACTTTGGACTTCTTCTCCCTCTGACGAAGAGAGATCCTTGTCGTCAAGCGAGTACTTAAATAAGAACTATCATAACGAATCTCTCAATCAAATTTAACGACAAAACTATCTTGAATTATAAATTTTTCGACACTTCTTTACTACCCACAAGTAAACGCGAGGCGTTTGGGCACTAAAGTAAAGAAGTGCCGATTTGTCATTATAATAAGTAATGAGTGAACTAACCTGTTCGAGATATCTCTGTACAGCATCGAATGCATTGCTCAGTCTATCCAATTGATCAGTGAGACTTTCGTCGTCCCTCGGGGGTTCAACTGCAGTCGCCAAGAGATCCTCCACCGAGACAGACAGACAACCCTTGTTCTGAGCGCTGCAAACGAAATAATTGTATAATTTATAATTGTATTAAAATGAAATAATTGTATTAAAATAATTGTATTAAAATGAAATTCGGACTAAAAACAACAAAAAAACGAACCGAAATAATTGTATTAAAATGAAATTCGGACTAAAAACAACAAAAAAACGAACCGAATGAGTTCTATGCTCTTCTTGCACTTGGTCGACAGTTGATCAACCACTTTCGCCAGTCCAGATAGAGCCTGTAAATGAAGACGATTAGGAGCTGATTGGACAACAGTTCCCAACCTTTTGATCTTTGGTCTTTGAGTGCTGTCTGGTGAGCTTGTTGATATCCTCGACGACTCCTCTCGAGTATTCAGCGATCACCTGTAGAGATCAAAGATCAATTCTGTGATTGAAGAAGCGCGAGCAATGGCGACAGAAGGCGGTAGTAGTAAGCCGAGCTCTCAACAGATAATGCTGACAGAGGAGGAAGGAATCCATTACAGTGAAAGCAATCAGCTCAATCCGAAACTGAGGAGAACCCTTTCTTCTGGGAACTGATTATGACGAGTAGCAGGAGGAATACTTGGAACCCTAATCAGTCTAGACACTCGCATTGCACTGACATGGGAATGGTCTGAACTCACATTCTCCGATCCTAACCAAATTTGCAGGGTAGACTAATTTAGGGATGCTGATTTCAAATCTGTTTTCAAAAACTGCTTCAAAAAATTCTGAAACCCGGTTACAATTGTTCAAAGTTTTATACACAAAATCTGCTGCGCCATTCGCATGAGCTATCACCCACATCTCGAGGGAAGAGAACATGAGAAGCGGTGGTGTAGTGGGGTAAGGCGCTTGGTAGAGGTGATTGTGGTTCGACTCCCTGCTGGTGCTACTTTTTTGCTCATTTTTTCGCAAAGCCCGGGCAATGTTTTTTTTCTATCGGAAATGTCATAATATGCATTGATGAGTGATAATGAACTTTCTCTTCGCGAATGTGGCTGTTTTTTATTTTAAATTTTTTTCACACTTTGACTATCTACTTGCCCATTAAATTTATTTTCACAATTTTTTTCAAAATTTGGTTTTCTTGAGCTCTTGTCAATTACAATTAGCTGAAAAGCATATTATAGCATTTCCGATAGAAAAAAAACATTGTCCAGACTTTGCGAAAAAATGAGCAAAAAAAGTATCATCAGCAGGGAGTCGAACCACAATCACCCCTACCAAGCGCCTTACCCCACTACACCACCGCTTCTCATGTTCTCTTCCCTCGAGATGTGGGTGATAGCTCATGCAAAATGGCGCAGCAGATTTTGTGTGTAAAACTTTGAACAATCGTAACCGGCTTTCAGAATTTTTTGAAGCAGTTTTTGAAAACAGATTTGAAATCAGCATCCCTGAATTAGTCTACCCTGCAAATTTGGTTAGGATCGGAGAATGTGAGTTCAGACCATTCCCATGTGAGAACACACAACTGATAGGGGGCGAGATAAGAGATTGCACTCGATAGGAGGAGGACACCACATATAGCCTTCCCTTCCCTTTTCCCTTTCCTTACCTGCATGCCCCCTGGTGGCCTTGCGTACTCTCTACTGTACTTACGGTACGTCTGAATGAGGCTACCGTACTCTATTTCATTATCGATATTGAATTGATGAAGGAACATAAACTGACTCTTTGACTG
This sequence comes from Pristionchus pacificus, assembly GCA_000180635.4. NCBI lineage: Eukaryota > Metazoa > Nematoda > Chromadorea > Rhabditida > Neodiplogasteridae > Pristionchus > Pristionchus pacificus. The sequence goes on from CM026575.1 coordinate 12,192,484, forward strand.
GCATGGGATCTCGCTTCATCTTCAGCCGTAGCATGGAGTGACTCGGATGACTTGTTACGCACCAGTTCAGCACCTCGGGGAGGCTGTAATCACAAAAATTTACTACTTTTAAAATGCAAAAAAAATAATCAGAGAAAAAAAGAAGCTCACGGGCTTGTGCTGTCCATTGTTGCCTACGTGAAAGGAAATGGAGCGATTATTGACGAATTGATCCGATCTACAATCGATTAGTTAACATACATTTCTAAATATCCAGTCAACAATACTCACAACCAGACATAGCTATTTTTTGCACATTACAATATCGATTCATGCGTCTTTCCATTGACAGTACATTTTCATATTTTGACAACACAACATCTTGTTCTTTCTACAAACCTTCCAACATTCGTCGACGCTTCAGAAATGTCGCTATTACTGCTAAAGAGTTCGAGTCAATTCCAATTCACCATAAAGACCGTATCTATCCACCGTGGATTCCCCTCATCCTGACCTGTTCTTGGCAGCTTGTGCCTTCTTCGCTTCCATAGCAGCCTTCATTGGATTGTAATCCTTCCTTCTCAACCATGCTGTCATCTCATTCTCCCTCTGCTTCTCTGCAGCCACGTTACCCGACTGCAACTGTTATTACACATACTCATTTTCATTCTTTCCCTCGGTCGCCAGTATGCTTTGAAAGCCAACTAAACGTCCAGTAAATTTTAAAATGGGACGGATTACTATGAAACGAATTTACCTACGAAATGCCTAAATATTCAGTTGGCTTTCATCATCCCCTCTCTTCCTCACCAATGGTCGTCCTCCTCCCACTTTGAATGGAGGTCTCTTGGGTGCAGTCTGTGGTGATCCACCTGCTGATCCTACTGTCACTCCTCCATTCACTCCACTCGTACTTCTCATTGAGAAACGACCTCCATCCGCACGTCTGAGATGGGAATACATACAGCACTTACGCGGACTGGAATCGAGTACTGGATGGATACTGTATCTCCGAGTGGATGTTATTCTACAGTATCTCCTCACTGACTCGATTTCAGTCTGTGATCACTCTTCTATCCACTCGTTCAATCCGTCCATTCAATAGCATGAGTTGTGCAGCCTCATTGCAAATCATAGGACGGACTGATGACGATTATCGATCGATAATCATACCGAGAGTACTGTATCTGACTAGTCTAGGATGGTAATGGGAACGTGACCAAGAAATGTTAGATCATTTTCATGGGGATTTCGGGTTACTACGGAATACGGTAAGTCAGTGTGATAATATTGAATGCATGCGGTATTGATCGATTATCGATCGGACACTCACAATACGACATTGAGAAAATGATGACATGGATGCAACTAAAGGGGATTTTAAAGCGCCAATAAAAGATCAAAGAGCAAGACAAGGATAGATTACGGTAGATCATGCTCAAATGGATTTACAAAACATTGATTATCGTTCTCCGTTTTTAGACTAGATAATCACAAGTGAGATAAGGTAATAGATAGGATAGACAGGAACAACTATATGAACGAGTGCTTACGTTTCACTTTGACATCGATATTTCGACTTCCTGAAGTGGTGCGGAATTGTGAATTTGAAAATGGATAAGAGCATGATCAAAATTCCAAAAAATATCGTTCACATTGTGCTTGTGGGTGACTATTCAATATTATGATGGATTCGAAACACCTTCGTACCACGCTTGGCGAAATAAGGTGAAATTAATGAAAAAATAGTGTTGTATTCTGACCTGAAGTTGCCTCCACCAGTCGCATTGCTGACTGGTTGGGGCGAGTGTATGGGCGGTTGATGTTGTCTCTCTGATGCTGTAGTTGTTGCAGAGGGAGAGGGAGGAGGAAGGGCGGAGGGGCGAGGGGCCGTGAGACCGGCTGACGATGCCGCCATACCGAACACCTGCAATGATCATGTTTCACTCCCGTGTTAACTACGGCACGATCACACTAATTTCAATTACATGTCCTTGAATATTTCCAAAATAAAAGTCTCACCGATCGATTAGGCATGGAGGACATGAGTGTCTGTCTCGCCTTGGGAGTGCTTCCTGAGGCAGTCGATCCTACGGTAGACGTCCCACCACGGGGAGAGGTTAGAGCCGCTGCAATGGGTAATCATTAAACTCCTTCTTCATACAACTTCTCCACCATAAAAAACCGGGCTAGTTGAGCCACTACATCCACCTTCCGTGGTTCAAATTACACCTTTCAACTGTGGTTATCAATCTCAGGCCATTCAATATAATTGGTTCCCGATTGGTACTGAACATGTCTGCTCTGCTCACCTCCTCCCATGGCCTTCAATTTGGCCAACTCGGTGAGTAGCATTCTACTAGTGTTCTCATTGGATGCAGCTGCAGGAGAGGGGAGAGAGGGAGTAGAGGAAGGATGGGAGGAAGAGGGAGCGAGGGGACGGGCACGACGAGTCACTGGAGAGGGGGAACGAGACACTGTCGTCCTGAAGAAGGAGGGGAGAGATTAGAGAGTAGACTACAAAGTACAGAGATCAAAGATCAATCACTCACTCAGTATCACTGCTACTCGCATCGCTGTCCCTCTCGATAATCTGGGAAGTGATCATCGTCGAGTGCTGACGACCTTCCGATTGACCTGAAAGAATGAGAAAAAAGTTAACTTTTCTATCTCAACCACGGTTGAAAAGTTGGTCGAAAACCACCAAAGTTCGAAAATATGCTCTGTTTAGAGGGAAAATCGTGTATGAACGTATCCGGTAATAAAAAACTTGATCTTTTATGGATTTCGCATAAATAAGCCCGGTTTTCATATCCATGTATGATCTCAATTCGAATAAATCTGACCAATAACATAAGTGCCTGCATCACTGTTATTGTCCGTGTCCTTCTGACTACTTCTTCCCATTGAATGGACTCCCGATGAGGAAGACGAAGAAGGGGAGGGGTCGGCTGTGGCTGGACGAGCCTCTGGAAGATGTATTCATAACATTTATTCTTGTAATCTCATAGTATATTCGAAATGAGTAATGTACTAACTGTCTCCATGGAGTAATCTCTCTAGTAGGAATCCCTTATCATCTCCACTGTTCTGTCTCACAAGAGGGGATGAACCAGTGGAGGGACGAGCGGATGAGGTCGAACCACCACGAGTGGGAGCTGTAACCATACACTCTTTACATTTCATTTACAACTTATATTCTACATTAATACTTTTCCAAAACAAAACAAACAAATTGAGTGAGTATTGGAAGAATACTAACCACTCGGTGTTCCTCCTCCCACACTTCTTCTAGCCATTCTTCCTCTTCTCGCAGCATCTTGTAGTGTCATTCCTCTTCCCTTTCCTGGTCCCCCTCTCTCCTCTCCCTCTCCTCCCTCATCACCGAATGAGACTGTGAAGGCAGTCGGAGGGGCGCGAGACGCTGCAATTATCCATTTTATATACTAACTAGGGTGCGCAAAACGGATCACAATTTTCTTCATTTCACAAACCCTCTCACCACCCGACCGGTCGAGAGTGTGTGAAATGAAGAAACAATGTTTTGCTCAGCATGAATAGATCAAAGGTTATAAGTAGCCATCTTTCACTTCACTTCGTACACATAGCTGACAAACATTATGTAATCGGACGTATTCCCTCTCATTATTCTCCTCACAATAATTCAATTTGTCTCTCTCTAATCCCACACTCTCTGGCTCTCCATTGTCCCCTCCTTTCGCATATAAAAGGCCCTCTCCTCCCTTTCCCTCCTTCATTATCTCCCCCATCTCCCTCGAAGACGGTCGCCCTCTCTCTCCCTTCCTTCTCCACTCGAAAAACGTTGCCTTCTCTGGAGCTTAGGCTAGGGTTGGCTTGCCAAGCAAGATTGCAAGATCTTGAAAAGAAATAACTCAATTATCCCTTCTTGTCAAGAGCAACGAGTTGTTTTTCAAGATCTTGGTTCTTGAAATGATCTTGAAATTCAACACTTTTCGTCATTTTTCACGGATAGACCGGTCGAAGGGGGTCGGTATGGGTGGAAAATGATCGACCAATCTTGAAATTCTTGAAATACTCTTGAATCTTGAAATGATCTTGAAAAGAATTGGCAATTTGCCAAGTTTTGCCAAGATCATTCTGCGATATTCCAATCTTGAAATGCGGTTTCAATCTTGACAAGCCAACCCTAGCTTAGGCTTCGCGGATCCCCCACGGCCCGGAGCTTAGGTTTCGAGGATCCCCCTCGGTCCTACAGAGGGGGGGGGGACCGAGGGGGCTCCAGACCGAGGGTCGGGGGCTTAGGCTTCGAGGATCCCCCTTCGGTTCGGGGGCTTAGGCTCCCATTCGGGTCGGGGGGCAGACAGACAGACAGACGTCTTGACGTTTTATTACTTAAGGAAAAATATGAAATCTATGATTCTGCCACCGTAACGGAATAAACATTGAAATGAACTGAATTGAATTGAAATGAGAGTACCTTTAGCCTTGTTCTTCTCTTCCTTCGCTCTTCTCAATTCTTCCTCTTCTGGCATTGGCTTATTCAAGTCAATCTCCATTCGGATCGCCTTCGGTTTAGGCATCGGAGGGGAGGAATCCTGTCAAAATTATTACTTTTAGAAGCGGAATAAAAGGAGCGATAATATTCCTGCATGTGACCACTCTCTCAATACCTCTCATCACTAATCGATAGTCCCTCCCCTCTCTCACACACTTCTCCTCTCATTACCATAATCGTGTACAACTTTCGTCCACTTGTGACGATGATATCGTCTCAATCGATGAGGTTTCCTTACCTGTCCATTCATGGTCGCCTGTTCTGCAAAGGAGGTCGGTGCAGCAGGAGACTGCTGTTGGAAGTATGGATTGGAGGGAGCGGGACGGGATGATTCAGAGTCGGATACGGTAGTCGACGAGAGCGTCGGAGGGGTCACACGACGAACGTACGACGAACTGAATGTGCGAGATCTTCCATTGCTGCTTTTACACATTTTTGCCACATCTAGCCTGTTTTCTTTCATATATAAAAATTGCAAGCAGGAAATAGTGAATAGAGTTCGAGAAACAATCCGACCCGATACCACTGGTAATACCGAATGACCGGCCCCGAATTACGAACTCTAGTGGATACCTTTCTGTATCAGTATAACTCGTACTCTCTCCACTGAACGATCCCTTTCCTTGTCTCGGTCTACTCGACGGAGACGCCCACCATACGGGAGCTGACTGCAATGAGCGATTATTAGTGATCGGTCGAATATCACGTTCTCATTAACCGTCTCCACTAGCATCAAAGTATCAACACACTTTGAAGCCTCCATTCACCAAGTTCAAAAAGCAAATAAGATGCAAATTCGATACCTGATCAGTCTGTGGCAGAACGGGCGCTGATCCAGGTGCCACCATCATTCCCTGTGGTGGCCCTCCTCCGAACCGTGCAGATTGCGCTGCGTTGATGTCCATCGATGACATCATCTGACGATACTCTGTCGATGAACGAGTCACGTCGCGTCTGAATACACAACGTTGATGAACGAATGGAAAAACAATAACAGACCAAAAGAATCAGGATGATACTCACCTGAATGGATCCCTCGGTCCCTCCGGGTCTTCTGGTTGTGACGAGGGAGGAGATGGTCGTCCATCAGTCTCATCCCGTCTCGATTGATGGTATCCAGCAGCGAATGATGTCACTCCCTGCAAAAATATCCTATATGATACTTTGCATCCCATTTTTTTCGATGCAGTGACAAAGTAATATTGCGTACCTTTCCAAAGTGAGGAGATCCGGGAGCCTTTGGTGACGACAATCGATCATCTACAATGGTAATGCTATTCGTGCGCTCTGTTAAACAAATGGCGTACCTCCGACTCGTGTCATTTCATCGGTGGAGCAAGCAGCCTGTTGGTACTGTTGTCTACCTCCTCCCATCGATGGAGAGTACGAAGGGACGGCAAATCGAGATGAGAACTGGGGAAGGGGCGCCATAGGATAACCTCAACTGGCAACTATTTTACCATATTCACTTATATTAGATTGCTGACCCTGAAGAGGTGCATATCCGTAGAATTGATGGGGAGCGGGCGCTGGTTGGACGGGTGCACCGTGAGGGGATGGATAGTACCGGAAGAGAGAGGCAAATCATTTTACAATTCGATACTTTTGGAAAAATTGCCGGATGTCATCAACCCCCTAATGACCGTATTTTTTAGTTTTGTGTAGGAGCTGTGACTGAAGTTCTGATTGGACTCACATTGGTTGATAGTATATGGGTTGTGGTGCAGGTGCAGCTCCTCCTTGAGAGGGAACGATGAAGTGCTGACCCGTTGCAGGGTCGACGAGCAGTTGACCCGGCACTGTAATTGGAATACTCCTTCATTCTTCATCCCTCCTTCTCTCCTACCAGAAAAAAACTCTTTATAGCCGGGAATGTTTGCAAGTTTCATGTATTCTCTACTTGATTTTTCATGTCTGTCTCTTACCTGGATACATCTGTTGTGCATGCTGTCCACTGCCTCGTGCAGAGTGCTTCGGAGTCAATTGAGGAGTACTACCTGGAGGGGATCAGTTTAATACTTATCAACTACTAATTCCATTTGCATCATAAATGAATATCAACATCATAGATCATCCCTTCTCCCCTCTTCACTCACCTCCTCCTCCACTTCCCTCTCTGGGTGAAGATGAGATACTGTCAGTCATGTCTGGTCCCTGCAATCAAGAGGTTACGGTACCCGTTCAAAAAACTGTCACCTTGCATTTAACCACTCTTTCTTCAATACGCCCGTAACATAGATAGATTACAGTATCCCGTGGAGTGTTCTCAGTGAGACAAGGAGGAAGTACAAGGTCATAGTGATCACTTCATCTTGATCAGACTCGTTCTCTCTCTCTCTTCTCACTCCTTTCATCTTCTTCCGTTACGATCGACCAAAAACAGCCAATAAACTCGAGTTTGAGAAGAGAAGAAGAAAGGAAGGAGACAATCGAGAGTTTACAAGCAAAAAAGAGCCGAATTTAATGGAGAGGACGAGGAAAGGGAGAGGAGGGAGCTCCGTGTCACCTTCCATCTCCATCTAATTAACTCCCATTAGAGATGCAAAAAACACACTAGGAAGACGAAAGGAAAGGAAAGTGTGAAATCGATCAAATGAATCATTTCTCTCTCTTGTATTGGAGTAAACGTGCCCTTTACACTAGTGACAAGAGTAGAAGTTACGAGAATAGAAAGAGAAAAAGAGTAGAAAACTGTCGAGAGATTGGGAGAAGAAACATCATCGAAGTGATTAGTGAGACCGAGATGGTAAAAGGAAACAATTTATCGCTCTTTTCTCTCTCTCACAATCAAAACAATCCCATTCATCACAGTAGGTCACCCGCCGAAAAAGATACTAGAAAAAGCAAGGAACGAGCCAATTGACCACCGTTACCAATTAACTATTGGTTGAAATCAAGCGAGGGGTGAGGGGTGAGGGGTGAAAGAGTCAAGGCTGCCCCTATTTCTATGCAAAGTTACGACGTATGCGAACACTAATTCCCATCGTGTTCATGAGCATGAATAGCATTGATCACAAGGTAATTTGTCTATAACATGATCGGTGGATGTTGAATAACTCTTCACCTAATGTTCGTACAGTGTTCTTTTCCCATCCAATAGAAAAAAAACGATCGAACTGAGCTACCTGAAATCCAACCCCCACCGTTTTTTTCACTTTTATGGTGTAACAATTGAATAAAGGTGGATACCTGATCGACGACGTCTCCGTATATCCGATGGGCTGACGATGACATATCGTCCTCGTTCACGGCTGACAGAACCACTCAAATACATTTCATTATTTAATATTACTTCGATAAAATAACAAATGATTAACACTATTGATCACTTATTTAAATCACTGATTGATCAATACACATTTTGACTCGTAAACACCCCAATTATCCACTCAATTCTGACAAGTTCCACAACTTGAAATGTCTGTGAGTGAACACAAGAGAACGAAAACTATCGAAAGTTGAAATAGAATATTTCCGAGAGAGATGAGAATGAGAGGATGATCTCAGAGAGAGACGATTCGTTTTCTCGCAAACATTCTCACGAAGAGGAGGAAACTGGAGAGGATCAGAGAGAAAAGGAGGAGGAGGAAGAGATGATTGAAAATAGAGAATGAAAAGGAGGTTGCGGAGTGAGAGGGAGTAATCTGATTCCCACAACTGTTCACCCTATCGTCTTTCGTAGAAGGAACTGCTTGTGATGGGAGGGGAAGGAAGGAAGGGTGGTCATCTGCATAAGAGTGACCCCCTCTCCCATCCATCCATTCAATCCTCCCTCAGGGGGGAACAGTTGCTTCCCTTCCCTCTCTCGAGTTCGCGCATTCGTGCCAGATTCCCCTATCAGTATACAGTGAATAGAGAAGAAAAGGGGAGACGAGCGAGTGATGGGAGGGATGCAACATCCATCAAGAGATCTCCTTTGATCCACAAATGAAGAAAGAAGGAAGAAGCAAAGGCCACAGGAAATAGTGCACGACTAATCTAATGACAAGACTGTTGCACCATCTGCCATTGTATGCCCCATCGACACCTTTAGAGGAAGAAAGAGCTACCAGTTGGATATGATGATTGGGAGAATAGATAATTACCCATCAAATAATAATTAAGACAAAGGAGACCTTTAATTCGAAAGCCTATTGCTGGACTACTAATGACGCTTCAGTGACAAATGTGAGTTGAAACAGCCTAGTCTCGGAATGAGTTGTGAGAGGGGGACACAACAGAGATTACTATGAGTGATGAGAGAATGGAGACGAAGACAGATGAAGATGCACCAACAAAGGAATCTACTCTTTTATTTTGTAAGGATGAAGGCAGTAATATTCAAAATGAGAAAACATGGAGTAGTTGAATCAATCACTAGACTACTCTCCTTCATCGTTCCTCCTCATCTCAACACTCACCACTACAACCATAAATCTCACAAGCGGCAGTCTCACTCCAGTGGTATACATCTACTCTCGCTTCCCCTCCAACTACTAATTTGATTCATACGCCGCCAAGTGTCTTTAGTGATCATCATTTTCAAATGATAAACCCAATGGCACTAATAAAATAAGAAGAACCGTACAAGTGCGAGTATTTGGTGGTCCTCTTCTACCGCATTGATTGATTCCTCCCGTAGATGAAGAATCGAAGGAACGTTGAGATGAGACCAACTGAAAGGAAGAAAGATCAATATCGATTACTTACTGTAAATAAGGAAGCATGTGATAGCAATCAAAACAGGAGAAAAAGACTGAGTCAGACAGGAAAGCGGAGGGGGAAGAGAAGACAAAGAGAGATCAGTGCGATAGTGATAAGTAGAGTATGAGTGTTCTCTCTTATCAATCGAATAACGTGAGAAGGAAGGGCTGTCTCTATCTCATTTACAGCTCTCTTTCAATCTCAATCAACACGTTCTCTCGTGATGGGTCTATGGCGAGCTTCCCATAAGCTTTTTATTATTATCAACAATCCTGAGATGTTTGGCGATCCGGATGGGATTACAGAGGGGTTAGAATGACGATGGAGAAGAATGAGGAGAAGGAGAAGGGGGAGAAGACGGAGGACTATCAGTGATCAGATCAAGGGCAGATTAGTGATTGGATGAAGAGGGAAGAAGGTACAATGACCACTCTACAGCCTCATTTTATACCCCCACTTCGGAACCTTTCAAAGGTTCTCCCAATCGAGACAATCTTACTCAATGAGTACTTTGAGTTGTAGAATCGAGCGAAGCATCAATAGAAAGGACTAGAAGAGATCCATCTTGATTAGAGATGATAGGCTAATTGAGAAGAAGGAGGAAGTATTACTCGATTCTGCTAATTTGCACGTTGAATTGATCAACGATACAGAGGAGAACGAGGAGAAGAGGGTTCTCAATAACCCCCCCCCCCCCCCCCCCCTGCATCCCTTACTTCTCTTCCACTTGTCAGTATGAATTAGTCGAGATCTCAAGTTGGAAAGGAAGGGGGGGGGGGGTGCTTCTTATTCCATTGCTTACATTTCAACACTAGTGGTCTATCACAAACACTGCCCACTCTCGTGTGGGTGGTCACGGAAGGAACTCGTTTGATGGAGAAGGAGAGGGGGATCGCTGTATAGCTGCCCTTGACAGGGGCTGCCTCTCAGCTTCTCACTCACTTCTCAATCAGTCTTATCACCCGCTGTAATCTTGAAGGGGCTAACCACAAATGAGAGCGCGATTCGGAGATGAGAGATATAAGGGAAGATTGAGAGAGTGCAGAGAGAGAGAAAGATAGTGCAAAGTGGAGATTTCCTACTGGAGATGAGCCAATCTCGACTAAACGAGAAGGGAACAACTCTCTCTCTCACCAGATAGACATGGATGATAAATAATTCGGTTAGCACGGGTCGTCCCTTTCCTTACCGCACACACACGCAAACAACATCAATTGAAGGAATACCTCACACCAATGGGATCATAACCAAATCAAGACTATTACAGTAACGACGGATCCATGGGAAGGAAAGAAGAAGAAGAAGAAGAGGGAGAAGAAGGGAGGAAGACTGAAGTGAACACACAATGGTAGATCATGCATACACATTCATTCTGACGGAGGAACGAATGAATACAATGAAGGGAATCGACGTGAATATTGGTAGATAGAGAGAAAGAGAGGGAGGAATCTGTGGGAAGATAACAAATGAAGAAGAGTCCTCTCGATACTTTCGTCCGTCCAGCGAAAAAGAGATAGAGAGGTGAGAAAAAGAAGAGGAGGAGAAGGAGGGAAGATTCCTTCATGAATGGACAAGTGGACAGAAGGAAGAGGAGAGGAATGCAAAGAATAGAGAGGTCTTTTCTACATCCTATTGATGAGTCGATGTCTCTTTGCAATAAACAACCATATAAAGTTGGACATTTCTTTCGAGGTACTACTTAGATGATGAGGCAAGAGAGATGAGGGAAGGGACGTCGTCTGATCGTTAGACAGACAAGTTTGTGGTCATTTCTCCTCTCTCTCTCAATCTCTATCGAGAGAGACGAAGTGGGAGAAGGGGCAGGTTGAAATACTCGTTCTTTCTCTCGCCCCCTTCCCCTTGTCACAATTATCATTATTTCGATGCCATTGTGGTCCTTGACCATTCACAATTCATCATTTGAATGACCATCGGATAAAGAAGAAGGGTCTAAACGAGATCTCCCATTGATCAGCAGTTCTGATCGAAGGAGGGGGGGGAAGGTGATAGAGGCAGTTATCAATCACTCTCGATTCCCCGTAGCTGCTTCGTAGCTGCTTCAGTCACAGGTCATAAAGCAGGTGTGTGTACAGTGTGCAGTTCCTTCCCCTTTCCTCTTCCCTTTCCCATTTACTGTTTCCCTTCTCTTCACAAGCAGGACTCTCTAATTGCCCCCCATCATCTCACTTCTTCCACTCTTTCACATGATTCTTCTTGTACGTACTTACTAAACACAGACACAAGTGCGATTTTTAGAAAAATATAGGATGAGCTCATTTTCAGACAACATTTTGGAGAACTTTCATCGTAGCAACGAAATGGTCTGAATAGCAACTGAAAATTAGATGAGATTTCTCTCTCTCTCCAATTTCTTGTGGTCTCAAGTGTTCTTCTCTCCACTTTCCCATTCACTTCTTCTGCTTGATTACGAGAAAGACACCCTTTAATGACGATTCCCCCCCCCCCCCAAAAAAAATGAGTAGTGGAGGATAAGAGGATGGGAAGGATGGGAAGGATGGTGGGAGGAAGGATGCAAAAAGAATGAAGATCAAAAGGAGCGACGGTTCATTACCCCATTCAAAGATGGGTGAAGAGAGATATCCAACCACTCAATGACCAAATTAGAGAAGGAGATAAGGGAAGAAGTGCTGGCTAATTGGTCAACTTCATTTAGCCCCTCCATTCAAAACACAAATCAGAGACTGTGAGGGGGACTCCCAGATGAGCTTCACATAAACATTGCAACAAATGAAAAGACAAACAGTTGAGGGAACTAAAGGGAAGAGAAAGAACGAACGGAATATTCCCATCGATTGCCATTCATCAATGGAAGAAGAGAACAATAGATTCCAGAAATGTGACACGCCATTTCCTCTCTTGAATCCCACTTTGGATGGACAATCTCGGACACACTACAGCACCAAGAATAGGAAAGAGTTGAATCAAAGAGAGAAGGGAGGGATAGAGGGAGGGTATTCACGCCGAGAGAGTAGATTATGAAGAGGAAGAAGTAGAGATGGGAGAAGAAAGAAGGGAAGAGAAGTGAATAGACGACCAGTGATTCAGACGGAGGATTGAGATAGAGAAGGGAAAGAGAGAGGGAAGGAGGAGAGGGGTGACCAATATAATGAATGATTGGAATATCAATGTATTATCTCGATTCAGTGGAATAACAGTGATATAACAGGAATTGTTCGTAGTGGGGTCAAGTGAGGAAGGAAGTACTCTCTCAGGATCAGAGGGAATTAAATGAGAGCAAGGGAAGAAATGAGGAGAGGGAGAACAACTATACCGGACGGTTTGAGTGAGGGAAAGAAGTGACGAAGAGAAGGGACAAAAGAGGAGTAATCCCATCGAGATACATCCCCATACAACTGTATTCACTCGAAGTGAACAACGAAGAACAGAAATCAAAGTGATCAACGAGGTATCCACCCCCCCCCCCCTTCCTCGATTGAGATGGAAGAGACAGGGAATCGATTGTTTCAGTGTGGAACGAACAGGCTCCCATTGAATGGAAAGCATGGAGAGACAGGAGGGATCAGAGGGGGAGAGACAAGGGAGTGAAGGGAGAGATAGAGATAGAGAAAGAGAAAGAGAGAGACCAGTCATCTGCCTCTCTATGACCCCTTTAGGGCATGGAAGGGAGTGGGGGTGACTCGGAGAGGAGTAATCAGTCAACAGTCACGGATTAGAGCGGATTAACCATCGCCATCATCGATAAATCCATCTTCAAAGGAATTAATCCATTCACAAACATCACAGAATAAAGCAAAAGAAATATTTAAAGTATGCTAATGTTGTTTCCCAAGAGGGAAAATGAGTCAAGACAAGTGAGGCCAGCCGGGGAGGGGGGGGGGGGGGCTAGCAGTAGTGTTTCGCAACCAGCTATGCATTGAAAGGGAGATCGTAGAAAAGAGCAACGAACGGAAAGGAGAAAGATGGGGTGAAACAAATGAACTTTTTCGCCCGCTATATCGCCAACAGATGAAAAGATGCTAAGAGCACAATGTGACATCTTCGTATGAAAGTCGTTGTGAAAAGTGTGATGCTGGGAAAGCAACGGGAGAAAAGAAGGAGGAATAGAGACAGAAAGGACATGTAGACACACACAGAGAGATTGAATTCCTCAACAAAGAATGAATTCGAATCATACCAATATTATATTTTTGGGAGATAAAGAGAAAAACAACGTACTCTTCTCTGTGGGAATTGAGGCGAAGTTAATCCACCGAACTGGGATTTTCCGAGTTGATCCTCAGAGATTCTAGAAAGAATAGGATACATCATGATGTGATTCTCTACCAGACCTTTGCCATTCCTCAAATTAACCTTTCAGCCATAATGCAAACTAGAAAAGACTAGATGGAAACATACAGTCCGTACTGGGGAAGGAGCACTGGCCCTCCAGAGTACGAGTGGCGATTACCAGCGTGAGCCTGTATTACACCCTCTATCGATCCATTTCGACAACTATATACTAAATAAAGGTATTCAATGAAACCTGATAAACGGGTGGTTGTAGTGAGGGGCTGAAGGTGGATTGAGAGGGAGCAGTGGCTGGATTCAGCTGCTCTACCGATCCGGGCACGCGATAGAGTCGCTGTAAAGGAAAGCTCGTTCAACCAGACCTTGGATAAGCAGTTGGGCACTCATGCGAACCATAATCCAGACCAACACAGGCAATTAACTAGGCAAGGAACGGCAACAAGTCGTTGCCTAGCAACACTTGCACTGAGCAATCAAGAGGATCGGGTCAATACCACGTTAACTACTATTCCTAGGACAAAGAACAGTGATATAAGTGAAATCGGCCAATGAATAAGTGCCCTGGGGCTATGAAAAGGCACATCAAACTTCAAGCAAACATCAAAGCTGCGAAATTGAACCCAAATTTCAAAGCATTCACCGTTAAAACCAGGAAACCCATTAAACGATGTTCATCACGAAATGAATATTTTCATTATTTATTTTTTAGTTGAATTTTCACTAATTTTTGTCATATAACCTAAAGAATTCACACTAGGGAAAGTTTCTGACCTGCTGATTGGGCTCCCATAGAGTTTGCCTACTCAATTCAATCATTGATCTCCTATCTTCGGGATTGTGCATCGCGATCCCTTGCCGGATCATCTGAAGAAATATAATTTTAATCATTATTTGTTTTATTTAAAGATAATAATAAGATGAACTTACAACAAGTGGTGGTGAGTGTCCATTACTTCCTCCACTCGTTGCATCCATAGAGACTTGTCACTGAAAGAAGAAAAGAGAGGAGAGAAATCATCTGAGAGATGCGATACTAAACGACTTGGAACGAGGATAAAACAAGTGGACAATGACAATCAATCAATGTTTCCCTCTGATCATGGAAGAAATGAGGATGGATGGATCGATAAAGAATGAAATGGTGAGTGAGACTGATTCTCGACGGATCTCGATGGGATGAAATGTGAGATCATTCCATCAATCTGATCCCTTCACTACACGCGTTCTCGCTGTAAGATTCACATTGTGACAACACAACAGACTGGGAATTGAGTGAGGGAAGAAGGAGGGATTTCACCCCTTGGCTCAACTTTACAGTGATTCTAAACCTCTTGGAGAATGAGATGACTCACTTGGAAAGTTTTTCAACATCGATCGATCTGGTGAGAGAAAAGAAGGGAAACAAACATCAAGAATACTTACTGGATAAACTCAAGTAAAGTAAGAGAGTAAGGAGTAAGGATCAGAGGGAGTTGTTTATCAGAGGGAGGAAAGAGGAGATAATGGAAGAGATCTATCGGAATGGCTAACGAGGGAAGAAATTGTGTAAGAAGAGAGTGGACTTATTACTAGAAGGAAGAGAAGAGAGAGTGAAAGAGAAGCCTGAACATCCTCAGTCACTACACAAATCATTGAAGAGAGAGAGAGGACACTGAGTAGGCTAAAAGAAATAACGAAATAGAATAGAAGTGCTTCTATTATCGGTATTCGCCATCTCTCAAATGGGATCCCTCCCATTCACTCGCCTTTCTTCGCAGGTAAAAGAGAGTAATTAGTAAGAGTAAGTCAGCAATAAGGGAGAGAGCAAATACAATTGACATGTGATGGGATGTCTCTCACACTATCAGAGAAGGAAAACTTAGTATAGCGATCACGCTTGATTGAAATGGGACAATGAAGAGAGCGGTAGATCATACAAGAAGAGATTATCGAGTGTCTCTTCAATTGATACACTATCTCGACACTCTATCAGAAGAGAGACTTCTGTCTGATTAGACAAGTGATCAATCGACTGTAGAACCCTTCCCCCCCCCTTCCTCATTCCTTCATCCTGACAAACAAATCGTTACTGTCGAGAGAAGTACGTCACTTGAGCGATTGAGAGAGACATCAGTAAGCAACAATCATAACCATCTCGACAGAATGAATGGAAGGATACAACTGAGGTTGAAAAAGTACAAAATCGGAAGTACTAGCTCGCTCTCTTCCCATCCCAGTCTCTATGTTCAATGAAGAGGAAACTCAGGATGTAGGGAGAGACTCTTCCCTCTCCTCCTCATTCCACCCCATATGCCACTGAAAGAATAAAAAGTGTAGAGGAGGAGGAGGGAAATGAGGAGAGGATAGTTCTGATTCGAAATCGCCCATTACAGAGAGAGAGATGGATGGAGGAAAAGTGGAGGGGAGGGATACCATCCATAACTATGGAGAAGAAGTGTCCATCCAATGGATTCCCTCTCTCTCTTCACATTGCAATGGTAGATCACGCAAGGGAACGGGGAGATAATTCGAGAGACTACCTCAAGGGGGAATCGAAAGGGGGCGAGTGAAATGAGGAGAACTGAATAATAGAGTAGAAAGGAGAGTGGACAGGAGAAAGATGGAAGAGGGTCTGAGAGGAGAAAGAGAAGCTATACCTTCTCTATTCATACTCTCATTTGGAGTCAAGGTAGACCAATGGACTGTCTAGATACTACTACGAGCACATTTCATAACTGACGATTACCTCTAAAAGGGAGTGGGAGAGAAGGAGGAGATAGAGAAGGTTGGAAGAAGGAGTAAATGGAAGGTGTGAGTCGATTGGGAGTTCCCCCTCTTCTTCTTCCCTCAACATTCAAACAGACTATGAATGAGAGGGAGATGCACCCTTGTTTGGTCGTCTCTATGAGTGAGTGACTCAGTTCCGCCCTATGGACATTCAGATCGTCCATTCTTCCCTCTTCTTACTCTCTTGTCACAACCAAATCATTCAACCATCTTACGGTTTTATGACCTTTTACCACAGCAATGCTGACTAGAACTTTAACAAACTATGATACAATGGTAACTACTACTGTAAATGTAACAAAGATCAAAGATCAGGACGCGCCAGCAACTACCTTTTCAATGAAGGAACTCAATTCTTCGTCACTAGTGTGGCCCTGGAATACTGACATTCTTCAAACCAGTTCTTCTTCAAATTTTCCTCTTCAATCATTTCTGTATGGATTTAAATAGAGAAAGTGGCATACCTTGATCTGTCGTTCACTCATTCCTTTTCTGAATTCGATAACGAGAGGAACGGAAGATACATTCCATTCGAGAGCCACCTCACCTACAATTACCGAATAACCATTCAGGGACCCTCCTGATATGATAGCCAGAATTGGAAAGCAAACTATTCATTACACTCAATATTGACTACACATGATAATCTGGAACATCCAAGATTACTCACCAGCCCAATCGATATTCACGCTGGCCATGACAAGATCACCATTTCGACTCGCAATCTACATTATTTAAATGTGAGACATAAGGTAATCACGAATATTGCCAAATGAGTTTATTTCACTAAACTACCGTACCTTCTCCACTAGTCTTGATCCGAGTAGTCGAGAGAGACCATTCGAATCAGCCCAGAAATAGACTAGAACGGGGGTGGAAGAGTGGAGTACGTACTACAAATAAAGCGATCGAAGTGATACAACATCTAGATTCCAGTGTGGGTGTACGGTAATCCATTTCTAACCTTTGTGAAATCCTCCACATTTTCAATGGAGATCACTACTGCTTTCCCATTCGAATGACGTAGAATCTTCATCTTCCACTGATAATAAAATATGAAATAACCGTATTTCTAGACAATGAACAAGATAAATTCATTGGATTCCCACCCTTGTCTTCTTTTAATTGCAGATGAACACAACTCGAATTCTTAAAAATATATTTATATTTAATGCATTCGTTCTAACAAAATAACTATGTACGATCAACAACTGTGTAACCCATATCACAATACATCTGAGACTAACGAGAAAAATTCAGAAGGGATCAGAGAGATCACTGAGAAGCCTCGATGGCATTCTCGATGAAGGAATCCAACTCTTCATCCGAGATGTTTCCCTGCAATATTATGTTATAAATACTTTTTTAATACATAAATCGTAGATACCAAGATGTGTCTACATACTTTCTTTACCAAGATTAGTAGTAGGAAAAACAGAACCTTGAATTCTCCGACACATTCTCCATTGGTGAATGCCATTATGGTGGGGACGGCAGAGATATTGTATTCAGTGGCCAGCTCACCTTGAAAGAGATCAAAGATCAATTCAATCCAACGATAATCAAACTAACCAGCATCATCTACGTTCACTTTAGCCATGAGAACTGCTCCTGCGCGACTCGCAACCTACAATTTACATGTTGAAGAACACTTTCACCGTTAAAACTACAGATATAATAATAAAAAAATCAATAAATCTACCGTACCTTCTCCTCTAGTCTGGGTCCTAGCAACTGGCAGGGTCCACACCAATCAGCGTGGAAATCGACGAGAACGGGAGTGGGAGAGTTGATCACGCACTCAAATATAATTATGGTCTCTCGATCAGACAAGAACACTCAACTTTATTTAAAAAGTAATATATACCTGATTGAAATCGTCGACGCTCTCAATGGCGAATACGACAGGTTGTCCATCGGAGAACGGACGACGAGCCATTGCGAGAGGAGCCCTGTAAGGGTGAGGATCCATTTCTGATATCAATTTCTCATAATTTCTTCAGAAAGAGAAATTATTACAGTACCTTCCGACGATAAACTGTGTGGTTCTGGCTGGCTGCGCAGTCAGAATGCGAGAGGTCAACGAGAGGGCCGATTGAAGGAATCGCATCTGAGAAATTACGGTAGACATGGAGTACTGTATGAAGATGTACTAGAGGTATCTGATTGGTCACTGACCACAACATTGAAAATCAAATACGAGAAAAATAATCTGGACAGTTTATAATTACCATCGTAAGAAATGTATTACACAGGAGTGAGTGGAGATCAACAATTGACAATAATAACATCATAAATTAGATCGAAACTATAAAAGGGAAGGCAATTTTTTAATTTTACAACTAATTTTCTTCTCCATTTACTCGGTCGCCCTTCCCGCCTTCCTGAACATCTCCAGCAATCGATCATTCTTCTTACGGAGGAATGAAAGGGTCGCTTTCTGCAATTCCACCGAATGAAATAATTTTGTGAAATTAACCTGTCTAGATGCATCTGGCTTCATAATTGACTCTATAATATTGTCAAACCATATCATACCTTGTAATAAAGTGAATCCATCTGGATGTTATTGATGACGTCATCGAGGAGAATCGCCTGGAACGGCATATAACTAATTATCAGGATATTGGTAAACTGACTTGATATACTCCGGAGGCAGGGGCATCGTACGATAGAATGACAAAGTGCATGTGAAGATGGAAGAAGGACGGCTGATAATGGAAGTAGATTCGCACCTGAAAAAAATCAATTTCAGTTCGTGGTGATTATACTTTATCTGAGATCGTATAAGATGAAGTAATCTCACCTGATCTGGTCTGACATTATACTTCTCTCTTATCGCAGCCAGTCCCTTATCTCGTACATTCTCAAGAAGAGGGAGATCATTCGCTGTGAGATCTCTGAAATCATATTCGATGATAGCAAGCTGATCACAGCTACAACAAAATATACGTGTGTTCAGCAATAACAATGAGATTAATCGAAACTCCACCCACCTCACACTCTTGATTCCTCTTCTATTAACAACTGCCAGCAGATAGAGGTTCTCAATGTCCTCTCCATTCCATTTAAGATCAGGAGCCATCAAGAATCCATTGTGAGAGTCTGTGTCCTATGAAACGTATTTTCAGAAACATTTCAGAAATGTGAAATAAATAACAGATATTAAGGAGAACAAAAAATACCTTGAAAATGACTCTTTCTGCTTCCGATCGACCATCGATGAAATTGTAGACCCACTGAAAAAAGGATATTTGTTAATACACAAAAGAAGAAATATGCATGCACAATCTTAACCTAAAGTGTATTTCTTTTCACTCACATCCAATTCGAGACTACTCTGTTGAATCCATTCCTTCGTAATTGTCTCATAATCTTCCGGTGTCTCCCTCACAATGAACTTCTCCTCCTTTCGATATTTGTTAATGTGCTTCTCAGTCGCAGGGAAGATCAATGAACAAGAAAGAGCTGAAGATATTTGAATGAGTGGAGTACGGTATAACAAGTGACTTACAATTATCCGAAGACGGAATTTCTATGCGCACGTTACGGTAAACATCATTTACGGTTAGCTCAGAGACGTCCACTGAAATTGTGATTCAAGTTGTAATAGCCTAGCAGTTAGGCCCTAGCTTTTCAACTAACTTTTGGGAACGAGTCCTAGTAGTTGATCAACAGCCTCTGGGAAAGGAGTCTTATTAGCCACCAGTATTCCCTTCACTCCATTGCTCTCCAGAAGGAGACAGATGGTCTGATAGAGAGAAATACATCGAATTCATGCAAAATGTATTGTAATTAACCGAGGTTTACCTTGTGACTTGAGTCTGATCCGAGGACTTCAACAACTTTGGCATTGTGCAACCAAGTCTGGGATGGGTTGAGATCCGGAGCTGTTTCAGGAGACGCAGCAACGACTTCTGAGTCAACGGCCATCTTAAATATACATAATTAAGAGAAATATGTAGTTGAATAGGGGCAAATTCCGAAAGCGAAAGTGACGAATTCTGAGCGACCATTATATATTTCCAAAAATTACGTGCGAATGATCATTCGATTGCTCATGAACACTGCACCGATTTATGATACACAAAACAAACAAAACAGATTGCTAATAACTGATAAAAACACGAAAACAAAAACAAAATTGCTAACTACGCTCGAAAAAAACTGACTACTTGTGAATAGGCTACGATATTTCCCGGGATGTCAGATATGTTACCATTGATCAACATTTTTTCATGCATTTCATTCACCCAACAATTTCTTTTTTTTAAAAAATATATTTCATCAGAATAAAAGTGAGTCATGAATGAATCATGATTCCACGAGTCCATTAGCCTCTCTCTCTACTCTTCCTCATCTTCTCTTTCTTGCGTGCATTCCGATCTCTGACAGTTGTAATCTCTTCCACAGCTGTCATCCCTCTAGCACATTGACCTTCTCCTTCAACTACCTTCAATACTCTTCAATGTTCCCTTCTTGCAATCAGTCATCATTCTATTCTTGCAGATTCATTAAATGATCTCAAAGCTCAGATCTCGGAATCTCAGAATACTTTCTTCCATTATCACTTTCAGATCTTTCATTGCTTCATTCTTGAATTCTGCATCCATCTTCATCTCATTTCAATCATCTGAATACCAGTGAACAATTTTCAATAGTCTCACACCATCAGATGCTTCTCTTTTTCTCACTGGGTCACATCTTCATTGACCCATTCCATTCTTCAATCATCTGGTTGCCTCCTGTGCAATCTTCTCTTTCTATTTTCTCTCACTCCATTTTCATCCATTGTTGTATCCTCTTTCCATTCTCTGTAATTGCTGGATACTCTCATCCCGAAAACTTCTCTCTCTTCACTTTCACTAGTTCCTAGAACCGATTTGCACCCGTTTCACTTTTTGAATGGAATCACGCCAGTTTTGCACAACATTTCCGTTGATCTTCAGAACCGAATTTTTGATATTTGTGATAAGTGCCTGTTATGCCCACTTCTCTGATTCGGAGTTGTATTTAGGGAATGGAAGTGACCCATTCGATCTTACCCCTCTTCGTTCGTCTTCCTATCATGCTTCTACATCTGATTCATTCACTGTTTATCACTGTTCACTGTACAACGAATGTTCCATGCCATTTCCCCTTTCCCTCCCTTATCTCTTCTCTCCCTCTTCTCTCTCTTCGCTCTCTTCACTCCATTCTGCTTCTTGCAACTTCTCATTTCTATCAATTTCATTCGTCCTAGTCCATTTCATTATCAGTTTTCATTCATTTTCGTCTGTTCTATCCCGTCTTTTATTTCAATTCTGTATTCATTCTCAATCTTCATTCTCATTCAGATGCTCACTCGTCTCTTCTTCCTTCTTTCTCTCGGATTGGCCGTCTATGCAGGAGAAGAATGCAAAATTGGAAGCAAGAAGATTATGGTCAGTAGTCATTCTTCACCTTCATCCTATCTGATATCATCTCTTTAGTACTACTTCGAACCATCTCGAATGGCTTGCTTCCCCATTCAAACAGTTGAATGCTCCCATGAAGCAACGGAGAGATACGAGACATTGAGGGAATGTCAGCGACGAAGACTACCAAGTTGGTTGTGCATTCACTATGACTACTCTTTTCATTCCGCCATTTCCCTGATTCGTCTCTTTTGTGAAATACCATTCATAATGAAGAGTATCTCTTCATTTTGAACTATCTAATGTGATTGATTCTTCACTCTTTCTTCATTCTCTTGCAGTGGATTTCAACATGTGTGCTGCGAATTCTCCAGCAGTGAAGAGATCGAATGGAGAGAGTCACTGCTACCACGAGGGAATGCCCGAGGTATACGGTAGACTACTCTCTGACCTACCCTACTCAATTATAGTACGATCTGAATAAGTGTCCCGAAGGATCATTCTGCAACTTTGGATTCAGAGTCGGTGTCTGCTGTGATAAGAAGATCGAGGGTAAAGATCACTCTCCAATCGTAATCAATCGATAATCTAGATGCATACAACGCTGAGGCTCATGCTGATTGTTCCGATGGAAAGAAAGCCATTCGAATTCCTGGTGATGAATTTGATCGACCCGTCTTCGGAAAGGTACCGTAATCTATCCACTCTGTCCTACAGTAATCTTCCGTTCAGGAGTGCTCTCACAATTTCTGCCCTACCGATACAACCTGCAAACAGGGCAAATATCTCGCATGGTGTTGCAAGTGATGATGCAATCCTTTCTTTCTCTTTACTCTCTCCCTTTCACTCACTCTCTCCTTCACTCTGCCTACGAGATTGTGTGTGATTCGAGGAGAGTTCCCCGTTCCTTCGCTCTTACGTGTTCATTCATTGTGCTATTACCCGGATGCATTCTTGTCAACGAAGATAAATAATAATTATGATCTGAAGATAACGTAATGAACCAGTCATAGATAAACTATACCACAAACTGAACGACTGATCTGACAT
The DNA here is from genome assembly GCA_000180635.4 of Pristionchus pacificus. NCBI lineage: Eukaryota > Metazoa > Nematoda > Chromadorea > Rhabditida > Neodiplogasteridae > Pristionchus > Pristionchus pacificus. The sequence goes on from CM026575.1 coordinate 12,215,164, forward strand.
CTGTGTGAATCTAAAGGTGATTCGAGTGTTGCTAGCATTATCAGTCATGATCTTCTCTCTTTCCCTCTCCTATCAAAGGGTGATAAGCCCTCCTTCTCTTAGTCTCTTTCCTCCATTCTGGCAGAGATCCCAACCATGGCCATCTCTCCAACCTTCCTTCTTCTTGCCTTATTGGCTATTGGAGGAACACAGGTATACTTTGAACCATAAACTTTTATTGTGTTCGCTTACGGCCGCATTCGGATCATATTGCCTGCATATAAATGGATGAAATGTATGCACATAAGCTCCTCGTGAGAATAGTGTTTTTCAGCTGCTGTTGTATCTTCAATAGACGTCAAAATAGATCGTCTCTTTATTTACAGGCGGATCTCTTCAAAGCTCTTCCCTCACTGGCCATTCGTGCATCGGAACACTTTATGCACTTTGATCAATTGGAGGTTGAAGAATAAATATGAAGAGACATCTAATTGATCTTTGATCTTTCAGGCTCCCGGCAGTGGAAAGGAAAAGCAAGAGCAGGCCGATGGAGATTTGATCGATTTGATAAAGAAGGCCGATGAAGAGGTATTCATTCATTTTCGTACTACACAGTTCGTAATATTTTTCGTGTCCCAAAAATATGGCTTTCACTCAAATATTATAGTGGAAAGATAGTGTCTTGCTTCTCGGAATACTTTCGCCTTCAGTTTCGCCTGGGAATGTCACCCCTTGCGAGATAAGAGCAGTGATAAGCAGTGTTAGATGGGCTGTTTGCACTTCGAATCCGTCTATTCCGATGACAAAACATAATGATCAGATACTCATTCCTTTCAGAATGAACTCTTCGGAGATGGAGGAATTCGAGTTGAGAATTCAGAGGAATCGAGTGATGAGATGATCGATGCACTCACTAAGTAATAATAATTTCGGAAGAATTATAGGTTTTCTGAAACTTTGAAAATGAAGAAAATGATTTGAGACTGGAGATGCATCCTGAAGTGGCGAGAGCTGTTCATTCAGTGAAGGTCGACGATACTCCCAAGAGAGACATCAGAATCGTCAAACAAGAGGTTATTTCACTATTCATTTTTGAGCGCCTATCTCGGTATGAAAACTATGACAAAGTTATGAAGAATTGTTCAGAGAGGCGTAGTCGTACAAGATTATCTTCTCTCTTCGATGATCGACGAACAGGAGGAGAATTCTGATGACGACGCAGTCATTGTTGAGACCGTAGCAGAGGACGATTTCGAGGTTGGATAGTTGACCTATCGAACCAACCGTACATTTTCCAGAACTACGATGACTTCCAGCAACTCGATCACGTTGCTGTCAAACATTTCGTGAGTATTCCCATCTCGAGTCCATCGATGAATTCATCTTTCCAGAATGTCGATGCGCCTTCAATGGATTCTCTCGAGGACTCTATTGAGAATGAGGAGGAGGAAGATGAAGAGCCGACGTACGATGACAGTGAGGAAGATGGAGAATGGGAGCAAGAATGGGTAAATCACCTATCTACCGTACCCTCTGATCTTTGATCTCTATCAGAACGATCCTGACTACAAGCCTCGTTTCCTTCATAAGTGTCTGAAGAAGACGGTCAAGGGACAGAAGGAGTTCAAGTGAGTACTCAATACTACAGTATCTTTCATCTACCGTAATCTTCCTTTCAGGACGAAGCCTCGTTTCTACGAACTGGAAGACTGGAGTCCTAACGATCTCCCTACAGCTTGGGACTGGAGGAATGTTAGTGGAGTGAACTACTGCTCACCCACTCGCAATCAGCATATTCCCGTATACTGCGGATCCTGTTGGGTGTTCGGAACCACTGGTGAGAAATACTCTAGATTGATCGCGATTGTCGAGCTAGCGCGATTCGTGATCGTGTCTTCTTCTAGGAGCTCTCAACGACCGTTATAACGTTGCTCGCAAGGGAAAATGGCCCATGACTGTTGTTTCTCCCCAGGTAGATTATTGTATTCGATAATCAATAAATCAATAATCGATAATCGCTCAGGAAATCATCGACTGTGGAGGTCGTGGAAACTGCGGAGGTGGAGAGGTACGGTAGATTGCCCGACTACAGTAATCAATCGATATTCTATAGGTAACTGATGTGATGGAGCACGCTCGTACCGTGGGAATGGTCGAAGAGGGATGTAATGCGTACCGTGCCAATAATGGAGGTACCGTACTCTTATTGATGTAGTTACCGTACTCTTACCGTATCCAGCCTGTACTGAATTCTATCGCTGTGGTCATTGTTGGCCTGGAAACTGTTATGGAGTCAAGAACTACACTCGCTACTATGTGAACGAGTACGGAAAGGTACGATAAGTCATCAATCTGCCCCATCGATCTACCGTACTCCATCTACAGGTTGCAACTCGCGAGAAGATCCAGGCTGAGATTCAAGCCCGTGGCCCTCTCGCTTGTGCTATCGGAGCCACTCAGAAGTTCGAGTTCACCTACCTCAATGGAGTCTATTCAGAGAGGAGCAATCTCACTGTGAGTTGAGACTAGGGCAGTTCGGAAGGGCAGATTAATGAGTGCAGTCGAACCATATCGTCACTCTGACTGGATGGGGAGTTGAAGAGAAGACGAATACTGAATACTGGATCGTGAGAAACTCATGGGGAGAGGAATGGGTGAGTTATTCGATAAGGATACAGTAGATAATGAATGAATATTTAGGGAGAGAAGGGATGGTTCCGTGTTGTGACTTCTCTCTTCAACAATGGAACTGGAAATGACTACAATATGGGAATCGAGACTGATTGTTGGTGGGCTGATGTTGATATCTCCAATATTGATTAGATTGCTGAATTGTCAATTCAATGATAGAATTCGATGCATTTCCTTTGATGATATTCGATTAGCTACGGATTATTGTTCTGTTTATTTCGTTCTCTGTTGATACAGTTAAATAAAATTTATTCACACTACATCGTATACGATTATGGAAAATGAACAATCATCAGATATTGGTATGGGTCATCAGAATACTGTGGGATCGAGAGGTAAACAAATCATCAAGTGAATGGGAGAAAAGAAAGCATGAATGGGGTTTTGTATTGCAATAACCGATAAAAGAGGTGGTAAAAAGTAGTCGCTCAAATAAATTAGAAGATGGGCTATTTTGATGCAGTACTCGATCTATCGATTTGTGAGAAAATTACTCGATAAAGGCAAAAAGATAATGGAAAATGCTCACTCGTCTGAAGAAACTACGAACCTGATACGAAAAAGGATAAAAACAATACGATTGCATGAGATTGCCAAAAAATAAGTCATTTTCGCACAGCGAGCGAGCAAGGATTATTATGAGTTTGCAGAAAAGAGAAGTCGGGATAATCGATAGTCAGGGATCTCAGAGTGCTCCTACAACGAGAGCATCGATTACCGTACCCGCAGGAAGTTCAGTACACTCAGAAGATCGAGCAGGCAAACGAAGCAAGAGATTGCCACCGGCCATTGAGAGAAGACGAGAGGAACACTGAGTACCCGTGGTGTAGGCTGTGGGAAGGAATACGGTAGACGAGGAATCCGAAGAAGAAGAAGAAGCAGACGATGCACTCGGCTCACGAAGGATCGCACGCGCGTACTCGGGACGAGAGTCCAGTTTGAGTGAGTTAGCCAGCTGCAACAATGAATGGATAGATCGAAACAACGAATTCAGAATCATGCTCATCTGTCTGATCTGGCATTCTCAGAAATGTGAGTACATTTAATTCATGTAAAAAATGTCAAAGTCGAAGAAAATCAATTAAAAAAGACTGACCGTAACCTTTATGAGAGTGTGATGAGGCTTGAGGTATCCGCCCATCTTCCGTAGAGCAGGCACTGAACAAGGACATTTTAACAGATCACATAATTCAATAAACATCCAGATCAATTAATTCCCTCCACTAACCAGCGAATAGTTCAGCACAGACGAACGAAGAGACGGGATTGCCAGGAAGGGCGAAGACTGCACACGGAAGATCATCCACCATTCCTGCAAAGAGAAGAGAAAATGAGAAGGATGATCGGTGATTCAACTGACCAGTGGCGAAAGTGGCAGGAAGGCCAGGCTTCATCCACACACGACCAAAGTGAATCTGGAAACACATAAATGATGATTGTCACAAGGATTATTCATTGAAGGATGAGAGTCTTCATTACTGGTAAACTCTCTCAGAGATGCGAGAGAGATGGCAGAATGAAATAAATCTGACCTTGAATTTGAGATCTTTCTCGAGTACTTCCTTCATAAGATCCTTCTCTCCCATACTCACTCCTCCAGTAGTCACAACGACAGATGAATAACGGAATGCAGTGATCAATCCACCGAGAAGATGCTCACGACTGAAATCAAATAGTTGACTACAATAACAATGACATTTAAAAACAACAACAACAAAAAACGTACGTATCAGGAACGATTCCAGCATCGATGGGCTTGAATCCTCTGGATCGAAAGAGGGCCATCAACTGAGGTCGATTCGAATCCCGCACCTGTCCGGGACAGAGCTGTTCGTCCATTGTGCAGTCAAGAATCTGCATGAATCAAATCATTTTCCGATTCGGACTCATCAATAAACTACCGTAATCTGTCTTGCTCACCTCATTGCCAGTGGACATGACACACACTCTCGGTCTTCTGTACACTTCGATGTCCCGTCGGGCATTACTCGCAAGGATACCGATCTGAACACGTACATATCTACATACAATAAACAACTTATCTTCACTTAGTACTTATCTTAGTACGAATTTTCCATTTTTTGACTCGGTTAACGAAGAAATCAATATACCATCATTTCTACCGTACCCCTCCCTGCTCACCTCAGCTGGTCCCAACACGGTTCCTGCTTCGAGAAGGACATCTCCCTCTTTGATGTCTGCGCCGGGGAGTCTGTAATATTGAAAATTAGCCTCGGTATGTAAAGAAGCAACGTTATCCATTCAAAACAGGTGAAATTTTGATCATTACGTTGAAGAGTTTCTGTGAAATCACAGAAATTTTCAATCTCCCTATCTTTCCAGCCCTTGCTCACCTCACATCTTGTCCCTTCTTCACAGTAGTCTTCACTTCGATCACACCCTCTTCATTGCCCTGCAAACATCAACTACATATTTTCACTATTTATTTTACAACGTGACTTTGCAAAGTTCCGATCCCTGATCACTATCCAATCTGAATCCCCCTTCCTTTCTTCCTTTGTCCATCTCCATTCTCCTCTCGTGCCCCTTAGTGCCATCGTCCTCTCTTTCTTCCCATCAATCGTTTTTCTTCCCCTCTCTCACAGACACGAAATAGCAAGTGAAATGGCAACATTCTGTCTCTCTCCTTCAGTCTGGGCCGATTACTCCCTCTCTCCTCCCTCTGATCACTCTTTCTCTCCCTCAATTCTCAGTTCTTCTTCCCCTATAGACATACATCTAAACTCGTAAGTGTACAGAGTAGTAGAAAGAGGGAGGGAGGGAGGTGGTACTCCCTATCGTCCCTTTCTCCCTCGTCCCTCCCTAAGGTCGACCATTTCAACTGAGGGAGAAGAGTCGAGAGAAGAAGAGAGAACAGAGAATGGAAGAGGGGAGAAGATGAATGGTCAATGTTTCTTTCCTTCCTTCTGACCTCTAACTTTGAATTTGTCACTCTGAAGGACAAGTTAATTTGACAGTACAAGGAATTCGAGATATGCATCACACATGTACAAAAGAGTTGATCACACTCGGTACCGTATGGCAGGTTGCAACAATCTCATCTACCCGCAATCCCCTTCATCCGTCTCATTAACTATTTACCGTGTGTGAAATGGGCACTGTCTGAATGGGCAATGACACCCCCTCCCCTCACCACCGTATTCCTCCAACAATCGATAATGTCTCACATCATGTTGTACAAGAATGGTATTCTCCACCATAACGACAGCATCAGCTCCATGAGGAAGAATCGATCCAGTGCACACTCGAATGCATTCACCCAATTGAAGAGTGTGGGCTGCAAGTACGATGGTCAGATGAATAAGAAAAGTCGGCTACCGTACCATCGGGAGTCGTCGGCGCAGCCACTTGCACTCCCACCACACGACGAGTCGGAGACGGATCAGCGGCTGAAATATGCAATGTACATTTTTTTCAGCAACTTTCTGTTTCTTGCCGAACTGGCCAGATTAGTAAGAAAATATTTATTCTGTACCAATAACAGCGTATCCATCCTTGGTGGAAGTGTGATATTCAGGCACATTCGATCTTGCAACCACTTGAGATACGAGTACGTGACCTATGAAGACATTGATCACTGTAGTCCTATCGAACTTTCTTCTTCGTTCTATTGATGTTCTCCTTCTCTTTTTATCCTACTAACCTCATTCTTCATCCTTTCTCCTCACCTGGTTTGGCCAATGTAGCAGGAATGAATTTGCATCTTCCCTCTGGCATTGAATTCTCAATGGAAGTCATCGCTTCTTCCATGGATACTGCGGGCCAAGGAGAGATCCGATGACGATGGACCACCTGAAGGAATGAAGAGACTGAGGGAATGGAGGGGAGGTGATGGGCGATAGACTATCATAGACAACATAGCCACAGAAAAGGAGTAGAATAGGACCTAGTGGGGTAACACGTGGGATATGGAGACAACGACGAGAAACGACTGTTTTTTGCTTACAACGGAAACGGAATGGTCAAAACAGAGAGAATGAGAAGGAGAAGTATCAACTCACTCCATTGTCGACGTGTGAAGAAGATGATGACATCTTTCTGATTACTGCAAATACACTATGATTATGATAATGAATGGGCTGAAGGAAAATGCCTTCCTCCGTCAGTTGTTGACAGGGGTGGTCATGAACCCATCAACAACCAACTGGTCAAGTAAACGAGAATTGGTTCCTAGTGATGGCTCTTACCTGAGTGTGGGGTCTGGTATGTACAGCGCAGCAATGGATGATATTGTCTGCAACAACGATACCACTCTTGGCAATTTACCCCTGTAAGGGAGGCAGTTGGAAGGGACAGGGGAAAGATAAGAGAGGGGAAAGGCGAGAGTCGACCATGGCAATGAGTGAAAACAACGGGAGAAGAGAAGGAAGGAACATGTGGACAATCGATGTGATCAAGAAGGAAGGAAAGGACACTGAATGAAGGAGAAAGAGAGGAAACCATTCCGAGTAAAAAAACGAGTCAAGGTCGAAGGTCCTCTCACTGACCATTATTACACCCCATTCAAATTACTCTGGGTGAGTGAACACGTGAAGAATAGTTCCAATACGTTAGAAGAATGTGAAAAATTCAAGAAAAATTGGGTGAAAAGTGATATGAAGAGAAAGGAAGAAAAGTTAAATTTAAATCTCCATTTGAAGAGTCGACGCGCGTAGAGTACTGTAGGCATTCGTCTATCGTTGACTGATTTAAAATAATTTTCTCCAAATTTGATGTTGATAAATGCGTGCATTCTGAGAATGCATTAGACAATATTTAGATAAGATTCTAATACACTGATGAAAATAGCTAAGAGTCTAAGTGATGAGTAAGTAATTTTGCAGAGGAACCGAGTGATCTGAACATTAGATAGATTAGATCAGATTGAAGAGTTAGAGATAAACGAAGAATTTAAACCCTCTATAAATGTTTAAAAATATTCTTAATCTTCCTCTGTCTCTGAGAAGCTCTTCAATAACATTTTTATTAGGAAAATATTTCCATTCAAACAGTACTAAAGTGAGCGAGTGCAATACACTCAACACTACATCATCATCTTCAAGTGGTTTCGTCCATAATGAGTATTTTCTCTTCTTCTCATTAGTGATCTTCTCCTTCTCTTCTCTATCCCAGCAACAGACGACTCTTTCCTTTCTAGAAGGGAAATCGATTCATACATTCATTCATTTCCACTCAATTTCTGTCTACATGGGACTGAAATTGGTCGTCGTCGTCATTCTTCCTTCCATCATCTGACCTCCAACTGAATTCGTAATACAGAGAGGGCGTATACTTATCATTCCCCGGAAGTGCCCTTCCACTTTCCCTAATTTCCTTGTTGAATAGAAGATATCTCATTCTACACAAGCCTCTTCTCATCGTAGTTGTGTACCAGCAGTCTGTAGTTCCTTCCTTCTCACAAATATGAATAGAATCTCAGTCCTTCTCTATTTTGACTAATATGTTATTTCCATTTGGTTCTACGTCGTGACTTCAATCTATCTTCTTTCCTGTCAAAATACACTAATCCAGTCTTCTCTTCTCCTTCTTCGTTGTCTTCATCCTCAGAACCCCCATACAGAATTGGTTCTTCTTTCCTTCCTTTTCCTTGGCTGGTCGCACCCTTATGAATGACTGCCCTGTTTACCACACCAATTCATTCTTCTGAGGAGGGAAAGGATATTCAAAAGGACCAGCTCCTCCTCCCCTCTTCTTCTCACTCTTAGAAGCAAGCACTCGTAATTGAAATACTCCTTCATTAGATTGACGTCTTGCGACCTCCCCTCCCCTTCTCCATCTCCTCCTCCTCCTTCATTCCACCTCCACACCTCCTAACTTTAGTCCCATTCCATTCCTTCCTACGAATCTCTCATCTAATCGTTCTATTTTCATCATCCATTTGTACCTCCCTCGAAGGATTGAAGTATCCCTCAACTCCTTTCCTATTGTAATTACGATTCTTCGGTTGTGAACGAGGTTCCATCGAAGATGAAACATCCTTCCTCGTCGTTTTCCAATGCATTTCAACAATCAATTCGTTTCTTGACTTCCTAACTCAATCTCAGTTCATTCCCTTATTTCCCTTCTCAGAACTCTCTAAATTGGGTTCATCATGTGAAATGTAGAGACGACATGGAAATCGTAATGATTCTCTTGTAAGGATGACTTCCTTTCCATTCTCGCCCCATTTCACTTCTTGTCTCTCTACAATCTTATCTTCTTTTCTTCTTCCATTTCAGTTGATGTCTACTCTTGTATCCCTTCTCTGTCTCCTTCTCCTTCTTCTTGCCCTCACCATCGACTTCACTCAAGGATTCTCAATCGATAAGAGAGGTACCGTATCCCTTCTTTCCTTCCCTTCTACCGTACTCTCAGCCAATCCATGGTTCATGCGTCCTGCATGGAGAGCAGCACAGAAGAAGAGTTACTATATGCCGGCTGGAGCAGTCTTCTGGCCGGATACTAATTGATCCCCTTCTCTTCCCTTCCCTTCTCTTCTCTATTGTGGGTGATGGAGTGAACAATTCGATAAATGCAGTGTTTACCGTGTGAATTGGGACTAGTAAAGCAATGTACATACAGTCAGTGTAAGCGATGTATATTTATAATTTGGATGTTTTCTCCATGAATTCAATCAGTTTTCCTAGATGATTCAATGCCCATTCAATCTCTCTTCCGTAAGCATTCAGATCCGATTTCGTTCCAACGTAGTCAGTGATAGTGAGAAGGATTCTGAAATGGTGAATGGTGTACATTACACTCAATTTGAGATACTCACTGATCCTTCTGCGTAAGATAGAAAGTACCGTATCCGTCCTCCCTCATCGCACACACGTATCCATACACACCATCTGCGTATCCGATGAAACTGAAGATTACGGTATATCGATCGATCATCGATATCTACCGCACCTCGTTGATAGTAGGAAGTTACCGTCTCCTCCACTCTTCTTCCATGCATCATCAGTAAAGATTGAGGGGAGGGCCAATTTCGGTTGACATTTTCCTCCAGAGTTCAAAGATTGCAGTGACTTTCGTATGCCGTATAGATGTCGATCGACTCCTGAATAGAAGAGAATATTCATGAAAAGGAACAATGGACAATGCGCCCATTTAGCCATTTTTTATGCGTGAAATGTAATGAATTAATAATGAGAGTTCTTTGTGGTGAGGGGAGATCGATGCATTGAGGGGAATGAGAAAGACGCAGACAATGATGATCATGAAGGGATGCACTATCGGATGTCGGCTATTTGGGTCTGACAGAAGCAGACACGAACAAAAATAGCAGCACTCTATTCGAGACGCTTCTCTGACAGACGAGAGAGTGTGTGAATTGAAGAGAGTCTCTCGTCACTCCTTCTAATTCTCACCTCTCGCATTAGTGGCTTCTGCCATCAATTTGTTGTGTGCATCGTACGCATCTTTGAAGAGACGAAGTTGTTCTTTCTCCTGCATAGTCTATTCTAGCAGCATAGAACATCATTACACAATAGACAAGAATACGAACTTTCTGTTTGCCCAGACCCATTCATTATTCGGCCGAATCGGGTATTTTTTCATTAGGAAAGTCCAAAGGAGAAGTTCGGTTCAGTATGTACGGATGTTCTGGGAAATATGCCCACCTCTTTCCTCTCTTTGACAGCTTCTCCGAACATCTTCATCTCTCTTGTCAATCCTCTCACTGTTTCCGTTCGTCCGTGGAAGAACTTTCGGATCGATGCAGTCTCGTAGATTGGACCAAATCTGCATGCGAATTTTGTTCAATCCCCAATTACGGAATAAATCAATACCTTCCGTGCACCCTGTAGAATGCCAACTGCAATGCGATCTGTACTACAGTATCAGTGTAGATCTTCACTCTCTTCAATCGATCGTTACCGTACCCCGTGAAGCGAACGACTTTCGCACGGAAAGACTGCTTCTGAACACCAATCAGTGAAAAATTTGCAAACTTCTCAAACTGACCAATTTCTCAAACTGCGAATCAGCATCGTTAATCTTGTTGACGAGAGTGGTTGTCAATTGGAAGTTGAGTCTCTCGGGTAGATCGGAAAGCCAGGCTGCTTCCTTCAGAGATTCTTCAATTCAGGACAAGTTCAAAGATCACTTCCTACCTCAACTTTCCATTCCCCCTTTCTCATCACTGCAGCCATTTGATTCCCTGCATCCAACATTACGATTGCATCCAGATTTGAATGCTGAAGTGATTTAGTAGTGATGACGCAAACCCCGCCCCTCTCATACTTCTCCCTGAGTGAGAATCTGCGAGTCAGCCATAATGATAATGTTCATGTTCTTGTCCACCCACGCTTGCTCCGATCGACCCATCATACAGTAACGAAGGGCCTGAGATACAGTTCTTCAAGATTACACTAGATACTCTTAAATTCGGTACCTCTTCTTCAGACGGGCAAACATCGTCGGATAGAGTCAACACGAATACAGACTCCTCGATAATCCTCAGATTTCGTTCGTTCTCTCTGGACACACCTGCCAGTTCTTGACGAGCCTAATTACGGTAGGAATTACATACGGTAATTCTATTAATCAATCGATACCTCCGCCCATTGATCTCTATCCATTGTAGTGAGAGTGATGGGAGATTGAGCGACATGAGGAGATTCCTTCTGAATGTGACGAAGAATTCGAACCTGAAACAATACTGTAGGAACGATCGATATTTGATACCATACCGTATCATCAGGAGATCTAATCTCTCCATTCACTTCCATTTCCATTTTCCAAATGGACCCTCTACAGAGAACCGTCACGTGGGATGGACATTTTCCTTCGGAATCTGTAAGAGATTGAAAAGTTGTTCTTATCTCTTTAATATTTTCTAACCAGTTTTGAAGTATCGATCCATTCTGTCTTTCGGCTTTCCAGGTGTTCGATTAGAGTTGAATAATACGTAATTCTGCTTCATATCCCAAACAGTTCCTCGCGATTTCATTATTGGAATCTGCTCCCTGGAATACTCATTTCGAAATTGTTCAAACCTCAAAATAGGCTCGACAAGCTTTTTGGTCAGACAAACACCTCTTCGTCATCAATTAGCCAAAGGCACTCAAAATTGTTTTGAAGTCTCGAAATAGTCGTACACTCGAGTTTCAACACGAGGTCGGGATGAATAGCAGAGATCAAAGATCAAATAAGGAATAACCTCCTCGTTTTCTGCCACACTTTCATCATGTGATGTGTTGATTCTGCCGCGGTGAGAACTTGCACCTCCCTCTTGGAGGTCTACAATTGCGATTTGCACGGTTTTATGATTGATGATCATACCCTCAATCCAGCAGGATTGATAGAAGCGAGTGAAGTATAAGGAACAAGTGGAAGTCTCATCTCGAGATATGCATCATACCACCATTCTTCCAACTGGAATCATAATCACATTCTCACCCCTCTCTTCCCTCATATATCCTCACCCAATTTTTCTCTTTCTTAGCTTTATCTTCAAGTGCAGCCTGCATGAATTCAACGTGTTTACTCTTTCTAAACTCCTCAACAGCCTTTTTCGTCCTGGCGATTTCATCGGGAGTGAGAAGAACGGTGGCTGAAGAAAGTTGTGACTACACCGGTTGAGTTATTCAGAAAGATCAAAGATCAACTAACCAGTATTCAGATATCTATCCATGGTCTCATCAATAGTGGGAACTGTAAGTGAGGGAAGTGAATCCTGGAGCGAGAATGTTTTCTCTCCCATTATCTGAAAATTTACAGAATGAAAAAAACAAATGAAGAATAAAAGTTCATAAAAATGAAATGAAATCTGGTCGACAAGGAAAATCTAAGAAATAATCCGAAAAGATCACACGAATTGCACAGGAAGGAGCGAATGAATGATCACTGGTGGATACAAAGTATTCACAAAGAGGTGAAAGTCGACTGAACCGCGTGTGTTTTATCAAAGAGGAATGGTTTATCAAAGGGTGAGAGTACTCCCCCATCCAAAAGAGACTGTGTAGTTTGTAGATAGAGAGGGTAGCACATGGGAGGGAAGAAGAATAGAGAACAGAGGGAAAGAGAGGTGACCCTATGGGTGACACGCATAGCCTCATGACTGAAAGAGACTAGAAACGCTTAATGATCGAAACCATCTTTGGTATGCTGCATTCAACTGTCATTTCAAAAACGAACGATTTTATCTTGAGGTAGATTAAATTCAAAACAGACGAACATCTGAAGACGAAGTATTACAATTGAGAAAATACTACCAAACTATGCATCGAATTCAGAACCGGGTAAAATCGAAATGAATGGAGGGAGATTTCGATGTGAAAGAAAGGAAAATTGGAATAGCAAAATAAACCCATGAATGAACAGTTAGCTTCGTTGAGAGAAGGTGACCTATAGTCAGACTATATACAGAGATTAGGTGAAAGAGCACTCGTGTCAATCAGATAATCAAGGGTATACGGTAATTGTTCATCAACATAGAGGGAGATGAAGGGAGATCTCAGACGGATTGACCTGCTCGAGTAGCGAAATGTTTCATTTCATCGAGTACTCTCTCGTTAGTCGATGGTCGAATCACTTTGAGGGCATCCGCGAAATCGGACACCTGGAAAGGAAACTCATAAAGTAGGAACAACAATTGAGCCAATTAATAAAGAAAAGGGAGAAAATATCTTGGCGAATTTTAAATTGCTCACATACTTCTCATCACTGCTTATAATTGATATTTCAGATCACAACCCCCTATGTACATTTTACATTCCTCTATAGAATGCATTGTTCTTCTCCCAATGGACATTCGAGTTTTTCATAGCAGTTTTTCTATTTTTCTTCTATCCGTAACATAATTTTGTTTTAATAGTGTTAATCATACTCACCTTTAGACTCCTAACTTTCGTTCCAGCAGTTGCCAACTTCTCTCTTGAAATGGCCCTCACAGGAACCATGGCTGCTTCCTTGCATAGAGCAACTAGATCAGAGTTAGAGTATCCCTCCGAGTTTGACGCAATCCATCTAAACAATATTTTGATAAAATATTAATCAAAAGAATACAAATTGGTTCGTCCATCACCCACCTGATATCCCTATCATTCAATCCCGAATCCGCCTGATGTCTCTTCAGTGTCTCACATATCAGTACTGCTCTGCAAACATAATATCTCAACTTGCCCATCAATCGATAGTTACCGTACCTCGCAGTTTCATCAGGCAATCCGAGCATGATTCTCTTCGGGAATCGTCTCAGTACAGCATCATCCAATTCATGAGGACGATTTGTCGCACCTCAAATCATAGCAATTCAATATTTACATCACAAACAGGAGGCCTCAAGTCCTTACAACATCATTCCGAGTATGATTCAATGAGTTTTGTTTTCCATTGAAACGAGTGTTTACCGTCAAAAGCCTATCCGTCCCCATCCTCTTCCTCATCCTTCCCCTTCCATCCCAATTAGTCTTCTTTCGTCATTCTCCACCCTCACAGACAATCTCGAGTGGCCTCACTATCCCATCACTTACTCACTAGATACGACGCACTTTTTCCCGTCTTTAGCGACATTGACGACATTCAACTCTCTTCCTTATGAGTCAAGTAGATCAATAGGTCGAATGACGATGGAATCCACAGTTTGGGGGAAATCTCACCTATGACGAGTATCCTATCCTCACTACTAGTTGCAGCTCCATCGAATTGAAGGAGAAATTCAGTCTTTAATCTTCTCGATGCATCCGCTTCCTTCGATGATCTCTCACACAAAATCGAATCGATTTCGTCTGAAAAGACTTCATTATTCACATCACAGTAACCTTTGAAACCCAAATGAATTCAAGTAACTTCATTTGATTGACTCACCGATGAATATGATACTCGGTTGAGCATTCCTCGCTATAGTGAACAGACTTCTCACAGTCTTCTCCGAGTCTCCAACCCATTTCGAAGTGAGAGAAGACGCGGAAATATTGAAGAATGTTTGTCCTGCTTCCGAGGCCACTGCTTTCGCCTGAAAGATCAGACAATCACATTCCAATACAAGACATACTTCTCAGGAACTTTAGCCCATTTACACGAAAAAAAAACACTTTCTTACGAGCATGGTTTTTCCATTTCCGGGAGGTCCGAATAGTAAGATTCCCTTGACTGGTTGTCTCAGTCCAGAGAAGAGAGCTGGATTGAGGGCAGGAAGGATGACTGCCTCCTCCAGAGCTGCCTACAATTACATTATTATTGTTAATATTAATTTCATTTGTTTTTAATTTCAGACATATCGATTCTTCCTCATTTCTCTACCGATGTCTCTCACTTTCATTCACTCTACACATTTCTCTAACTCGAGTGATTTCACGGAAAGAGGAGAATCCTTCATCTCCATATCATCTCAAGTACCTGGGAGGAGTCCCACTAATTGGCCTTCTCTTTCCCCAATCCAAGAAGGATCCTTACTCCTATAAAGACCCTTATTTTCGCTTATTAGACCAGCCCTCACAACATTCTTCCTGCTCTTCTCTACAGTATTCCTTCCTCTCGTACCGTACTACTTCTCATGTCTCGTCCTCCCTCTTCAGCCCTTTCCATTCCCCTTCCTCCCTCTCGTTCTCCATCTGCTCATTCTTCTCCTCTCTCAACTACATCGAGAGAAAGTCGAATATCATTCGAGGAACCTCCAGAATGGAATGTCCAACACGAACCATCACAGGTATTCATTCAACTTCACTCGTCTAGTCATCGTACCATAAGGAGTCTCCATCTCCTTCTCTCTAATGAGTATCGAGTACTCATTACAGGTCTCTCTGCCCTTTCTTCACTTATTGATTCATCTCTATTCCAGACCTTCACTCAATCAGATTATCTGAATGCAGTGGAACCTCCAATCGTTCCCACTCCTCGTCCCTTCTCCACTGCATCTCATCATTCTCTATTCGGTCACTCCTATCTATCATCTAATCAATGCACCATTCGGACCCTTCCTTTTCCTCCTTCTGCTACTATCATCGAACCTCCTTCTGAAGCAAATAGAAATTCGAACAGGTGCGATTCCAACTAGATCTCCTCCTCTCAAGGGTCCATTATAGTGACTTCACTCCTCTTCCTCCATCTCATTCATCTCCTCATCATCAATGTGATTGTCGTCTCACTCCATCTCCTCGTAGTGATATCTACATTCTTCCTTCTCTTCCTCCTATCGATCCTCATCCTTCCATTGACATTCGAGTAGTGGCAATCGAGGGACGAGGTTCAACTCCTTCCTCCACAGGTAGGACACTTTTCACTCCTGATGAAGCTTATCAGTATGGTAAAGATAACAAATCTCCAACAGGTGCAATCTCAGTCCCTCCTCCTCCACCAACTCAAGCATGGGTGACAGGGAAACCGTCATCTTCTACTCCACAACAGGGATTCTTCAGAAAGGTACTGAAGGCTTCTCCTCTTCCTCTATTCTCCTATTGTTTTCGAAACGTCTATTGGTCTGGAATCCAGATTCCTTTCTCCCTCCCTCTCCTTCCCTGTCGTTTTCCTACTACAAATTGGATTGACGCAGTCGCCTTGGCACCTGGGAAAATCCATTCCCTTATTTCGATAGTAAAAAGACTCAGCTTCACTCTCTTTTCCCTCTTTCTGCATTTTCTCTGGCATTTTAAATAAATTAACAAATTTCAGGTATTCGACCGCATCACTTCCTTAATGTGCACTTGCTTGTAAGTAATATCGCCAAATTTCACCAATATTAGCTAACCTCACTCATATTGGAAAATTCATCATTATCAAAGTATCACGAGAGCGGATATTTCGATGTCATATTTGTCATTCGGCTGATAAACTATTGCATTTCTCGTTTTACTCCACCAACATATTAGAAAAAAACAGTTAAATTGTAAATGCATATCAAAACAAATAAAAAAAAGGACACTACAGAGACCGTGTGAAGAGTGCGCATGCATGGGTGAAGAACGCCTTCGGTATTCCCGATGAACCTCCCTTCTACCTTCCCGAACCAGAAAGAATCTCGCCTAGAGATCCACCTCCTAATGAGACTGAAGATGAGAAGGAGAAAAGATTGACGGTACACTAATCAATTGTACCATTCCATCAGATAAACTACTCCATTTCAGAAAGAGGCCCGTCACATGGAATACCTTATGAAGCTCCGAGCAGAGCTCAATGGATTCACTTCCAATACGGTTAATATCATTCACTTCGATCACCCAATCAATCAATATCCTTGTAGATCATTTATCACGGTACTCCTGACGGGGACGAACTAGTGACATACTGTCATCCTCGACCGAAAGATGTCCCCACCCCAGGATCAGAACCACTCAAGAAATAAATCATATTCAGTGACAATATAATCCTTATTTTCTCGAACTGTGAAACAGATTATTTTCCAATCGATAAACTCTGCATATTATGAATATACGGTACCTTCGCAGTCTCAGCACCAGCGACATCACTCAGTCGCACTCCCGTATTCTCCAGCATTTCATCTAGAAGTGCCTCTCCGAACTTCTTATCGACTCCTTTGAGAAGCGAGTCACGAGTAGGAGTAGAACGAGTGGAGCTGGACTGAAATTGAAGTAGTGTTTTACAGTTAGTCCCTAATTAATCCGTTAAATCTGTTTTTTCAATGTTAGGGAAAATAAGTAAAACAGCTTACAGTAGAGGTTGGCCGCCTGCTAACGGAAACTCTCGCGGGTGAATATCGATTACGGGCTGACGCAGGAGCTGTTCCTTGATATAACAACTTTTAAAATGAGAACAATAATAGACAACACTTAAAATTGTTTAATTTTAAGTATGTCATGTATTAAAAAATAATTACCATTAGTTCTTGATCTGCTCGAAGACGAATCAGTCGAATCTGCGGAGGGAAGAGAGAGACCCAGTTTAGATGCTGAAAAGAAAGAAATGATAACGACTCTCCTTTGTTTGTCTTGAATATTGTTAGAGTGAACTATTCCACGGCACTTTCGCAACAGAGTGATTTACGAAAGAATGAGGGTGAATCACACTGCCGAATAAGGTCAAATGAGAATCTAACAGAATAATATCTTACTGAGTTCAAGGAATCTATCCTGAGCGCTCTTCAGATAACCATCTGCTTTCTCGCGAGTTTGATGGACTTCTGATCGACGAGAAACGGGACACTCCATTATCTTCACTGCGTTTGCTGCCTAAACGATCCATTTTCAGAATAGTGTTAGGAAACTCGAGATGGTAATAATAATGATCAGATATACACACTTTATAATATAAAATATATAAAAAAACATACCTTGAGATAGTTCATGGCAGTTTTGTAGTGTTCCGCTGCCTCTAGCATTAACTTCTTCGATTCACAAGCTGTAGTTACACACAATTAACCAAGTCACACCTACTATCTTCACCTTTATTCCGCTCGTCTATTCCCAAGGCGATAGCGATGTACTTTCGCCCTGCCTCGAAGTTGCGGCAGAACTCTTCATACACCTTGATCTCTTCGGGCGAATTCGCGTTTGGACGGAGCCCGGACAACATTCTGCGAAAGATTCCAACATTGATAAAAACAACGCGATTGACAAATATAACAAGGGAGTGAATTCGCAAAGAACAAGCCAATTCTCAAAGGGCAAATTGAGCCCATCAAGTGCTCGCGAGTCAGATCTGGGGCGAACAGGTTGAGGAATTTCTTTACCGTATACCTTCCAATGGTGATCGAGAATTGAATTTATTTTTTCATTATTTTTTTATCTCCACTGATCGATATTGGAAGAATAATTTCAGACTCTTACCGTGATTTTGAACAGCATTTCAGTAAATTCATTATGAACTCCAAACCACTTCTTCATAAATATCGCCTTCTTCAATCGAAATTTACCGATTCTTCATCTCTGATTGTGACAGAATGAGATGGAGAGATTTTGCATGTAGATTTTGAAGAAGAGTAAATAAATTCGAGCTTTATCAGGAACACGAATTTTTACAATAGAAAACGCTGTATTGTCGTAATGATATTTTGATTATAATTTTAAGTATTCTCCACATTGGCTGAACGAGACAATTAAGAATCAAATAATTGTGAGATTCATATGATCGA
Organism: Pristionchus pacificus; assembly: GCA_000180635.4. Classification (NCBI taxonomy): domain Eukaryota; kingdom Metazoa; phylum Nematoda; class Chromadorea; order Rhabditida; family Neodiplogasteridae; genus Pristionchus; species Pristionchus pacificus. The sequence goes on from CM026575.1 coordinate 12,233,867, forward strand.
ACGAACTATCGAACTGAAACTCAGAAACTCAATTAAACTGAAATTGAAGGATGGGAAATCTCACACAGGGAACGATCACAAAGCTCGAGAGTGCACAATGAGCAAAAAAACGAATAAATAAGTGTAACTGACTGCAGTGGCGAAAGAATGAAGTAAGTGAACGAAGTAGGCAAAGTTCTAAGAATAAGTATGGCCATTTAATTAGTCATGGCTAGTCTGGCTTATACTTTCTATCTAGATGAGGCTACAACAGAATTGTCCTAATTTGATATTGTCTTCGTAAAATATGATTCTGTACAAGTCTCGATCATTACGATCTTGACTATTTGAGCAATTGTTCAAGTGTCATGAAGAAAATGGAAACTTGTGGAAGAATAAATCCACAAAATATACATCGAATGAGAAAAAGAGTAGTCGAAAAAAAAAACAAATCAATCGTGGGTGAATGAAGAAAAGAGGAACTTGTTGTGTGTGAAATACAGTGGATGAATACTCTCAATTAGTCGTCTGATGGAAATAGTATTCATTCGCCTCTGGTGGCAACTTCCAATCACTGGCCGATAGCTCGAGCATAAGGAGAATCATCTTTCGCGCCCAAGGTTCACTCACCTGAATCAGGGAAGATTACGGTAATCAATCAATATCTACCGTACCTCGATAAAAGCGTCTCGGATGAGATCCTTTAGTTCGGCCAATCGATCAGGACACTCTCGTTCTAATTCGTATCCAATCGATAAAAGAGAGGAGATCAAATTCTCCAATTCCTCGATTTTGACATTCTCGAGAACGGGAGCACGTAGAAGGAAACCAAATATATCGAAGACCAGGCTGACAAGATCACCTGAAAGAGAAGAGTACGGTATGATACAGTAGGAGGATTACCTTGTTCATTGTCTCCGACATTGGCGAATAGATCCGAACTCAACGAGAGTACAGTCAACCACGATCGGAATTTCTCCTGTCTGGAAAGGGTTTCATCTTTGGATTCAAGGGAGTTCTTCACTCACCGCAGACTGTCTCTATCTGCATTGTACGTAGTCAACCCCAACACGAATCCACGATGAATACCAGGGAAGCAAGCGGAATCTCTGTAGGAGGAGAAAGATCAAAGATCAATCCGGGAGGGGTTCTCACTTGAGTAGATTGGCAGCTTTGGCAACAGCTCTGCTGCTGGAAGTAGTCGTCTCTACAGCATGTGTCACTAGGGCTTGGCCCACAGCTGCTCCTGCTACTTCATCGGAGAACTCGCCTGATTACAATTATTTCATTTTTCCATTCTTCTTCATTTTTCATTGGCGTAATTGCAGCGAAAATTGCTGTTTTATTGAAGAAGATGATAACTAACTGGCAATGAGTTTCTCCAATTCATCAACACAATGGTTGATAGACAGGGCGCGAAGAGTGACACCTGCATGAAGCATCTCCTGGGGAGTCAATTGACGACGTTTCTCTTCCTTCTGAAATGATTGATTCATCACGACTCACGACACGATTGGAAATTCTCCATTCTCTTATTTTCAATGAATAATTCGCAATGTTTATGTACAGATACTGATACTTCATGTTCGAGATTTTTTTAAACAGTTTTCATCACTTTGTTCTATTTGTTCACGACTAAATCTGTACCTTCTTCATGACAGGAGGAGTCTTCTGTTTCTTCTCTTTCGTCTCACTGCCAATGGAAGAGGATACTCCTGATTTCTGTAATGATCTCCACTACGATCGAATATATTTCTTCATCGCTATCGCACAGTTTTCCAATTGAGAAATCGATTCAGGACGATTATGCTAATTTGGACACTTTTTCAAAGAGTTTTGCGAGATCTCTCGACAATTTTTTTAGAATCTACGTCTCATAAATCGCGATTCAATTTGGTTTTTGTTCATTGCAGTGAATGATTCTATCCAGCCGCAGTTTATATTTTATTCCGGATACTATCTAAGTATCCAAATAAATTGTAAAACTGTCTCTTCTCACCATGCTTTCCTCACTCATAGTACTGGCTGCTCTAGGACGGGCGCTCTCGATACTCGTACATCCATTGGATGTATTGAAGGGAGACGAGGGAGAGACGAGGCCCGATGATGGAGGGGTTAGAGTGCACTGAATACAATCAGCATACAAATTTTGCTTTGAAAATTCATATTGCACTTGAGTACGCATTGCTTGTCTTCAGATGGTCAATTCTTCAATTGCATGAATAAACTCACGAAAACAGCACTAGCAGCTCCATTCTTGGTATACTGTGGAGGGGGAGGGATCGTGGTAGCAAGGAGAGAGGGAGGGGGAGAGGGACGAGTGGAGGAGGATGAAGTATTGTTATTCACTTCTAGAATTGATCTTTGATCTTTCTCCCAATCATTATATCTCGTTACCTTCACCGGATCTCCTCCTCTCTCCCCTCTCTACTGTATTTCGTTCCTTTTTCTTCTCATCATTCGAATTCTAGAATAAGATCAGTTCTCGATAATCGTAGAGTACTGTACCTGCTTTCCGGCAGATGGCGGTAGTTGTGAGGAGGGAGGAGAGGGCAGAGTAGGGGCGGAGACTGGACTACCGTCGCTCCGCAGACCTCAACGATTATCGATTGATTACGTAATACTGGTTTGTGTCCTGAAGGGAATTCGTACAGTGAACGTCTAAAGTGCAAACCCTCTCTCGAACCCTTCCATCGTTCGAGTTTGCACTAAGATTTACACAAAAAATAGGAAAAGAAGCATCAGCCCCGCACACAAAGGCATCATCACAGACGGAAGCGCGACTAGACTGACTTCTTATCCTACTCTTTATCCCTCCAGATACATTCCTTGATGACTCAACCCCATCTCAGTCTATCCGACCATCCTCCATCGTCCCTCCTCTTGTTCATTCGGACAAAGCCCCCTCACTCTCTTCTCTAATCAGGAGTGTTTGATTAGAAGTGTAGGTGAGTGTCCCTCTCTAGTCCCTACCGAATGGAAGTGATGGAGGAGGGGGAAGCATCGATGGAAGGGGAAAGACTGAGGAGGGGAAAGGGATCGATCGAAGAGGAGAAAGAAGGAAGAAGTGATAGGGAGGAATGAATGGTGATTGAGGGAAGAGAGAAGGATCTCCATGGATGATACAATCTATTGGATGAGGGAATGGAGATAGAATGGAGAATGAAGAGAGAATAGAAGAGAATGATGGGAAGGATTACCATCTGAATGAGAGGAAGGGAAAGGAGAAGAAATGATCGATACATGAAAGAGGAGGATGGTCAGTCAAGTAAGGGAAGACATTCTCTACGGCGATATCTACGAATTCTATGAAAAATCTCTTTCCGTCGTATCCAAGATCTGACTACTGCTCAATTTTGAAATGGTTTCTGATACGCGTACTTAGATCAAATATAAAATTTCAAAGAAGGATTTAGCACATAAAAAACGACCAAGTACAGTTACAGTACTTCCATCTGGATCTACATCACTATAATTAGATAGGATAAATGTTACCAGGTGGTCGATATATCTGCATTGCCGGTCGACCGGCCGACTTCTTTCTCGCTTCCGTTAGAATGTCGCCCATACTCAGGGAGACGAGAACGGAGTCACGATTAGAAGAAGAACGGCCACTCCCTAAACAGACGAATACGGTAGGATAGAGAGGGTGAACAATGGGACACAATCATGATTGAGATGAAGAATGAAGATGAGGATGATTGTGAAATAGAAGAAGATGAAAACATACAGCAGATATTGATGAATGAGAGTAAGGAAGAAAGAGAAGATTGATGAATCGAATGGGAATTTGCGACTATTGCAGAAGAGAAGAACGGGTCGATATGGAATAAATAATGGTGTGAAAGAGGGGAAGATGAGGAAAAACGAGTACAAAAAGTATTGATAGACAGAACGGAAAACGAGAGATGATAGGGAGAGAGAGATAGAAGTTCGAAGACCGACAGAAGGGAAATAATAGAGGAGAAGGGGTCGGATGCATCAGAAGGAGATAGAGGAATGTTGATGAAAGGAGAAGGGGAAGGATATTCGTGGAACGGAAAAGAAGAGGTGATAGAGATGATAGAAGATAACTGATAGAGAGAGAGAAAGAGGGACACCGGTTTGATCAGTTGAAGAGAGGGGGAAGAGGGAGGTGGTGAAAGGAAGAGAAAGAGTGATAAAAGAATTGCTTCTTCTTCTTTCTCATTACCTTTCTTTCCATGGAACAATCAATTGGATTACACGAACAGATTATGTACAGATACTACTATGTTTGGACAATTCTTCACAATTTCTCTTCGTCTGCCACTCAAGGCGGAATTTTAATTGTCATTTGATTTCTGGAAGTCTATCTTCTCGTAAAATGACTCTCTGTCTCTCTCGTGGATCGGATATGAGAGATGAGTAGATGTGTAACTTGGCTGTCTGTCCTCTCCCCCTCCTCCCTCTCCTCCATCCAAATCTTCCCCTCTCTCTCACAGGCGTTGAAGAGCGAAAACAATGAGGATCATCACCTATTCGATACACTTTTTTCGTCTTTCAATTCGAACACTCCTTTTTTCGATAGAAAATCTTCCATCAATTTAAAACGACAGTTTTCCAGGTAAGTTTAGAATGCAAAAAGATTCCTTCATCGGGAGGTACATTGCAACTATCTACTGAATAACTGCTCGACAAGTACTTGACACTACTCAATAAACAGACGAGAAGAAGGAAAACTGCGCATCAAAACAAGAGTATAACCTGCCATGACGGAGGAAGGAGAGGAGAGGGGAGGAGTGAGAGGAAAGCGTGATCATTACTGAGTTAGACCACTCACTGAACCGTGAATCATGCGATAGAAAAAAACCGCTCGAAAAATGCTTAGACTGTTTATTGTACATAAAACTGAAAAGCATAGAAAGAGCGCGGAATGAGAGAGAAGAAAATGAGAAGAGTAAAGTGATGAAAGAGAGAGAAAGAGAGGGAATCTTGATGTACTCAAGAGGAGCAACAGTAAAAAGTGACAAGTGCTCCCATCAAATCCCTTCCCTCTCTCTCTCTCTCTCTTCCCTTTGCCCCCTCTTCCCACCTCCACTGTTGGGAGGAGGAGAGAGAGAAGGAATGGGAGAACAATAACTGTGATTGCAAGAACTGCAGAAATGGTGGAAATAAGAATTGGGAAAAGAGCGAACGAGTTGGTAGATGAAAGATCATGAGTGAAGAATGCCTATTGAAGAGGGCGAGAGATCAAATAAATGCTTCCTTATTAAGAGAAGGAATGATTGAGGAAAGGGTAGTTCTTTAGAGAAGAAGTGAATGAAGGATAGGGTTCAGTAAAAAGGAGTGAAATGGAGTGGCTAATCGGATGAAGAAAAAGGAAATCACTCATTGTCACTATGATTATCACTGATTGAATCGATGAAAGGGAAGGGAAAGAAAGAGGAGGGGAGGGGGGGGGGAGATTAGTGAACTCTTTCTCAACAAACTTGCCATCACGCGTAACTTCGATAGGCCACTAAGTGCTCCCATTCTTGCCTACAGCCCCTTCCTCTCTCTCATCACCTCCGATTCCTTTTATTGTTCCCCATCACAGGAGAAAAGCAACGAAAAGCAGTGATCATCACAGATTTCTCCCCTGTATCAATTAGATAGCTGTGCAAAACTGAGCAAGAATGCTTAAGTGAATGAGTGAATAAATACGAGTAAAGGAGTAATTATCGAAGTAAGTCATCTCCTAATAGGGAGAGAGAGTCACACCGAACGGAATTCATGAATTACAAATGAACCGAGCGTCAAAGTAGAGAAAATTCGAGCATTGACGCACGGTAAAAAGACGGTTTTTCGCTCTCGTAAACAGTACACTTGAAAGGATGCGAAGAAGTTATCAGTGAGAAGTTAACAGAAGAGAAGAAGAAAGGGAAGAGAGAAAGAGAATGAGAGAGGGACAAGTACTCACTTGTGGAGATAGATCAAACAAGTGACAAAGCACTAATTTGATGATCGAACACTCGGATAAAGGAGATTAGTTTTCCCTTTTGTTTCGATTAGGTCTAAATGTATTCAATGTTCCAATGATGGATTGATATGTGTGAGATCATAGATCGAGTAAGAAAGGGACAGGAGGAGGGGAATTGAGGCTAGCCGCTCTGTGTAATGAAATCAATGACCGAGCTTGAGAGGGTGGAGAAGGGAGGAGATGAAAGGTAGAGATAGAAAGAGAAAGCCGAATTCAATCCCTAATCACTCGAGAAAAGTCAATGATTTATCGCATTTGAGGGATTAGTTGAAACGTGGATGAAGAAAAGCTGAATGAAGGGCTATTTTAAGAAGAACGAACGAAGAGTTTCAGAATCCTTTGATGCATTTCTTCTCCAGATGGAATCAATTTATACCACGTTTTCTTCCCACGAGAATCATTTCTTGCTGTATTGTTTAGAGATGAACGTAGCACGGAAATATAACAAATTTGAATTGATCGTTATGTGAAAGATATTTGCTGGATACATTTTCCACTGCTAATTATATTTTTTGTTCTGTAATATTTCAGAAAATAACTACAGAAATATCTAGTATGTGATGTGCGATCCCAGAGAAAAAAATGCTGCAGGAAATAAAAAAAATCTTCTAATTGTTTGTTTTTCCTTCATTATAATTATGTGCTTCATTAGAAACATGCAAAAAGTAGTATAAAGGAGTGTTTTCACAAGTCTGCTTATTCTTCTTCATGAGTCACTTCAATTCATTATCTTCAAAAGAATATCTTGAATATATTTCTTGAAATTCGAAATGTCAGAAATCATCGTCTGAACTCTCGAGTACGTGGAAATATCTCAATCAGTCTGCCTTCGATCTCCGCCTATTCTCATTGAACTTGAGATTCTCACAGATATACGGTGTGAATATTAATTGGTCTCTCCTCCTCATTCGTCTATCAGTTGATTGTCTCGACTGACGGGCAGAATGATTGTCCCTGAACAACTAATTCATGTAAGTATCGTCCAGTTTTTAATTCTAGCACAGGAGTATACGTATTGTTTCAGTTCGTGACGTATCCAGTCACAATAATTTCTGTTCTTGCTAATTTCACTCTCATTTTCATCATTCTCACGACACACAATCAACATGTTAGTTGATTCTTTCACAATTCACTGACAATGATTACAAAGATCCCAATCCTTCCTTATTGATGTTTCCTCATGCTGCATGCAAGCACATTTCCAAGATAAAGGATAAAAGTACTTATTTCAGGTCGGAGCCTATCGTTATCTTCTTCTTTCCTTCGCAGTCGTTGATATTCTCATCTCCATTATTCATTTTGTCGTCGTTCCGGTTGGTTTACCTAGATGTTGAAGACACTCTGAAATTCGGTTGTAGTCAATACATATGACTGATTTCGGCTTTATCTTCTACGGTTTTCGCTTCATGGATGACCCTACGGAATGGGGAGTCATCACTGGTAAGCAGTCTCCAACCTTTCGAAGATCGTATCGTTCACTCCTTCATTTCAGATTTGCTGTTCATCGCTCTCTTCTATCAAACATTCGTTCTTCTTGCCTTCCACTATGTCTATCGATACGTTCTCTTGTGCAAGTGAGTAGCTCTTCCTTCCTCCTCTCCTTCCCTCTCTCTCTCTGATATTTTTTCCCAGTGGGGACCCAGCAGAAATGGGCGTGGTTTGGCTTCCCCACTGGTTTCCCAGCCTCTGAGAGAGGGTCAGGAGGGCTGATTTCTTCCCACTGGTTTCCTAATCAACTTGCCAGTGATTTCCCACTGAATGAAGAGCTTCAGTATCTTACATGAAGGCGCGCTTCGAGTTGCGCCGAACGGGAGTTTCGCAAATGCGAAAATCCCGATCTATTTCGTTTGTTTTCATCGATATTCTTCGCAAATTTCAAGTTGATTATTTCAATTTCCTGTCATCTACTAGAGGAGCAAATGCTTAGTCAATTTTAACGTATGTTATCACGCTTGATCGTAACTTATCCTACTAACTATTCTACAACTAACATGTGATTGATTTCAGATCGCCATAGGAACTACCGCATAGATCTCAACGGGTAATATTAATGGAAATAACAATGTTCGCAGGTATTTCCATTCACTAATGAAGATTGAACCATTTCAGGCAAATTGTTCTTTCTTGGGAATTTTCAATGGCTATTTCCTATTATCATCGTCGAGAGAAGATTAATGAGAACACAAGAGCAGTCCTATATCCTACAACCTGCCTAAAACCCCTATAGGGAATCACTACGAATCATCATTATTATGTGCATCGTATTGTTGTATATTAAGAATGCTTATCATTGATAAAATCCTTTGTCGGATTGCATACTCGTTTCATCACGTTATAGAACCACTTCTCCCACTGGTTTCCCAGATTATTTCCCACTGGTCCCCCAGGGTAAAAATCTTCCCACTGGTCCCCCAGTAGATTTCCCAATGGTCCCCTACCTCACTGCCCACTGGGAAAAGTACTGGGGGACCAGTGGTACCAGAGGCTCTCTCTCTTCAGTCCCTCATGGCTCCGTTGGATTCCTGGTGAGCATCCATGGAGAAATTGGACTGCTCTAGCCATAATTATCGATGTTCTCTATATTGGCGGTGGGAAATTTTTGTAGGGATTAAACGGAATTGATCATTTGAGGATTCATGATTGCAATCTGGACTGGATGGCTACCTGATGAATACACAAGGGAACAATTTGTCCCTATGCTCAAGGTATATCGAGGATGTATATAGTAGTTGATAATCAACGATATCTCAGGAAGCTTACAACATCGATCTCACAGCTTCGTACAAGCCCGGATTTCTTGGAATTGTATACAGGGTGAAACTCACTGTTTGACTTACCTTTACAATAAATCGATTTTAGATTAAAGAAGAGGACGGTTCATTCCAATGGTCTCTTCAATCTCTCTTTGCTCTCTCAATCGTCCTCCTTCTATTCTTAGGATCGGGTGTGCAATTTAACACGACGGGATAATTCAATCTCTCTTTTTATAGCCATCGTCATAGTATTCTGTATATGGAAAGTGAAGGAAGCAATGGCGATTACTCAGTGAGTAGAGGAGATGAGAAGAGATGAAGAAATAGCTTCATCATCATGACAGAAGACAATGTCTTCTTCAAGAAATCATAAGTGAACCTCTCCATTCAGAATTCATCTCGCAAATCGAACTCGTCACATGCAGAATCAACTTTTCCGTACACTTCTCATACAAGTGAGAGAAAATGATAGGGGTGGGAATGTCATCAAATCTGATTGGATTTATGATTAGAATACACAAATACCACACGTCTCTCACCCACTCTCAGTGCTCTGCTATCGTGAGATTATGATTGTAGACGTTCGTTCCTACCGTAACCTCGTATATTCCACTTGGGACTTTATTCGTCATTCCTCTCACAGGATTGTCATTGGGTGGATTCGGATCGGTAAGATCCCGTCATTCTTAGTAATTCCGTTGCCTCTTCAGGTAATAATGATGAGTACAGCTCTCTTTCCTCTCATCGATCCTTTCCTCGTAATGTTCCTCGTTTCGGGGTAAGAAATATCTAAAGTTGCTCCTTTCAAAGTCGTCTTCTCTGGGGAAGAATAAATCCCACGGACGCAAATTGTCTCCGATTTCGCTAAATCTAAATCTGCTTTATGAAAACAAATTCGTCCATTCTCAGCTATCGTTCTAAACTGCCTTCATTCCTTCGTCATTTCGTTACTTCGACAGCTCGAACCTCCGCAGTGAACACTCCAAGGGCTGAATCAAGGAATAATCGAACATCTCCTCGATCTATCGGCAATTGACCATCTCAGATATAGTAATTCCCCCTTCTGAACGAGTGAATCCTCACTCCTTCCTTCTCCTAATTCCCCCTTTTTCGTGTGTTCCTGTCATTTTCCCGCATCTGCATCATCTTTTTGTTTCCTTCTCACGAAATAAATGCAATAGTCACATGTGGGAAATTCTATCCGTTACTTCAAGAAGCCTCGACGTAATCGGCACCATTCTCATCTCACTGCGTAAAAACGAATCTATCTGTCGGCCATTTCCATCTCAACTAGTCAGTCTGATTCTGTTTCGACGATCTCTCTCTCTCTTCACAAATTACCTGTTATCGAATAGTTAGACAAAAATTGTCGCTTTTTCTTCGCACGAATTGCTCCAAGTTCACATTTCTTTAATGAAATCACACTACAGGTTCACAATGGAATGTCTATTCTCTCTTTCTCCTCACCTTCCTTTTCTCACTTCTCGACTCATCATTGGAATTCCACAATTGATTCTTTCCATTTCATCCCTCATATTCAATCTTCTCCTACTCATAACTCTTCTTCATTCATCACCTCTTCACTTCTCATTTCAGGTACGATTCACGAATAGTATTTCCGGGTTGAAAAGTGGAATAAGGAAGTTATTCCAGTTGCACGTTGTCTCACTCATAATTTCTTCCCTTGGATTTATCTCTGTCGCTTTATTAGTCTTCACTCCAATCGCTCTATTCGATATGAAGATTGACGATCCTCTCCTCATCATTCTTTCCACTCCCGATTCACTCTTCTACCAGGTATCTCCATACGTTCTCACTTTTTTCATGTACGAATTTCAAAGAAGCAGGTGATAGAATGGCTGAAAATGCACTCGAGATCTTAGAAATTTGACGCCGAAAAAGAGTTGAGTCAATGAGAAACTGGTTATTTGCAGGCAATGATGTTCATCACAACAGTAATCGCAATGGAGAGATGCTCACTCTTCTTAGCCCCTAATGTAATAAAGACGATGAAACAATGTAATAACTGTACCCTTTCAGTTTCATCAATTTCTCACCGGTCACTTTCAATATATCTTCGTCTCATTACCATGGATTGCCGCTATTTTCATCGTCACTCATTCTACTTACACTGGTACTTTATCATTTAGATGGTGCCTCATCCATAATTCAGGTTGCTATAAACGAGTTGATCCTTTCGCCTTGAGATTCACTTACGCATGCTCGTGAGTTTGTGCTTTCTTTCGAAGTTGAGACAACTAAATTGCCGGTTGTAGCAACTGTGGCTTCTACTCTGATCTCCTTTTCTATGCATCATTTGCATTTCCGCTCATTATTGCAATTTCGTATGGAATCCTCTTCATCTTCTTATACTTACAAAATGAGAAGTTTGCTCAGAAAGCATTATTCCTAGTTAAAAAGAATGCTCAGATCTCAAGAAGTGCACATCACAGTTCTCTCCAATCGACAACAGTTATCATTTGTAAGTCATCTTAGAACTCGCAATTGTTGATTTCAAGAATTTCATGCGATACAATTTTCGATTATCGCTATTCTTCAATTGTTCGGGTCGAGCTTCTTCTATATTTTACCGAGGTGAAGATTTGTGTGTAGTGAACATTCGAAAGGTCGTTTTCAATTCAGATTCTTCGGAGGTTCTGACGTGGTTAATTCTATTCTTACCTCATCTTCCACACTCAACAGTATGGCCAATCCAATCTGCATGTTTCTATTTCAAGTTCGTCCGACTTTTTCCTTCTACTAATAATCTCATATTTTTCTTCATCAGCATTCAGTTCGTGCGGCTTTTCTCAAACTTCCCTTCATCAATCGATTATTCCCTAAACGAAGTCTTCCTTTCGATTCAAGAACAACAACGAGATTTCGAAATTCAATCGTTCCATAGCGCCAAAATAAAATTCAATTTACTTCTAATCTCAGTCTTTGCATAATTACCATCCTCCATTCACTTTCTCTCTATTCTCCATTGTTCTCTCTAATCCGATGTAAATTGATCTCCTCTCTCTCTCTTCCCTCCTCTTCTCATACCTCTCCTCATTCCGTTCGTCTCCCTCCATTCGGAGTGGCCGACGTGTATGGAAAGATTCTTCCGCTGGTTTCGTTTTCGTCGCTCCGAAGCTCCGCCCACTCAGGAGGTACCGTATATCGACACTCAGGTATTCTACAGTATCCGAGGATCTCCATCGATACTCCTCTGGTATACTGTAGCATACTATGGTGGTATATATACTACGATATCTACAGTATTCTCTGTGCAGGTTGCTCCTCCCCCTCCCGTCCCTTCATCGGAGTCTTATCCGGAGCCGATTCCCCCCTCTCCAGTCCCTGTCTCTTCTACTCCAGTCAAGAAAACGACACCGCCCCCTCCTCAATCCAAATCGAAGGAGGTCATTTCGAAGAAGTCAAAGGAAGTTATTAGACCAAGGGAGAGTCCGAGAAAGACAAGTAAAGAGGCAATCACGAAGAAAACAAGCGGATCGAAGGAGAAACGACCGAAATCGAAGCCTGAGGTATACGGTAACTGGTCGAACGACGAATGACTTCTTTGAGGTGGTGAATCGATCGAAGGAACAAGTGAGATCGAAGCAGCAAGTGAGATCGAAGGAGACACCAAAGAAGGGATTGAGAAAGGTAAGAAGAGAAGAAGAGAAGAGATAGTAATGATGATTATATTGAGGAGAAGGCGAATAACAAACGATCGCGTACTTCATCTGCTGAGAAAGTGAATAAGAGACTGAAGTTGTCGTATCTGATCCCTTCTCTTGACAGATCAATCGAAAGTCCGTCTCCACACCCGAAAGATCCACTCAACCAACTCCTATCGTTGCACAGAGAAACTGTGCCACTGAGATGTCTGAGGTATGAGGGACTGAGAGATCAAAGATCAATCCATGTCAGGCTGCAAATGAGAAGACAACGGAGGTCGATCCGAATAAGACTCTTGCGAGTGAAGCTGAGAAGAGAACGGAGAGAACGGAGAATAGTGTAGTAGAGAAGAAACAGAGTGGAGTGAAGAAGGCTGCTCCCACTAAAGAGTAAGGTAGAAGGATACGGTAGTCGATGAGGACGGTATCTATTCAGACGTACGTCGATGCGTCGTCGTATGAAGGATGCAGCCCTTGCCAGCTGTCAGTACTCCATTTATCGATCTGAATCCCGGATTTGGCTTTCCATTTCCCGGCTCTGCCTTATATCCGGTTGTTTCAGCCCGTCAAATTCGTCGTGCATCGAATAGTTTGACTGATTCTGCGAAGAAACTCGCGAATGTCGTCTCTCGTCCTATCAAAGTATAACACCATTGATCTTTCCTCACATTGATCTTTAATCTCAGGAACGTTCTCTAAACAATTTCATGGAGCGAGTTAAACAGAGACAAGAGAGAAGACTGAAGCAGGTCTAGATAAGGAAATGAGGATGAATGAACTGGATGAATTGCAGAATTCTGAATCGATGCAATTGAGAGAGAGCGAGGACGCCTTCCCCACGATGCAAGGTGTTAGGTACGATAGACATACTGTATCCAATCAATATTCTTCCCCTTCGAGTGCGGATAATCTGGTTGACCCGCCTGGTCCTCCTACTGAGAGAAGTGAGAAGACTACGGAAAGGAGTGAGAAGAGTGAAAGAGACAAGAGAAAAATTGGAAACAAGGATGTTGATAAGGTTGAAGATGAAAAGATCAAAGATCAAAGATCATCCTTCAGATCTTTCCTGATCTTGGAAAGGAGAAGAAGAAGAAGAGTAGATCGGCATCGGGCTCAAAGGCCAGTAAGAGGGTAAATGATCCCTCGGAATACAAAGAATGATAATCAACTCGGATGTCAGGCATTCCTCAGTGGAAGACGTCGAAAGTCGAAAGAGGGCGATTTATTCAAAGATGGAAAACCATATTGGGTTCGAGCTGGAAAGATAACACAGGAGGAGAAAGTATTCCATTCCCATCTCACAATTGATCTTTGATCTCCCTTCAGAATGAGATCACTCAAGACGATCTTCCATTGAATGCTGAAGTGATTGTGGATGTGAAGAATGGAAAGATTGATCTGCCTGTCCTCCCCAATAACATGCAGTATGTGGAATGAGTAGATCTTCGACCTTTGCTCTTTGTTCAGAATCAAATTCGATGAGTATGCCCCTATGGAGATTCTGATGGAAAGGGACAAGATATTCTTCACTCATAAGATGTTATTTGCCAATACTATTCGATCCATGATCAACACTGCCGGTGGGTGAAGAAAGAGAGATGGCATCGAGAATGAATTCGATGACGTCATGTCAATTACGATGATAATCATTCACAATGCAGAGTCCATTGTAGACGAATCGAAGACGGATACGGACACGAACAATAACACGGATATTGGTGAGGAATGAAGAAGAGAGATGATATTGATCTTTGATCTCTTGAGAGAGGACAGAGAAGACAGTAGAGAAGAAGACGGAGTGTGATGAAGGAAGTGGACGTCCGAGAATTGAATTGATGCCCCATCCAAAATATTGTACGAGGTGAGAATAGTGACAAGATGAATGTGATCCCTTCTCTTCAGTTACAATCGTGCTCTTCCTACTGGGAAAATGCATCGTGAACCGTATGAATGGACAGGCAAAGGAGTCGTCTGATATCTCATCCTTACCGTATCCTCTTTATGCTTTGTGTGTGACCTACCGTACTCCCCAGCGTGTCACACGCAAGCCTATCGTACTTCAAAACTGTCACTGCTAAACATTACTAAACTCTACTCGTATCGTGTATCAGAAAGACGATAAAGCCGAGTTTTGTCACTATCGCTAGAATATTTCCCATTCCACACGTGGTTGACCTTTAACGAACTGAGTGGAGGGAGAAGACTAGTGATCTCCCCTGCTCTAATAACCCCTACCTCTTCCCTTCCTCTCTCTTAGACAATCAATGGCTCACTAACCAGCACATTGAGTTTGCTGAGAAACTGAAAAGCACGATCATCCGAATAATCTTATTTTTGTCTATTTTTATTTTTCTAATATCATTTCTTTGACACTACATCACAACAGTGTTCGAGCGTTCAGATTGATTTCATTGAATGAAATGTGAAATAGATAAATTGAAGAGGGCGATGTTCAACAATTATCGCGATAGTGTTAACTTCGATAAGAAGAGACAAGAAATGATACGAGAGCGTAAGGTAAATATTTGATTGAATGAATAATTTCTTGTTTCAGGCTCCTGTTTCAGGCTCCGCTTTTTTAAAGAAAAAGAAAAAAAGGAGTTATCTCGACCTTTGTATTGTAAAAGGATCCGATAGATGGAGGTAAGGGTATCAATGACTGCTTATCTGATTTTCGGATTTCAGATTTCAGAAAGAATTATTCATAGCATGATGACCGACATACGAATTTGGATCGATATCAAACCACAGGGCATTGTCGAGAATGTTTTATTCTGTCTTGTTTCGATTCTGGTGACCGATAACCCGTCGAGGGTTTCGTTCATGATCCTACAGTAGCCGGTAGAGCCACAGATGCGACTCGTTCAGTCTGTGGATCCGGCTCGTAGTTTCCTGCTCGATACCTCGCTCGTTTGCCTAGTGCATTCTTGAGCGCCGACACCACCCCGTCGAGGGTTTCGTTCATGATCCTACAGTAGCCGGTAGAGCCACAGATGCGACTCGTTCAGTCTGTGGATCCGGCTCGTAGTTTCCTGCTCGATACCTCGCTCGTTTGCCTAGTGCATTCTTGAGCGCCGACACCACCCCGTCGAGGGTTTCGTTCATGATCCTACAGTAGCCGGTAGAGCCACAGATGCGACTCGTTCAGTCTGTGGATCCGGCTCGTAGTTTCCTGCTCGATACCTCGCTCGTTTGCCTAGTGCATTCTTGAGCGCCGACACCACCCCGTCGAGGGTTTCGTTCATGATCCTACAGTAGCCGGTAGAGCCACAGATGCGACTCGTTCAGTCTGTGGATCCGGCTCGTAGTTTCCTGCTCGATACCTCGCTCGTTTGCCTAGTGCATTCTTGAGCGCCGACACCACCCCGTCGAGGGTTTCGTTCATGATCCTACAGTAGCCGGTAGAGCCACAGATGCGACTCGTTCAGTCTGTGGATCCGGCTCGTAGTTTCCTGCTCGATACCTCGCTCGTTTGCCTAGTGCATTCTTGAGCGCCGACACCACCCCGTCGAGGGTTTCGTTCATGATCCTACAGTAGCCGGTAGAGCCACAGATGCGACTCGTTCAGTCTGTGGATCCGGCTCGTAGTTTCCTGCTCGATACCTCGCTCGTTTGCCTAGTGCATTCTTGAGCGCCGACACCACCCCGTCGAGGGTTTCGTTCATGATCCTACAGTAGCCGGTAGAGCCACAGATGCGACTCGTTCAGTCTGTGGATCCGGCTCGTAGTTTCCTGCTCGATACCTCGCTCGTTTGCCTAGTGCATTCTTGAGCGCCGACACCACCCCGTCGAGGGTTTCGTTCATGATCCTACAGTAGCCGGTAGAGCCACAGATGCGACTCGTTCAGTCTGTGGATCCGGCTCGTAGTTTCCTGCTCGATACCTCGCTCGTTTGCCTAGTGCATTCTTGAGCGCCGACACCACCCCTCTCTTCGTCTCTTCATTTCACGTACTCTCTCGCAGCTCTGACCGGAATGAGAGTGTGGGGAATGGAGAGACGATTACACGTATTTCGAACTCTATTCATCATTTGTGATTTTATTTGCTTTCATGACTCATTGGCTACCTTTTCATGTGATGAATCATCTTTGTCCATCTTAGATTCCCTCCACTCGTTGGACGAACAAACCGGACGCTCCTCTTGTTACCCCTCGTTCTCTCTCTTAATCATAAAGAGGGAGTGTTGTTCACATTTGCACATTCGTCTCTCTTGTCACTTTCAATTCTATTGATCTACTTCGACTTCATGCGTTTCATTCTTCTTCTGTGTATTCTCGTCGCTCTTTCTTTCTCTCAACCTCATTGGACAGTCCCTGATATGGGTTTGACTCCAATTCGTAATCCGAACCTCGGACGAAAAGTGAACATACCAGGTGAGAAAATATGTGCACTGTTAAGTTTTATAATATTCTTTCAGCTGATGTTGTTCCGGATAAGCAACTTACTAATCGAATGAGGAATCCTAATTTAGGAGGATTTGTTGATATTCCCATTGTATTTTGACGTAACGGTTTATTTAGGTTTATTCGGAATTTCAATTCGGAACGATAAAAAGCTTTCTCGTTATTTTCTGTAATAAAGCGCCATTTAGCAATGTGTTCTGAAAGGGATATGTAATTCACGCTGTGACTCTACTTATTATAAGTAACGTATCTGCTTATCTAGACGCATTCGTTCTAGTTCAATATAATTAATTATTCTTGTCATTTCACAGACAATATACATTTCACCTTCGTTATTACGTATTTTCCTGATTGCATCATTTTCGTCTTTTTCGTTCTTTGAACTGCAATGTTGTCAACTAGATCTCGAAATGAGGCCAATCGTCTTTTCATTTCACGCACTCTTTCGCTTCTCATTGTCAAACGGGTGAGTGTAAAAATGAAGGGAATACCCTATTTTGAACTCTATCGTCAGCTCCATATAGTAGTTGTCTAAGACTTCATTCGTAGGTTTGTCGCTTGTTGTTGACTACCGCCTAATGAGAATCTATCATATCCGCAAAAACTGAAAAATAGAAAAATAATTCGTCCAGCGACCGGATAAGAAAATAATAATGATTGAACCTAGATCTTTGACAAACATTTTCTTAGCGGGAGGAGGGGCGAGAGGGATACCGTTAAAGGGGGAGGGCACGAATCGAAATTGGTGGGCACCCGCTGGTTCGACTCCCGCCGTGTGCAAACCTCACTATTGCTGCTATTTTCGACTGCCAATCGAGTGAAATCAATACAAGAATACAGTACCCCAAATCGTGCCTGCACAATCAATGAAACTTCAAAAATCCGTAGTGAGGTTCAGAGGCACTTCTAGAACTTCGGATAAAGTGATCTGTGATCGGGTATTGCATCCCTATTACCCCACAGGCTCAGCTTATATGAGAAAATATTCGTGCCCCTCCCCCTTTAAGATAAATTTGTTTTCGATTTGAAGAGAATAATAATATCGTGCAATATGTAGATGAATTAATTGTTTTTGCAAAGAATGTGAGGGAAGAGACCTTTCTCATTCTCCCTTCATTCCCTCCCTTTTCTCTCACCCGGAGTGGTCCCTCCACCCCCTTCTCGTAATTTTCGTACAGTGGTCTTCTGATGAAATGGCTAGAGTAAGTTTATCATACGGTAATCACTAATCAATGAATCTCGTTAAAGATGATGGCGCAAACTGCAGTAGTTCCCAAGACTCCAACTCAGAGGATTCAAAAAGTATCACTCACATTTTATACAAGTGATTGTACGAAATAATTTAGAAGCGTGGCCGGAAGGCGAGACATGTTCCACAACGTGATGCAGCCGGAGCTGATCCGGCACCAGAAACTCCTGCCGTATGTACGAACCAAAGATCAAAGATCAACTCTGCTTTCAGAAGTCTAGCACAAGCAGTACCAGGACTGCGAACAGAACTCCAAGAAAGAAAACTGCTGAAGAAATTGTGATTCTGAATAACAATGCACTCTTTATATTTCTGATTTCAGGAAATTGATGAATGGTTGCAAATATCTGGCCGCGTGGCAGCGCTACCTGTAAGAGAATGGCTCATGTTCTTCTTCGCGGAACTTTGTTTGTTCAGGACGGAAGTGACCATCTCCGTCATCTGATTCGAGTGTCTCTAGAGAAGGTAATAATTCAACGTTTATTCACGCATTCAATTTTTCCTTTTCAAGAAGAAAAAAATGACGAGTTCTACTGCATAAATTCATCGTCGTCTCGTGAAAGGTCATTTTGAGTCTCGTGACAATCTCAGTATGACACATTACAGGCTCAGTACTTTGCAGCACCGTCGAAAGTATTGAAGTAGGCAGAGATATAGTTGCAAGGACAGATGGAGTACATTCCTCTCGAATAAGCTGGAATGAGGATAAAGGAAATTGTACTGTGCAGGTGCTATTCAAAGATGACGTTGTAAGTGGGCAGTGTGGTTCATCTCTTAAACATTTATTACAGAGTGCGGTGCGGGCATCGAAGCGAAATATAAAACTCAACGGCGGAATGTTCACTGAATGGGCTTGGCCTCCAGCTGGTTGTTCTTATTTGCTTTGTTACTTTATCTCTTTATTCGCATTCAGGAGATAGAAATTTCGTCTCTGATTTGTCGCGAATTCTCAGCTTCACTTTGTTCAGTCCAATTATGAAAGGTTGATTTCTTCAGATAATCTTAGATTTTACAAATGTTTTCAGAAGATGACATTCGAGGATTGTTTGATCTGTTCCTGACAGAGAAAATTGACGTGCAGGTTTGCAGAGATCTAATGTTGAAATGCAATTGACATCTAAGAGTGATGGATCCGCTGTTGTGAAGTTTTCGACCATGAGTGAAGCTGACAAATGCGGTGAATTCTTCAATGGATTTACACTGTTTGGATGCACTATATTCTCCACCCAAGTGAGTGTAGCAACTCAAATACTCCCAAAGATCGAATTGCTTCAGTTCGATATTTGAGTCGATATACACTCCTTCAATTCAATTCGCTACTAAATAATCAAAGTATGCCTAATCAGGCAGGCACTCTATCTACAACTCTCTTCTTGCAGACAACTGCTCGTCCTGCTCTTTGTCTTCCCTTGTTTCCCCCTTCCGTCCTCTACCGTACTATAATCAAGTGCTCTCCTCTCATATTCTGCAGTGTATTTCAACTCATTTCAGTTGACTCATTTACTTGTTTCTCTCGGATGCGTCCCACTGGTCTTCTCAGTTGTATCTCACCCGGATTTATGTTATTCTACCGAAGCAAACATCCAATAGCAAGGAGGTACCGTATCCTCCTCTATCCTTCTAACTACAGTATCCCAGATTGTATGTTTCGGTCCCGTTCTCGTCTGTTACTACGCATCATCTTCAAGTAACGGAGCTCAAATGGTCGATGCCAACTTCGGTTTCCAGGTTACGGTAGTCTGTTCTCTCCCAATCAATCGATAATTGGCAGATTGTGGGCAGTTGGGTGCCAATGACTTGCTAATAAAGATTTCTGACTCGCGAAAAAAATTTGAAAAGACTGTTACAAACTACTCTATTGCACTGCACTGACTTCGACTGTTCACTGCATCTCAAACAATGACACTGCGAGAAGAAGTCCCCCACTGACAATACTTTACAATGGACATGCACGACGAGTGCACTCCTGAATGGAAGAAATGAGTACGGTCTCAATCAATGAAGGGAAAAGATAGGTACGGTATCAATCAATGGGGATATAGTAAACAACCAGGGGTATTGTTGATGGACTGCTCATATCGGCAGCTCTTTCAAGAGAAAATCGAAAATAGTTTTTCTATGCATTCGAATCGAGTGGATCGAACTGATGGAAACCGTTTGAGGATTGCTTCTCCCTTCTCTCTTCCCTTTGTCTTCTGCCGGTGTTATACGGCGACAGAAGACAGAGGAAGACCTGTACCGTTGTACCGTCTTTTGTCGCGTTCAGTGTATCTTATCTATAATATATTAGGTTTGAGATAAAATTCTGTTGGATCATTTCGAATTATCAGATGATAGCATCTACTTCTCCCGCTTTTCTCTTTTTCTCTTGCTTCACTGAATAACTGTCGAGACAACTATTGACATGTTTGAGAAGATAATGCATTTTGATTTAATGATCAAAAGAGAAAAGAATGTGGATTGAAAACAAGAAATAATATGCTTTCTTTTTGAGAATATTCTTCAATTAGCATTTTTCGATTAAAATATTACAGCTTGCACGGTTCGTGGATGACGAACGTATCCATCTCTGGCAATGCTCTACTAGTAGTAGACACACTATTTCCACTACTGGTGGGCAGACTAGTATTCTAGTAGTGGAGAGACTGGCTCTACTACTAGTAGGTTTGTGGCAATGGGTCTACTACTAGTGGAACGATTAGGTGTACTACTAGTGGACCCTGAACGTGTTTTCCCGTGTTTCACCATCGACTCGAGTCAACTCATGCTTTATCATACAAAGTTCATAACAAACAATTACGAATAAGTACGAAATAGGAGATTTGACAACTAACGACTTGATCTGCTACAACCGAGGGTTAGATTATTCTACATCTGATGGTAAATGGAGAGTGATTGGAAGTAGATAGGGCACACCCGGATATTAACGTTATCGATATACTGAAAATGCATTCATTAATGAATATCTCACCTTTAAGAATATACGAAGTTGAAGTTGCTTCGAAAGCATACGTAATACTGAAATCGATTCGTTAGTTTCAATCAAAAAAGATCACCTCACCTGCAACGTTGGAAGACTTAGAAGTCGAAAGTACAAATACAGCTGTAGCTCAGAACTGTATGATTCCCTGAAGACAATTTTGTTAGAATGACTGCCCAAAATGATGGCTTACCTTGTTGGAAGGGGCCGCGTCGAATACAACATACTTCAACAACTTGAAAATAGGAAAAGCCAATGAAAGTGAAACAGGAAAGTTGCCGCGTCTAGACCGTGCCATCTGCACTTCTAGGGGGCGAGTAAACTTTCAATAGTGTGGTGCTGTGTCTACTACTAGTGGATCTCACCCTCTCAGCCATCGAGATTTTTGTGTGTTTACTACTAGTGATCGGTCAAAAAATCCCTCTTCAATGTGTCTACTAGTAGTAGAGCATTACCAGAGATCCAGACACAGCTACATTGAAAGATACATTTATTTTTCTCTTTTCTGGTACACAGTATTGTTCTGATGGAGATGGTAGGACATAATTAGTGAGAGTATGACTATCGTAACGGAGAGCTCAGCGGAGACGCTACGGTGTTTAGAACATAATACGGAACATTTTATTCGCTAGCTCGTTCTTGATTAATACTATATCTCTAATTTTCTCAGTAAGTGCTACTAGTACCGTTAGGAAACGATTAGGAACAAGAACTAGGGTCTGAGGCCCTCCAGTCAAAAGTCGAAATGAACGATAGGAATCGGATTACGCGGAACGGTTTATTATTTTACGATAAGGTAGGATGCAGACGATTAGAGGTTCGAGGGACTATTCGTGTCAATAGAGAACAACATGTAATAGGAGGCACCGACGAACTTTGACTCGGGTTCACGCACCTTCACTGTTATGTTATCGCCGACGAATCAAAGAAGTCTTTTTTCTCTTTCATCTCTTTCACTTCTCTTACTCTTTCTTCTCAATCTCGTCTCTCTTTGCGAATCTCTTTACTGATCTCCTTGATCACTGATTCGATGTTGAAGCAGATCTAGAATCATTCTATTTGCGGACGTCAACATCTGCATCACTCAATCACTTGAACTATTGTAATTGCTGTGAAGTTGTGAAGATTAGTCTACTCTCGCATCGGGAAAATGCATTTAATTTAATAAAAGATAAATTTGTTTTCGATTTGAAGGGAATATCACTATTGTGCAATATGTAGATAAATGAATTAATTCTGCAAAGAATGTGAGAGGAGAGACATTCCATTTCTCTTTTACCCCTCATTCTCATCCTTTACTCTTATTCCGAGTGGTTCCTTCCCCCTCTCCCCTTCCCCTAACTTCTCTATTGAAGATTCCTTCACAATATCCAAGTATGGCTCCTCGAGTAAGTTTATCTTACGGTAATCTCTAATCTATTGATTACATTGAAGACGCGATCGATGGGCCAAAATGCTACTCCAAAAGCGGCTCCTATGCGTATTCGCAAGGTATCACTCACATTTCATACAAGTGATTGCACGAAATAATATAGAAAAAGGGTCGGAAATCGGCAAAGAATGTCCATGTACGTGCTTCAGCCGGCGCTGAGGATCCCACACCTCCCACCCCTGCGGTCTGTACGAACCAGAGATCAAAGATCAACTCTGCTTTCAGAAAAGTTCCACAAGTAGTACTCGAACTGCAAATCGAACCCCGCGAAAAAGGACTGCTGAGGAGATGGTGATTCTGAATAACGACACACTCGTTCAATTTCTGATTGCAGGAATTATGTCAATGGCTAGATATAACAGGCCGAATTGCCGCCCTACCGGAAGGAAGCAATGAACTCAGATGTATCATCAGAAAGAGATTTGAGAAGGTTAATCCATCTTATGAGTATGCATCCAATTTGTCCCTTTCACAGAAGCTGAAGTTGAAAAGCCAAGCAGCATCAATTCATCTGGGAACTGTGCGTGGTTAGTTTGGGTCTCATGAGAATCTCATCAGAAAAAGATTACAGGACCAGTCCTATGCACGAGGGTTGATACCCACGCTGTCGCACGAGATATCGTTGCCCAAGCAAATGGAGTACTCAAATCACGGATTAGCGAAGATGAAGGTTCAACAGGATTCGAAGTGTGTGTACACTTTACAGACGACGTTGTGAGTGAACAGGGATTAGTTCATCTTGTTGTTTTTTTTATTTCAGACTGCTGCAAGAGCCTACAAGAGACCGATAATTCTTCCTGGAAGAATAATGATCGATTGGGCTTACCCTATTGCCGGTTCTTCCTATTTCTATTATTTTTTTATCTCAATTCCCTATTCAGGTAATCGAAATTTCGTCAGCGATCTCTCACGAATACTCGAATTCAAACACTTCTCTCCGGCGATGGAAGGTTCATTTCATTAGATAAATGTGAGAGTAAACAAGTGTTTTCAGAGGACGATATCCGTATTTTGTTCGGATACTTCTCTACGGAGAAAATAGATGTGACAGTTCGTTGAACAAGAAGGAATACTAATTGATTATTAACATCTAAGGCAAATGGAACAGCAATTGTTAAGTTCACTACAATGCACGATACTGCGGGAGAATTTATGAACGGCTTCTGTCTATTTGGCAGCATCATATTCTGTACTCAAGTAAGTTGAACAACTAACTTAATCAAAAGCATCGAATGACTTCAGTTTGATGTTTGATCGGCTTCCTTTGGTTTCTTCCTTCGACTATTGATCTGTACGTTTGTCTAATCAGTGAGGCTCTCTCTCTCTACAACTCTCTTCTTGCAGATAACTCTCTGCTCGTCCTGTTCTTCCATCTCGATTTCACCCTTCCCTTCTCTACCGTATCCAGTGCTCTCCTCTCATATTCTGCAGTGTCTTTCAACTCATTTCAGTTGACTCATCTACTCGTTTCTCTCATCTGCGTCCCACGGGTCTTCTCAGTTGTATCTCACCCGGATATCAGCGATATTTTATTCTACCGAAGCCAACACCCAATAGCAAGGAGGTACCGTATCCTCCTCTATCCTTCTAACTACAGTATCCCAGATTGTATGTTTCGGTCCCGTTCTCGTCTGTTACTACGCATTATCTTCAAGTAACGGAGCTCAAATGGTCGATGCCAACTTCGGTTTCCAGGTTACGGTAGTCTGTTCTCTCCCAATCAATCGATAATTGACAGATTGTTGGCAGTTGGGTGCCGATGATCTTCACAACGGCAGCTCCTTTTACTCGAGTGATCTGTGACTCGAAGAGCTATGGGACGCTTTTGAGACGGTAAGCCAACTCCATTCCTTTTCTACTGAACATCTCAGCTCATTTCAGATATGCTATTGACATCTACTGCTTTTTACTGCTTCATTCTCCATTGTGGGCGGTGCCTTCACCTTCCCTTCAATCATCTTCTAACCACTCTATGGTCTACTCGTTACTCAAATTGACATTCCATTGACTCCCTTCTCTCCTCCCTCTCTTCTCCCATCCTCCTTCTGACCCTCTCAACACAACAACAATACTGACTTGCTAATAAGGATTTGACTGACTCGCGAAAAAAAATTTGAAAAGACTGTTACAAACTACTCTATTGCACTGCACTGACTTCGACTGTTCACTGCATCTCAAACAATGACACTGAAAGAAGAAGTCCCCCACTGACAATACTTTATCCATTTTACTGTGATCATTGAAAAGTCAAACGAACACTTGAGAATATTATGTCGTATTTCACATCAATTACAATTATCGTACACAAATTAGGTCATACCGTAGAAACAAAGGAGGAACAATCGATCCAGTTCTCCGGAAGGGATAACCATACGAGTCACTTGCGAGATTTGATGCATGTTTTCTTCGATACTGGTGGATGATAGAAGGAACAACCAGTGGGACCGGGACATGCACGACGAGTGCACTCCTGAATGGAAGAAATGAGTACGGTATCAATCAATGAAGGGAAAAGATAGGTACGGTATCAATCAATGGGGATATAGTAAACAACCAGGGGTATTGTTGATGGACTGCTCATATCGGCAGCTCTTTCAAGAGAAAATCGAAAATAGTTTTTCTATGCATTCGAATCGAGTGGATTGAACGCATGGAAACCGTTTGAGTATTGCTTCTATCAACGTTGATGTATATCCTCAACCAAGTGAAGAATGAAAGTAGAAGGATGACTCACTGCAGGATGGGCGTAGCTGCAATTCGTTCCATAGCACTGTGCACCGTACTTGCACGGAGGAGCACGTACTGATCGACGCTGAGAGAGACAAGACATTAGTGAGATGATCAACACTGCCAGTGTTACACTGGTCAGCTAGATAAGGTGACAAGTTAAGAATAGCGGGTGCCCGCATAGATTTTGGTGGACTATTACCTATTCTAAAAGACGGTTTGCGGATTTCCCAAGGAATGCCAAGAACCATTTTGCGAATGTCCCCACCCTGTCACCGTTCGATCTCACCAGTGATGATGAATTACTTCTTTCAAGGAACAGACAATGCCATGTATCACTTAGTTTCTTTTCGACAATGAAAGTTAGTTTTGGATGACTGACCAGAGTGTGTTCGTATGGACAAGACTCTCTCGTGCATACTCCATCGTTCCTACACGTTCCATGCAAGAAGAGACAGGCAGATCCATACGGACAGTAGGGGAAGCGTCTGTAAGGAATACGGTAAGGGGATGGGATACGGTAAGAATGCATTGACTGACGTGCACTTGGTGCGTGGATGGATGTAGATACAATCCTCATCTGACTCTCTACACTTTGGCCAGAATCGACATCTCTCCTGTCGTTTGTTCGACAACTGAAATCAAATGGAATTTATCCCATCAATAGAATCAACACTATTATCGTACCTCAATCGTACTCTCTTCACTCTCTTCACTTGTCCAATCATTCTTCCTATCCATATTCTGTCCTCGGAATGGTTCCGGAGCAGGATCCTTCTTCACTTTTATCACTCGAACTCGTCGAGTATCAAAGAGATCTCAATACAATCAAGCATTTAAAAGAATGCTCTCCTTCTTTTCAACTAACCATTCTTCTTCTTGATTCCTTTCCGAGACGAATTAGTTGTGTCAGTGGAAGTGTTGCCTGTCTTGAGACTACGTAATTCCTGAAGATATCATATACTAGTCAACCATTTCCTTCCCACTCAACCTTCTCTAATCTCTCAATCTTCGATTGGAGTTTCTTCGCTCTTTCGGGTGAAGGATCGTCAGGAATCTGAATAGAATAAAGAATAATTAGGGATAAATAGAAGTTGAACCTTGTCCTTTCTCCTCTCCATATCCTCCGATTCCGATAGTCTTGAAATTACCGCGGCCAAAGCATTTCTTTCTTTGGTACGAGTCTTCTCGTTCTAAACAATCGATCATTAATGACTGATCATTCATCTCTCACCACAGAAGAATTCCTGGCCGATAGAGCTGCCTTCTTGTGTGATTTCATTCTTGCCCATAACTCCCTCTCATCCAGACTGCAATTAGATAAAGTATTCATATGATACTGCACACATTCGATCAACACCTTGTCAGTTTGACCTCCATCACATCCCAATCTTGTTCATTCTCAGCCACTAACTTCCATCGAGGCATCTCCGTCTTGATGAACTTATAAAGCTGAAGATTGAGAAATTATAGAGATGACGATGAGTAGAATGAGCATCTCACATCGCCCCATGCTTCGTGCAAAATCGTCTTTCCATCGTATTCCTCAAATCTGAATTGTACGGAAATAAACATATTCAAAAAAAAAATCAAATAATTAGGGTAACTGACAGATTTGTCTCAGGATCATTCTTCATTGCAGCATATACTCGAGCATCTTGAGCAAGATAGAACTTGTTACCAACTGAATCATTGCCCAAGTGAGTACATGTATCCAACACTTTCTGCAATGGACAAATAGTTTCATCTTTAGTCAATGAGAACAAGATGAGAACGAAATAACTGACCGGTGTTTGATGGAATAGCATGTTGAGAATGTATAGTTTGCATTCGGTGGGTAGACAATGGAATGAGATGAATGAAGAAGTGATAGGATTGGATATATTGAGTGGAAGGACACGAGGACGAGTAAGGAAGGAACGAAGATGAGACATGTAGTTAGATGAACTGAGATGGACACTCTCTCGACTAGATGAGAGGAACGACTCACTTGACACGTTTTTGTGGTTCGCACAATTGGAGCGTTACCACGAGAAGGTGTCTGAAGGGTGAAATGGGACGCAGATGATAGACTGAGAGACGTTACCTGATAACGGGCGATACATAAGGGCAGTTCTCGTTCCTTGTCAATTTTGAAGTCATCTCTAGCACGTTATTCTGCTCCTTTCGAAGCTCTTCGTCGAGAATAAAGTAGGGCAACTGAAAGCGAATAAGTTAAGAATGGTGTAATCCAAAACTCTCTTACTCGAAAAGTATCTCTCTTGAAAAGGCTCTTGAGACAGAGAGAGACTGCTGCATAGCAGGAGGAGTCCATGAAACCATCTCTCAACTAGAAATTGAAATTGCGAACATGGGCTTGAAAAAAGGTCGAGCTCACCTTTAACTTCTTGAGCCATAGCAAATATTCACTTTTTTGATCCGCACTCGCCATCTCTAACGAAACCGACCGATCGGAGCGGGACAACAGTCGTATAGAGCATGTTGACCCGATTATATCGATCGATTTGCATAATAAACAACTAATTATGGAAATATTCGGTTACGGTATGTCTCAGGGTGAACTCTCACACGGAAATATTATCGACGTGTCATGTCGAAATTCGTTCTGACCTGTTTTTGATGTTTTCGCTTTCACAATTTCGGCGTTGTTTTGTGTTGTTCATATTGTTTTACACGTTCTGAAATTATCTTTCTTTCAGGTCATCAATGATCTCTCACCCTAATTAGATACACTCGCGTAAATCGACGCAATCTCCTTTCCGATTTTGACGCTTCTCACTCTCGCAAGCGTAGTTTCTCTCGCTTCTAATAATCAAGGTGAGCCAGTTATTACGTTGTGATATTCTCGAAACTAGTTTATCTTGCTTAATGCGTATTTTGGCACGAGTTAATTGTTCGAGATTTACATTCACCGGTTTGTATTTCTTGGGTAGTTAGGAGCATTTCTCAAAATTGACGATGTGTTCTAGTGACACTAATTAGTAATTCGATAGATAGTTCACTCATTTTATTTTAAATGAACAATATTCCAGATGTCGTTTGCCCAGCTAAAGAGTGTGATTAAGTCTCGATTCATGGAGGATTCCTCCATGATCAACGATCAACCCACTCCTAATAAGAGCCTTCGTTCTTCTGCCACATGCCCCAATTTCTCCTTTGGTGGTGAGCTAATTGGTTTATTAAATATTGCTTTCAGACACAGTTAAAAGAAGCACGTGCAATATTTGTTTGTATTCGGTAATAGTTGTTTCACCCTGTTCACCCAGGGGTCAACTAGTACGTTAATTTTAACTTACCGCACCCGCTTTTTCTGATTTTGGACATAAAACGTACTCGTCGGAGGCGAACCGACTCGGAAAATATGGGTAAATATGGTAAAAAAATGTCCGTCTTTTCGCCATTGGACTGAAAAACGTACCCGCCTTAGATGATAGCTTTTACCTAGGTAATTGATACCTGTATTCACCGATTTAATTAATGTCAAAACATTGAGATGTTACTTCGATTCCTTGCCCTTCCTCCTCCGTCTCTACTACAGTCTCTACTGCTCCTGTCACTCCGAAGACTTCAACTGCCTCCTCGGTCGATTGGGGAAGTAGAGAGCACTATCTCAAACTGGCCTTCCTCTCTGACACCAACAGCTACTGAGTACGGTAGTTCCCTTTATCGATTACCCTAATCGACCACTCATCATAATCATGTTTATTCCATTCAGTCAATGACAGAAGTGTAGATCACCCATTTACAGTACCCTTCATGCATCCCCCTTCCCCATTACCCTCAGTTTTTCTGTAATTATACGCCAATCAACTTGTAAAGTCGATCTCCTCTAACCATTGTACTCGGTTTGAATCGACTATGATAAACTATGAAGCGTTTTTTTTATCGTTGTTGTTAACGCAAATCACTTATTCTCTTCGAATTGATCACTTAGGGTAGACACACTTTCCCATTTCTCCATTCATTCATCTCCATTCGTGGTCTCTCGAATGCGTCCCACAGGTCTTCTCAGTTGTATCTCACCCGGATATCAGCGATATGTTATTCTACCGAAGCAGACACCCAATAGCAAGGAGGTACCGTATCCTCCTCTATCCTTCTAACTACAGTATCCCAGATTGCTTGTTTCGGTCCCGTTCTCGTCTATTACTACGCATCATCTTCAAGTAACGGAGCTCAAATGGCCGATGCCAACTTCGGTTTCCAGGTTACGGTAGTCTCCACTCTCCCAATCAATCGATAATTGGCAGATTGTGGGCAGTTGGGTGCCAATGATCTTCACAACAGCAGCTCCTTTCACTCGAGTGATCTGCCAGGGAAAGACTCCTCTATTCATTCCGGCTAAAGTAGAGGTGGATCAAGAGGATGAACTATAAGGAAGATTCATTTATAGGTGGTAGTGAAAGAGAAAGGAGTCAAGTTGTATGTTATGGGAGAAGCACAGATTGTAAAGATGTTCAAAGAAGAGATCAAATGCGAGAAGAGGTCTGAAGAGACAAATCAATATCGTTGAATCTACAGTACTCTTCTCTATTCCAGTCAGGAACAGATAATGCTGCCTGGAGATGGATTCTGTGCAATGTACACTGCTGATCCAGATGAAATTGATGAAGATATTGTGGTGAGGTTTCTAAGATACCTTAGATAATGGTCTACATGATTACGGTATCTCCGAGGATCTACCGTAATCGGAGGATATAGTACTCGTTCAGACGATCATCACTGCAGATATGACTGTGTACTGTGCAGGCAGACAAACGATAAAACTTCATCAAGAGGATACGGTAGTTATCATGAAGGATGAAGAATAGAAGAAGAGATCAGAGATGAAATCTAACCAGAGAACACATGAATAACATACTTCGAGAGAATTATTGTTATGATTATGATTTCACAGTGAACGAAAGACGATCGTGTGATCTTTAATCTTTCAATCGGTCGAACAGGCGATTTCATGATCGAAAGAAAGTGAAATTATCTCTGTCCCCACAGTGAGGGAATACATCCTGTCGTCACAAGAAGCTGTGAGAATGGGAGAAGTGAGAGGAAATATCATGTATGTCGTAACGACATCAGACTTGACCTGAATGTACAAGAATACATTCTGTCCTTATATCGTTTAGCTCACTTTTCTAACAAGAAGATGTCGTCCATTTTGACAGGTGAGAGTCAGTCCAGTCACACATCCTGTATCTTCATTGTATTCCAATTCGGGCTGTAATAATTACTTCGAAAAAAGAGTCTGGATGATCTCACCAGAATATCGAGACAATTCTTTCCGATGGCAGTACAGACTTCAGTGTTGTAAATGTTGATAGAGCATGAGCATTCTGAAAATAAGTTAGAAATATGGGTAACACTCACTATGTAGTTTCTTCTGATTGCCATTCGTATTGCCACATTTATTGATGTCAAGTCTATCTAATCATTTCTCCATTCTCACTTGAAGTGTAGCATCCTATTGAAGTGACAGGTGCTTCCGTATGGAGATTATTTTGGAATACGAATCCATCGTTGCAGTACAGTTCAGCAGTTTGACCAAGCACAAATGGAGTACTCGTGGCATTTGAATGAAGAAATGATGAAGTAATAGAATGAAGAGTGCACAAACCATTGATTGTTCCGTACACATTGTATCCCTTTTTGGCACATTGGACTAAGAGCGAGATACAACCTGTTGATGAGTTCGGTTATTTAGGTATTGCAAAATATTATTGAGTTGTTAAATAAGCTTGCAGGGTTGCTCTATGCAAAAATCAACGTCATCTCTATCTAATTGATTGTAGATTCAACATGTTTACTGACCGGATGCATCAGTGATCGCATCTATTCTCGCCGGACGTTCACACATCATATTAACGAATGGACACTCAGTCGTGTCGAATGCAGCAAGAATTGCATCTGCTGCAGATTGAGAACAGAAGGAAGAGTCACATGCTGAAGGAGAAATTATGAACAAGCCATTTCTTTCTTTATATCAATACCTCGTTCACTGTAGCACACGAGTCCAATAATCGCAGGTGCATCCATTTCTTCCCCCAGATACCATTCACCTCAATGGCGTTCATTATTTACCGTTCCAAGACGTTTGATCATTATTCTTCATTCTCCAAAGTCCTTGAATCAAATGAGAAACTCACCATTACGGCAAACGATTGGAAATGAAGACACCTCCTCAAATGTAAATGTCTCCTGGAAAAGGAGAAAAATCAAAGAGCAATCATTGTGCGACTCACGGGTTCTCCTCCGGAAGGCTGAATAACCACTTTTTGACCAGGAGCACAAGTGAGTTTGGCAGTGCATGAATTGTCTTCTCTCTGCAATTCATTCTTCTTTCCTTTCCAAATATTGATATTCCAACTAAACATTGTTGTAATATTCTTTCCGTTCTCGTGTGTTTTTAAACCAATCTTCGAGGTTAATCTTCGAGGTCATTCACTCTACAGAGAACGAAACGCACTGAATCGGACCCAATCGGCTTAGTTCTCTCTTTTTCCCATCAGAGTACACTCTCAACTGGTAATCCATCCCTTGTAATCTGTCTGTTGTGACTGCCATTTACTTCTTTGGACAAATTCTCTAGTTCTTAGAAGTTGAGTAGAACCCAGTTCGCAAAGTGTCCCTCCCTCCTAAAGTAGTCGATAGAGAACAAAAGAATCTCTAACAATGTAAGTGATTCTTCCATCATCACACGATGAGAGCCCATCAGGACAGAGTGATGTCTTGTACAGATCTTCCGAGCAGGGACAGAGATCAGGGGCAGGTACTGAAGGATGTTATTAGGTATTCATTACAGTCAAATAAACCTGCCCATTCAGTGCATTTTTACTACACTTTCCCATGAGTCATTCATCCATGAGTAAAGTCCCGACCATCAGAGGACTAACCCCCGCATAACTGACCTGTGGGAAAGAAAGTGTGTGCAGTCGGAACACAAGAGAAGGTGGAATGGAGAAGGGAGAAGATGAGGATACTCCGATGAAGATTCATCAATGCTTTCCCGTGGATGAGCAAGGCAAACAAATAGATGAGATTGAACCTCATGGGAAGATGAGAAGGAATGAGAATGCACTCCTTCTCGAATCATTCTTCCGTTGTGATTGATGATTCTTCCACTGAAATTACACTTACAACCCTTCAATTTGTACTCCTCTTTAGGCCATGACCCACGTTTTGCACCACCATTCCATAACTAAAACGATTTGTCAATGAGGATCGACAAATCAAAACTCACGAAATAATATAAAATCATTCTACATCCTACTAATTGAACCAGACGAGTAATTGAGTGAGAGAGTAGTTCAACCTCGACAAAAGTTCATCTAATTACCTCAAATTTCCCATTACCTCTCAGCCACTCAAATCGTTTGGCAAGGTGCGAACTATTCCACCCCAGTCTGTTTCTCATTCGGACTGATTGATCTTCAACTGTTTTCTCTTGTTATAGATCCATGTCATTCAATATTTATCCCTACTTCTTCTTTTTCTCTTCATCTGTTTTGACCCTGTGACTAATGAGCTGAGTTGATAGATGCAACATGTGAATCTCTCAGTCTGAGACGTGTCAAGAGGGTGTAAACCAATGTCGCATGATGTCGGGAAACCTGGAAGAAGTGAGAAACACACGAACTCTAAATTACTCAAACCTGACAGAGTTGTTCCGATGTTCACACACTGTAAACACAGAAGATCGAATAAACAAACTCGTCCCCAGTACATTGAGGAAATACTTCATCTTGTCTTCTTCTGTATTCCCTGGCTTTTCACATTCTTCATTGCATATATTGCCCATACACCATTCCCTTCAATGGACGCGTCATTCATCCTCTATTTTGATATGTGATCATCTCTGTTTATGCGTGTCTTCAATGAAAGTGACTAATCCATCGAGCGAATCTCCAGCTATAGTCTCCCTCCATGCCATTCCCCGTCCATCAAAAGTGTCAACCATTCCATACTTTGTTCCCAATCTGCCATTCATAGTCTCCCTCTCCTCTCCCCCTCTCAATCCGATTCCAATCTCTCAGCTACTTGTTCTATCCATCTGTCTTCCATCTCAAACTCTTCATCCTTTTTATGCCTTCCAATCCCCTTTTCCTTTTCCTCTTTGCCCATCAATCGTTTCGACCTTGATCCTCCTCTCGCACTACAGCAAAACTCCACTGCCAAACATGGCGAGTGAATTTTGAAGGGCAACTCATTTGAATATCACTCGTGCCCCGAGTGTCCAGTGAACCCCTCCATCATTCCGTTCTACCTTTATTCACCCTCTGATTCCCTCCAATTTCCTCCTCAATAGCTCTCATTTTCCCACGTGAAAACATCCTCGTTTACCTTCGAATTCTTCCCTCATTTTTCTGTTGTTTGAAGGGTTTTATGACATGAGAATTGGGCTAGTTTCGATCGTGATTTCGAGAAAACAATTCAATTAAAGGGAAGTTGATTTCAGATGGATCGTAATGCCGTTTAGTTTCTATCTCGTTTACTCTATTGGAATCTTCGTCCTTTTCTTTTTTGTTCTCTCTGGATTCTACATTGATGATGAAGTCATCGAAACATTCAAAGGAAGAAGTGACCAATTGGATGAACGGATGAGTCAAAATGGTTCGTCGCATGTTTATTCAACATCGCAGTAGTAGAGAACTCCACTCGAGAGCCGTTGAAACATAGATACATTGAGAAACTTGAGCTTTTTTGTTTGTCGGCAAACCATTTTTAAACGTTCACTGAATGGAAAGCGTATTCGATGGTTGTTTGGTCACCTCAAGCATCTTCTCAAGATCAGTCAACTTCCAAAACTACGACTGTTCCCATCCACTTAGAGTATAGTACAAGTCAAGCATCCTCTTTTTCTTCTCTGTCTCGTTCTCTTTTTCTCTCACGCACTCACACACGCGAGTCAGCGAAAGAAATCGAGAGAGTTCCTCATTTTTTCGATCGTTTTCAACAACGATCTCACTCCGCCCCTTTCTCCTTCCCATCACTTTCGTCCCTCCTTCTTCTCTTTACTCTCTGTTTCATTCCTCTTCTCTATTCTCCCGTCATGCTTCGGCTTCTCACATTCTTCCTCCTTACATACAGTGAGAATTCTCCATCATATCAGTCGTTATCATCCGAAGGCCCTTCTTCATTCCAGATTCTCTAGTCGATTCTGTTCCCTCCAAGCCATCTCCAACCGTTCTTCCTCCTCTACACAAATTAAACCCTCCAAAGGTGAGAGTAAGCAATATGTGTGTTATGAGGGAGAGAGTTGTACGATTGTAATCGAATCTTCACTCTCTTTTATTACTCATTATTCCATAGTCTCTTTCAGAAGTAAATCACACCATGTTCAGGTAGCAGAGAAGCGTAAAGGTGACATCTTCGATGCTTGTCGACTGGTTGATCATGAGCCATGGGACGATGAATTGAAGTCATTCCTCAATGTTCACTATAATCCACTTGAGTGAGTTCCCTCTTCATAGATTGAAAAAGGTAAGCACTCATTATGACGATCGTGCTGGATTTCTCGCAAGGATGAGTAAATCACTCTCTCCTTCTTCACTCTTTTTTCTCGCAGTAAATGATTCGAAATGGGTTAGAGAGTGTCCACTCCAAGGGAAGAAATAGAAGAATTTCAATCATTGCGAGCATTCAAATGGAAAGAGTGCGCTACCGTGAAATTTAAGCACGAGAACAAGGATTTCTCAATTTTTGAATCGAAATTACATCTTCTGTTTCAGTAAATGCAACAAGACGTTCAAGCCACTCACTCAATTAATCGAGGGAGTTCTCGATCTCACTTTCGGAGCGGCACTCGATGGAGGATACAAGTGTGAGGGAAGGTATGACCATTATTGATTCATTCAGTTCGAAATACAATGTAATCGTCTCTTCATTTCACACACTTTCTCGCCCCCCCCCCCCCCACACTTTCTGACCACATGAAATGAAGAGACGATTACCCGCATTTCCAACTCTATCGATTCATACGTAATTCTAAATTAATCCGGGAAGTTATGGTTGGAATGGGTGCGAGTTTGAAGGACGAGTACCCAAACAATCAAAACATTCATTGGAAGAGGAGAGCTATGAAGTTACGAGAGACGTTTGACCACGATAAGAGAAGAGTATTCGGTTATGTTTTGGTTGTACGCTTGTAGGAAGTTCGCTCGATGTGCTCAATGTCTGTAAAGGAAAGGTTTCTCATATTCCACGTAAAATGGGTTGAATTGTCTCTTCGCAGAATCAATAGGAAGACAAACTGAGTGATTCACTATTTTTCACGTCATTTACAAGGGAAATGATCTCCATTGTAAAATCGAAGTAATGATTGAATTTGTTCAGATGTCTCCTCCACATCACCGACTATCGTTATCATGCAAATGCATGGGAATCCCTTCCAATCATGCCCGATTGTGATGTTGTCGAAGCGAGATGCAGAAGGAATGGTACGAAACACTAACCTTACACCTTTCCATTCATCACTACGAATCATCATTTTCAATTTCGTTCTCTTCAAAACGTCAAAATTTAAGGTTCGACGGAAGTAATGTACGAGTACATGCACACACAGATCAAACCGATGTGAGTTTCATACAATATTAGATAGCTACAAGCGCCATCAGAATGGGTATTCATAGAATGCCATTGGAATGTGAAGAAAATGTAGCTCGTGATAAATGAAAAAATCATTCGCAATAATCATTCAAATATGCAGCAAGAGCAACTTTACGAAGACTGCAAAGGGAAAGAATGCAACATCTGATAAGAAATCCTTCAAACCCTCCGTCTACATCGTCCTTTTCGATTCGGTCGCCGACACTCAGAGCATTCGGTACTATTTCATTCCTTGAGGCGATTCCGAAGGAGTGAATGATGAACATTCATTATATTCGCCTCTTACAGATCCTTCCCCAAGACGGTTGCATACATGCAGAAACGATTCAACGCCACGAGGATTCGTCACATGAACAAGGTTTGAATATTTTCAGATTCTCGTGACCCCTGGAAAATATGTTCGTTGAAACGTAACTGAATTCTTCCAGGTGGGTGACAACAGCCGACCGAATGGATACGCTTTCCTCATGGGTTCGTTGATAGACTCTTTCCAATTCGAGTATTTCATTCACCATAAATATCTAAGAGTTATCGTTCAGGTGAAATCGCGTATACGATCAATAAGGAGATCTTCGGTGTACCTGATCTGAGAGGAGCGAGGACTTATGAGCAGAGTTGTAATAATGCACTCGATGGAGAGGGTGAGACTGAATAAATGAACCTTCACGTCTATGAGATTGCTGAGATGACTTTTCGGAACTTCTGTCCTTCCAGACAAATCAGTGTTCGCTCGCTACAGCAAGGCTGGCTATCGGACGATGGTCGCTGAGGATTGGGCGAGGGTAGGGAATTCCTTCTTATGCATGATGTGGAAGAACTTGATTGCAGGGAGTGTTCAACTACCCTAAATGCATCGGATACAACCACAAACCCGTCGATCACTACATGAGACCATTCCATCTGAGACTGGAAGAAAAGGTACTTTCGGAAAAATTCCAGAAATGAAAGGAATGTAGAATATGCCCCTGTAGGTTTCCCCTCTTCTTCTCAAGGATGCGATGGGCATTCATGGCTGTAGAGAACCCCACATGGATCTGATGGAATACATGAGCAAATTCATCGGAGCTTATCCTGGTATGATTGGATCGATATCGATTGGACCCTTCAACCCATTTCCAGACGATCCCAAATTCGGTTTCATTTGGATGTCGGTTCTCTCTCACGACGATCCCAATCTAATCTTCCATGCTGATGATTACGTACAGAAATTCTATGAGAAGAACGCAGAGGAAGTAAGTAGAGTGTGCACTACGGGTCGCCGTCTCTTCACTTCACACACTCTCTCGACTGGTTGAGTGACGAGAGAATGTGTGAAATAAAGAGACGGCGACCCGTATTGCGCACTCTAGAAGTAAGTGTAGCTAATGAATCTCAAGTGTACAAAATAGTTGACCATCAAACTGAGTCGAGAGTGATACTTCACACACTCCGTAATAGCAAGTAGTATCTACACTAAACTCGACTCATAAGTGTCCAAATGATTCAAGGACGAACTTGATTTCATGCAGTGAACTCAAGTGTTTACAGTCTGTTCAGATAGTTTGAGAAACGAAATGATCAAAAGAAAATTCTCAGTTCGACAACTCGTTCGTTTTCTTCATGGGCGATCACGGACTGAGATTCGGAAGGGTACGGTATCTGAGAGAGCACTGTAGATTGATCTTTGATCTCTGCAGCAACGAAATTCTGCCGCTGGTCGAAGAGAAGTGAATAATCCCATGCTACACATGATCGTTCCGAAGAATATTAGGAAGGATTTCCAGCCGGTGAGCAAATTAATTTGAATATTCCTACACTGAAGAGTGTATTGATTCCATCCATTCAGAGATTGGACGCAAACTCTCATGAATTGGTCACAATGTTCGATCTCCACGCAACTTTCGTCGATATTGTCGATGTTAGTTCCATATTTTATCTCAGAAATGATGTCATGTTTTCCCATCAATTAATAATTTAATTCTCGTTCAGTACCAACCGAAGGTCAACTTCACGGGTCACAACTTCACACACATTCCTGCCTCAACTGAAGGTCTTTCCCCTCTGCCCCCTCCTTCCTTCATCATCCTCCTTCTCAGGATCATCCCTCCTTCGTTCTCTCAATCCATCTCTTCCTCGTAACTGCCGCACTCTTCCCATTCCCTTCGATTATTGTCCATGTGAATTCGCAACGAAACCAGTCAAGTGAGTGGTCATTTCTTCGTCTTTCACTCGGTTCGATCAATCGAGATCATCGAGAATATTCAGTGCACATCGAGAATACGCACAGTCTTCGAAAAAAAAACTCTAAAAACTAAAAATCTTGCTGTATTTTGAGCTAGTGACAGTTGCCGAAAAAGTGAATATTGAGTGCATTTGTTTCAGGGAATCATTCACTGCATGGAAAATGGCGAATTACGTGGTTGAATTGATGAACAAGGAATTGCATTCCTTCAATCTCACCGAGTGTTCAACTCTCGCAATCGATAAGAAGCCTGATGTCGTCGAATTTTCGCCTATCGATGAGACGAATCTGTACAAGATCGAATTCTACGCAAAGCCAGGAAAGGGACGATTTGAGGTGATAGAAATGATCTCGGTACAATGGACAATCTCCCTTCAGGCATTGGTCCGTGCCCATGACCCTTCGAATGTCACTTCTTACACTCTCGCATCGCCCTATTTCAATCGACTGAATGCTTATGGACACGTGAGTGACCATCCTCTCAATACTTTTCAGATTTTCAATTAATCCTATCATGATTTCAGGACGGTGATTGTATTACTCGTGCCCCTCAGAAGCCATTCTGTTATTGCAAGAGTAATCTGCTAAGAAAGACAGGCCATGAAACGAAGAAGGGATAAATGCCCGTCCCTTGATCTCTCGATATCTCACCCCTTCCGTGTATTCACAATCACATTGCATCTTCATCCCTCCTCTCTCTTCTCTTCAACCGGGTTCTACTCTTCTCTCCACAAAACTCTGAGCTTTCCCATTCGATCCCGACCGCATTTCTTGTCATTTAGGAGATATTCTTCTGTACACTAATAAAGTCTTGCCTCTTACTTTATCGCATCAAATCGTAATTGCGAACCAGCGTAAATATTCAGGGAAGTCATTGATAGAGTAGAAACTTTGTGAGTGATCATTCAGTGAAGATGAAAACGAAGAATGGAAGGACAATGGTCTTGAAGAATGGTTTATGCTTACCCCTTCAACAAAAATCGATCAAACGTATTATGACTAAAATGTTGGATAATCGTCGGTTTTTGGTCTCTGATCTATTGTCTTGACTACCATAAAGGAAAGCAGGACTCCGATCATCGCCTATCCTATCATCTCAACATCGGACTCCATTGTCTGTTCCACACCTCCCACTGGCCTCTCCGTCTGTCTCTCACTTCCGATATCCTTTCCCTCTGGCACCTCTCCGTCCTCCTGTATCACATAATAAAAATGGACGCCCGATTCGTTTACAGCTGACTCGTTGATTCCGACCAGAAGGATAAGTCATTCGTATCCTCTCCCTTCCTCACGAGAATGACTTCCCTCAACGCCCTCTTCACTCCTGAACTTCTCTTCGCTTACCTCAATGCTTCTTCACCGAATTCATTGGATGGTGAAATTCGTGTTCAATCCGAATGTCCGGTTGATCGGAAAAGGCTCAGTGATGAGTCAATCAGCGATAAGAAGCCTAAGACTGCTAAAAAAGAAGTGAGTTATTTAGATAGAGTTGCTGAATAGTGAGATTATGTTTGAGGTAACGCGCCCTCACGAGCGATACGGTGACT
Source organism: Pristionchus pacificus (assembly GCA_000180635.4). Taxonomy (NCBI): domain Eukaryota; kingdom Metazoa; phylum Nematoda; class Chromadorea; order Rhabditida; family Neodiplogasteridae; genus Pristionchus; species Pristionchus pacificus. Next base: position 12,273,402 of record CM026575.1, read on the forward strand.
ACGATCCTAATAGATATCATCCCGAAATGAGACCTGGAAAGTACATCGAAGGTAAGCTTACGGATTTGAATATAATCTTGAACAATATCATTTCCAGGAGAGAAGAAAGCTTACTGGTATTTCATTCTCAAACTTCTCACTGATCCAACAAAGAAAGACATGATTTCATGGACTGGAAGAGGATACGAATTTGTGTTAGTTTGAGATCCTTTGAAGAAAGGAGTGAATCTTTCCTTTCAGTTGTGTGAGTCAGAATGGTCTCAAAGAGCTATGGAGGATAGAACAGGGAAAGGAGAAAGAAGTAAGTTGAATTCAATCTGTGCAGTCAGTCATCCTTCTCTCTCATTGTCAGTGCCAATGGGACAGCCTTCGTCGTAACTTCCGCAGTTGTTATAAGAGAAGAATCATGATTCCTGTCAATGCACGGAGGCACATTTTCGCTTTTATCATTGAGGTTTGTTGTAACACTTTCAAGTGCAAAATAATTCATTAATATTTTTCGCAATATTTGAAAAAAAAGGATAATTTGAGGCTTCATCGCACATAGGATGGACGAAACAACAGCTAGCAGATTATATCAAGGAGAATCAATTGGTGAGATAATCATTCATTTATAAATCTAATCACTTCCATTCCAGCCTCTTTGCACATGTTCATCATCTCAATCTCCATTCTCTTCTCCTCATTATCGATATGAACACGATCCCAAACCACCTCTTTTCACTCCTTCCTCTGCTCGTTCGAACATCAGACAAAACCTCACTCCTATTCCATTTCCATCAATGGATTCAACACCTTCTCCTGTTAGTTCTCCAGTATCACCTCTTCCTCTTTCGTTTTCGATCGCAAGAATTCTTGGATTGTGATAGTTGTTGTTGTTTAGTTGTTCATTTCCACAGTGAGATAGTCAAATGTTATGCACAGAGTATTACACAATAAACAATTCATGTTAATAAAGGATTCATGTCATTTATTACTGTATTGATTTACAATTAATCTTCGCCACTGGCACTACAGACTCTTTCCACTCTTCTTTACTCTCAATGACAATCAAACTGCCGAGACTCCGCCCATTTCATGTATCTACTTCCATTTTTCCACACAAAACTTCATCACTCTTTTCGTGATCCGCCTTCTTCTAACGAGATCAATGTAGGAAATGAGTCAATCCGATATGATATTTAAAGCTCTTTATTCAGTGGAATAAGGAACAATCAATTGTGTGGCCGTTGTGCTGTTTCAATCACCACAATTCATTACTGTGTTTAGCGAGAAGGAGGGAGAAACTAGAAAAGGAGCGGACACGAGAAAGAAAACATTCACAAAATATTGCAAATACGATCAACGTGTGTACATGTGAGGAAGGGGTAAAAATGAGAGAAAGGGACGAATAATAGACACAACCAAGACGAATGTGAAGCACAACCTACTAATCAATGACGAATAAATATTGTTTCGAATGCGTACTTTGATCTACCAACTATGTGTACAATAGATGAGAGAATGAACTCATCAGACTAAATGAACACTCAAAACAAAAGGATGAATAGGGGGGGGGAGAGAGAGATGGAGTAATCTAAATCCTATCGATCGAGTACATGAACAAAGTGAGAAAAGAGGGGAGAAACTCGTGATTTGTGTAGAAGAAAATAAGAGAATAGGAGATGGATAGAGGTAATTTGAGTATTGCTGAATCAACGACACTAATATGAGACAGGGAGAAGATACGGTAGCTCGAGATTATTGATCGAACCGATTTGGAGCGAGGAATACGGTAATGCTGGTGTGGTGTGGTTTCCGTTTTGATTGGATGTACTATGCTCTATGGATGAAGAAGGGAAGAGGGGGGGGGGAGTGGATTGGGTAGACTGGAGGGATGAACCGGTATGGAGACTAGTGGACAATGAGAAAGAGTCTTGCACCTAAATGGTATCGGGATAATGGGGGAAAATGACTGGGTTGGATGAGATAGAAAGAGAGAAAACTCTCAATGAAGACGAATAAAACATCGAGACAGTGGACTATGTACATGAGAAATCAGAGCGTGAAAAAATGCAGGTAGGACAACTTTGGGGGCTAACGTACAATCAATTGATACAATCTGCGTAAACTTTGTATGGGATAAAAGGGAGGGAGATGGCTCTCAGAGCCTCTCACGGGGGTACTGCAAGGGGGGAATTCATTCACAATCAATGCCTATTCCATTCATCCATTCATGGATTCATGAGATGGCGAGGTGTTGTCTTGGGAGAAGCAGTGGGAGTCGATCTACGAGCCAATTCAACGAGTGCTCCAAAGGGAGGACGACGATTAGAGGGAGAACCAGTGAGTGGAGCGAGATCATCTGCTGAATGGGAACCACCCGTTCCATGACCAGATGATGATGAAGAGACTGAGGCAGAACACTCAGAATTACTGAAAGGAATCGAGATCAGGAATGATATTTTCCATTTTTGATTCAGTTTCTGCCGTTTCTGGTAAAATCTCGCAATATTTTTACAATGCAACGGAAATAAATGAATGAATGAATTGTCCACTGACTTGGTTCCAAGTAGACTCTCCGTCTGTACTCCGCCCATCTTCATTCCCTCCCAATCATCAGCAATCAATTGTAATTGTGGTTGACTGCCCATTCTTCTCGATGCTCCAGTAAGAAGAACACCCGATGAATTGACCTTCGAGAGACCGCCACTTGACTTCTGAATCACCTATCACACCATTAGTGTATGTACCGGATCGATGTTACCGTACTTTAGACGGTTAACCAGTTCGTGATAGCTAAACTACCGTACCTTGTGCGTTGCCTTTCTCTTCCTGTAGAGGAAGAGAATGAGAGCTAGTAGCATGAGTAGAAGCACCGTTCCTGGAATACGGTACTTTTAGGTTATTGTATCCACGACTAGGATGTCAATTGCAATCAATAATGTACCGTACCTCCGAGTGAGAGGGCGATAACTGTCATTGGGGATGGATTGGAAGTTGAAGGAAGGACGATCGAGCCGTTTCCTTCTCCGAATGATGCCCAACCTCCATCTACAAATTTTCTCCATTCAACGCCTTTTCGAATGGATTCAGTATCCATTTTTCCTTAATCAGCAATCCATAAGGCCCATTATCTCCCCTCTCCCACCTTTACACAGTGGACAGCATGAATCGGGAGAGACGGAGATGGGATCGGCGCACGACGGACACACCAGCTCACGACATACCTCAATACGGGTTTGGTTTGCTCCTGAGACTCCATTATCAAGTCATCATCTCCGTCATCTTTTCCTTACCGTCTGTCCTCCTGCTACACAACTGCAATTCCTGCACACTCCATCTCTCCATTCCTCGTGCACAGAGTACACTGCATTGCCATACGTGCACACTGCCTCCGAGGAAAGCACGTCTGCAAGGGATTGTTCAATCATGATCACAACATCCTGAGATACCATTCCGAGAGGATCACATATATCAATGAAATTGTGCAACTTGTAGACTGAAACAGATTGTTCACATTTCATATGAGAAAGAATCCCGAGCTAATCACAGATGATAATCAGACTAACCAGAGCATACGGGACAGCATCTTCCCTTAAGTACGAGTGGCACTCCTCTGCACGTTGCGAGATCGTCGCATTGCTGTTTGAAGCACTCTTCTTTGCCTTGAACAATGGAATTATTGTGCTATCATTTGACCAAAAATACTGACCATCTCTGCACACACAACTGGTGCAATCATCATTTCTCCATTCGTCTCCATTCGCATGGGCCACTCCCGTCGAATCAGTGCACACTTCCGATGAATCGACCGATGGAACGTTCGATTTGGGGCATCTACAATTGTCAGGTTCACCCACTGATTCCAATCCTTTCCTCTTACACTTACAATTAGTTCACCCCATAGTTTTTCATAGCAGATTCTTATATTATTTGAATACTCACTCAGGACAGCATTGATTTCCCATTAACAGTGGTTGATCACATGGAACGGGCGGACACTCGGCCACTCTACACAGAACATGGCCAACTCTGCACGTGCACGATACACAAGGGGCCAGTTGCCATGTCTCCCCGTCTGTGAAGAGACGACCAGTTCCCGGCGATTGACACACCTGAACGAGGATAGATAAACAAGGATCATTCAGTTATCGGTAATCAATTATCGTAACAATACGGTACATGGATATATGATACTGATTCAGTTACTACTTGGGAATATCAATAGTCCTACCGTATGCTCGTGCTTCGATGCGAGATTCTTTCCGGTCGTGAGTGCAGTGGAAGATTCCATGAGAGTGGTGAGAATGGAAGAGGAACACGAGGGACAACACGCACCTTAAGGGAAGGACTTTCGTTATTCTTCACTATGCCATGCTTCAAATTCACTCAAACACCGTTCATTATCTAATATTAAAAACAGCTCACCATCTTCATGCTTCCATGCCTTCTCTGGACAATCGGCCGGTCGCTCGGGGCAAGAGATCAACGAGCAGAATTCCTGCAGGAATATTCACAATTTTTAATTATTTTTTTTTACGAACCAATCGTCATCATCGAAAAAGCTCTTGATTCTTACCTGTTGCTGTTCACAGAAGCAATGTCTGCATCCGTCACTCCACCATTCTCCTCCGTCTCTCTCAATCAACTTCCCCGATGGAGACACTGAGACACACTTGTCCTGAATCAACAACTCTCCTACCATTCAATCGTGCTTCGCTAACCTTTCCAGACAGTCTGTTCAGTTTATCCGCAATCGACAGTCTCGCATCAATTCTCGCCATAGCTGCAATACATCCATTCCATCTCCCCTTCTCCTTCTCTTCTCTCACCTCTACACTTGCATACGGGACATCCGACTGAATTTGTTTCGAATCCATATAGACAATGTTTGAGACACTGATGGAGGGGCGGACACTTCGCACAGCGACACACTGCACAACCAGCCGAGTTACGCAGATATCCGTGAGCACATTGTCTGCAAGGAGGAGGTCATTGGGAACAAAAGACGAAAAAGTACGTCGAATGCTACAAAAAATAATAGGTTTCAAAACTCACTTCTCGCAGTTAGTATCATCGAGACTCTTGCACTTGTCTCCTCCCTTTCCTCCTCCCTCTCCATCTTCAGCCATCACAGGAGGAAGACACTCACACACGAAGCAACCACGATCGTCACGAGAGAGACCGTGTAAGCATCTGATTATGGTTTCACTTTGATTGATAGATTGAAAAATATTGTATCCCCAAATACACATTTTAAAATTATTGATGAACGATAAGAAAAAATACATCTTTGTCAGAAGCGTTTCCCAGAATTAAAATTGGCTTAGAATGCAGATGTGTAAAAATGTTCACCTGAGTGGGCAGTGCTCCAGTGAGGGACACGTCGAGGGCAGCGTCAGAATCGTCGGCTCTAAAAGACAAATGGTCTTCTCTTGATCCTCTCTCTCCCTACTCACCATCACAAACGGGACAGCACTGTCCCTCGACCTTCCTTGGATTCTCACAATCCGCCCTGCACATGTGCTTCTCACACACACTCTCACCGTGAGAGGAACACGTGCAACTGAAATGGGAATATAGATGATCTCTTCTCTTCCAGCCTTTTCTCACTGAGTGTTATCTCCTTATCATTCTTATTTCGTACTCACTTCTCACTCAGAGAGAAAGACTCTGGGAGAAAAAAGACAGAGAAGTTCCTATGGATGGATGACTTCAGACCCTAATATATATAACCAATACTAGACAATAAAATAATAACTAACGTAGTGCAATCATCCCTCTGCCATGTCTCATTCATCCTCTTCTTCTCCAATCTCTCCGTCTGACATCCATAACAGACGGGACAGCACTCACCCTCAGGAAGAACGATCCACGAACATTGAGCTGAATGAAAGATCATTATTGTGCAAAATTACTAAACCGTTCCTTTATTTGAACTGTATACTCATTTCGTGACTGGCCTAACAGTGATCGACAGCAGGACGGAAATGCATTGATTAACGGGATGACCGTTACCTTTACCTTTACTCATTTCGTTGATCGAATCCTTTCTTCAGGAGCTCAAGAATGGAATGAATGAAAAAAAACTCACGAGGAGGTTTGGGACAGACCGCCTTGCTGCATGCAGCCACGCCGCGCTTGCATCTGATGAGGACGTGATTAGGACTATTCATCGCACTCCCTTTCCCACTTAAAATCAAATCATACCTGCAAGTGTCGCATGCATTCTCGTGCCATTCCTCTCCATCCTTGTACTTCACTCCCGCACGAAGACAACCCTTCATCTGCAAGGAATATTGAAAAACTAGATGAACAAGTATCGATTCAAGTAGCACATCAGTCCAAATTATCTAAATTAAATACAAAAATCTCTCACCAATGTCGTCGTCTCCTCCACACACGTCCACTCGTCGCAGCATCTCAAGAGATCAGCGTTGACCTCTCTCATCAATCGATATCTAATCCTACCGTACCCCTCTCTCCCTATCCTACCGTACCTTCCGGGAGTTCCACTTCCTCTCTTGGTCACTTTCACTGCTTTTCCCTCTGGACACGTCGCCGGTTTGCAGATCGACGCACGACAGCGACAACTGAATGGAAAATTGCTTTTTTTTTCATTTCACTAATCGCATTCATTATTATTTCTTGCTTGTGACCCCCTGATTATAACGTTTCGACCTCGATAAACATGAAGTATCCCAGTGATGATGTGATGTGATCAGTAAACCTATCGTACCCCGGTTGAATGGGACAGCATGCTCCGTCCACTCGATGGGAAGGCGGTCGATAGGAATCAGATGGACATTCCTCTTCTCCTTCGTTCTCGTGAAGAACCGACGGAGGACAATGAGAGGTGAGACAATGAGCTTCTACAATTGATGATGATTCTCTCTTCGATCGTGTTTCAAAACATATTCCACATATTTTGATGAAAATAGACGAAATTATGAAGAAAACATGCGAAATGCTAACCTTTCTTTCTGCATTCATATTTATCACAGCATCTTCCGGGTACTCCATCTCCTTCTCTCACGAGAACTCTCTCAAGACCAGATGACAAATCGCATGAGGGAACAGAACACCACTGCAATTAATGAAGGTCTATTTTATTACGTGATGCATGAAAAAACCTATTTCAAGAATGATTAGACTAAAAACTAACCTCTTCATTGCACACACATTCTCCTCTCCTTCCACAGCAATCGTTCTTCTTCTCCGGTGGTCGAATCACCAATCTGCAATATTCAAGAATAAATTCACTTTGATAATCGCATTTTTAATTGGAAAACAAGTATTGTTCATTTTCCTAGACAATGTCTACATGATAAAATAATCAATTTCAATGTTAGTCAATGATACCTCGCATCATCGGGACATCGTGGATGGAATGACACCGGACACTCAACGTCTACACATCCATCCATTGAAGCTGAAGTGACAATGGGATTAGGACTAAGAAGAGACTGGGATGGGGGAGGGAGGAGTACGGTAGGACTGGTTGTGAACATAAACGACGAAGGATCGATAATATGCATGGATAAGAAGGCAAATGTGGTGATTTCCCCTTTCAAGCCCAACCCAGTCCTCTACCACCCATCCTCGCCCTTCCTACTGGCAACTCTCAACTCTCATTATCCCTACCAGATTTAAGCCCTTAGATGAGGAAGGAGAAGAGAGGATAATGAGAGGAAGAAGGGGGATTTACAGCCAGTGAGAAGCCAGACGGATATTCAATCCGGAGATGGATAGTAGAAGCCCCCCCCCCCCTCTCCCTCAGTGGTACTGCCATTCGCACACTTGCAAACTCTCCAAACATGTCAAGTAGTAATAAGTATGCAGTATCGTTGATTCAATCATGTCAATCACTCGCCCTCAGGGAATGAAAGTGGCCATGGGAAGAAGTATCAGGGTGGTCCATTCCAGAGTTGCTCAAGATCAAGACTGATATCCACAGATTCCTACATTTCTTCGAAGGGAATCTCTCAAAACCACAAAAAACTATCAATATATACAAATCATGCGGTAAAAAGGCACGCGATACGACGATCAGAATAGAAAGAACCTCCCTGAGGGAGGACGGCATTTCATGGTAGAAATATTGTTCACGAGAAACATTCTCTCCATCCGCCATCCTCTTCCCCTTTTGTCACCTTCTCTCTCCTTCTCTCTTCTCATCTCTATTCCACCCACTCGAAAGGGAAGCTTCTCTCCTTCTCATTCTTCGTCTTTCTCATGAAAACATTGCACAACAGAGATAAAAACCATCGAAATGAACGACGAAGAAACAAGGAAATTGAAGGATAGGAATGATTCCCCTGCCTCTCAATAGAATACCGTAACCACGAGACCTCTATAGTTATGGGAGTATCGTCGTTTCCCGTTTAGCACCCTTTCAAGTACCACTTCTCTTCTTCCCAATCGGAAATCACTCCGGGAGGTCTCTCTTCCACTGTGTTCGAATCAGCCAATTAGTAGAAAGGATCTCTTACGAGATAGAAGGCACATTTGAGAGGGTATTCAATTAGAGAGTACTGACAATTGAGAGAGTGGCAGACAACGAGAGTGGGGGGGGGATAAATTGAACATCGAGGGTGGTCGTTAACTGGTCATTCCAGTTAAGTTTAGATGAAGGGGGGGGGGGGCATGATAGAATGGGATTATGGCTGTATAAAGAATAAGAAACAACTAGAGGACGGATGGAGGTACTAGTTCCCATTGAATCGAAGGGGAAATCACTTCGACAATCATTCGTCATTTTTATCTGACGTTTCGATAAGAGGAAAGGTCGGAAGAAGTGGTAGAAAGCATGTGACTAATTAAGGAAGAAGAAAGAAGGCCATCGAGAACCGAATGAACCGTGATGAAGAACCCACTTCAGAAGATATTAGGAATGGGAGACTGGATAGAGTTTAGCAGAGGTTTCGGTTGAACAGAACCCGAGCGCTAGTGTTCCCGATGATTAATTATCACCTCGCATCGCCCTTCAGAATGACTAATTTCTTTGCATAGTTCAGATATATGAATGGGAGGAATGCAGAAATGAGTGATCAGAGGGAGAGACAAGGGGACGATTTTTACTGAGGTAGCTGAGAGATTTTGAGAAGAAGTGAGAAGAGGAATTGAGACAACTGGAGACTGAGGGAATGTTCAGAATGTGTTGACCGATTGAGAAAGAATCAGTCAGTTGATGCAGAGATAGAAAGGAATCAGCTGATTTCCCCTATCATTTCCTTCATCTTTCCAATATCCGAGTCACTATCAATTTTCCCCTATCTCATCTATTCAATCTTGATCTGGAACTATGAATCATTTCACTGTCGAAATATCGGGTCGGAAACTGATCTATTTCATTTCACAACTAGCAGAGAAGAAATTAATAGATCATACGTGAAAAATCAGGGGGAGAAACTTCCGTGATCTATTTGTGAAATGTCTCGTCCGATGAGTGTCAGGTTTCCACCATTCAATCCGATCCCTTTCGATGTTCGAAAACCACCGTCGAGAGTTCCGACCAATCAACACACCAATCCAATAAAATAGAATGAGTTAGAGGAGGAAGATAGAGGGACTCGTGAGTTTGTTCACACATTCCTCCCATTCCTTCAGACTATTCTTTTTCTCTGTTTCTCAACAATCTGCAAGACATCTCTGCAGTCGTTTTGTCTATTGTGACTCAGTGAGAGAGAGACGAGGGAATGTGCGATCAGAGGAGAGTGCAGAGATAGAGACGGACAGTGAAATACCCCCTCGACGAAGAGTGAAATCGGAGAAGGAAACATGCTATCGACGAAGAAAAAACTGCAGTAACAAAGGAGGTAAAGAACGGAGAGGAAAGAAGAAGAAGTGGGAAAGCTGAGAAGATTCCATCACTTGAGGGGGGGGGGAGGAAGAGGGACAGAGGGTGTATAGAGTAAGTCACGAGTAGATCAGTCAAAGGAGGGAATGGGGAGAGGGGAGGAATAGGCAACAGACTGGCTAATCAGTCCAATACAGATGCGACATTGTAATTAATGGAGAGAGGAAACGATTGATGACTGAGAGAGAGGGGATCCAGAAGGGGGCGGGACTAAGGGAGGAATGGTAAGTGGAAGAGATGGATGATAGAAGAAGGAAACAATGGAATGAAGAGGTCGAGAGAGTGGGAGGATCAAGAAGAGAGAGAAAGGGAGTGGAGAAGCTTAGTCATTTCTTCGTTCACCTTTTTAGTGTAGGACATCTCGACCCTCTGATCGACCCTTCCCTTTGAACTCTATCATATGGCATGATATTTGAGATGAGATGACAACAAAAACAGAATATACTCTTAGGAGCAGAAGAAAGAAAGGATGAACATTTTCATTTTAAAGGTTTTTCATATTTGATGACGATAAATAAATTGATCTAATCTATCGAAGTTCAAGTAAGAGTAATTTTGAAATAACGCTCAGATCAAATCAAGCACAGGTTGCATTGAAGCGAGAAGTCTCCATTTTGTCTAGTCTGATCTCTTCTCTCTTTTCTTCTTTCCAATCTCTGTTCCTTCTCTACAAAAAGCCTCGAGCATCAAAGAGAGGACAAAAAGAGGATCCGGTCATTCTATGCCTTCCTCTTTTTGCACTCTTCTTCTCTATCTTCTCAATACGTGCTCCTCTTTTTCATCTCTCTCAATCACAGAACCGACTTCATTCCCAATCTCAAATCGCTTCCAGAGGGGGGAAAAGAAGGGGAGGAAAGGGTGATTCAAAGTTCATTCCTTCGTCCGTCAGCTGATATTCTCGAGAATGAATGAGAAATGAGAATGAGAAGAATGAAGAGATTCAACGTGAAACCGAAGAGAAAAGGAAGAAAGAGGATGAAGTGGACTAAAAACAACAGGGGGCGAAGATTGAAAAGGTCAGAGTAGAAAGTGGACAAGTAAATTGAAGACCGAGAGTGAATACTAAAACTGAATGAATTGGAAGTGGCTAAAGGGCGAATTCATTGAAGAGAAGACACTTGCAAGTCATTGAATCTAAACATTCTTAAGGAGCTTAAGAGGCGTCAGATTGAATTGGGTCTAAACCAGACCAATCTCTAGACAATGTCCTTCTCCCGCTCTCTTTATGATTCTCGGGAACAGTTCCTCCTTTCCATTCGAACATCCCTCTTTCTTCTCTCGTCTCTCTTCATTTCCCATTGTCTCTCGTCCTCTCTCTCACTCTTATCTCTGCACTCATTCATCATTTCGAGATGGACACGCGCATCTCAAGGTGAGAGAGGAGGAGGAGGAAATGAGGAGGAAGAGAGGAAGGGAAACAGATGGAACACCGTCCAGAGATGGTGTATCTTCCAAAATCAGGAAAGGTACGATTGCTGCCTTCTCTGCTCAAAGAAACTTGCAAAGTCACGCAAAATTGCACAGTCTTTTGCCCCTTTCATCTCACTATTGCGCAATCCCTCTTCCATTGGATAGTGAGATTCCTTCTGGTCGTAACTGCACAAGCAGAGGACTCGCCCCCACACAAAGACTGAATAGACGAGTAAATGGATCGTTTACGGAAGGAGCTAGTCCGAGTATTTATGAGCATGACCAATTCTAATTTATTAGCATGAACCATTCTGGATAAAAATACCCATACTGGTTCATTCCTTAACCCTCCCGGATCTCCTCATCAATCCTCTGGGGTCTCATACTCATCTCTCTTTTATTACTCTATCAACCCCACTGATCCTCTTCCCTACTCGTAATTAGCCCTCGTGCCTCCCATTCCGAGCCTCCTTCTTCATTCAAAACAACAGCTGAGTACGAGTCATATTCAGTTTGTTGCTGAGCAAATCGTTTCAACTAGTGACATTTTTCCAGTTGTTGAATCGTCTCATCAAACAGATTATCGATAACATTCATCTTAGTTTGTTCAATTACTTTACCGCCCATAGTGCAAGTGATGAAAATGAGACGAAACAGATTACACACTTCTTCCCACCCACTCATACCGTACCCCTACCGTATTCCATTATATCACAAACTGACCTTGTTGTATACACTTGGGAGTGGCCGTGTCGTTCCGTGCAGCACAAAGGAGAGGAGGGGCGCAGGCTGCAGCTGGACCACACACGACGCCCGCTTTGTAGTGAAGACACACCTGAACGAAGAGAATATGCTCATATCTTGGACTGATTTATCCATACGAGTGAATGCACCGAACTCGAATAGTTTTTAGTCAAATTCTTCTACATCGTTCAATTTCTTCATCCATATACTGATCTCCATCAATCCATCCTCCTTCTCCCTCCTTCATTTTCTCCATACTTCTTCTCACTTCTCAATTCTCTCGCTCACCCTATCACATTAACGTCATTCTTCTCTTTCTCCTTCGAGATTTACGCGCGAACGCTTCTGGCCAAACAAATCCCATTGCCTGTGCACTAACTTTCCATTACTCGACAGTCTGTCTCTCCTCGATTCACACGCTCTCTCGTCTTCCTTTTTCGTCTGATCTCTCTGAATCAAGGTATTCTCTTGATGAGTAATGTCATCTCATCGAGACTGGTTCTTATCCCCTTTCTCTTACACTGTCTCGTCCCTTTCATAATCACTACTCAATTCCCTCTTCCTTCTTTCTCTTCCTCAGTCTGATTCACTCTTTTACGTGCCATCGATGCGCAACATACGGCAAACATCCAAAGAGGAAGGAAGAGACCGAGAGAGACCAGAGAAGACAGAGAGGATGAGAGAGTGTGTGGAATGAAGAGAGTCTCAGTTCATGAAGAGCAAAAGCCATAGACAATTGAAGGGAGGAGAGGGGGGGGGGGTTGAGACCAGAGCCGGCCGGTAGATCAAATTTCATGTTTTCTCACTCGCTTTGCGCACGAAAAGCGAGCACTCAAAGAAGAGAAAAGATGAGGCAGAGATCATTTCTCCTCCTTTTTCTCTTTCGAGGATGAAACCTTCGAGAAGATTCCCAGTGAATTGAGAGAGGAAGTCATCCTACACACTCAGTTGAGAATAGTGAAAGACAATGCCAATGAATGAATGAAGGAATCATTCTAACTACCGTATCCCATTCATTCCCTACCTCTAAACTATTCCTTCTGGATGAGAATAAGCCATTGATCACTGTTAAATTGAATGGACCTTCTTCCCTTCTCTTCCTGACTCTTTCGACGTTCAAACAAAGACGAAGAAGCTTCGCTCTCTCCGACTTTCGGACGCCACGTACGAGAGATCAAGGGAAATGCAGAGAGTGCAGAGTAAGAGAGAAGGAGATAGTGTGAGTATCGAGGAGAGTGCAGAGAGACAGAGAAGGAGAGAGAGGAACGGTGAGGAGGGCGCAGACGGAGAAAGGAGGAGGAGAGAGTATGGGAATATGAGAGAGTACAGAGAAGAGGTATTGAGAAAGAGAAGAGAGAGAGAGTGGATCAGAGGTGTTCTTCCCGGAAACGGATAAGTGACGAAAAACGAATAGAGAGCTACGCAACAATCGGAAAACTCTCTTTTTTTCGTAGCTTCTACGTAAAAATTGGGACTTCTCAATACAGGTACTGTACTACAGCTGATGATCACATGGTATCAATTACACGATAACATTCTCATATCATTCCTTCCTGTTGATCCATCTTTTCCTTCTTTTCCTTCAGTGTTTGTGACTTCTCATTTCGCGCACCCTTCTGTGTCCCTAACGGGACGCGTCAAAACAAGCGATGAATAGGAAGGACCCTTTCCCTCTTTCGGCTGTCCCCCCATGGCACAGGTAGAATACCCCCATCAACAAGATGGCTACTTTGACCCCTTCATTTCCCCTAGAGGGGAGTTACCTAGTGATGACGTCATCCGAAAAAAGAAAAAAGAAAATGTATCAGCTGATAATGGCGCCAGAGCGAGACTGTCTCGAGTGGTCTGTTGTGTTTCGATCCAAGGAGAGAGAAAGAACGAAGAAGAAGATGAGGGAAGAAGGGGAGATAAGGAAAGGGAATAGACAGAGAGAGACAATCACGGATTGTTCACGAGACTGGAGATATAAGAGCACAAAGAGAGGTGATAGGAGAAGACTGATCAATGACATCTATCGATACTAATAAGACTACCGTACTCTACCGTACTCACCGGACAGCATCCACACTCGTCGATGACCGTATGCTCCTTGCAATTGGCTAGTTTATCCTCATCAGGACAGGAGGAGGGACACACCTAAAATAGGATATATTAGTACGAGTAGGACTCGTGCGAACTCTTCAAATTACTACCATTTTTCTCATTACTCAAGAACTTATCGTAAAAAATTCATCGTAGACACAATAACTGTATAATATGAATAAATCTGACCTCAGGACATCTCTTCTCCTCTTTCATTTCTACTCTCATCACAGCTATCATCATGAGCACCACTACACATCTCCATCGAAGGACCATTATCGATCTGTAATCAACAGTTCTACCGTATCCCCATACTTCACTCGTCACTACCGTATTCCATCCCTTCATTTAAATCATAAAATATGCTCACCTACAATAGTGGTCGCATGGGCCGTCAGACTGAGTTAACTCACACCTCTCTCTTTCCTTCTAAGAGGAGGGAGGGAGAGGGGAGGGAGGGAGGGCGGAGGGAGGGAACTACCTCTCCTCCCGCCTTCTCTGCTTCTCTCGCTCGTCTCTTCACGAGTCGACGCTCTCTCGCTCGTCCGACCCGGCCAACCAGCGATTTTTGCTGCTGGAAACGACCAAAATTAGAGAGTGATCAGCTGACTTCTTTCGAACCGGTTTAGATCGAGTAAACAACGAAAAATGTTGGAAGAAATGTCGAGAGTGAGAGATGGGTTGGAGATAGTGTGTAAGTGATGCATGTTCAACGGTTACGAATTGAGATCGAATGGGGTTCAACATAGATACAGTTTCGAATGGAGTGATCGGTTACGGTAACCGAGAGAATAATTGATTGGGTTAGATGGACGTCGTCGTCGATGGTATAGACAGTAGAAGGACGACGTCGATGGGGGAACATCACTCACTCATCCACCCCCCCCCCCCCTCCCTCTTCTGTGTGTTTTAGAGCAAGAAGAAACGCAGAGACTGACGACAGACACAGAGGGATCGGGTAGATCACTCACTTATCGATCCTTTACCGTATTCCCCCTTGGATACGGTATGGATCAATGAGGGGGGGGGGGGGGAGGGGAGATTCGTCTGAAACGAGGATGAAATCAACGAGGAGGACGATGCTTTCTCCATCGAAATCCCTTGAACAAACTGCGCTTTGGTCTTATAAAAAGGCGTTTCGGAGTGATTCGATTGGAGAATCAAAATGGAAGATACTTTGTAAACACTACAACTGCTTCTTCTACCTGCACAATGATCTTCCAATAGACTCGTCCCTTCTTTACCCTTCTCCCACTGATTGTCACATAGTTTATCATAACCATTGAGTGAACGAGTGGGAGGTGATAACTCTCCTTTCGGATAAGAGTGTTCCTTCTCTCCCTCTTAACCTCTCTGACTCATATTTGTTCTCGTACCACAGCAAAAATTGTGTCGATTAGCAGGTGAAAAGGAGTTCACACGACGAAGAAACAGGAAGAGTGGAAAGAGTTCGTAGGAGGGGGAGGGGGTGGAGCTACCCCCTCTTCCACTCTACAGGGAAGATAACTGAACACCATTCTGCAGTATGTCAGAACAATGTGATATCACCCTTTCCTAACGGAATTTGGCGGTCAACACGGACGTCAGAAGGGGGTTGGATATCGAATATCACTTTAATGAGAAGGGTGAGGACCAACTTCCAGTTCTATTTGCACACTCTGTACTATTCATGAGAAAGACGAGACCAATTCTACTTTTTGTGGAAGAATTAGAAAGGAATTGTGAGGTATTATCGTCAAACAAGCGAATGTTGACTGCCTCGTGAGACCTCCCCACTACATGCACTCATCCTTCTTAATGACTTCTCCTATATCTTTCTTCTCGAAACTCATAACCTCTTTCGCTCTCGTTATTGGTACTTATCCTCTCGAACAAGAAACGACAATGGGGACTCATGACAAACGAAGTTTACGCCCATCATATCACTGTCTTTTCCTATCTCGTTCGATGCAGAAACGAAATGGTCACAAAACCCCCACAGTACCCATTACTCTTCTGCGTACATGTAAAACTTGTTAGCACTCTCGTATGTTCTTTGATTACATCAATTGCACTGATTCTCGTTAAAGAATTGGTCAAACGAAACGAAGGACCACACATCAAACCCCTTCTTATTCCTTCCTATTCATCATTGAAAGTGTCTACCCGAAGGAGGATCGAAAGAAGATGCGACAACGAGCATTCATTCATGTGAAATGTAATACTGTCAAAGGGTGCAATGGAGGGAGGTAGTTGAATAGAGAGAAAGAGAGAGACGGAAGAGCATCGAACACTGTCGAAAACCACTCTTGAGATGAAGAAGATAGAGGGAAGAGACAGTAGGAATGATCATGATGCAGTACTTAGATGGGAGATTCTCTCAGGATGGAATAGAGAGAGAGAGAGAAGGAGGAGGTCTACTCGTTCGATAGGTGGCAAATAGAGATGCCACCTACTTCTCACGAGTGAAATGAGAGCAAGAGAATGGAGAAGATTGGGGAGATTCCCTATGAACTCTCTAGTGATGAGTGGATAGAGAGAGACAATGGTTTACTCTGTCTGGGAGATTCATTCCAATCAAGGGACTACTACAGTCAATGGATCGAGTGAGAGGAGGGTCGTAATCAGTGATTTCTTTCGTCCGGAAACGAGGGCGCCCTCTAAACTAGGCGCCATCTAATCAACTCACACCTTCCACGAATCTATCTGATTACCTCCTGTCACTCAATCATGATTAAGGGCGTAGGTCAAAGTTCACGTTAGTCTTGTAAGGTACGGCCAAGCACGATCAGATACCAGGAAAAATAAATTCGCCGATTTGAGTAGAAATCACGTGAGGGCGAGAGACTCAAGCTGAGATATTCGACCATTTCTCCTCCTCAGTCGGAATTGATCAAAGCGCGATTGAGTGAGAAAGAGATTATGAGCTTCGTCCCTCTCTTTCTCTGTACTCTCTTCTCATCCTACACTCTCTCGTCGGCCATGATATGTTGATAAAGCCAGAATAGGGGAGAGCGATCATCAATTGAGATTCTCCGACCACCCAGTTCGATAAACAATCATTATCGATTGAAGGGGAGATCAAGGAGACAAATAGAGATGATCAAGCTATGCAATCAGATCCCACTTATAAACAATCATCAGAATGATCAAAAATCGGATGTGATTGAGAAAGAAAAAAAACAATGGGATGGAAATACCATTTCACAATATGGATACAGCCATCTTCCATGAAGAGTGGAGCTAGAAATTATGCGGGTCAGCTCAAAACACTGATAAATACGAAGAGAACTACGTGGCGGCCATTGAGAGAGATAAGAGGAGACAATTTCTCATCATTATCAGAAAGGCCCTCACCTCTAATCACACCATTCTCGCACGGTAAAGTTTTGTATAACTCTGAATTCATGCAACCAAGTGATAAGTAATACATAAATGTCTACTGTTATCTGCTGAGACGGCTTAATGACGATATGTCGCGTGCCCCCTTTATCAGTAGTAATCAGAGGGCGGAAGGGAAGGATAAGGAGAAGGAATGAAGAAGAAGCAAACAACTGTGATGAGAGAGAGAGGAAGAGAGAGGATGACCGAGACTGGACATCATTTCATCGACAGAAGAATGTGATGATGAAGACTATCACGATTCCAAGGGAGAAGAAGGGGGAGAGGGAGGGGGTCAAAGAGTAAAGTGACCATTCCAATGGAGAAGACTCTTAAACGACTGCATTGTCTACATTCCATAAATGTGAATCATAAGCACATAACTTCCACTTGAACTACCCCCTCATTTGTACCTGTTAACGTAGATCAAAGGTAATCGAGTTAGCAAGTATTCACGCAAGCAGAAAATTTTCAATCATGGGAAACCAATAGTTGTATAGGATTTGTGGAAACGAATAAGAAGAGTTGCGTTCTAACATTCAGTCGAGATAAATTACGGCCGAAATGGATAGGGGGTAAATTTTGCAGATTTGGAACGCCAATCAAGGAAAGTTGTCGGAAATTAAAAATGATCGGAGGAAGAGGTCAACTTCCTTGATTGTCCCTTCTATGGAAGGAGAGCACGTACTCACTCAAACTCTCGTATGAGAGTCAATGTGCTATGCCAACAAATCTCCCCTTTCAGATGACTTATCATTACCTTATCATTCCTCCTCCTCTCCTCTACACACTCACACACAACAAACAACTAAAATCCAATCGGAGAGTCAGTTGAGGCCACTACTACAGTATTCTGAAAATGACGACCAATTCTGACAAGCGTTCCACTCAAAAAACCACAAGATGCTGCAAAGAACTACTGCATTCTGTGCCCGATCTCTCATTCCCTCACAGTCTTTCATGGTTAGAGAAGATGGATGAGAGGGGGGAACGGGTAGAGATCGCGTGTCTTCCTCGTGCAAGATTGGATCGCAACAATGGAGATATTTCATCCATTCCTGAGTAGGTCACTTCAATGAGCAAAAGAGGGAAGAAGATGATGAGCACGTAGAAGAGAAGTGGCAAAGGAATAGTAGTGATGGACAGTTATTCATCTCGAGGAAGGAAAAAGGAGGACGATTGGTGTCAGTATCCTCGTAGCTCGATACTATCTTCCACTCCCTTTCCCTCTCTAATTACTCGTCACTGCACTTTTTCATTCCCTTCTGTCAATCAAAAATGGGTCCCTCACTGATAAATTCTCCTTGTTTGTCTCCTCTAATGAGCACCAAATTATGACTACGCTGCATTCCGATGCGACGCCAACTACTAAATACGAAGGAAATCAGAGGAGAAGGCGGTCAGATGAAGAGGAAGTTTCGACCGGAATGGAAAACTAACTGCGTCTCTCTCTTCTCTCTTCGACGTCAATTCACACAGTTTGAACAGACGAAGAGAGAGGATTCGATGGATGGATTACTCTCTCAATTCTATGTGATATCTACCAGTGAGAAGAAGGCAGGCGGATAAGGAGGAAGATCAACATGGATCTATTGTGAAAGAGCATTTCATGACTCCGAGATAAATCAGAAAAACAAAACTTAAAGAACGCAATGGGATTAGACAAAGCGCTAACACGATTACTCTCAAGGGTCAGAAGATCACAATGTGATGTAATTGCATTGAGGATTCAAGAGGGAAAAGTTTTTGGGGTCAATGGTCATCGGAGGTTTTTAGTTCTCTGTCGTGATAATCATCAATGGATAAACTACAACTGACGAATTGGCAGGTTGTCAGTACCAGATAGGAAGAGATTGTGAGAATTGAGAGAGTAGAGAAGTAGAAAGGAGTGAGGGGATTGCAAGAAAGACTAGTGAAGCGCCGCGCTGTCTGTACCCAATCACTCATTTGATTAGACCATGAAGGAAACTCACGCAAAAAGTAATCGATGACGATTATGGAGTGACTACTATCTCGGAGAAAGGCCAGTGAATTCATGTAATGATTACGATTCGGATGAATAAGGAAGGAAGGAAATGGACGAGATCTGAGTGGAAAAGGGAAAGAGATCTTACAAGAGAAATGGATGGAAATTGAGCCGGGAACGGAGCGAAAGTGATAGAGAGAAAAGATGGAGACACTCGAGAAACGTGTGAAGAAGAGAGATGATAAAGGCACACCGACATCCAATCGGTGTGAGAACTTAACTGTCGATCCACTCGAGTAACCATTCAATTGGAAAGAAAGAGAGAGACGATCCCTTACCGCGGCAAGAGATTCTATTGTTTGCGGTCTATCTAATCTGGAGGATAAACTTACTCGGAGGTGCGAAACGGAATGAATAGACACCGAAAGGTGTTGTTCAATGGAAAGCAAAACGCGGGGAATGCGGGTGGTAAAAAAGAATGGATTCTCAGCTGATTGTGGGGCAGAAAATGGATAACAACAGTGCAGATAGTGGGATGAGAGGGAAGAAGAAGAGAAAGGACAGTGGTACGGAAACGCCCATGGGTATCATCGCCATTAAATTAGGACAAAGCAGCCAAAAATGTCGCGAGAATAGAGGGTAAATTGACAGCGGTCAAACTCAAGGACGAACGAGTGATAATGCTGCAAAATTGGAGCGTGAATGATGCTGTGATTGGATGAGAATGAGATCATCAATCACGAAACGGAGATAAAGGAATTACAAGAATAATAAGTAAAAACAAAGAACTTGCGAGTTCAATCGCTAACCTTGGCCAATTTTATTGATCGAATTTTTTTTGTACAGTATCCATAGAGCGAATGCAAAATGAGTTTTTTCTCATTTATTGATTTTTACAGTTTTTTAATGTAAGTTCATAGCAATTTCATATTTTTATTAGATATTTTACATTCGGTATCACAACTGTCGAGCAATATAAATAAGAAGTATTCGCCCACGGAGGAAGTTATTACCTGGGCGAATAGCAACATACCTACTCTTAAAAATGCTCTCTATTGTCGTCTTTGATTCTCAAACAGACGAGATTCAAACGAAAAGCGCGGAAGGCTGTCATAAATTGATAAATTACTTAGTACTTACAAAGTTACAGCACAGCATAACAATCGAATTACCAGAATAGGAAAGCGGAATAGATAAGGGAATTGATAAGGCTGTGGAAATGAGCAGGAATATGAAAAAATCACGAGGGTATCTCGAGATGGAAATAAATAAAGCACTAAATCAATCATAGATAGAGGACATGCTTATTTATAACCGAGGAAGTGCAGTGTGAAAACTGACGAGAGATAAAGAAAAGATAAGTGAAATGGAGAGGAAATGAAGAGATAAGGGCGAAATGAGAGATTAGCAGAGAAATAAAGTGAATAATTGTGAAAGAGCGGTCATTGGGAGATGAATCAGTGGGTCACTCTCGATCCTTCTCATTACAGTAGAGTCTATCAATCGATAATCTACAGTCCTAGTCGTGCCATTGCGTGTTCCACTCCTCTCTCTTCATATTCGGCCTTCGACACCCAGAAGTCCTGCAATCGATATTTTCCATTACAGTAATCTAGTTAGCTACCGTATTCTCCCGTGATTCGTCAAATATTGTAACTCACATTTCTATCTCTCATGAGATTAGCGAGAACAGCTCCTCCGAGGAACACCATGTGCTTACGACGGGGCTGAGCTTCGATTCGGATCTTGAACTTCTGAAGGGGAGAAGCAGTGCTGATTTACCCCACCAACTTTGGTGTGTACCCCCGCGATTGGACCCCCGTGAACACTAAAATAAGGCGACGAAAATCGATTTTTCACATTTGTACCCCCGGATACCCCCTTCTGCACCCCCGCAAAACCGAGCGTTTGTGGTTCATGCTCAACTCTGGGGAGAAGGATTAATGGGTTCGCTTACTTATATTCAAAAAGTCATTTAACTTGGGTTGATTTTTATAGATAGTTGTACTCGGACACTTCCAATGTGACTTGATTTTTGATCGATAAATTCGATGTTAAAAATAGAATCAATTAATGAATAGAGTACCTTGAATGCTTCCTCATTTCCATGAAGTACTCTCTCTAGATATAGTTGTTTCACTTCTCTCTCCAATCGAGAAGGAAGACCGGCATACATGGTCGATCCACCAGAGAGAACTATGTGCTTGTACAAATCGAGACGAACATCTGATATTAACCACAAATAAAATATGACTACTTTGATTGTCAGAGGTCATCGAACACATTGGTTCAAACTTCAAAGTTATCAGAGAAGCTGATATCATTATCATTCTAACATGTAAATTGGAGTAGAATGGAAGTATAGTATGACAACTTACCGATATCACAAGCCTGAATAGACGAGAAGAGAGTCTCGGACATTCCTGGTTTCTCCACGTCAATCAGATGAGGCTGAAAGGAGGAAGAAGAATGGAAGAAAGAATAAAATCAATGTTGATTTGTCCATTTTCAGAATCAATTGAGTGAATAATTCTTTCGAGTTTCACGATGAAAATAAGTCAATCTTCTTTTTTTTACATACGGAAAGACTGACTCGTTTAAAAAAAGTATTCGAAGTTGTATCAATCAATGTTGAATGATACCTGGAATAGTACTTCGGGGGCCTCGAATCTCTCTCCTCCCAAATGAATGATACGGCCATCAGGCAACTGAAATTACAAAAAAAAATCAACTATTATAAGAGCCATTAAGGGATAATTAGTAAACACGAAGTTGCTTTTGATTCTTACGATAAATTGTAACGATGAACTTTGACTTGCAGAAGAGTACATAAATGTTTACCGTATACGTCTGTGAGAGTACGGTAGTCTCGAGGGCAAGCTTCTGCTCCTGCTCAACATCATACGCAACGTAGCACAGTTTCTCCTCAATTTAAGAAGATTCTATTACATTGTATTACTATGTGATCAAACAAAGAGACGATCAATTCAGTTAATTAATTTCACCAAAGTAGGTTGGAAAATGTTAGTTCAAGGGCTAATGCACTAACCTTCATCTGTCTGACAGTCTCGAAGTCAGCAGAGTGATTGAAGGAATATCCACGGAGAAGCAACAGCTATAAATTAGAAATGATCATGGATGCTCATATCGAAAAATTTATATAAATATAACGCAAAGCTAACCTTGATAAGATACTTGGTTATATCTCTTCCTGCAATATCGATACGACGAGTCTGATTCTGGAGAGCATACCTGAAGGATTAAATTAAAGCATTGTGATACGATAGAATGCTTATTTCAAGAGGTTGAACTCACATACGCTAACAATCGAAAATAATGAAACGACAAACCCATCATAGACGGGGCAGATATGGGTGACTCCATCTCCCGAATCGATGACTACTCCCGTGAGGAGACCTTGTGCGTACAGGGTCAACACCGCCTGAACATTTCATTTTAGTACCACATCGGATTTCACGATATTGTATTTAAAATTTATGATGTCCATGTCAAAACATCATAGGGATCTGTTTTTCAACATAATTTGATAGAATAAATCATAAAATACTAACCTGGACAGCGATGTAGAGCGAATGGAAGCCATACTGTTCAAACATCACCTGAACATCATTCAATTATTTCGGAAAGACTTCCCGATCACTCGAAAGAAGACTGATTCTTAATTGAATGTACATACTTGGAAGAGTTTTTCTCTGTTCTTCTTCGGATTGAGAGGAGGCTCAGTGAGTAGGAGTTTGCAGTCCTGAAAAAGTGTTCACATTTTCTACAAAGATTTAAAAATACAAACTTTTCGATTCTATTTGTCACAATTAAATATGATAAAAATGAACCTTGGGATCGATGTCGAGTTTCTCCGGTCCGAAAGTGTAATCCCACACGTGTCCCATATCATCCCAATTCCTGACGATTCCATTGTCCATCGGATATTGGATATCGAGGTATTGACGAAGAGCAGACGCCTCTTCTCCCACCATCAAATCCTACAATGGGAAATTATATAGGTAAAATAGAAGAATGAGATATAATCGTAATTCATACAAACAAAGATAAAAATTAACCTTGATCTGTATGTTGTTGATCTTCTGGGATGATCTGAGCACAGGTCTTCCCACAAGAGAAGGGAAGATGTGTGAGGGGAAGTTTGAGCCGGCATATCCACACTTCACAAACTGAAACCACGGTAAATTTATATTGGTAAAATAAATGAAGAAAACAAAATGGTTCCATCGGAAATGTTCGATGACTCACCCCAGTGCCGTTATCGACGACGATGACCTTACGGCCTTCTGAGTCCATACCAACCTACAAAGAATAAATAAATAACTAAACAACGGTAAATGGCAAATACAGAACCTGTAAACGTCAACCGGATCAGAAATGATGTTTGAATGGCACTACTCATCGCCTATGAGTAATCATTGGGCATTGCATACCGTAAGCTAATTTTCGTGTTAAGATGCTCTAAGACAAAGTCAAGTGGCCAATAAAATATATGATATAAAATGAAGTTGGAATAAGCATCACAAACCAAAAAATAAGGATGCGAAGTGAGTACGAACAAGAGGAAAAAATATAAGTCGCAGGGCAACAAATGTGCAATTATGCTACTAACTCATGTAATAATTTATGGGGAACACGATGAAAAAGACTATCAATCAAAATGAAACATAATAAACACAAAAATTCAATGAAAACGGAGAGTGGCTTCAAATTGATCGAGAGCGAATACCGTAGGGCAAGGAGAATTCAGCGGTATCATCAAGAACTGACTTTATTTATTTTTATTTTTTCCAAACTTTCTACATTCGAAATATGACTAAAAATCGAATATTTCAATCTAAGAAAATCTCAATTGAGACAAAAAGTTCATCAAATAACAACATGTCATTGATCTGTGTATAATTACAATCTACTTATTAATTATCTATTTATCCGACGTCGATCACTAGATCGTCATCATTCACATCATGTATCTGGAATTCTTTGGTCGAAACCAAATCATCGGAGAAATGAACTCGTTGAATCTCCTTGTCATTGGAAAGACGGTTGGATGTTTTGTTCGGAGTGGGAGGGTTTGAGAGTCCTGAAGAGAGGATCTGGTGGTTCGGTGAAGAGAATTGATGATGATCTCCAACAGAGGAACGGGCCTGAAGATGAACCTATAGAATTCTTCGTCTACCGTATTCGTACCGTATCACTTCGTGGAGATGGAGTCTGTATGCCTGAACTATCACTGCTCATTGAAGTGGTAGGAGAGGGTTGAACGGATGAAGAAGGAAGTCGAGGAAGACTCATCACTTTGTCAATGAACATCGGTAACGACTGAAATTGAATCCCTACAAGTTGCTCACATATTCTCTAAATTGTAATTCTAACCATATTGGAAGCAGCGACTAATCTTCGTCCTCTTTCCGCAAGAAGAGGGAACGATGCACCCAAACTGAAGAGAAATTGTAACTTGATCAGAAAAAAGAGAACGAACTGTTTTTGAACATGAATTTCAAACCTTCTATCTGCATGACATGCAATGGATATATTATTGATTTCTTCTCGTATCCCTTGATTTGTGAAGAGCCATCGTAACGAGAGATCTTCAGCTGTCTAGAAGGGATACTGTAGGCCTACCACTACCTCCCACCGTATCCCTCACTACCGTATTCTTACCAAATCGAGTTGAGCTGAAGGCGAATTCATCACGTGGAAAAGGGGAAGAGAATTGGAGACAAAAGAGTGAAGAAGCGATCGCGTTCGAATACTGATAAGAACAGAAGAGAGAGTGAAAAGGAGAGAAGAAGGGAGGAATGAGGACCACCGTCCTATCACTGATAACAATATCATGAGAATATCGATTTAATTTGATCTAACAAACGCGAAATGAACACTGCAGTGAAAGGGTGCCATCTAATTAGATGATGCGATTGTTGAAGAGATCGACGATATCGGTCGCAACTTTATATCTGTAAGGATAAATAATCATATTTATCTCCATTCTTCAACGATTTTTGCTACCGAAACATAATTGGCATGACAAATCACTCGTATTTTGATTTTTCTTCAAATAGAAACTGCACAGAGATTCCTGTGCGCGTCTCATTCTCCTCAACACTATGAACACCTTTTGACTTTTGCTGACCACGGAGTGTCGTGGCGGGCACTTGTGAGCCAGCTTCTAGGCCGTAGATTATGGTGGAGAGAGTGAGGAAGGGATCCCTGGTCGGAATTCGGTCTACGACGACCGGGCGTCCGTGCCAAGCGATGCGTCACTAGGGGGTAAGACTCGGAAGGGTCTCTCTCCCGGGTGGAAAAGGACAACCGTATGGCTCAGGCCCGAAAGGGAGCAGGCAAAAGGTTGCGCGCCTTGACAGTGGCCGGATAGCGTCTGCGAGTAGATCGGCCCGAGCAGCCCTTCTGATACCTCTCGACCCATAATCGCTTTTCGCATTTTTTCAAAATTATGAAAACAATATCAAAAACTCACAAATACAGTGTCATTCTAAATGAATGTTTTTGGATCCGAATTCTTCGGAACTCTACTAAACTATATACTGATACTTCTATGATGATTTTTGACAGGACTATCGAGACAATCATTGTGGAAACCTCTCAAGTAGAAAAAAGTTCTATGTGGTTTCTAAACTGCGAGAAAAAAGAAGATGCAACATCACTTTCTAAATGACATTACATATTCCTACAAGGTATGAATGAACGGGAAAGTGAGATTACGAGTTATTAAACATCTAATTCACTTAAACATTTGATTCCTTGGAATAAGCGAACAAATCTTTAAATATGAAATATTCATTATTTCGTTCTCATTATCTGATATGTAGTCCCATAGACTATGCCATAGTCATAGTCGCCCATACTTATTCCTCACACAGCTCGTCCAATCTCCTCTTCTCTGTCTTCCCTCGTTCTTCCCCTCTACACACTCTCTCTCTTTTCCTCTCTAGTCTTTTCTACCCTACACACTCTCTGAATCTCCTCCACACTCTTCTTCTCTGTCCCTCTTCTTCTTCTCTACCCTCTTCATTCATACACTCTCTCTTATATTTCCTTAAATTTAGCTGTCTCGTCTCTCTTCTCTCTCGCGATCCCGCCCCCAGAGAACCAAATAAGAAGACCGTATTCTTGCATATCCTAGCATCAGATCAACTATAAAACTGAGATTCATCGGCCGTTTCTTCTTTCCTCCACTGAGCACATCCGACAAATTTCCCTGTACATCACAGCGTTCTTTGTTATTTCCTCCGCATATCTCGTTCTACAGTAATCACACCCCACTCATGAGAACCAATATTTTGCACACTTTGATTTCAAATGTGCGCATGCAACATATAAGACGGGTGAAACTATTTTTTCCAAGAGAGATTGACAGTTATGTAGAAACTGTGGATCTGCTTAGTCGCAAATTTGTGGTGCCAATCTGTATGAGTGAATTTCAGCAACTGCCTTTTTGAGTCTTGCTTTCATTACTTTTTTCAATTTTTCATTCTTTTCTGGCTTACGTTGCACTGTTTTTTACAACATTTATGTAATGCATATATTTATCATTTCATTTATCTTTTTTTCGATCATGTTCTTTCTTCGTATTTCTCGTTGGCCTTTTTTCTTCATGAACAGTAGTAGATACCGCGGATGAGATGTCCACAAACTGAAAGTATGGAAAGTATCAACGAGTTCAACACTCTTCAACGCTTCACGAAACTATTCACGTTCCTTCTCTCTCTTTCTAGCTATCTGTCGCGTTTTCTGACTCTCAAAACGCGACTGATTCAACTCATTTCTCACTCTTCCCCTTCTCTCACTCGGTCGTCCTCTCGAAGAGTCGCGTTTTGAGAGTCAGAAAACGCGACAGAGACAAATAGGATGAGTCATTCTACACTCTCTCGCCATTCGCCATCGGTTGACCTCGTCTCTCGCACCTATAATAAAGGATAGAGAAGATTCAAGATGATAAGTTCCTCACTTTTACATCTCCAAGCGTTCACTGCTGATTTATTTCTTCATTCGAGAAGTATCATTGCTTTTCCTTCGTCATACCTGAATCTTAAAATCAGGTCGAAAACATCAAATTCATTTCATACCAGTCCATTCAGGATATTCGATTCGCAGAATGAAGAACTCGTAGAATGAGTGTTGAACTCGTTGATACTTCCCATACTTTCAGTTTGTGGACATCTCATCCGCGGTATTTACTACTGAAAAATGGCCAACGAGAAATACGAAGAAAGTACATGATCGAAAAAAAGATAAATTAAATGATAAATATATGCATCACATAAATGTTGTCAAACAGTACATGAAAATCGAAAAGTAGAAAAATACATATCGCGAAACTGCAATGGCAATATAGCCCTCAATGTAGATCAGCAGTCTTATTTTGCGACGATTTTCTAGGAACTGATTCACAGTTTCTACATAACTGTCATTCTCTCTTGGAAAAAATAGTTTCACCCCTCTTATATTATATTTCAGATAAAAATGAAGAGAAAGCATCCGAATTCACGGCAAATGAAAAGTAGATTCAAAATTCCAAAAAGGTTCACTTATCCACCACACTGGAATGATAATGTAAGGAGCGATTTATGTATGATGCATAGTCGTACACTCATTGAAGGATATTCTTTCTAATCTACCAGACGACTGTTTGTATATAGTCCATCACTACTTGGACAAGTTTGACTTATCGATTTCGAATGTCAATCACTTACTTCCAGATATTCCTTGGAAATACTGGCTAGGACTAGTCAGCGAATGAATTACATTGCACGACAAAGTCTATTGAAAAAGGGCAAAAGAATATTGCAGAAGTTGGGAGATAATAAAAGTGAGTTAAAAGTGAATATTCAATTTGATATAAAAACAATGATATTTCAGAACTCAACTGGTCATGTAGTAGATGCAACCGCTTCAGTAAATGATAAATTCATATATTACCTAGACCAGATAATTCATCAGTATTTCGCTCAACGAGTAACTAATGATGTAACGGTTAGTGAGTCTCCATACCTCATTCTTCATTCTCTTCAGGGTCTGAGGATGCTCGATTCTGATCCCACATGTACCTAGGTACCTTCGAGATTGAAGAAATTATTCGAGCAAATGTTAAGAGATTTTTACGATTTTTTTTACGATTATTACACATTTATCAAGAGGTCGGGTTAGGTGAGAGCTCTGATGTGCATGGCATTCCAACTGGCTTTTCTTGCTTCGTTGAGAAAGTTCGGGCCAACAGTTTTGCGGAAGATATCGCTCCATCTAGTCGTTGGTCGACCTCTTCTTCTTTTTCTTGTCGGGAACCATTCGATCACAGATCGGCTCCACTTCCAATTGTCGTCATTCGCGATCTTGTGCAACCAAAACCATTTCCTTTTCTGCGCATCTCGAACAAAGTCCCGAATTCGAGTTGAATCTCGCAACCGCTCATTAGAGACATGATCGAGCACAGTACAACCTACCATCCATCTTTCCATTCGACGTTAAGCCACTGATAATCGATTCATTTGTGCATTGGTCAGAGCCCAACATTCGCAACCATACAATACCGCGGGGAGAATGCAGCCATTGAATAAGCGACGTTTGTGAGCCATTGGGATACCCCGATTGATGAGAAATGAGCGGTGTTTGTGAAATGCCCTATACCCTGCTTGAATTCTCCGTGTTATTTCCCAGTCGTCAGTCCCGTTAATTGTTATCCCACTTCCCAAGTATACCACCTTTTCCTGCAATTTTACAACCTTTCCAGCTACTTTAACTATTCTGGGTAGGGGTTTGGATGTCATTCCGATGGTCTTATCCCCGTTGAGCTGCAGTCCCACTCCCGCCAAAACCTTTTCTAGTTCCACGGCCATGCTTTGAATTTGTCGTTCATCGTGTGAGATAATGACAGCATCATCAGCAAATAGGATATGAGAAAGGAACCGACCATTTATGCAAATTCCCTTCTTAGACCAGTCTAATTGGCGGAATGCCCTATCTAAAACTGCAGTAAAGAGTCTTGGGGACAAGCAGTCACCTTGACGAACCCCCCTTCCAACCTTAATTTCCACCTCACTCCCGTTGACCACCAGCGCATTCTTACTTCCCTGAGAGAGACCCGCTAAGAATGAAACCACCTCCGACGGAATTCCTTCCATCTCTACCGATGTGAATACTGCTTCTGTGAATACACTGTCGAAAGCCTTCGATATATCCACAAAAAGCAGATAGATCGGCAGCCTGTAATCAACAAAGTGTGCAATGACCGATTTTAGAGTATGGATTGCGTCACTAGTGGAATGGCCTTGTCTAAAACCCATTTGTTCCCAGCTTTTGTTCCTATCCAAGACCGGCGCGTACCTCTTATTGAGCAGTCCAGTTAATGCTTTCTGTAAAACAGGCAGCAAACTGATTGGTCTGTAGTTTTTAGGTAGAGTAGCGTCACCAGTTTTGGGCAGGAGGATAGTGCGCGAGTCACCGAAACCTTGAGGGATGTTACCCATAATGATGTTGTTAAAAAGGGTGGTGATAGTAGGAACTATTTGGTCAACCCCAATCCTTAGCATTTCTCCCGTTATCCTATCCTTCCCAGGTGCTTTGCCAGATTTGAAGTGCCTAAGCACTTGGTCTACTTCCGACGCGCAAATAGGAATCGAGCATCCTCAGACCCTGAAGAGAATGAAGAATGAGGTATGGAGACTCACTAACCGTTACATCATTAGTTACTCGTTGAGCGAAATACTGATGAATTATCTGGTCTAGGTAATATATGAATTTATCATTTACTGAAGCGGTTGCATCTACTACATGACCAGTTGAGTTCTGAAATATCATTGTTTTTATATCAAATTGAATAATAAGAGATTATCGAAGAATAATGAATTTCGAGAACTCCGATTCAATTGTGTTAGTTGAGAACAATAACGAAATCAAATAGAAATGATCGAATGTTCAGATCACTCTAGATCTGAAATTGCTAAAAAGTTGTGATCTGTCTGGAAATGTGAAGAAACTTCACTTCTATGGAGAATATCGAGTTTCCAAACAAAATGTGTACGTTTTTCTTCATTTTTCACATATCTAACTGTTTCAACAGATTTTTCCGATGGATCATCAATTCTGGTGCAGAAGATTTCTCTTTCACTGCAACGAATAACGACATTATTCCTAAATTCAATGATAAATTTCTTGTAAATTTCGCCAGAAGACGGAAAGATTTAAGTCTACAAATAAACCAACAATCAGTGAGTATCTTATGCCAGAATAAATAAACCGTGGAATTTATTTTTTTAGAATTGAACAGTCACAATTTGCAGGGTTTCTATCTAAACAGTTTGCGAAGTGTAGAGTTCCTCAATCATTTCAAGTATCTAAAACATCACAAACTTGTTCTTACGGAGTACCAAAGCATACGAGTAATCAATGTAAGTATTTGTTTGAAATATTCTTCATCTTAATAAGGAGAGAGTCAATGTCTCTTCAGAGGAAACTATTGATGACAAATCCCTCTGGGACATGGGAGTTCACTATCGATCACTCCAACAATCCTCTCTTCTTTTTTCAATTAAACAACACTTTCATGGTGATCACAAATTGATCACCTACTCGATGAAAATTTCAATTGTATTCGAGACAGGACTCATTTCCTGGTATATTCACATGCGGAAGAAGCGACAATCCCAATTCTGTCAAAATAATTATTCATCCTCCCGCTCTTTCTTTTTCTAGAGGCCGATTTTTGTCTCTCCTTGTTATCACATTCTTCAACAACAATAGTTGGCTCACAATCGACCAATCCATATCTGGACTTGAACTCGAGAATGTGTAATGTGTATTATCACATGCTATGTGAATATGCACTGTATAACCAATCAACCATATTGTGTCTACTCGTTTATCGGCCGAGATTCCAGTTAAAAAAGCGACACAAATTAGTGAATAAAAAGTGAGAAACCAGGTTCGAGTGCTTTGTGTAATACAAAGATGGGGGAGAGCCGTGGGCGGGTAAAACAATCAGTAAACACTGAAAGACTGAATCTATAGTCCAATTTAATCAAAAAAAGTAAAGGTGAATCAATAGGAGGGAGAAGGGGGATATGCGTACTGTGGAATGGGAGACAAAAAGGGAGAAGATTACTGTATGTGAGAAACGAAAGCACTCAATTAATTGAGAGAGAAAAAAGATGAAGAGAGATTAACTTAGCTCGAATTAACGGTAGATTGAAAGTTACAACTATTTTGAGAAAATAATGAACAGAAAATTTAAATTGTCAATAAAAATCAGTTTGTAAACAACGAAACAGCGACTACTTTAATGCATAACGATGATGGAAAAATATATAATAATAACATCTTTTTGGGCTTCAAGCTTTTTTCACTTTTTTTTATCCGTTTAATTAATTTTATTATGAACTAGCAACTAAACGTTGTGAGTACATGAAAATGCAATAAATACACTATGTAGTGCTGGATATCGATGGGGGCAAAAGACAACTGTGCACTTCACAGTGTGATCATATGTACAGAAGGGGAAAGATTGAGTGGGTAAACTGACACCGGGAAGGAGGGAATATTCCATTATCACGGGGTGATCAAACTGCTTCCATTCGTCTCGCTTTGTGAGCAGACGAATCATCATCGATTATTCCTTCTGCACTCCTCTTACGATTGAGAAGACGAGAGTCGATACCAGAGATGAGACTGAAATTACCAATCGTTAATAGATGACCGAACATAATTTAGTGATGAGGTTATACCAAGAAATTACTGATGAAATTCTAAAAATGACAATAAATGAACGTACTCATTCTTGACAGTCTCAGTGGGAATAGGATTGGCAGCATTCGCTTCATCTGGATTGGAAAGGGGAAGTTGTTGAGCAGGCTGACGATCCGATGTTGCACTTGCTGAATAAGAGATGATACACAGATTATCACTCAGGAAAATTATTCAAAAAAGAACCGAAGCCCATTCACATAGTTAACAATTTACATACACAACAAAATGATAAATTTCTTTAGTAACCAGAACACTTGCTCACCTCCAAGATTGGGCATGCTCGTAGAATGGCTGAGCTTGATTACAGAAGGCAATCCGGAAGTGGGCGGAGTCTCGGCTACAGTCGATGACGTCACTACTGCTTCAGATGAAGTGGAAGAGGATGAACACTGAAGAAAGAAATGATAATTCCAATCTATCGTAATTTTCATTCTCATCAGTGAGATGCCCTCTTCCCACTGTTTGTAGGGGCCACACAATATTCGAACAATTTTCCTAGCGATTAAATTCACGACTCACAATTTTCTTAGCGGAGCCTCTCCCAAACAGCGCCTCTCCCCTACTAACCGTTTGATCCATCACTTCTCCATTGGTTCCATCCTCCATGGGAACTTCCTTCTCCTTATCATCTCCTTCTTTCTTCTCTCCTCCATTCGATGGTCCTGCTTCAGATGGCGTCGTCGATGAGACTTCTCCTGCAGTCGACGGCGTCGAGGTGGCTTCCACTGAGGTCTGAAAAAACATCTTTGATTGGCTTCTGTAGGGAATCGAACCGTATGATACCACTGGGAGTATTGATAGAAAGGATCGCCTGCTCTCTGTACTCACACTGGTGCTCTGTCTCCTCTCAATAACAGCTCTTGGAGTGGAAGGAAGACTGGATGCAGTGGCAGAAGGGGGCTTTCTCGCTCCTCTTCCCTTCGTCAGCTCAGACTTCGGAATCCATTTGATAAGATCCTTACGGGCTACGTAGTTCAGAAGCATCTGAATGAATACAATACAAGTGCAAGAAAGATCATACAAAATTTAAGAGAAAAATCTATCAAAAAGTACCTTCATATCATCAGTGAATGTCTCTCGTCCCTTCGAGTATCTCGTCGCACGATTTACCTACAATTGAAACTGTTAAATATTCGATCAATTAATGGAAAAAAAGTGAAAAAAGATCATACGGTATCATGGAATCCGGTGATCTCCTCCGTGAGAACAACATTCTTCGTTCCCATCATCGACTTGTTGAATTCAAGTCCGACGAACCACATCTCCGCAACCGGGTTTCTGAATGAGATAATAGATTAGTAAGTATGTCAGTCTTTCAAACGGGAATCGGAATTCAAACTTATGTAAGAAGAAGATCCCAATCCCTTCCCTGTTTCCTCCTGCAGGCACATTGCCATCAGTATAAATGTATAAGTAAGAAGATGAAGATAACGTACTCATATCCAATTTGGAATGGGCAGGGGTTCATATTCGGTTTGTACGTCTTTGGATTGATGTGGCCGAGGGTGATACGAGGATTCCTGAAAGAACAGAAATTAATCATTGAAATTACGAATAAATTGGGTATTACGTAGCAGAGTGGTCTATGAGAGCACATAGAGAATAAAAAGAACTGACCTCTCAAGTGATCCGATGAGATGTCTCAATTTGGACTTGACCATTCCTTCCCATACTAGATGATGCTCTTCCGAATCAGCAGAACACACAACCACTACAATGGCATTATGATGATTCGAGGGCGAGGAAGGGAGACAATAAATGATATTCAAATGATTCTCACCCAGGAAGTGTTTGTATCGTGAGAAGAAGTTAACTTCTTCGAATAATTCCTTCCACTCGCAATGACCTTCCATGATATCAGTAGTGATTTCCAGACCTTGATAAATATTCAATTAACTGATAATATTGAGAATCATTTACTCACCTTCTTGAATTTCATTCATGAGAATGGTTCTGGTCGAAGTTGTCACGTTGAATGTCGAATTCTGTTCGGGGAAAGCGGGAGTAATGATCGGCATGAGATGGTATCTACAATAACAATATTAAAGCAATTTGTTAATGCATTTACTGTTTGATAAATACTAAGCAAGTACTCAATTAATACTCTATGAGTACTAATGAGCAAATGCAACAATTTCGAATAAATAGAGAGATTTGACTATGTTTTCGAAACACTAGCCATATAAATGAGCCGCGTTCGAAATGAGAGCCGAGCAATGGCCGATGTCGAATCGATTTTACATAGAAAACCGGCTTGTTTCGAAATGATACTCATTTTGACAAAATATCGAATGCGATTTCGTAATGTCGATCTTTCAACCCTAGTACTCAATGGCAAGAATGAATGTGACTAACCGATCAGTACTTCTCGTCCTTGGATCCCATACGAGATCATGGAGAGCAGAGATATCCGGGCGAGGAGATGAATCTATGTCCTTTAGAAGAACCGGATGAGGCCACTCCCTGAGAATTATTTATTGAACATTCAGATCATTAGTCATTTTGCGGTTCGTATTGTCAACTTTTATCAAAAAAAAGGAATCTCACCATTTAGCAAATACCATGAAGAACCGATTGACGAGTTTCGATGGAGCATAATTAGGGTAGAGCTGACATACTCTGAAAATATATAACTTGTTAAAGTTTACTAACGTTTACGTTTGAAACTCAGAATGAAAATAGCTACGTTGTTTAATAAAAAGGAAGAAAATAATAGTAATGTATTACCTCGCAACAAGGATGGCCCAACTGACTCCTCCCAGGAATCCCAAGACGTTCGAGTAGATACCATGATTCTGAGCCCATAACTGAAACCAAGACGATTAGTCATGTTGATATTATAGATATTATCGTTGACAATGGAAGCCAATTGACTGACCTTGATAGCCCGTAGAGTGAGAGTGAATGTTTCCACTTTAGGAACGAGACGAAGTATCTGATCGGCTACTCGGGAACCTAAACCAAAACTATTTTAGAGATAAAATTTAATTAAAAATTCGACTTCAACTCCAAATCCATCAAATAATCGGAATATCGATAACTCGAAAAAAAGAACAATTAAAATTAGAATAATAACTAACCGTTAAGTGATCGAATGCACTTTTCATCCAGATTCTTCAATAGCATGTCATCATGTAAAGTCTGATCGTCTGGTACTTCCTGAAAATGATAACAGTGTCTTAATTAGAATTAATTGATACACATATTTTGGTCGTCACTTTGTATTGCCAAACATGAGAGTTTACGCTTGTGTATATACTGTCATCACTTTCGATTGCTTATGATGTGCTAACACTTGCCACTGGCAGTGAAATAGGAGAAGAAGAGGAATAATGGTTACTTTGAGTGCGAGTCGTGCGAATAGAATATCCATGTCAATCTTGTTGTAGTACAACTTAATCACTGGCACGAATGCATCTTCGACTGCATGGAGGTCTGTTACGTTCGGATCCTGATAGAAAACGAATTTAGACAATGTATTTGGGTACTCAATAGTCATAAACCTCGCCCTTGATAAACTGACCTATTCGAATAAAGCAATATTAAATAGATTACTCATGCTAAATGGAATCCCGAGGTAGAATCTCAACCCTTGCATTGAAAATGCAGAATGGGAATACTGACCTCACTGAGCATCTTATAGAAAGACGTGAAGAAATCGGATCGATCAATGTGTCGAGGAACAACACAAAGAGAATCGATATCAGCACCTGAATGGAGTCATTTTATGTGCAACTTTCATCGATAAGTACAGGATTATTTCCAATGAATGACGTAAACATGAGTAAACATTTGTAAAGATAATGATGTACGCACCTCTTCCGTGCACTCCCAATCGATATGATCCAAATGTGAACAGCTTCCCTCCTACTTTTTCGCACTCATCTGCAGGCATCTGAAAATAATGTATCTTTGCAGCTAGTTTCTAAGCCCCATTGACTTTGGACCGTATAATCAAGAATTGCACTCTATTGGATTCATAAATACTCGAAAGTTAAATTCTTACCTTTGTGAGGGAGACTTCCTTAACCCATCTCTTAACGAGAGAGTTAACGTTTCTGAGAACTTCGAGCCGAGTCTCCATTTCCTCTTCTGACTCATACAAATTGAACGACTTAAGCGTCCCATCGAGCTGAATTATTATAAACTGATCATAAACATATTTTGCATTTATAAACTGATCATAAACATATTTTGCACCCAGCCATACAAATCTAATTACCGAAGTTTTCCACATGGTACCGATGAAATGGCAAATTGAAATAAAACCGACTTGATCGGACATAACAACTTCCTTCTCCGTCGGTTTAGCCATCGAGATTGGCTGACTGACACCAAGGAGAGGAGTAGAATCGGAGCCCGTAGCTCCCGTCATTTTAAGCGCTGAATGAATAAAATCAGAGTGCAAAAACAAATAAGTTAACAAGATTCGCGAACGGATTAGAAGCAGGACTTTCAAGGTAAACAATGAACGAGATGACAATTATAGAATTTATCGATTAGGCTAGATAGATCAGTAGTTAATGGAATGCTATGCACGATAAAAACGCGGATAATGACCTAGAAACAGATGAGAAGCGAAAGTAGACTTCGGAGCCTGGAGGCTTCCGAGTTTAACCGCGACGCAAGGCGATGCGTCGCGGTTTCTGTTCACTCGGTCATTTTTTAATTGTCAGGTCAGCTTTTAAAATCCTACAGTATGCTATTTTAGTCGAGATGCACTTTTCTCTCTCGATATCTATTTATGATTATGTCACCTCTTACCCTTATCAGCACTGATAAAGTTGCGATAGTAGATAGGTCGAAGGAGGGATTGCGGGAAGAAATTCCGACCTTGACCAAACACTTTCTCATCCCGCTCGCCTTACTATCGCGTTCTCCATTCCTCCGATTCACTCCTGCTTTTTTCTGTCTCTCTAAACTAGCGAACACTCGATTGCATACCACTTTGTTTTCGTGCTCTCGCAACGTGTCCCTTCATAGTCACGCTTCACTTAATTACGCACGAAAAGTTGATTGATCTAAACTGACATATTTCCGAATCAGCTGCTTCGACCACCAGAAATGACACTGCTCTTTTGTATTCACTATACAATTTCAATGATCATCCGTTATTTTGCCTAACTTGATGTATTCCTTCCTCAGAATGGACAATCCCCATCGGGTTGTTATCATCGGCAGTGGACCAACTGCCGTAGGAGCCGCTCTCAGATTGAATGAACTCATTGAGCAGGGAACGATCTACGCTGAAGTACGGTAGTACCATAATGTTTATCTATTGATAACTGAATGACAGGTATTAATTGTTGAATCAGCGAATAGAGTGGGTGGATTGGCTTCATCAGTTACAACTCCACGCGGGTATGTGAACATACTTTATCACTTCCCATCTCATCTTTGAATGTTTCAGTTTCACATTTGATTTGGGAGTCCACGTAACAGGGCAATCGAAATATCACGGTAAGAGCGCACTACGGAACCAAATTCGATTGACTATACAGAATTTCTGAGAACTATCGATGAAGCCGTGGGAGAATGGAATTACATTCCAAGATCAGTCAAGGTATGGATGTTAGACAATATTCCAATAAAAAATCCTATACAGGCCAGTATGCGTCATGTTTTCTCATCAAAAGATCCTCGGGAATGTTTCATTCCTTATCCAGTACAGGTAAATCTAGCCTTTCTATTCAAAGAATTATCCCCTTTATTGTCAGGATTCAATCTCCCATTTTCCTGCCCCACTTTGGGAACAATGTGAACGAGAGCTGGATGAATTGGCATCGAAAGTAGAATATCCAATTTTTTTTCCAATCACACGGAGAATTTTCCAGGAACCATCCTCCTCTTGCGCTAATTTCAGTCAATTTGCTCTATCTACATTCGGAGAAACCCTTACCAAACTATTCATTCGACCCTACAACGAAAAGGTAATCGAATAGAAAGAGGGTAATCTATGAGCTCATTCAGATCTGGACAGTATCACTGGAGACTCTGGGTGCGTGTTGGGTAGAGGGAAGAGTACCACGACCAGCGAAGAAAGACAAGAATGAGAATATGGAAGTGAATGGAAAGAGATCGAATGCCGTCGTATTCAGGTCTCTTTATATGGTCAATCCCAAGTCGGATACATCCACAATCGGATGCCTCCTCTGACTGCAATTACATACCCTCTGGCATTGATTAGATACCGATTTGCACTTTCCATTTCCAATGACCTTGATCTTTTGCTTTGATCTTCTGAAATCAACTCTCAACATCGGAATCCTTCGATAGGCCATGGCTAGGTACCAAGAAATCAAGCGATCAAGTTAGGGATCCTGATTAAAATATCGAAAACGAATATTTCAATCTTAGAGGAATCTAATTCAAAGATGCAGGTATCCTTCAAAAATGCGTGGAGTGGGAGAAGTGTGGAAGAAAATCGTAACGAAACTTCCTTCCCATTGGATTCAACTCAATTCTACTGTTACAAAAATAGAAACTGAAGATAAACGTGTAAGATTTCATGCTTATCTGGATGAAGAGTTCGTCTCTTCTTTCTTCGTACTACCACTCCAGAAAGTTGCGAGAGAGTGCGCGGAATAAAGAGGCGTATTCTTCCCGAAAGTCGAAACTGTCGTTTTTATGCTCACGATAAACCGAATTTAAGGTAACTCTCTCCAACGGGTTCAGCCTTCCTTATGATACAATTATCTCAACAATTCCCATCGATCTTTTAGGAAAAATCAGTGGACTCGCTCCAGAAATTCCACTGAAACATTCGAAGGTCTGAAGGTTGCGACATCGATCTATACTCTATCGTATTCCAGGTTGTTCTGGTCGGGATCGGCCTTTCCCGACCACAACCTATTCATACAGAACCACTCTCTTGGGTGTACTTCCCACAACCAGATATTGTATTCTATCGGTACGTGTTAATTACTATTCAGAACCATGAAATTTCTGCTCCTGATCTTTGCTCTCTGCAGAGTAACATTTATCTCCAACTTCAACGAGCATCTCACACCGAATGCAGCGTTGTATTGGTGAGATTAGATATCCTCTCTTATTCGTCAATCTATCGTCCAGGTCTGTTCTCTGTGAAATCGGGTGCGATTCTGAAACGGAAATCGATGAGAAAGCGATCACAGAAAAGGCTATTCAAGGTACGTTCTCATCCATTAGCAGATACAGATGAAGAATCTGTTTCTACTCCATTGAGACCACTCTTCAATCATTCCTCTTCAGATTTGATCAGCGAAGGAATCATTCCTGGTGTTTCTTCAATCGTTGATCGATGGATTAACATTCTTCCCTATGGCTATCCCATTCCCACTGTGAACAGGAATGAAGTACTTAGTCACACTCAAAATCTTCTAGAGAGTAATAGAATATACTCGAGAGGTATCATCTCCTTCTCATCTTGTATCTATACTCTCATATCTTATAGGTCGATTTGGTTCATGGTTATACGAAGTAGCGAATCAAGATCATTCATTCACAATGGGAAGGGAAGTAGTGGGAAGGATCTTCCTCAATGACAAAGAGACAGTTCACACCACTCTATGAACAATATCTGTATATTACGAAGATAATCACTCGATCTGATCTATCATAATATTTATTGTCTTGCCAATGAATAAAGTTTTCCTTATTCACTTCCCGATCTTACCAGCGTATTCCATAAAACGTGGTCGTCTCCCGAAGACTGCACAATAGGTTTGATTATGGAAGCTTTATTCATTGATTCCCTTGATCTCTCCCTCTCACTTTAGTAATCTCTCTCTCATTTCTCCCCTTGGATGGACTCGAAATTGAGACGCCAGCCGCTTCCTTACTACACTCATTCCATTACGCAGGAAAGGAGAGGGAAGAAGGGAGAAGATGAGGAGGGGAGAGGAGTGATCAGAGTGAGACTGATTGATAGAAGGGAAGTCGCACTATGGCATGACAGAGAGAGAGGTCTATCACCCCCCCCCCCTCTCTCTCTCAATTGAATCTCTTTCTTGACCTCCCATAATGATCACTCTTTCCTCTACACGCCTCTTCTCCCAACACGAGAATTCATCCAAACAAAAAAGAGTGGCAAAAAGTGACTATTCATCACGACTCGAGAGAGAGAATGACGATGATTCCACAAGTTACTCATTCCATCTCTATTTTCAATGGATTACGCCCTACTGAAAATAACAAAGATCCATTTCCAAATGTAACAGACTGGCACGAATTGACTGAAAAGGACCTTCCGATATCTCTTTCACCCTCATCAAATGATTCACTATTCTTACATCTCCAAAGATCTCCTCTCCATTTTCTCCCTTTGAGTCATTCCAATATGAGACGATCGGATAAGTGATTATTGTGAAATGGGGCACAATCAGATGAATTGCATGAACAATCTACCTCGTTATCATTCAAATCGACGTCAAATGAATATTGATAAGGTGTGTTTATCTCTCTGTCTTTTCTGGCAGCTTCCGCTTGATAAACACACACAGAAGGAGAAGCTTACGAGAGAGAGGGAGAGGGGAGAGGGAGGGAGTCCCAATCAGGAAATATCCCCCACTTCCATCAGCTAGTTCAGTCACCTCTAGTTCATCTATCGATCTATAGATTTCACTGTGTAATTATATAATCATCCCTTCTCCCAATTTCTGCTTCTTTTCATCTTTTCCCAGATCATTCGCTCTCTCAAAGGTCTTTTCTTACTACAACGATCCTTCCTTTTCCCTCTATTCGAGAATGGGAGAGAGATACATTCTACCGTATTCCTCCTCTTCTCTAATATGATTCATTCTCAGGGAGGTCTGTTCCTCTTCTAGATCAAAGCGCCTTTCTTATTACCCCATATATGGTTCGGATTCCCCCTGTTAGCAGCAGACTGAGAGATAGAGAAAGAGGAGTGGCCATTTGAAGTGATCTCCCTCTACCTCTTTATGGCATCTCTCTTCGATTCCCATACTCTCTCATCTCTCTCTAACCATCCCTTCTCCTAACTTCAACACATGTTGTGGGAAGAAGAAGAAGTAGCACCATTCAGAGAGTGCGAAGCTTCCTTTCCAACCCCTTTCCCCC
The DNA here is from genome assembly GCA_000180635.4 of Pristionchus pacificus. Lineage (NCBI taxonomy): Eukaryota > Metazoa > Nematoda > Chromadorea > Rhabditida > Neodiplogasteridae > Pristionchus > Pristionchus pacificus. Next base: position 12,314,642 of record CM026575.1, read on the forward strand.
TCTCCCTCTGATCAACCCATTCGACTCCTCACAACTATTCACGGAGGTCCTCTCCATTCCGTTTTGGGGATCCCCTGAAATTTGATGATACTAAAATTGAGTAAAAACAATCCCATACAATTTACACCATTAGATAACTGTTTTAAAAAATTGACGAGACTCCCGCAGTTGAATAGAGATCTTCGATACCTTCCCGATTATCCCTATGATCAGATCACATTGAATTCTGATGTGATCAATCACCCGGAAGTCTCTCTCAATGATATTCCAAATCGGTTCTTCGTCCTCATTCTCATCTTCTCCTCTTTCTGAATCCCGCGTGTGTCTCATCTCTTCTTCCGGTTTTTGTCTCTTTCTCTTCACTCATTCGGTAGTCGTCTTCCCTCTCTTCTCCTTCTCTCACGGATCAAGGGTGGGGGGGGAGGAGTCAAGACTTCACGCAACCATTTAAGTTATTCAATCTATCACCTTCCTTCTCTCTTATGAATACCGTATCCTTGATCACTCATCCGATCATTCCTTCTCTCTTTCCTTTTCCCCTTCATTCCGCTCCCGTTTCCATTCATTTCTCGATCCTTCCTTCTTAGTGTAAAGTCATCACAAGAAGAGAGAAAAGGAAGGCAAAAGGGGGGAATTTAGAAGGGGAGAGAATAGAGAGGGGGAGGATAGGGAAGAGGGCTGTCTTATCCCTATACTCAATCACTCTTTGTCTTCTTCCGTTCACTCAGTTAGTGATACTCTTTCTTGATACGGTAGGAGTACGGTAGATTGAATGGATTAATCGTTTCTTCATCATTTCTTCTTCTTCCGCTCAGTATTCTCCTCTGTTTGGCATCTTCCCCCTCATCTCTTTCCCTCCTTCCAAACTTTGCCAATGTCTCATCACGTTCCAATTCTCGTGCTTCCGTCTTCACTTCTCTCTATTCAATTGATCACCTCTTTTCATTCATTCACTCATTGATCCTTCCCTTGGTCTCCTCATTACTTCTCATAGGGACAGTCTCGAATTGACACTTCTTCTCTCTGCAATTCCAAGGACTAATACCCCCATACTACTTCGAATGATCATTTCAATGCTCCCGATTGACCCCATAGTCTAGGCCCCCTCGTTCTTATTAGGTCTCTGTTATTAGATCTATTCCATTGACTTCATATTTCTCTTTACACTAATCCGAATGCGGTAACATTCCATAGGAGGGCGGAGAGGGGAGAGAAGAGGGAGGACTGGGTGGTAGATGATGGTGTAATAGGGAAAGAGTAAGATCTCCTCTCTCTCTCGATGAGAAGACAAAGTGACAAAATGGCCTCTTCTCAGCTGATAGGTACAATCTCCCTTCTGCCCCTCCTTCCCCTTCCTTCGATCACTTGTCGATACCATTATCGTGTCTATCTAACTACCGTACTCCAATCACATCATACCAAATGGCACTTTCCTCAACCGGTCTACAGTACATCTATTCACGTCTATTCCCTCCCTATCACACTCCCTCCCTCACAATTGACATTCCCTTGCTCCAGTAAAGAATGGGAAGAAGGAGGAGGGAGATGGAAAGGGAACCCTCATCGAAAAAGACGCCATTACCAGTCGGAGAGAGTCGATTCTTCTCATTATTAGTACCCCCAATCACATACTCCCTCTCTCTCTCTCCCTCCTTATTCCTATTCAATTGAGGGTCCAGATCTAGAGAGAGAGAGAAGTAGTAACTTCTTCCCTCATTTGATCTTCTCCCTTCTCTCCATTACTGTCATTCTCCTCCCCCTCTCTTCTTCTATCTGTGGACTACTCTCTTCTGTTATGGTGAAAGCGCTAGTCGATTCATTCAACATAAACATCTCTTCCATCGATTGCCATCCTTTCCAATCACCTGTCCTTTCCTTGCCCTTCCCTCTCTCCTGCTCAATCTGATCTTTGATCTTTCTCCAGATGGAATCACCTCCATCACCCACTCTCAATGCCATTCTATCAGCTGTAGATGTATCAGCACTCATGGCAGCCGGATCTCCTACTAACTCAGCCTCGGTTAGTCATTTCCCTTCGCAGTTCGACAGTCTGATCTTTGATCTTTCCAGGAAACAACGAGTATGAGTCATTCATCCAGTGGATTGTTGCCAAACGGAAAGAAGACAAAAGGTATAGTGATTATTTCGAAATGGTCATGCCTCGATTTTGTGTAACGTCCATTGTGAAATCATTCCAATTGTTCGTTCAGGACGGGTAAAGATCAAGATGGAATATATCGCGAACAAATTGCGTCGCTACACTACCTTCTCCAAGCGAAAGACGGGTATTATGAAGAAGGTTTGAGATTACCCCCCTCCCTTCTCAATCTGATCTTTGATCTCTCTCAGGCATACGAGCTCTCCACACTCACGGGTACACAAGTCATGCTGCTGGTCGCTTCTGAAACTGGTGAGGAGACGATTGATCTTTGATCTTTATTGACCTTCCTGATGCAGGTCACGTCTACACATTTGCCACGAAGAAGTTGACACCGATGATCAGTTCAGAACAGGGAAAGAGCTTGATACAGCAGTGTCTATCGCAACCCGATGGTGAGTATCACTGCGGTCATTTGTCTTTTGCCCCTCCATTAGCCTTTCATTGAGCATTTTTGTACAAATGTCCTATGAAAATTATCGATATTTGGAATGACAGTCATTCCTCTCAGATGCGGACAACAACGTAGCTCCGAATAGGAGTGAGTTCACCTTCGACGCAGGGGCGAGTGGGTCGAGGAAACGAAGAGCGCCCAATTCAACCACCAATTCCGATACTGATGCCGTGAGTTGACATTGCTTATTTGCTACGTCCTTCACTTCCCTCTCGGTTCCCGTGTCCCTTACGTGGTCTCTTCTCTCTCATTCACGTCGCTCTTTTCTCTTTTGTCTCTTCTTCCTTCCAGTTTCATGTATCGTCTCAGAACGGGAGAGGGAAGGGACGGATTGTAACTAACTCTTCATCAAATAGACTCGTATCTCTCAATGGGGAAAGAGTATAGATGGCACTCATCGTCTTACTTCTTCCCATACGAAGGAAGACTCTCTATGTGTAACAATTGAAAGGGGGAATAGAAGATGGGCAGAGAAGAGAGAGAGAGAGAGGCCCATGCCATTTCAACCCCCTCTGTGATATCCCCGATCACCTTTCAATCTCTTCAACATTCACTTCCACTTCTACTGAATCCTCCCCGAATAGGGAAAGTGGGCGGAGCCTAATCCTCCCTTTCTCTCTCCCTACTGTAGTCACATGCATCCATTCACTCTCTAAATGGGGGCAATCCATACAGACTCCGCCCCCTTTCCGGACCCCTTAGGGCTACCGTATCTTGCTCTGACCCATTTCGGGTTCCACTTACAAAGGGAGAGGGAGAAGACTGAAGAAGTCCGTGAAATGACCTCTTTCTCAGGAATGGGAGATGGGGAAGGGAGAGGGATGGATATAGGAGGGGAGGGGGAAGAGGATCCTAAAGTCAGCCGAAGAAGTGCCACATTTGGTGCTCCCTTCTTCCACATGTGGTGCCTTTCCTAGAGGGGAATTGATCACTTTAAAGCCCTCTTCTCTTTCTCAAGAGAGGAAAGAGTTATCCCATTCGAGGGATCGACTCTTTTTTTAGATTGAAGTGTATTACACTTTCATCGTCTTCTCCATGAGGGAGGACTCATGCTTACACCTTCCCTTCCCTCCCTCCCTTCTCTTCCTCTATTGCCTTGTTGTCTATGTGGGAAGGAGATGCGCCTGTCTCAATCACTCGAAAAGAAAAGAGAAGGAGAAGGGAAAGAGTGCCTTGTTTTGGCCCCTTTCCCCTCCTCAGTCTTGTGATCGATTGATGGGGAAGGGAAGAAAGGGTGAAGCATGGAATCAGGAGGGGAAAGAGGAAAGGAACGGACACGAAAAACAACTCATCGAATAGAAGGAAGGGAAATGACGAAAGTGGAGAAGAATGAAGGGGAGAAGAGAGAAAGAGATTGTTACTGAAGGAGACAAAGGGGATCTGATCGGTAGGGCAGATTAGATAAAGAAAACGAAGGGGTCTAATTCCCAATAATTATTATATCATTTTCAGTCAATTGCTTCATTCCTTCCAACAATGGTACCCACTTCCCTCTTCCATCCCTACACTGATGAAGACTATCAAGAGGTTTAATCTTTGATCTGTAGATTTTAAATTGATTTTTGATCTCTACAGGATGTCTCTGACGATGTGTCGGATGCAGAAGACGGAGGAGATGATTCGAAGAGCGATGAACAAATTATTGATGATGAGAATAAGAAGGGTATGTTTATTAACGGACTACTAAAAACATGAAGAATTTTTGCCATTTTCTGTCTTTGAAGCATAACCTTTTTTTGCGTTTCAAAGTTCTTCATTTGAATAGCATAGATGGCAGTTCAGTAAAAATTCTCAACCTGTGAGCTCGATTTAGTTTCTTCATGTGATCATGTGTCTTTTCTCTTCTGCGTGACGTGTATTCGACGACGTTTACTTAGATGGGACGGCCATTCCTAAGAATAGGAAGGAAGGCTGAAGGAGAAGCCAAATATTGAGTAACGAGTGGGGGAGAGAATGAGAGAGAAGAGGGATCGAACAGGGAGAGGGAAGAGACTGAACGTGAAAGGGCTGTTTGAATAGATGGATGGCAAGGAGGCGAATAGGTTGGAAAAGAGAGGATTCATTAGGATCTCACGGGGATCAATTGACTCACTGAGGCCTAATTTATCTCCGATTCAAGGTGTGAACTTCGTTTGCAAACCCACAAATATGTCTTTTTGTTGTTGTGAATGCTATTTGCTTCTGGGTTTCTGAATATAGCCCAACAACTTGTGATCATTATCAATATATTTAGTATGACTAGCCAGGAAGTGTTCTTCTAGACAAGGAGACAATTGTCCCCTCTAGGCGTATTCTCTATTTGATCTCTCCTTTCTCTCATTGATGCGCGGTAGCTTCTCATTGCTTTTTGAGACACAATGCCATCGGGGAAGGAGAGGGGGGGGGGTACTTCCGGGAGAGAGAGGGAACCTGAGGGGGATTGCGCCATAGACGGAGGGCGTGGGATGAGAACTATGTTTAGCATGGAGGAAGAAGAGTAGAACATCTAGTGCAGAATGAAGAAATCACGTATTAAATTTGCACAATTATACCAACTCTGAACAAAACTGACACGGAATGAAATTATCTGGAAAAAGTATTATATGTTGCAGATATCTCGGCCACAACTCTTCAACAGACAATCAAAGAGGCACTCAAGGCTGCTGCTAACAATAGAGCGAGTATTGCTGCTGCAAAGAAGAGGAAGATCAATGGTATGCGAAACTATTATTATCCCAAATAGCTGTCGAAACAATAGAAGCATACATCATCAACCTATTGACATGACATTCTTTGTTTCGTATTTGCTGGTCAATATTGATTCAATAGAAATTCATGTTCAGGTAGTCCATCAACTCATCAACCTCAACCAGTCATTCCCTCATCTCTTCTCGCTCCATTCCTTATGACTGGTAAGCCCATTCCTCTCTTCTCCCCTCTTTCCTTCTTTCTTCATCTTCACTATTCCTCATTTACATTACCCGCTTGCTTTTCCATTCCACATCATAGATGGCTGATTCTAGTTCTCGATTGATGCAGTAGCCTACCGTAACCATATCGATTCTTTCCTTTCCCCATTTCTTTCTCACCTCAGCACTTGCATCCTCTCCCGAAGAACAGCCGGAAGTGAAGCCAAAAGTGGTACGTGATCAGAAGGGTCGAAGTGTCATCTTCTCTGGTCCTCAAGGAGTCGTCTATGCTCCCGATGTCAACGACGATGACGGTAGAGAGAGGAGTGAATCAGTCCATCCATGCATCCATTCTGTGTGATCATTCTAATGCCACCTCTATTCAACAGCTGTATAATTTTCACGAGGAATTTATGTGTAAAATACAAATTTAATTTGTAATTATGAAAATAAATTTCAGGAGGGGCAGCAGCATCAGCCTTACTCGCAGGATCGAAGAATGAGGACAATCAAAGACTTCTCTCGGCCTTCCCATTCAATTTCAACTTGCAACAGGTACATTTCTACGAATTCATTGAGCTTTACTTTGATTCACTTCAATCGATGCACTTTGCATTCTGAAAGATGGTAACGAAAATTCAATTCTTGCAGCTCCTCGAATCGGCAGCTCTTCAAGCAGCAAAGGCAGAGTGAGTGTCTCACCACGATATTTCTTTCTACCGTATCCCATACCGTATCCCTCTTTCCGATCTACCTGATTGGCATTACGGTCGATCCCTTCAAAGTCATTTGCTATTCAATTCTTGCTTGAATCATCCCCCGATTAGTATCTATGCTCCATTCTTTCCCCCATTCTCTCCGGTTATCATAGTTCATTATAGTCTCTTTCATATTCATTATTGGCATTTTCTCACCTCCGTGCTTTAAGACATCATCTACTGCAATAATTGTGCATATTGAACTACGCAATTGAGGCCTTATACTAATTTGATGCATTTCATGAAGATTACGCAATTGTCTCATAGAGATTATCAAGTATAATTTGTCGAGTGTAAATTTATTGAGAGAGATTGACATTGGAATGTTTTCCATGCTCGCAGAAATGAAAAAAATAATGTGTGTAAATCGTGCTTGTCTGTTGAATAAATGAGAGATTCCTAGAATGGATATTGTTACGTTGATGTGATAAGAGAAGATTAGAATGAAAACATAGAGATCACAGATGAATTGAGAATGATCACAAAATGTACGAAGAAGTTCACTAGCAAATCTGCATCGCGAAATATAAATTCTCAGTATAAAATGTGAAGGCGTGAGTTTTCGCTCCAAATACGTGTGAATGAGATCAGTGAATCATGAAAGGGAAAAGGGAGAAGTTTCAATTCCCAGAACCGCGCTGATTATTGGACAATAAAGAGTTATAATTAACCACGTAGGAAGTTGAGAATTAGTGTTTCTTTAATAAGTTTCCAAGTGAGAATCGACGAGTGGAAGAGACGGGAGGAGGGGGAAGAAGAGATCGATCTACTATCATGAATGGAGCAAGAGGAGGAGATGAAGACAGAGAGAAATCGTCCTGAAATGGAATGGTTGTTGCTCGTTCTCTGACTTCAATCTATCTGTAGTCTACTTCCCATTTTCATGTGATCTTTCAATTCAATGTCAGTGTGATTGAAATGGACACAATAAATAGATCACGACTGTTCAGCATACACTAGAGATACGTGCTATTTGGAGAAGAATTATTATGCTCGAACTACTGATTTCGTGCAATTCCTATTGAGGGAAGTCTTGTAGTAGAAAGCGTGAGAGATATTGAGCTAATCTCCACGTCATTTTGAATTAAACACGACGTGTCCCACTAACAACCAATGAGCGAAAATATCCTCTTTTGGTCCAAGGTTCACAGATGGGAAACGGGTGATGTTTGAATTGTGAGTACAAAATAAATGAAGCGTACCGAATCGAGATCGTCCTCGATCTGCACTGGCATTTGAACGGGAATCGGTTTGGGTTTCTCCTCTTTTACGGGAGGACGAAGTTGAATGACGGGGACGGAACCACGACGACGATTGAAGAAATTCTGATAAAAATGATGTTGATGAGCACCACAAATTCATAGATGATTTTGAAATTATGGAAACTGAAATAAAAAGTATGTGTACTCACCACAATATCGTCCTTGATGCTACTTCTTCTTCTCGAGTTGCTGCGCTGAAAATATTCATTGTTTCAAGAATCTCCCACTCGTTTCATAAAGAATAAAAGGGTTGTAGTCAGATACGATTCAGTCCCGACAAATAACTCGTAATTGGAGAGAGGAAACAACTGACAGCTCGCGTTTTATTCTCCTTATCAACAAGTTGCTCCTTATCTTCTTCTTCGTTCAGTTTCATCGTTGAGAACCATCGACCGAGGGCTAAAATAGATCACATTTGAGGATTAAAGGAGGAGTAACAGGAAAGAATGCTAGAGACTCTCACACGGAAAGCCCGGGACTTGCAAGACACCGTAGTCAAATGAGGGAAGGGGAGGGAGGGGAGGGAGGGAAGGGAGACAGGCGTATGTAAATCAAAAGCAAACGCTTAATCAAATCCTCTGTTCAAATGCCCCGCCCTTGCCTGGACTCAGGGGAATTCTGGAACTATGCCAAATCGCTATAACTTGGTTCATTGATGTCGTAGAGACATGGGAGTTTCAGATCTCTGATATGGTTATGGATTGCTATAATCTGACGTTGACAGATTGGTCACAAAAATATTCATGTTACTCCTCCTTTAAAAGGGCACTTATCAAATACGTGGAATGATTGTGTTTCGCAGAAGATGAATTCATGAGATTCCCAAATATTGAGTGGACTTACATCCCTTCTTCTTCTCGTCTCCATCTTCATTGAGATCGAATGTCGATCGACTGCGAGGAACAGCCCATCTATCACAATCGGCAATTACTGTCTTACCCATCTGAAATGAACGAAAGTGTATGGGTAGTGCGAGAAAATGAGATGATAGAGTCTATCCGAGACGGAAAAGTGAACACTCGCGATAACAGTCTCAGTGATTCATGAGACAGGAGGAAATTAGAATGAGGCGAGCTAGAACCTATAGCTCATAACTGTCGAGAAAGTCGTAGACAATAGGAAGGCAGCATAAGTGGGAAAATGAAGGAGAGACGAGTAAGGAGATGTCAATGAGTAAAAGCTTCTCCCTTTCTCTCTCTCTCTCTAGAACCCCAAGAGATGAGAGTTCGCACTAGAAATGGTATCGAGTACATAAAAACAACGACGACATTGAATAAAGAGAAGCGATGTATACGTAGGAATCACTCATTTAAGACTCTTCACATTCAGTTCGTACGACCTTTTAGAAGGAGAGTAAGGGACTCTCTTCAAGGGAAGAGGAGGAGGAGGGAGTACATGGGATAGGAATGAATGTGAGAAGGAGACTACTTCCTTCTATGTATACATCTTGCACACAATGGTATGTGATAACAGAGGACATGCTTGGAAGTCTGAATGAGAAGGAGGAAGAGGTTTGGTGATCATAAAGTCTTCCATTTCTTCGAAGGGAGGGAAATTGGGACTAATCCCCCACAGAAGATCAGGGACAGGCCCGGATATGAAGTGAGAAGACTATTGAAATCAATTGGAGAGAGGCACGAAAAGATTCTCTCCCACAACTTGCATGGGAATGAATGTCACCGAGTTTCCCCACTCATTTTAGTGTACCCAGAAAGAGTTATGAAGAGAGGAAGGGAAAAACAAATGGATACAAGGAAACTGATTTGTTTTGTGTTCGAAAACAATAAGAGATTAGTCAGAGAACATCGGGGATTTCCGACGATTGAACGAATCTATAGGGAAAAAAGGGTAAGAGGGATTGACAATAACAGATAATCATTCGGATTGTATGGTACTCTAACGAGCACTAACACAAGCACAATTTATGCCCATGCAGTTAGTTGTTGTTAGAAGAAATACTGAAAGAGATGCAATGATTACTGTGCAACTGATTCCATGGTTGACTGATTCGATGAGATTCGAGAAGGAAAAATAGATACGAGGAGATGTATCTTCAACGTGCGTAGATGCATTCTTACAATGGATAGACATCCATTCCTAGAATAACCCTCATTCATTCATCCAATAGTTCACTCTCCCGAATGTGCCCGAATGTATCTATCCATTCTCATATGACGTTGATCGAAACTAGAGACTAGAAAGAAGAAAGATGGAGGCTAATATTCCCATGCAACTTCCTCGAAGAAATAAAGTGCAAACCGTGCAGAAATGATGTAAGAAACGAGGACTCTTACGTAATAGTGATCGCAGCGTCACCCCAAGAAAGATCTCTCTTCCACTTGAATAGTTCTGATCAAACATTGTACGTCAACAAGACGATGGGTTGATATAAATATGGAATAAAAATGGTGATAGGCAGTGTCTTCTCTCTTCCTTCGTTCCACACTGTTTACCACCTTCGAAGGAGCGTGCAGTCGTTACAACGCCACTCAGTTCCCTTCATCTTCTCATTATTCGTAATCACTGCGAATCCTTACCATTGTCACCCATCCTCCCAAAGTGAAAGTTGTCAGCCAAAACGTGGATTGAAACGAGAATACTTGAACACTTTTGGACAGGCGTGAACGCCCAGATCGAAAATGCATGGCATCTTCATGAGAATTAGTGGTGTTCGCTCGAGTTTTTATTCTGCGAGCGCTCGTCACTCGAGCGCAATTCTCGATAGCACAAGCGACGAATGCTCGAGCGCTATTCATGGAAATGAGCTCTCGAACAAGGCAGCAACGGTACTGTTCTCGAGCGACAAGCGCATGAAAAAAACATGACTAATGTGAATGGTTCATAAATACTCCGGAAAGTGGCCTCAATGATCACTCTAAATACAACAGTTGCGAGCGAAGGTGTGATCACTATAATCGTGTAGCGATAACTGGCCGATCCAAGGACAACAACAAAAAATGACACGGTTGATATTTGATTGGCAGTTAGGAATCAAGGGGGCAATCAGGCAGGAACAAGGACAATTTTCCACTCGGACGGTGATAGGAAAGGAAGGGGACGGTGAGATGAAAGTTTCAAGGTCCATGAAAGAGTTATGATGCCATCATCGTAATTGGCATAGACTGAACTGATTAATTTCAAGGATAATGAAGAATGAAAGCGGGTGTATGACCGAGTGACTACTGTGAAGCTCTGTCTCGAGGATATCTCTATGAATAGAGAGGAAGTCTGAGTGATAAGGGGCGGTCTCCTAGCAATATCCATGAGATCTCTATCATATCACTCCTCTTTTTGCAAATATTTCCCAGACAACGAACTTTCCGAATGTGCAAAAATCTCTCAAGTTTCTCTCGAATCGAACAGTTTTTACTTCGACCTTTGAATGAGGCTGAGAAAGTCATGGAAAGATGGTCAAGAAAACATTGATCCTTACCGTCTTTCGCGTGAATTATCAAAAAAAATAGAATGTAGGAGAAATAACACTAGCACACAAGGCAAATCTGTCTGGAGTTCATTGTACCTTACAAGGAACCCTTTGAACGTACAAACCTTGCCCATACTTCCTTCTTCCTCGATCAAGCCATAATTCCTCAGGCCCTTCGTTAGAAGTTAGCTCCTCCCTCTCTCCTTTGTTCTCCCTTCCGAATGACTTGCTATGTGGAACGGTGTCCATCCCAATAGAGAGATCCAAAAAGAGAGAGGGAGAGGAGGGAGAGATGATGAGGGAAGATAGAGAGCCCGCGGGCAGAGAAAATGAATTGAATGGCACAGGATCATTTCGGTTTTCGTCCTCCTCCTCCCCTTAGTTCTCTCCCCCTTTCGAATTTATTCCCTTGCTCGCTCATTCCATCATTATCCTATTAATAATTTGGCGCGTAACTGTTATGTGATGTGATGGGTTCACATCGGAATGCCTCTTGTCTCTCTCTCTCTCTCTCATTGTTCCCTTCCTGTCTCATTCATTCCTTCTCTACAGGGCGATGCTCATCCAGAGGAGGCGACTCCTCTCCAATTCGAGGATAGCAGTCCTACTACTGGCTGCTCTATCAGCAGTCGATGCTAAAGATGAAGAGGTTCGTTTTTCTTTTTTGTAGGAGCATTTTAAAAATTTTATCAGTACAATGCATGCGGAGTTGAATTTTAAAAAAGCGAATTAGGATTAGTTGCTCCAACGCTTTCGCGCAACATTATTTTCTACATTCCCATCGAGATCGCGCTTCTTTTCCCGATATAATATCATATTTCTTTGATCTTTTCGCATATCTGAGACATCTTTTCTTCGATCAACAGGATGAACTCGCTTTTGCCAATATTTCACCCCCCCCCCTCCCCCATTATATCCGCTGTCTCTTACTTTTCCATGATCTCTTCCTCTTCCTTGTCCTTCTTTGTTCCACGAGTTGAACTTTCCCTCTCTCATCCAGTCCCCTCATCCTTTCCCTTTCCTCCATCTCTCTCTCTCTCTCTGATTGAGTAAGAACCGATGAAAAAGATATCAATTAGCACAGCAGATCTTCGAATCGTTTTTATGATGGCTGAAATTTGAGCCAGACCAGGAGATCAGCAAATAAAATGGGAAATAACGTGAATTCATTGGCAGCTTTTTCGAGCACTCGAATACTTTTTTCTTTGTAGAAAAGTCGCAAGAAACGCTTCTGCGGTCTACAGGTATGCAATTACCGTCTTTTGTTGTCTTGACATTTTCCAACCATTGAGCAAATCGAATCAACTGATTGTGACTGCCCACGGCATTCGACTGTTTAGGAGGGAACCGTTCCGTGACCAACTAACCACTTTACAGGCAATTCAAGGCGTGCAATACGCAATTCCGTGCTCGGTGAGTCAATGCTTTGATCTTTGCTTCCTCGAACGTAACCAGCATGGCTTCTCTGTCTCTCTCTTACTGGATAAGTCTTGCAGCAGCCTGCAACATGTCATCGATACGAGACTCCGCCCCCTCGTGCTGCATGCCCTCCGCCAATCATTATCGTTGCTCCGGGATTCAGGGTACTGCCAGTAGAACTAATTCGAAGGATTATGCAACTAACATGCTGGCATGAATATGCTTGATCAAATCGCTAGATAGGGGAATAACAAGCATAATGACCTTGCAGCCGGAGTTGCGACCCCAATCATTCCGTCCTCACAACAGTTACATTCGACCACAGCAGCTGCCCAATCAATTCGTGCAGCAACCAGTGCCCATTCAGCAGTATCAGCCACAGTACAGGTATTCAATATGGAGTAAATGCTGATAAATTTAATATAAACGATTTGAGCTTGCGGAATATATGTCAGGTGTCTGCATATTAAAAAACGAAGTAGCGGCTACTAGTAGCCTACAGCGATAAAGTAGTTGTCATTCATATCATTTACTGATACGAGAATATTCAGCCCCGTGTACCAGCCTCAACCTCAACCGTACTACCAGCAGCCTCCTCAGCCAGTCTACCAACCACAGTACCAGTACCCTCAGCAGGGAAATGCCTACGTCACGGCGCCTACTTTCGTGAGTATTATCGCCCAATGCATTAAGAAAATGAGCGGAACAAATTTTAGTTGCGTGATTTTTTCAATGACTAGACCAACAATGGAAAAATTGGGTTTTTAGCCCGTACCACATGGTCGTCCTCTTCCCGCTGGAGTCCGTCCTCCCGTCTCTCATCATCACATCGCACCAGGAGGATATGCGACCGCCCCCAAGTATGATCACACCTCATTCAGAATTCGCGGCGCTCTCGACCCGTCATGTGTCGGAATTACCCACCCCGAATTGCGAACTCTAGATCTCACTCTCACAATGACAGTTCTCATCAAGATTTAATTAAGGGGGTCGTTAAAATTAGCTCATGCAGATCAAAGCAACGGAGCGAACGAAGGGCGCACGAGTGTAATAGAGACAGACTGTAACCAGAATAGTTATGGTATCAGCCGTGGTAAAGAACAATTAAGTGTTCTAGTGTTCCAGCGGTGTAAAGGAAGTCTATTCTCCATTGCAACCGTGAAACTAAAAAAGTGGTGACGATAAAAATGTGCAGCCACTTCCCGTCTCGTCCTCATCCTCCCGGTAGCAGAGTTGGATGGCCCAAACCGGGATATAGAACGAACCAGAAAGGATTCGAGAGAGGAAGACCTCATGGTCCTGGAAGACAACAGTGAGAATCATGCATTTTATCCGTTCCGCAACTATTAACCCTTCAGGATTGTCACAGCCTCCCCTCGTCCCCTCAAGAAGGTGACTCCTGCATCGAAGATGATCCATGAAGAGAGTGACGATGATCTTGTCAAGTACGTTGGTACAATTTGCTTTCGAGATATATTCGAACAGAATTGTTTTTGCTGCTAACGTCCTATAATTTGCAGTAGACAGCCGCCACGACCCACTATCGAGCACACGATGAAGCACATCATTGCTCACACAACCGTTCCACCTACTCCCGGTATGATTTCATTTAAGTTAAATGTTTTAATGCAGAGTGCGCATATAAATTATGCTTCTCAAAGAAGGTCCAATATCGGGCGCAGCACTTCCACTGTGCTATCAGATGGGAAGAAGTACGGTAGGATGAGTCTCGAGAAAGGAAGAGGATGAGAGTGACAGACGCGATAGTTTTTCGCTCCCCTCCCGCCCCTTCTCATATCCACTGCGTCGCGACCTACCCCCCCCCCCCTTCCTTTGCACCGCACATATTGATTTTGCCTGTGCCCTGTAGAAACTTTGCGCGCTCGCTTTCAAGTTGAGCTAGAGAGTCATAATTTTCGAATTGCGAATGTTGTTTACGGACTTATCAGATTGTGCCCGAAAATATTACGCCTTACGCCTTCTTTCGCCTTCTTTAAAAAATTTTTTTACATGGTTCTTATTCAGGTCGCGTAGAGATTATTTCGACCACTCCTTTCCCTGAAACACACGAAAGAATTGACTTCACCTCGGGAAATGATGGAGATTTCGGAGATGGAGGAAGATCCGGAGGACAGATCTTGGTGGGAAGCATAGTAGAGTCGAGGATTGAACTGTTACTTTCAGGTTGACGTCGCGACGATGAATCCTGGAGGTGGATCGCCCACTTCGACCCTTGCACCATTCGCTCCCGATGGACAGGTCAGCACCATTTTGGTTATACGAATTTGTGTTTTTGTCAACACGAGCTTCACGGGCGCAAAAGGATTGAGGTCAAGTTGTAGGCCAGCAACGAAGCCAACACTACTAGGAATTAATGAACAATAATATTTAGTATAATATCATACAATAATATTTAGGACCCCACTGGAGGCTTCACGAGCACTCCTCGTAACAGTGGACGTGATGGTTTTGATGTGAGTTTCGGTCGAAAGAATTTAACCATAAAGTGATGGATTAATACCATTAGAACTTTTCAGGGACCCGATGGAGAGTTCACGAACAACGGACGTGGGCCGAATGGCGGTCAAACTGTAGGAGACAACTTCGGATCGGATTCGTCCTTCAGCAGTGGGGGAGAACTTCCCGATGAATTCGATAGCAACGGCAACAGAATCCCCGGAGGACAGGTTAGAAGAAGCTATTGAGGATGGTCATTATGGGTTGGATTATAGAGAAGCCATGGAGGGCAACACCGTGGACAGGGATCATCCAATGACAAATTCAACGGTATTCATTGATACTTGAACTAATCAACAAAATTGCATGGATTGATTATGATGATTAGTATAAATAACTGCATGCAACGTTCTTATTCAGTCGAATTCCCTGACAACTCTCCGTTCCCCGGAGGAGACGATCGTTCCGTCCCTGGTATGCCTCCACTCGATCGGGAGTTCACTGGACAACCATTCACTCCTTCCGGTCTCACTGCCACGCATGGTTTTGATGAATTCGGCGTGCCCACCACTTCCGCTCCCTCCATTTCACCCGATGATTTCAACCCTCAACAACCTCACGAGCCTCAGTTTCCATCCATTCGTACTGGCTTTCCTGGAGAGTCATCTCGTGGAGGAGCAGGACCTCGCACAATCGTACCAGTAACCACTGATAGGAACAGAGGTGCACACCTTTAACATCCTCAGTTCCGCTTGTAGTGCTCAGCATTTCTCTATTCGATCAACCAAAATTGTGAATTCAGGAGGCAATGGAGGCTCATCTGGATCCGGAAATAGAGGATCATTCCCTGGATTTGGACCTGATAGATCCGGATCTGGCTCTGATGGTAGAGGTGGAATCTTCAAAGGACAGGGTCGTGATAACGTAAGTCATTTGTACCACACGACGTATTGCACATCACGATTTGCATGTGGTTCTGTTACACCTCAATCCATCTTCCAGTTCCCTCCTAATGACGATCGTTCCCGAGTGAGCGGTCAGACGGCCTCTTCTGGCCCACTCACTCCCGGTTTCCCATCCTCTTCCAATCACGTTGACACATCAAACCCCTCCCCTTCTTCTATCCCCTCTTCGTCTTCCGATGATCAACCAGGAATTCCTGCTCCGACAGTGGCAGTGAATGAATTCCCCTTACACACGACAACTCCCTTTCCCGATAGAGTAAGTGTGGTCATTGAGTGAGAAAGAGTGAGCACATCTAGAGTGATTTTGTATTTCAGTCAGAGCAGCATCAGCAGATAGTGCCTATCTCTCCCTTCCCACCAAACCCTATTCCCCCCTCTAGTCCTCCTCCACTTTCCTTTTCTACTCGTCATGGAGACTCTCGTACTCGACCTCCCTCCCTCCCTGACCATTCAGATACCAATCATCATTCAACAACTCGAGCTCCAGGAATTCGACCTCCTCCCAAACCTCACTCAACAGATCCTTCTCCTTCCGACCCTATCATTCGCGTATCCGTAGCTCCCGATCTTCCATCAAATCCCACTCCTTCGAATGGTTTCAACCCCGTTGAAACGACATCAGATGTTCCATCTCGAACGACCGTCTCTTCTCTTCGTACTCCTTCTTCTCACGATGTTGATCACACTAGCACACCCCATCCAGTACCTATTTATTCATTACTGAGATACCTTATGATGAATATGAAGATCTCATGCATGATCTAACCCCTTCCCTTGCAGAATGGTTTCAATGGATCTGGTTCAAATGGACGAGGAGGATCATCTGGATCAGGTACCAATGGAGGATCGGTACGTAACCTTCTTCGACATTATCACCAGTCACTTACCTAAACGCTGAACTGCAATTCCAACACACTTCACTATACTAAAAACGCCTGCAAAATCTGTTCTAACCGCATGCTTTCAGGGTGATGATTCTGACCGATTCCCTGGCTCTGGCTCCGACGGTAGACATCCTGGCTGGAATGGGCAGGGATCAGGACCTGATGGGCCTGATGGACGGTTCCCCGGATCAGGAGATAGATTCCCCGGCCCTGGATCAAATGGAAGACATCCCGGTTCCGGCGACAGATTCCCCGGATCTGGATCCGACGGCAGACATCCCGTATCTGGCGACAGATTCCCCGGCTCTGGATCCGACGGCAGACATCTCGGATCCGGCGACAGATTCCCCGGCTCTGGATCCGACGGCAGACATCCCGGATCCGGCGACAGATTCCCCGGCTCTGGATCCGACGACAGACATCCCGGATCTGGCGACAGATTCCCCGGCTCTGGATCCGACGGCAGACATCCTGGATCAGGAGATCGATTCCCTGGCTCTGGATCCGATGGCAGACATCCCGGATCTGGCGACAGATTCCCCGGCTCTGGATCCGACGATAGACATCCCGGATCTGGCGACAGATTCCCCGGCTCTGGATCCGACGGCAGACATCCCGGATCCGGCGACAGATTCCCCGGCTCAGGATCCGACGGCAGACATCCTGGATCAGGAGATCGATTCCTTGGCTCTGGATCCGACGGCAGACATCCCGGATCTGGCGACAGATTCCCCGGCTCTGGATCCGACGGCAGACATCCTGGATCTGGCGACAGATTCCCCGGCTCCGGATCGAATAGCAGAAACCCTGGACACGTAAGTGGTCAACCATATAACATTTTGCGCGCATGCGATTGAGTTGCGCACAATTCAACTACTGACTCATTCACAACTCTTATGACAAAGCACTTGTTTGCTTCAGAACACTTCCCCTGGAGGTGCAAACTTCCCTGGTGATCACAATACTGGCACGAAGAATGGACGTCCTCATGGTTCCAATTCGTTCCCTGGTACCGATGGAAGAGGATCGATCGGATCCCACTCTGAGTTCCCTGGCACGAATGGAGTAAGATTTTTTTAAACATCTGCTACGATGTGCATTAATAGTTTGAGAGAGTTCGATCACACTTATCATTCACCACCAATCAGTTTTTGCAGCATCACTCTACTGGCTCCAGACCTGGTTTCTCCCCCCGAACCCATACCTCACATGGCACTGTTCCTGGTTCTGAACCTCACAGCACATCCCCTGACCCCAACTCTCACGGTTTGGATAAGCCTGGCATACACGGTTCACGCACCGGATCTTCCGGATCTGGATCGCATGGCTCATTCCCCGGCTCCAGTACTCCTGGCTCTCACGGTACCGGCACTGGACACGACTCTCATGGCACGGGCCCAGGATCCAGCTCTGGATCCGGCACTGCACACAGCTCCGATGGTACTGGCTCTGGATCGGGTTCTGGCTCCGGTTCTGGACATGGCTCTCATGGTACCGACTCAGGATCTGGTACTGGCTCTGGATCTGGATCGCATGCCTCATTCCCTGGTTCCAATACTCCTGGATTTTCCGGAAATGGATCGCATGGTTCTTTCCCCGGCTCCAATACTCCTGGATCTTCCGGATCTGGATCGCATGGTTCTTTCTCCGGCTCCAATACTCCTGGATCTTCTGGATCTGGATCGCATGGTTCTTTCCCCGGCTCCAATACTCCTGGATCTTCCGGATCTGGATCGCATGGTTCTTTCCCCGGCGCCAATACTCCTCGATCTTCCGGATCTGGATCGCATGGTTCTTTCTCCGGCTCCAATACTCCTGGATCTTCTGGATCTGGATCGCATGGTTCTTTCCCCGGCTCCAATACTCCTGGATCTTCTGGATCTGGATCGCATGGTTCTTTCCCCGGCTCCAATACTCCTGGATCTTCCGGATCTGGATCGCATGGTTCTTTCCCCGGCTCCAATACTCCTGGATCTTCCGGATCTGGATCGCATAGTTCTTTCCCCGGCTCCAATACTCCCGGTTCTTCTGGATCTGGTTCACCTGATGTGGGTACTATCACTATAGGGACACATAATCTAGCTTTATTTTTCATTCTGAAATCACGCTGATATTTTTTGCAGTTTGAGCACCCTTCCACAAGTTCTTTCACTCCTTCCGATCCTACGACTAACACTGGATCCAACGTATGTTTCGCATTACATTTCTCTTACGCACAGCTTCATTTATTCCAGTTGCCTCTTTCCACTTCGGGTTTCGGTAGTACTCATCCGCCCTCACTTCGACCTCATCCAACCCTTCTTTTCTCATTCCCCAGCACCCCTCCTCCTTCTTCTCTCGATGACCTCCCTCCATCAGATCTTCCTCAGATGCCACTTAATCCCGCAGGACAGTTCCATCCGGTACTGTCCACTGTCCCATCCAGCACCACCACTGAACCCTCTCTCATTGCACCTCCTGAAATGGAATACGAGGACATCTCCCAGTCCCTCGTGCCCATGTCTGCCACCTTCCCCTCTCAGCCTCCCTTCATCCCCTCTCAGCCTCCATTCATCCCCTCTCAGCCTCCCTTCATCCCCACTGCTCCTCCCTTGCACAATCACGGCTTCGCGAGTGTATCTCATCCCATTGAAGAACCCGACACTCACTCAATCTTTCATCCTGCACTCGTCCTTCCTCCTCGTCACTCAATGCACTTCCCTCATGGACAACTATTCCAGCGCGAGAACTCCGGCTCTGATGGATCTGCATTCTCCGGCTCGGGATCTGACGGCTCTGGACAGCATGGCTCCGATGGTCATGGTTTCCCTGGATCTGGATCTAACGGTTCTCATGGTTCTGATGGTTCTCATTCTGGATCTGGTTCAAACAATGGCTTCCCTGGATCTGTAAGTTTGTACACCTTCCATCGACACTGAGCATGACCAATACTCGGTTAGCATGAGCACTACTGTTAGTTCCCGACTGAACCCTTTTTATGTTGGTACCACCTGTCTCTGTTACACTTTCGTTGTTTGGAGTGAACTATAACTCGGTCTTGTCAGAATTAGTCGAAATTGTTAGTTGATTGTTAGTGTAACACTAGCATAGTGTATCACTATGTCGAGTAGTGTTATCGTAGCACTAGTCCGAATAAGGATCTTGATCCTGTTAGCATTCCATTACATGGAAATGTCCTCAATCTTAGTCCTCAATCACAATTAGCATGGTCCTTTCCTCTCACTGCATGTTCTCATTCTCTTTTGCAGTCCTCGTCATCGAGTGGCAACCACCCGTCCTCGTCCCATCCTTCAACAGGCCTCGGATCCGGCTCTGGACACGGCTCTGGACACGGCTCGGAATCGGGAGCTGGTTCCGGTTCTGGTTCCGGATCTCACGGCTCCGGCTCTGGGTCAGGCTCCGGTCCGGGATTCAGCTCTCATGGCTCTGGCTCTGGATCTGGCTTTGGACACGGCTCACATGGCTCTGGCTCTGGATCAGGCTCTGGTTCCGGCTCAGGAAATGGCTCTCATGGCACCGGCGCTGGATCTGGTAGTGGATCTGGATCAGGAACTCATGGCTCTAACGGCGGAAACGGACACGGATCTAACGGATCTGGATCGGACGGAAGAGGAGGCAGCAGCGGACATGGAGAAAGGAAAGGAGGTGCGAATGGATTAAATGGATCTGATAGAAATGGAGACGATAGAGGAAATGGAGTAGGAAAAGAGGGTGGAAATGGAGGACAAAGAGGTCCCGATGATAGTACCGAATGGAATGGGAATATTGGAAATGGATCTCATGGATCAGATGGAGCTAAAGATGGAAAACCAACTAATATCAAATATGGTAGACCTGGAATTCGACCCGGAGGGGATAAGAAGGTTGGAGCAGGTCCTGGTGATATTTCGGAATGGAAGGGAACAGTTGGAAGTGTCGTGAATGGATCTCCAGGAAAGAATATTGGAAAGGAATCGAATGGAAGTGATATCCCTCATGGGTCTAGCAACAATGGGAATAAGGGAGAACGCGATGATATTTCGGACTGGAATGGCAACGTTGTAAATGGGCATCATGGATCTAATGGAAGTGTGGGAGACAGTGGACCTAGCGGTAGTCCAAATAGAACTGGTGAGAAGAAAGGAGGATCAGATCGTAGCGTGTCTACGGATAGGAGAGATCATAGTGGTGAGCCAGACGGTAATGAAGTGGTAGTGAGGACTACTGGATCTCCTCACGATGGGCAGAAGGGAGGACCGGGAGAAAATTCTGAATGGATTGGGAACATTGGAGGTAGACCACAGGGAACGCCTGGTGGATTGGGTAGAAGTGGAGAAGGAGATAAGGAAGGAGAGAACGATGGGGAAAGAACGAATAATTGGAATGGATCAAATGGAAATAGTGGAAGTGGAACTGGTGATAGGAAATCAGAGGAAGGAGGGCGTAATAATGGAGTTGGAAGAGGAACAGGCACACACGGAGGTAGTTTTTTGGGAACTATATCTTTTTTCAGTTCAGGATGAGCGTTGGGGGCAATAAAATAATAAAAAAATGCTGATGAACTAATATTGCAATTCGATTCAGGTCAAGGTTCTGGATCCGGATCGGACAGTGGAAATCATGGTCCTTCTACTGGCTCTGGAAACGGAAACAACGGTTATTTTGGTGATGGACCGAATAATGGAGGGCACGGATCTCATGGCACTGGAACTGGCACTCATGGATCGAACGTTGGTAATGGAAACCATGGAACACACGGAGGAAATGATGGTGCTCATGGAACCAATGGAGGTCATGGATCGGATGGTGGTAATGGAGGACACGGAACTCACGGAACCAACGGAGGCCAAGGTGCACATGGATCGGGAAATGGTGGATCTGGTACTGGACATCATCGTGCAGGAGCTCATGGAGGAAATGGGCCTAATGGAGGACATGGAACTGGATATGAATCTGGTAATGGAAATAATGGATACGATGGATATGGCTCGCCCATTCAACCAGGACGTGCTCCCACTCCCTCTTCTTCCTCTTCCGAATCAGCATCAGAGGAGACCTTCTCTGATCGGGAAGAACCACAAGGATCGACAGTTGGATATCCGTCTCCATCAGCTGGTTATGACACACCCGCCCCTCCCACTCCTTCGTACACCAAACCGTCGCCCATCCCATCTGTCAACGTCCCTCAACCGAATCCTCGTGGAGGATACTACGAAGGACTGCATACTCCTTCAGAAGGATCAACAAAGACGACGACTCCTCCCTCTTCTGGCTACGATGGTCCCACTACCACTCATCTACCTGCTACATATCGCATTCCCTCTATCGTCGATACTGTCACCACTCCTCGTCCTTCTCCCACTACGACTGAGGGAGATGGAGCATATGAGAATTCGTTCGCAGGAGGACCGGGAGGAAGAGAACCGACTACGAGCAGACCTGACCACAGAGTGACTGCAGCGAGAGTGCCGACCACTGGAAGATCCAATGGAGGATACGATCAGCCTACGACTCCCGAGGGAAATGGTGGATATGATTCAAGCTTCTCGGGCCGAGGAGGAAACACACCCGGACAGAAACCAAGAGGGCCCACTCCTCCTACCCCATCAAACAATGGATACGATCAACCCTTTACCCATCATGATCATACCTTCGTTGCTACATCGACTGCACGACCCACTCCTCCTTCTTCCAACTCTGGCTACGACAATCCCTCTACCACTCATACCCCCGTGACTAAAGTGTACTACCATGCAGCTGAACCCGCACATCGCCCTCCCGTCAATCCCTATCCCGCCCCTTCTTCCAATGGATACGATCAACCCGCTTCTCCCTCCAAACCCATTCCTGGATACAACAAACCCTCGTCTAATGGCTATCCCTCTGCCACTCCCCATCCCATTCCTTCAACCAATGGTTACGATGCCTATCCCTCGTCCAAACCCTCTGCCCAACCCGTTCCTTCCCTGACTGAAGTACACGAGTTCAATGGAGGTTCTCTATCAGATGGATCGGGATACGACGAGGAGACGACTCCGTCTGCCTATCCTTCCCCTACAGCGGAATACGACAATTCATATGTTGTACGTCGTCACAAATTTACTCGTGTCTAACTTTTCTGGTGCATGTTGTTAATATATTTGCATGTATATATAAATAAATATTAATAAATTTCATATTTGCATTGTCCCCTGTCCAGTATCGTGTAGGTGATGGGTTCGTTCAGTCTTTCATTCATGGTGCGTCCATCGTCCCTTTCTTGTCTCCGTGTTTAACCAAGTGTGAATGTTGATCCTAACGCTGTAATCTAATGGACTTGGCTTCACTAACACGCCTTTGATCAATCAATAAATCTATTCTTCCAGCCCCCTCAGAATGTATCTATGCGTACCTCAAACATCGGAGTGGTTCCGAATGAGTATGGACCGGTGAGTGGATGGGAGATGGAAAGAGTAGAAGATAGTTTGTAGCTCAATCGCAAACAGACTCAAGTTCATCGGTCCTTGAAAACGTCCCCTTTTGTAGATCATAACTGCTCCTATCAACACGACGACTCCTCGAGTGACGACGACAACGACGCCCAATGAATTCGGACTGGAGGGATGCTATAGAACGAAGAAGGGTCAGTCAATCATCTTATCCTTTTCACCCTTCCGATCTTCTCTTCAGGACTCGCTTGTTGCGACACTCGACTCGAGGAGGTTCTCGAGACGGCATTGATGGAGCAGGTATCCATTTTATATTGGCATCAGTTTTGGCTCAGCCAAATTCTTCTCCAATAGCGACAATCATTCCGTTATTCAGCTGGCTCTTGGTCGTAGCAAATGCAACTTCCACATCTTCGCCAATGCAGCTCAGGTACGGGAGAAATAAGAGAAACATTTTCTGAAAAAATTGTTGCAGAGATCAGCCGAGGAGGAATTCGGACGATCGTTCGAATCGCTCGCCGGTCCTTCCGATTTCGGAATGAAGGCGCAGTTTGGAGACAATCTCATGTGCAAGACGATTGTGGATGGAAAGTGAGCGCATTTCCAGATATTTTCAATGAGGAAAATATTGATTGAAGATTCGTGATGGTATGGGCAACTGCTGTTCCTTACTCAACTGCTGAGTCAAATCGACCACTTTCTCCCGAAGAAATTGCCAAATTGCCATTCAAGACGGTCACTAACGAGATCGCTTCTCTCGGATAATCTTCTCCTTCAATTTCGCCTTAGTCATACCTCTCTGTGTCTTTCTCGATGACTGTCAGATACTCATTCTAGGGTACAATTATTCATCTGATCCGTTGTGATACCTCACTAATCAAATATATTTATGTGTGCATTTCATTTCCATTTCCTTCGAAGCATTGACATTGCTTTGATAAATAATATTTATTGTTGATCCGTTGGAATCAATGATCGCTCAAGAGAAAATGTATCACTTAGGATCGCTCAAGAGAAAATGTATCACTAATCAAGAAAGACAAATTATGTGATTCGAAAGACAAAGATTGAAAGAATAGTGAGGTAGAAAACATGCATAATTCACAGAAAACTAAGAGGTTTGATACTTCGAGCCGTTCGGAGACTTGAGTTGAGTTTCAATTTGCTCATTTGATTAGCCGAATTTCCATTGTTGTTCTTTTTCTTAGGAGATTTGCTGACTGACTGGCCTCGTTTCTGAACAAAACTAAGCTTTAGATACAAATTCTAAATTTTCGTTCTCACCTTTCTCTCCTCTCTCTCGGTAATAATTGTTTTCTCCCTCTCTAGATACTGCTCGTAGTTATCCATCCATAAACGCTGAAATGAAGCATCTCTTTTTTTACGAATTCCAGTTGAATAACATACCTGTTGCCTCCACAACCAGATATTGATGGATTCAGTCTGATCCATCACAAAGACAGCTCCATCGAATCGAGTGACTGCTGTGAGCTTCTCTTTCGCGAGATTCCGAGTGACCAGACCAGCCACTTTCACTGAAAAGCTTTTTTTCAGTTGATGCTTGTACACATCAGTTCCGTACAAAATTTCGAAAATTTGAAAAAAATGATACCTTGTAATTGCTCATGTAATTGAGCAGTCGCTTTATCGACATTGTCTTCGGACGATCCATCAGAGACCACGATGAGAATCTGCAACGGAACTATAAACTCCGAAGCATTCAGCAATTTTTCGAGAATGTGGAATGGTCACCTCACCTGTAATCGATCATGTCTCGGAATGGGCGCATTCTCAAGTGCTTCCAACTTCTCCTCTTTCAGATTCTGTTCGTGCCATAGAACACCCGCAGCAAAGGAAAGCGCTGAAATTTCAGAAGATAGTGATTACTTTGTCATTCTCTACATACCTTTCGCCATATACGTCGCTCCTCCAGTGTATGGCATTCGATTGATACCTCTCTTCACTGACTCTGCACTGAAATATTTGTCGAATCCGAAGACGACCGAGGGCTGACGAGCGAACTGAAAGTGATAATGATTGGCAAGAAGATTAAAGCTGATTGAACCTGAATCATCGCCACTCTCGATCTTCCTGGTGCAATGTCCACATCTTTCAAAAGGATGTCAATATTTTGTTTGATCTGTTCGAATGCGACCAATCCAATTGACGAAGAAGAGTCCACAAGGAAGAGAAGATCGATGGGAGGAAGAATGCGAGCCGGATGATCGAAGGGGAGGGAGCCCTGTTCATTTTTGATCGATAAATATGCAATCACTGCTCAGCTTCAACTGAATTTACAAACCTGATAATGCACAACTCTGCCTCCTTCCAGTCGCTCGACGCTCACTCCACTGTCGTCGGATGAGCGACGACGATTCGCAAGATAACCTGTGGAATAGTTGACTCGGATATCTTTGTTACGACCTTTGTCAAATGTTCGATCAAAATTCACTTTTCCATGCAGTTTCAGTCTGTGAAAGGGCGTGATCCAATCTGCTCAACTCATTCTTCAATTTGAGCCGATCGGTCATTCTACCTGAAAAAATGTCTCATTCTGAATTCAATTTGGAACAAAGTGTACCCAAGCGTCGACTCGTTTCCAATTCTTCTTCTAGATCGTGCAATTCCCTCGCTGTTATTAGTTCGTTTAGATTGCCTGAATGCATTATGTTATCTCGAAAACGACGTCGGAAACAACAACCTCGTATTCTCCTTCCCGATGGGAGAACAATCATCGACTTATCGAGGTGCTCTCCTTTCTTCTTTTTCCTTCCTCCATTCTTCTTTACTCTTCCTCTCGATTGATCAGTTGACGCTGAGCCAAAGTCCAGTGAGGATCTTCGACGACCCGATCGATGTCTACAATAATTACAAATATTCTTCCACTCAGAGAGTGCCCTAACCTCTTTCCCTCCTCCAACTCAGCCGTCTCCAATGAAGAGGAACGCTTCGGTTTCTCTGTAAATGGACATTAGTCAACCCTCTTCCCCAGTCCCGTTTCTGAGTCACTCCCACGCCTTTCGGTCCTCTTTTCGTATAGTCGGTGTCTCTTTTTAGCTCCCTCCCACCTCCTCTTCTCTCCCGTATCCTAGCATTATGGTGCATCGTTGAGTGACCACATCAACACAGCAAGCAATCGGACGACATTTATCGATCGGGGGAAAGACAATACAGTAAGCACACGAAGGGGAAAGACCACAAGGGAGAACTGAGAAAGACTCAAACGGGTGGTAGTCTATTTCTATGGGTGGGGATCGGTTCGGACTTGATTGTCTTCTTCGAGCTAACTCGTGAGGGACGAGATCCATCAGATGGAACCATTGAGGGTCTCTTGCTAGGAGGAGCACTCACGGCTCCCATCACTAGAGTCTCTTCAGGAGGATGAATGGTAAGGACAGGATCAGGAGGAGGAGGAGGAGGAAGGATACGGGGTTGAATTAGAGGATGAAGAGGTGGATGTGGATGAGGAAGTGAAGGGTGCGGTTCGCCCACGGCAATACCCTGTTGTGGTTGACGCCCATCGTGAGGCATCACCACTCTCGCGCCAGTCGCACGCGCGTACTCTAGAAGAGCGTCAGCAGTACCGTTTCCATTAGCTCCTCCGAAGAATGCAGGAATTATGATTGGTTGAGGAGGTGGAGGAGGAGGGGGAGGAGGAATGGGAGCTTCTCTCGGAGCATCAAGATGCTTCTCTAATCGTCGTTCCAATCTCTCTGCGTGGTGGATGTGCTTCTCTTCCGTCTTTCGAAGTTCCTCCTCGAATTTGTCACGGGCCTGTAAAGATAATTTGATTGTAGGGAACAATTATTATGTCATCGAATTTAGAAAAAAAACGAACAGCGATTTCAGCCTCCATCTGCTTGTGTAACTTGCCCGTGAAGTATTCATTCTGCTGCCGAATCTTCACTTCCTGCTCAGAGAGACGACGTTTAAGACGATTATCTACAATAAATCCAATGAAGGACTTCTGCAAGAAGAAAAAATAGTTAAACTCACTCTCATCTCTGTACTGCCAGACTGCCAGTCCTAATGCGAGTAGAATAATGAAGAATACGAGAATGAGAAGAGCAGTGATCGTCCATGCGAGAGGAGAGAAATGATCCCATGGAACATCTGAAATCCATAAAATTCTTCATCAGTAATTTGATAATAGTTCCATACGTAGATCAGGTCGTGGAGTCTGGACATTCACTGGATAGAGTGGACTTCTCGTGTAGATTCCTCCTGTATTGTTGAATGGAGGAGGAACGTTGCCTGGAGTGCCTGCAGGGATAGTAAATTATGTACTAGGAATCTTACACTATTTCAAGGATTATCATCTACAATCTCATGAGAGTGGGTCATGATTTCAAATTTTCATTTTAAAAAAATTCAATGATTTCGCGGAGTTCCGTACAAGCCTCAGTCCAAGTAACCGTTCCTTCAGCATTCGATCTCGTGCACTTCGAGATATTCCAATTGAGATAATTCCACCACGAGAGATCCGGAATCTCACTCATCCGGGGTATAGAAAGAAGACTAAGGGAGGATAGACAGAGGTAGAAGAAGGGACTATAGTGAGAAGGCGTCCTTGACTACCGAAGAAACACTGGCGAGGGAGAAAAAGGAAGGAGTGTGGACGCAACTCTTTCGTATAGTTGAACATCTCGGGTCAATTCGGCTACAGAAAATATGATTGGCATACCGTAGAACACGAAATGATTGACGGATCTGCACAGTGGTTCAACGATTTGAGTGAGAGAAGAGAAATCGAGAGCAGTCAGCATGATCGAAGTGGCTGCCGGCTCGAAACGACGCTGTAAAATTACAGGATTTTCAAAAATCAACCAAATCGGTCACCTGTGGAGCAGAGTTCGCTCCAACGAGTATGTAGAAGGAGTGGATGGGAGAGATCGGAGACATCAACGTCTCTTTCGGTCGCTGGGATGCATTCTCTCATGGTCTCATCACGCGATTGCTACGTCACATAAAAATAGTAAACCGAACCAGTTCTGGAATGGGCCATTTCGAGGATGAAATAACGACGATGACATCTGGGACGGACTTACGATTTCCTTCCTTCAATCATTATTTCCCCTTGTTGCATCATATCGATGAATAACTCAAAATGTGATGTGTAAAAATTGCAAACCCTGAGTGAGAAGGATGCGATTGAGTTGACACTAGCAGTCGGCTGGCATCCACTTCGACCCACTGAAGAATCGCATCCAACGAATTGGAGACGCTGAATTACAATGAACTTTTCAGAGAAAAGTCCGATGTCTCGACAAATTATGAGTAAAATGATAACCTGCACAGCAGCGAAAGCATTGTCCCTGCCCTCACTCGCAAG
This sequence comes from Pristionchus pacificus, assembly GCA_000180635.4. NCBI lineage: Eukaryota > Metazoa > Nematoda > Chromadorea > Rhabditida > Neodiplogasteridae > Pristionchus > Pristionchus pacificus. The sequence continues at coordinate 12,343,050 of CM026575.1, forward strand.
GGAGAATTCGTGACGAGACTAAAATACATAGATCATGAAAAGGCTCATGGATTCGAAATGTTTACCTGCGGAGTGAATTGTGCTAACGCGATACGACTCTGATTCGAAGAAATGCGCATGAGACTGAGAATCTGCGATTCAATTATTTCAACAACGAAAGATTTTCAGATTCGGACCTGCTCAAGAAACTTGATTTCGAGTACGTGATCATACGATGAGATTCCCAGTGTAGAATCGATGATGAAGAGAGTGTCCGTGTCTGGCCACGTACACTGAATTATTAAAATAAAGTAGATTATCATCTTCATCCACCTTACCCTCGATTGTTCCTTCTGAACTATCGCCGTTCGAACGACTGAAGTAGTAGAGAGAAGAAGGACGATGGATGGAATCCTCAAGGTGGTGGGAAGAAACATCCACGAAGAGAAAGAGGAATCATGCGTAGAGAGGGAGATCTGATGATGGGCAATCAGCACAATTATCTTGTGTACCGCGAAACAAGAAACATTCAGGATGTCTGAGTTTCCTAGCGACAAATTGTGAAATAAAAGGGGGTAATCGTACAGCTAGAGAGATGCCCTACGGGAAAGAGTTTGTTGAGGACATTTGTGATGAGAGGAAGGGAAGAGAGAGGAAAGAGGACTGAAGAGAGAGAAGTGGAAGAAAGACTGCGAGGGAGTTGACACACTGAACGGTTGCTATGATCGAAAGAGGAGAGAGAAGAGGGGAGAAGAATGAGGATTGTACGAGAATAAAATATATTGAAAATGCCAGGAAATACTAGGAAAAATATGAAAAACAATAACAACGATATATTTATTCGATTGATGTATCTGTTTGAGATTTAGATGATCACGGTGTATAAGGATATCATTTGTTTCATTGTCTGTCTTCATTCAGCATTATTTCCCTTCAAATCAAATTCATCGCAAAGACACTAAAAAATTACATTTACATCTGATTTGCAGAGTTGCATTTCTCCCCTCTCTCTTTCTCCTTCCCTCATTTCTTCTCCTCGCTGTCTCCGAGGACGGTTCACTGTTAATCCTCTACTCGGGACAGGTATCCCCTCCTCTACAGTAACACCACTCTAGCCAGGATTCCATGGTCGATACCCTGGCTACCCTACCCACCGCTCGTTCATTCAGAAATGTCAACGTACTCGAATTCAACAGTAGACAAGGTGATCGATTATGACAAGGAAGCGGATAAAATGCTCGAGAAGCTAATGAAAATAGCGACGAACGATTACAAGGACCCAACAGAACCAGTTCGTATCTACCGTAATCTATCTTAGCCAATCCTACCGTACTCCAGGAAGTGTTCACTTTCCTCGAAGCATGCTATAAGATGTTCATGTCTCAACCGATGTGTCTCGAGTTGACGGTAGGGATACTGTAATCGATGATCTATTGATGAGTATCGATTGCAGCCTCCTCTGACTCTGTGTGGAGATATTCACGGACAGTTCAACGATCTCATTCGCATTTTCAAGACGGTAGAGAGAGATACTATCGACGTGACTATTCAACCTTGTCTCTCAGAATGGTTTCCCTCCGAAGACAAACTATCTGTTCCTCGGTGATTACATTGACAGAGGCACACATTCAATCGAGACCATGCTCTTCCTCATGGCTCTCAAGGTACCGTAATCTCATCTACAGTAATCCTACCGTAATCTCTCAGCTGAAATATCCCCTTCACTTCTTTCTCCTTCGTGGTAATCATGAAACAACGATAGTGAACAGAATCTATGGATTCCATCAGGTATTCGAGATGGAGTTGACTAGTGATGCAATGGAATCATTCTCAGAATATCATGCAACGATACGGAAGTGAACGCGTCTACAATGCATTCTCAGTGAGGGCAATCGATGGACTAGATCTACCGTAATCTTTGCTATTGACAGGAAGTGTTCACCGTTATGCCCCTATCTGCTATGATCAGTAAACGTATTGTGTGCATGCACGGAGGATTGTCGAAGGTGCGTCCATCGACTACCGTATCCCTCCCACAATCAATCGATAATTGAGGATCTTCTCGAGACGACGAATCTCTACCAGACACTCAATGACATTCGGCGACCACTCGGGGTAAGTAAGCGTCGATCGATAACTGACGATGCGAATTGAGATGCTACCGTAACCCAGTTAACCTCTTTAAAGGATCCTCCCAACAACTCGATGCCTCTCGATCTTCTCTGGTCTGATCCGTATGCGAGTGTCAAGGGATTCCATTACTCCATCCGCGGAGTATCGTGCACCTTCGGTTAGTTAATCGTACGACAGCGGATGAAAGGGGCGGAGTCTCTCCAGGTCCGGATATTGTCAATCAATTCTGTGAGAAGCACGGTATCGATCTCATCGTGAGAGCTCATCAAGTTGTCCAGGATGGATACGATTTCTTCTGTGATCGCAAACTGGTTCGTTGGCCCCGCCCCCTTCTTGACTCCGCCCCTTCTCTTAAGGTGACCATCTTCTCCGCCCCTCACTATTGTGGACAGTTCGATAATGCGGCTGCTGTGATGCAAATCGATGCTTCTCTCAAGTGCACATTCAAGGTACGGTAGATTTACGGTAGATGATACTATTCGATAACTGACTACAGATTATGCGACCCGAGTACGCAAAGAGAAAGAAATCAAAGAAGTAATGGAAGACTAGGGAAGACCATTCATGTACTACTAGAATTAGACTAGAGAGTACGATCAAAGATAAAGTGATTGGAATCACTACTCTATTCGTTATGTCAAATACATATTTATCAAACATCAAACAATAACAATCTCTACGCCTCTATTTACAAGTATTTCTACTCTTGGAGTCATCTACTCTAATCGTACTCATATTCCATGAGTGTTCCATAGAGGAAGAGTGTATGTCTCGTAGGCAGTCTCTTCAATATGAGATCTATCATGAACTACTCCGATCCAATCAATCTCGAAGGCGAATGGACCATCTATTCGATCCATTAGAACGATTGAGACAGAACTGAAAGAAATCAGTTCTCGATCTACTCGTTTTATACTTTTGATAGATCCTAGGATACTGTAACTTGAATACCGTAATCTCTCACCTAACATCCGTGAGAGAGACACTTTGCTGTCGATCCTGAATACGACCTGCTACTGTGTGGAAGAATCTGAAATCAACTTTCGTTTATTTTTTACCGTAATATTTAGTTTATCCTCTACAATACTCACTTGCTGAATGGAATCCTCTCATATTGCCAATATGGTCCTCCATGAGTATGAAGGGGATACGAATATGAGTCTCCCCATGTCATATCCAATGCAAGGGGAGAATGCAGCATCACTTTATAGCTACGACCATCACCTCGACACTGTAATGAGAGATTATCACTCTAAATTATCAATTCAATCAATATCCAAAAACAATAATAAAAGTTGTCCCTGCTATCGTTGGTTGTGTATTTATGTTGGTGATGCAGAAGATCTAATAAGAACTAACAAACCTTAATCATGAGATGAGAGTAGTTATGCCAATGAGCAAGATACTTGCGACGGTTGAAAGCTGCCTGTAGAAGAAATTGAATAGTTCAACATTCTGGTTTTTCCTTTACAACTCCTAATTTCTATTGTGTTGAATGCATGAATATCACAAACTATTTTGTGACGCAATATGTCAGCGGAACAGCTGATCTAGAGAGAGAGAGTAGAGACTCGTGAGAAAGATATTGGCCTGTCCCTGATCAACAACCAGCCAACGAGTCATAGTTCATGTCTAGATCAGCTGTTCCGCGGGCGTAATACGTCACAATTTCAAACGTACCTTATCTTCCAATTTGATTGATGCCCATCCCGCCCTTTCTATTCGTCCATCTTTCATTATTGCCGACGAGATATTACCACTGAACACAAAGTTTTGTTAGTACATTTTTAACAGTATCATCGGTATTCTAGAATAAGTCGAATCACGTATAAATACCTGAATACAGCTGTTCCTCTATCAGTGGGCGTGAATTTAACAGATGAGAATCCTTCCTTCCAATCGGAATCACAACCAGTGTGCCATAGGGCCAGTTCCTAAAGGAAATCACAATATTCCACTCACAATTCCAGATTCAACTACCTTTTTTTCTCGATTCAGAGAGAAAAAAAGGAAAAATAGCTTACCTCTTTCGTCCTGAATCGAAAATCTGCTCGTGCCTCGTCGTCCTGAAGATATTCTATGATATTTGAGTTTTAAACAATAAATTCATTAATTCGACTATTAAAAAAAGGAAATTGATAGCAATATCGATCTCAGTTTTTTTGCTTCCCAGTAATCCCACTGACCTTTAATCCTCCGAGTGTCTCAATAATATCTGTTTTCTCGACAGATCCTTTAATCGATGCGATCTCCTTTCCCAGTTTCTAAAATGTACTCCGTTTCCTCATTTTACTTTTACTTATGATTCAGTGCAAGATGTAATAATTGTGTAATCAACCTTTAATTCCCTCTTCATAATGGCAGGTCCATCCTTGACAACTTCCTTCACATCGTGCTCTCTATCATCCCATCCCGGTACTCCCTGAGAGTACATTCAAATCGAATCCATTCAAGACATTCTGACAATGAGTTATTAGAGATTGTTGTACCTTTGTGTTAGGGAATGCGATGTTCATGGGCACTCCGAATCCACCGAATAGAGAACTGGAATGAACTCATGTTCGGGTTAGTTGAATTAACTCTCGCCATATACCATCCCAGACGAAAACAAGTTCTTTGACTATAAGGTGATCAAGAAACTCAAAGATCTCACGGTTTCTCTGTCTCTCCTTCCTTCACTTTATGCGAGATGATCTCATTGTTTTGCTTGCCCTGTCGAGTTGGAGCATTCTGAATAAAATAATGTGAAACCATCATCAACGGTTTTGAACACTGATGTTACTTATTGTGAGTTCATTCGTGTACTCACATCTGAAGTTCTCCTTCTCTGTACTGCACTCACAGAAGTAGCTGCCCTTGCTGCATCGACTAGTCTGCGACTGCTTTGCAGCATGCAAACTGTCGAAGGAGCAGCCATGCGACAACTGATCTACCCTATGGAAATGAGGATGACATGGGAAAACACGAAAAAAAAATTCTCTTTAATGAACTAGAGTTTATCTTAGTTTAGTTTATTTAGTTAGTTTTTGGTAGTTCTCTATGAATAAAAAAGTAGTTCAATGTCGGCTGCATACCAGATAAACTTTAGAATTCCAAATTCATATTAGACTTTATTCTCTTCTATTAGAGAAAACAATCGTAACGGGGAAACGAACGAGAAACAACCTTTGTACAAATGGCTCTTTGATCTACCGAGTCCATCGAGTCAACTACAACACAACGATTACTACTTTGTCCTATATTCAAGGTAAGTATGAAAAGACAAGAGAAGAGAAAAGCAAGAGTTACATAGAGAAAGTCGAGAGTTTGACTAGATTCAGCACCCGGTTGTTACAATAATGCCAACCGAGATGATTAAGATACTGAAGGATCGATAAAACTTACGACACGATGTATAATGAATTACTTAGCTGAAAGAGGTATCGAACAAGCTCTATGATCAAATGAACCTGGGGATTCAGAAATATTGCTAAACAAAAGTGATCATTTCGTGACACTGTGAATGAATAAAGCAATCAACTTAAGCGGGTTCCTTCACTTGCTTCTGTCTCCTATCAGTTTTAGTCGTGAATATCTTCGTCTTTGAGTGCAGAGGAATGTATAGCTGGAGGTCAACCTGTAAAGATTAAGGTTATCTCACGTTCCCAGTGTATTAACGATAACATCTCGTTGTGACTGACAGTCATAAAGATGCCGCGAGGATAAGCTATTGCCTTACAATTAGCGGATTAATATTACATCTATCTATTGATATATCGAGGTAAAACACAAACCAAAAGTCGTACCTCTTTTCAATGAAAAAAATAAAATGTAGATTACAGCTGACCTTATCTCCATCGATAACATGGGGTCGTTGCTGCAATGCCTTGGCTGCGCTATCTGCTCTATCGAAGGTCAATGAGGCGAATCCACGATGCAGACCGGTTTGAGGATCCTGAGATCGATCATTCCCATTCATTTTATACTTTGTTATTGCCATTCCGCACTTGTTATCACTCTATCACTGTACTGAACTTGCACTTTCAAACACTTACAGATTAAGTATAATTCAAATATAATATATATTAAGACAATGCGAAACAATTTTGAGCGATTAAAAAAGAAGAAGCTGAATTTTAACGGATGTTCCAGTCCCATGTGACTATTACATCATTCTAAGAAAGTGAGTCACGAGGGTTTTTTTAATGTGAGCACGAGGATACTTACGAAAAACATGTCGATGCTGCGGATGGTGCCATATCGAGAGAAGTATTTCTCTATTTGCCCTGCAATCACGCCATTTTAAAGATGAACCAACAGCTGGCAAACAGTCGAAACGAAAGAGGAAGTGAATGAAACTTACCCTTGCCAGTGACCCACTTGACGTGAGTTAGATAGAGAGTCTGTGGTGTCGACGACGTCGGAAGGGACGACGCAACTGCAGAATAACAACGACGCGCGAGTGTGAAAACCCGTCCAGAACTCGATGCCATCGCTCTGACCCGCAACTACAAATGACAATGTTGTGATGAGAATGGGCAACACCGGAAGGAAAGGGGAGGGCGAACGGTGAACAGAGAGAACGAACATGATAATGAGCATGAATGAACAACAAACAAATCAAACCGAACAAAGAAAGTAACATACTAGAGTGAAAACGAAACCGAAACGAGAAACGAGAAAACGAAACGAGCCGGGAAGTCTCACGTGAGCCGGGATATTCTTACCGTATCTGCTTCTTTAGAGTTGGGTCGCCATAGTAAGGTTCTGTCAGATTTCTAATAACTTTTTTTTAATTCTGAATAAAATTGCACTGTGATAGGATTTAATATTCCATTTAGATGCCTTGAAATAATTCTCTGTATTCAGTCATGATCGATCACTTCAGGAACAGCCAGTGTTCTCGAATCATCTGATATTCGGCAATGTTTGATCTCCTTCATTATCTCCGAAGATCAAACTGATCATCCTCGGAACCAGTCTAATCAAGAGTACCGTGGGGGTAAAATTATCACTGTTGAGTGTAAGCTGCTTAGATAGTTGCTGTAAATATCTTCTCTCTTGCCATCTGTATTCTCTCTGCCTTCTTCTCAACAAACTCCTCTTCATCTACAAATACTCTCCCGACTCCCTCAACTCCACCCCTTTTACTTACCTTCACTTCGAGTCGCTTCTCGATTCCATCACCGTATTTTCAGATTCCATCTTAGACTACCGTAATACTCATCATATTCCAGAATGAACTCTGTCTGCATCGTTCTTGTTGCACTCGTCGCCGTGATCTGCGCTCAGGTGAGACTTTTACCATTCGTCGCCCTTGTACACCACTCCTATTGCAGTATCAGCAGCAGCAGTATGGTCAGCAAACGAACCAGATGAGACAGTACACCACTCCCACCAACCAGGTACCGTAATCTATCTGACAGGACGAACAATGGTTGACCCGATGAACCACCGTATTCTTACAGTACCAGCAACAGCAATACGGTCAGCAGCCTCAGTACAACCAGCAGCAACAGCAGATGTACAATCCCCAGACTGGACAGTACCAGGTAATCAATCGATATCTACAGTACTCTACCGTAGTCTTTACAGAGCACTCAAAGCCCGTACTACGCCAACACTCAGACCAGCAACCTGAACAGACAATACGATCAGAACGGTAAGAGATCAAAGATCAATCCAGGGAAAAGAAGGAGCTTGCCTCGAATAGATCAACACTTACCTCCCCCAATCGAGACAAACGCAATTCGCCTGAGGGATGCTAACTGCCATCGAATTTACCACTCTAACAACTTTGCCACTCAAAGCTCTCTCGTGACCTCTTTACCTTCTCTATTTGCTCCCGATTCCTTGAAGGTTTACAGCAAAAAGATGAAGGGACGGAAATAGGCTACTCAAAGGCTTGAATGAAAGATCAAAGATCAATCCCTTCCATTACAGGTCAGGTCTTCTTCAACTCTGTCTCTCCTGTATCTGCCTCTCTCGCTCTTCTCTCTTCTGCAGCAGCCATGCTCCTCTTGTAGATCATTCTCATTCAAAGTGTACATTTCGGTTGAAAACAAACGTGGTTTTGTCATCGTATCTTTCTACAGATAAACTATTGTTTTCTATTTCTTCTTGCGTGAGAAGCATCCCATTGTTCGAACTATCCGGATGAGAGAAAGAAATGAGCTCAGGTCATTCATACACAAGTGTTCCTCTCTCTACTGTGGTACGATCGGCATGCTTATCCTTCTCCTTCTTCTTCCATCAGTTCTCACTGAAGTAGCAAGTAAGCTCTTCACAGTTACTGACGCATTTTCCATCTCTTTACTCATGACTCATTTTGAGAACAAACTTATTTTCACACTCGAATACATTCCACTGTCTCAAGAAGTTCTCATTCCCATTCCTAATGACTCAGTCCGGTGATTGTATTCCCTGTGCAGTCTCAATCTCAAAATACTGCGATGGAAAGGGGCAAATCTCCTTGAAGTGTGGCAGAGAATCGACTGTGTTTGTATAGAGGAAGTAGTGGAAAGGAGTACAATACTGTCGAGAAAGAAGGAGTCTATTCGAAAGAAAGAACGAAGATGATAGGCAATGCGAGGGACTGAGCATCTTAGGACTGCGAGTACCATTGTAGCCGCTGTACGTATTCATGCCAAAAATGGTCGGTGAAAAAGCCCATCAAAACACACATCACATACCACCGCTCGTTCACATTTTACTCTTCTTTCTCATTGATACTAACAAATATTTGTGAACTTGAGACGAGTCATTGAGGACAATTGCGAAATGTAACTGGCAACAAAAGTTCACAAACATACAAAGGTGTTGACTGTTGTTGAATTCTGACTTTTTCAGTTCGAGATGTGGAAAAGCCCTCGTATAGTCCCGAAACTCCATTCATGTACGCTGTTGATGTGGGAAGTCCAGAATCGAAGGTGAGATGAACCCTCTCATTGAATAAGATACGATAGTTCAGTATTTAATGAGTGATCTTGGTCCTCCTCCATCTGAGCTTCCTCTTGATCTATTGGAGAAATTGAGACAAGAAGCGGAGAAATCATCGGAAGGAAGAGTGGTTGGAATGGATGTGAGAATTATTGCTGGATTCTCTCCACAGGAAAGTGGAGGAAAGGCGGCAGGAGGTGAGAGACTAAACCTGATTGAAACATTGTCGTTTATCTGTAGGAAGCAGTAATTCCGTCGAAGCCCTCAAACACTTCGCTCTCAATAAAATAATGGAACATCTTCCGAGAACATTCCTGATTCCAGAGGATAAGAAGAAAGAAGAAAACAGTGAGTAGAAAACAAAGAACTAGATGGTCGATTCTCTATGGAAGGGAAGAATTTCAGCTGATTCTTTTGTTATCACAACAGTTTATCGCTTCTTTCAACTGTTTCACTGATTACCAAACACTTTTTGTGACTAATCTGAGGATGGTGTTCATCTTTCTTCTATTGGGGTGTCCCACATATATGTATATATATATATATATATGTGGGACACCCCAATGTATATAAGGAATTATTCTGAGCACTAACACTAGATTTTTCAGGGGGAATGAAGGAAAGCGGTCTATTTGAATCAAAGATTGCATTTCAGGTAGAGCACTTTTAGAAGATTTTCAACATTTCTAACGTATTATGTAGATAGCCGCGCATTCTCAATTTTTAAAAAAAAATATATTGTCTAATCATGTAAGACAATGGTACACTCTCTGTATTATTTTACGCACTTGAATTTTCTATAAAAAAATAAAATGTGCACAAAAAGGATTTTTTATTTCATATTGATGACGCAATGCAATTTCAGAATTCGGGTTTATTCTTATTTTGATTACAGTGATCCGATTCCACTTTGAAGAAAGGTGTTCCACAGTGGACCACTGTGGAAAATTTTTTCCACTTTTTTCCACTTTGCTAATTTTTGTTTGAAATAAGCAATTAAACTGGGTCACTTTGTGCTCATTCTCTTCCTTGTGTATCCTTTTAACGATTTAAGAAAAAAAATTACATAAAAATATCCATTTTCATTGTTTATTTACGTTTCCACTCAAATGCGATTTTCGGAGAGTGGAAAGGTGGTGAAAGGCATAACCCGGCTACCGTAATCCGGTCGGCGGTGCGTTGTATGTTGTTCAGTTTTCCTGGAGCTTTTATTCAAGAAATCTGTAATTATTAGTTGTAAAATTTATCTATTTAGTGAATTTGGGCATCGAAGGTCAAGGAAAGCTGAACAACATATAAAAAAACAGCTGCCGACCGGAGTACGGTAGCCGGATTATGCCTTTCACCACCTTTCCACTCTCCGAAAATCGCATTTGAGTGGAAACGTAAATAAACAATGAAAATGGATATTTTTATGTAATTTTTTTTCTCAAATCGTTTAAAGGATACAAAAGGAAGAGAATGAGCACAAGTTGACCCAGTTTAATTGCTTATTTTAATCAAAAATTAGCAAAGTGGAAAAAAGTGGAAAAAAAAGTGGAAAAAATTTTCCACAGTGGTCCACTGTGGAACACCTTTCTTCAAAGTGGAATCGGATCACTGTATTATCAACTCATAAGTCGATATTAATGGCACATTTGATTTTAGCTGTCACGATTCTCGAAATTCAGAGCAATATGAATAAATACAATTCAGCACTCTTTTCTCTAAAACTTATGCATATTCTTAATAGCGCGATAATTCCTCTTGTAATGAAGTGGAAAAAATCGGAGCTATTCATTTATGCAGCGTACTTTGTTACCTTTTAATTTGATCCATAAGAACGAAAATAATAAAAGAATGAAAATATATGTGGGACACCCTGATAGGTAAGAGTAGATGAGATAAGAAACTTGCAATTGTTTGCTCAACAATGTACGAGGTCAATGGGATTTCACTGATCTCTTCACTATTTCAGAAGATGTCTTCATCAAACCCGACGATCGCAAATTTCCGTTCATCTACGATATTCGATATTGGAAGGGAAAATCAGCAAAAGCCCAGCAATGATATCAACAAATGATCGATTGTCTGTAAATAAAGGTTGTTCAATTTGAAGAGGCACTTCTTCACTTGATTGCATCAATGTTTGTTCTTACTGAGGAGATTCTTTGAATTCGTTGATCCGAAGTTCAATTCGAACGGTCTTCAATTACATTGAATGTAGTTTTGAACGACCTTTTGATTCTGAGATTGAACGGTCACAATGTATATTCTTCATTCTAAAACACACTGGATGAAAATAATACACAAATTTCCGGAAAATCAGTATGAGAAAGGTCATGTATGTACATAAATATGTGAGTGACTGACGTTGATTAGTGCGATAGGGAGAAAGAGGAGATCAATCTGATTGATCTTTCAATGGCCATTCTGTATTCCATTCCCATTAGCTAGGATGGTTGATCCCACATGCCCATTTCCAATAACTGTTTGTCCATTGACCATTCCATTCCCGTGTCCATTGCATCCATTGCATCCCAACGGGACTTTGGCTGAGTGATCTCCATTCAGGGCTGCAGCTGCAGCTGCTGTCTTCTTTGGACTTCGACAGAAGAAGGAACGAATGGAACAGATAGCATTCCTCTTCGGAGATCGAATGGGAGGGGAGGGAGCGGCGGCAGCTCGCAACTGAAAGGATATTATGAGGATTTAAAAAAAAACTCAAAGTTCAAAACCGCTTACCTGCATTTCTACAATGGTTGCTTGTTCAGCAGCCTCCTTTTCTTGTCGTGATCGCTCTAATTCTGCAGCTGCAGCCTCCGCTTGCTGCAACGATAGGACTTATTAGCTTTTCTATTTAGAAGTAACTGCATGTTGTACCTACATGTTTGTTCGTAGATTCGCTGACCTCATACAAATGAATATTCTTCAATCTATCCATCGCAGCCGCTCTCTGTCGGTCGATTTCTCCCCTTCGTCGTTGCTCTTCCTACAATAGAATAAAATATCCTCTGTTTGTAGCTTATGTTCATATTTCTTTTCATACGTTCCTCCTTTTCTTTAAACTTCTTTCTGGATCTCCATTCATTCTTTCACTCTATTCATCTCTCCTTTCTCTTCTTCTCTCATGGGACCAATCTCCATTGTCTATCACTCATTCGCCCCGTTCTCCTTCGATTATTTCCATTTCTCATGAGTCAGAAAGGGACGAGAGTGTGTGTGAAATGAAGAGAGTTGGGATGAACTCTTCTCACATCTATCAATCTCTTTCCTCCATTCGTCCACTACCTCATCTCCACTCTCTCCGTTCCCCATGATCTCTCGCCTTCTCTGATCTACGAGAGAGCACTGAGAACGAAGAGATTTCAATCTCCCGTAATCTTCTTTTCCCATTTTTCATTTTGATTGCACTTCATTCATTCTTCTCAGTGAACGTCAATCTGAGTCATTCCAAGGAAATTGAAGTGAGAAAATGCATTCATCAGCCGGTCAACGACCTTTTCAAGCCTTTTCAAGTCAAAGCCATTCCACAGTATCCCATAAAAGTCGATACCTCAAGCATTTCCAATTCCTTTAATCTTTCTTGTCTCTTTCTCTCCCTCTCTTCAGCTTCCCTTGCCATTCTCTCTTCCCTCTCAGCCAACCATCTCTCTCTTTCTGCAGCTTCTGCCTCCGCACGACGCTTATCACCTGAAATTATCATTATTTATTTATTTTCAAAAATCCGAGTCAATGTCAGGTTTAAATCTCTTCTATCAATGCTGATCAACAATTTCGAGCTAGCCGTCACCTACTGATCACTCATTACTTGACTAAGAGTGAAAGAGACAAGCGGAAGAAAGGGAAAGAGTACCGGAAGACATTGTCACGTCTCCAATGAACTGACCACTCATGCATAATCGACCCTCCTCTTTATATGTCGCCTGATTGAATTCGCCTCTTATTATGGCTGCTTCGTCACGAAGAATCATCTGAAACAATGCCGATATAACATAACGAAGATCAACGTAAAACTCATGTCCGTCATATCCTCATATCCTTGTGGAAAATATTTGAATCGAATATCTATAGGAGTATCTATCTGGCACTTCGATGTAGTGGTACGAAATTCGAAAAAAGGTCAAAATGCAAAAATGCAACTGACCTTTTCCTTCTTTAGGTCATCGATGATTTCCCGTACAAGATGAGCCGTATCGCTTTCCTCTCCAGTGATTATTATCGCCTGTAAAGAGTCAATCGTATCCAATTCCAAGACACTCTCAGTAAATATTCTTTTCTTATCCTCAGTGTCTACTCTCTATCTAACAATACTCTCAATCTCTTTCCGTATCGAAGCGCCCTCTCAGCATTATGTGGATTGTGTTGCTTTTCATCGAGAAAATGCAATGGCTACTGAGGCAGCAAGAGTAACCAAACAACCAACGAACTGTACTAAATCCGCTGCCCCTTCCACCATTCAAAGATCAAAGACGTGTTTCACCTCGAGTGATTGCATCTTCTGCTTCAACATCTTGATGTGTTTCTTCAGATGTTCGTATCTCTCATCGAGATATTCAAGACGATCTTGGAACTGAAAATAATTTGATTTATCTTCAACTTCTTCAATGAAAATCTCTCATTTGTTCATGATCTAACCACTGAATTCATTGTCCTCTCCACCCCTCTTTCTACCCCCATATTCGATCGTAACGTGTACTCTATTCCTCTACGTGTCCACTCACCTTCTACTCTCAATCTCTCTCCCTTTCTGTCCTCCTTTGGTCCCCCCCCCCCTCTGATTCTCGATTCTATCGCCCCCACTATCATATTTCGTATGACGTCCCTTCTTGGCTGGGGCTAAATTTGATTTTACCCTCCCCCTTTCCCCGAAAAAATCTGAGAGTCGAAAAATTTTCAAGGACTACTAATCTAATCTGTCGAAAGTTGAGACTCTTTTGAGTTGTGCGAGAGAATCGGATACTGAACGTTTCTTCGTCTGTTCACTCGACTCTTTTAGATTATTTGTCTGTTGAGGGACGATCGAGACTATAGAGTAATACCATAAATCAGTTGGATGGGAGGTATTGAGAGGAGATGAAGTGAGAGATGAGGATGAAGAAGGGATACCGATGGACACTTTATGACTCTGCTCAATGGACAACAAGGAAACAAGGGTAAACAATCTCATTCAACGCTGTGATATCACATAATGTGATATCATATAATTTGTCGTCCACTCATTTTCTCACCAAGTGATTTCTAGGTGGACAGAATTTCCAAGTCTTCTAACACTAAGATAAAGAAAGGAAGGCAACAATTGGTGTCGTGACTTCCCCTCTCTATTTTGAGCCATTTGTTTTCGATGCTTGACGAGCGAAGAAAAAGACCTCGAAATATGCACAGACTTGTGAGAAAGAGAGGTCCAATCTAAGGATCTCCGAGGATTTGAAAGGATGGTCAACACTTCTCACGTATGATTGTATTCTCTGATTCAGTTTTTTGGGAAATACAATTAAAAGGTAAAGTTGCTTCAATAATCAACGCGATTTTACCCTTGTCAGAGGACGACCACGCTTGATGGCGTGCTAGGGCTGCATGCGGGTGGAAATAAAATATATTTATAATAAATAAATAAAAATTGTGTACCTCAGGCATGATGCCGAGTGTGTCGTCGTCGTCGTCAGTTTCTTCTCTTGAATGCGAGATTTTCCGAGTTCGATTTCCGTTTTCCTCTCTTCGTTTTCTCTTCGGTGTCGATTCGGCCTCAGAAACGGGAAGAGACTCATCGACACCAGACGACCATTTCTATATTTTATTATTTTATTTATTTATTTATCTATGTATTTAAGTTTAAAATAAATAAATAAACGGTTCGCGGGTTCAAGCATTCGGATGTACAGTACCTGATAAAGCGGCTGAATGGGCAATAGCTTCATGACTAGTGAGAGACTGAAGTATCAAAGGGGGAGGGGCGCGCGCGCGTATCACGATCTATGTCTCGTTTGTCTTAGAATATTCTACAACTTATGCTTTGAATAATTCCTAGCGTTGTTTCCTCGGTGCCTAAAGATACTTCTGCATCGCTACATAACGCGCACAATTTCATATTTGATCGAATAAATAACTGCGAACAGTGGTCGCTACTTCCAGCATGCGATGAGTGTTTACATGCGTGCATTCACAGATGCAACGACAGTCTTGAAGACATTAATGAACGGAGATAAACGAGACTCCGAACGAATCAAAATTGAGAGGAGATGAGGGTGGGGTGAGGGTGGAATGAAGTGGAATAAAATGTGGGTGGGAGGGAATGGAAAGCTGACTGAGTCGAACGGCTAAGTCGAAAAAATGGTTAAGATTGGCGGAGAAAAGGAGGAAGAGAAGAGAGAAGAGAAGAAGTCGAGGAAGGTCGAAGGGTGAAGGGATAAGAGGATGAGAGGACACGATCAACGGGAGCTGTTGTTACAACAACAAGAACAGACTCCGACTTATCTAATGTCTTATCTCTTCCCCTCAGTCGAAGCTGCAGTATTACAGATGCTTTAGCAGGAAATGTAACAAATAAAGGGAAAGTTGTAACCGGAGAAAGTGTGAGAAGAAGAGGAGTGTTGAGACTGAAAAGTGAAGGGTCCTCTCTCTATTTATCCCTCCTTCTCTCTCTTCTTCAGCACGACAAATCAACAGCTGATCTGTTGAGAGGAAAGAAGAATTGAAATGATGAGATGAGAGAGAGGAAGAATTGAAGAGAACGAGAGAATGAAGGACTCAACTCCGGAACAGGTCAATTTATGGTCGGAAGGGCATTTATCATTCCATGACGAGAAAAAAAGAGAGAGAGAGTTCTCTAATGAGCTCTCCCACGCGATTTGAACGTTTTCGATGCAAGAACAATTCTCGTGAAAGAAAAAAGTTTGGCCTTCGAATGGACCAAACATTGGGAAAAGAAAGCATAAACAGTCGAGTGGACAGAGAAGTTCTGAAGAAGACTCGGGGAGATTAGAAGAGGGGGAGGGGTGAACTATCTTCTCACTTTTCGTACTCGAATTCAATATGCAATAGAGTGAAAAGGAACAAACAAAAGGCCAGGTAAGTCAAGGAGATAATGCTTGAAATCTGATCCCACATACTAATTCTCGATTTCGAAACGATTTCGGGAGTGTGTTATCCGATGGTTCTGTTGATCCTTCGACCATCTTGACGAAGGACAGAGAATAACACAAAGAGACGGGGGAATTGGATTAATGAGGTATGCGACTGACATATCAGATATCCCCCTCCTGCCTCTCTCAGAATAAGGAAGGTAGGCCAGTGACCCAAGATATGGAAGGAATTAGAGAACTTCTCTCATGTCAGATGACGACGTTGCAAAGAATGGAGTAGGTGGATGAGGATTCTACGTCATGATCATGCTTGAAACAGAAGGAAAGAAGGAGAAGTGGAAGTCAAGAGTTGAGAATAAGAATGGAAAGGGATCTCACTCACGACCTCTCTTCTTCCTTCACTTCAACTCGTGTTTGGTGGAGTAGAAGTAGTAGAATAAGAGTGAAGAGAGAAGGAGAGAAGGGTCGAGGGAAGGCTTGCCACTCCCCAGGAATCAACAAGTCACACAGGCGAGATGCCTCATTCTCAGCTTTCACTCTTGCAAAAAATAATGCAAAAGAGTTGCCCATGGCTGGAATCGAACCAGCGTCGCCACGGCCACAACGTGGAGTACTAACCACTATACTACATGGGCCGATAGTGTTGGCCGCTAGCGTCACTCAAGTTCCCGCGTGGTCTCTGGCTGCTCTCTCAATCATCACAGCTTAGACTGGCGGAGAATCGCAATGGTTTCTGGGAAATTCGCACGCTCGGAAGGAGAAGATCTGCAGAGGGGGAGGAGGAGGATGGCTAGAAAAGCCGGTCGAATTCCGCAACAAGGATGAGGGAAAACATAGAGTGACTGGCTGGGGGCGAGATTATTATGAGTCTCTCGAGAGGAAGACTGAATTCAGTGTATTAGAAGACAGAAGGAGAGAGAGAGTCTCGTATAGGGAACACAAAAGGAAGGATGAAATGTGATATGACAGGAGGAATCGATCTCCCAATGAAGGAAAGAAGGAATGGAGAAGGGAACACTGTTAATCATTCTCTCAATACTGTGCACATCCAAGTCTATCAATCAACTGAAGAATCTCCTCTTTATTTCCTGATTGCTTACGTGAGATCTAATTTCTTGATTGACTTGAGGAAGTATCCATTCAGGAAATCATCAAGCCACATGGTGATCAGATCTTCTGATCAGAGCTCTAAACAAAGTCTTCTGACAAAAAGTGTGTCTCTCCACCTTCATTTGAGACACTAAATAGACGCCCTTTGATAAGACTGTTGATAGGGAGGAGAGAAAAGAATAAGAAGGAAGAGAAAGACTGAATGATAAGATGATCACTCTTACGTACTCAGTCACACGCACCTTTGATAGCCTCTATTTCCCGCTAATTCATCAAAATTATCTAGATGCTGCTTCGGATAACCTTGCTTCTTTCTCTACTCAACGTTGGATTCGCTTCGAAGATTCTCTTCATCAATACATGGCACAGTAAAAGTCATCAAGGAACAATGAAGAATGTCATGGAAAAGTTAGTTTATTGTTATTCGGCTATTCTAAAAGTCCCTCGGTAACACAGAAAAGTTAAAGAGTTTTTTATATTTTTTTGTAAGAAAGTTTTTTTTAAGTTTCACAGAAAAGAAAAGTTTTTCAGAAAAGTTTTTCTAAAAGTCCCTCGGTAACACAGAAAAGTTCTAGACTCGGTTCGTTTGTTAGAGAAAGTGTTGAATGGTTTGGTTCTAACACAACAGTCCTGGTTTCCCTCCCTCCCCAATCCAATCTCATTGTATCCTCTAGTCACCCGTCTCCCCTCTGGCGTCAAAACATTGGCAGAATTCGTCTCTTGGGGAAGGGAGTACGTACAGCCTCAAAGGGAGAAAACAGGGCTGATAAATGGATAGAGGATAGAAGAGGACAACGGGAAGACTTTTAGAAGATGTGAGAACAGAAGGACTTTAGATGACAAGAACTCCAAGTGAATAGTAGTGGATAGTCAAGGGTTAT
Source organism: Pristionchus pacificus (assembly GCA_000180635.4). NCBI lineage: Eukaryota > Metazoa > Nematoda > Chromadorea > Rhabditida > Neodiplogasteridae > Pristionchus > Pristionchus pacificus. The sequence continues at coordinate 12,361,132 of CM026575.1, forward strand.
CAAGTAGTGAAAAAGGAAGAGTCCCTTGAGAGATTCACTCATTTTTTCTTCCTTCCCTGTTGATTTCTGACCAATGATTCAGTTAGAGTACGCGGTTGTAGAGAGAAAAGAGATAAAGAAGTTGGGAAGGCAGTCAGAAGACCAACTATTCGATCTACAATCCATTCTAAGAATAGTCCGCGCAGTCTTTGCATCGTGATCATTTTGCAAGCTTTTGGAGAAAATTAAGTTGTGCAACAGACAGCTGGGAAGATCGCGAAAGTTGGAGAAGGAGAGGATTAGAAAAATGGCGTCGGGCGAAACTCCAGATGCGAAAAGGAAAGGAATTAGAGAAGGAGTGATGCATGCTTTCCCTCTCTTGATCCTCCATCAGGAGAGAGGGAGGAGAGGGAAGGGACACCCATAGCGTGCTCCTCCTCTCTCTCTCGTGTTCCTTCTACGAACACCCATCAATCTATCGTCGTCATTTGATGAAGGAAGGAGACAAAGTTGTTGGATTTCCGCTCGAATTCCTTTGCAGTCAACGACTGCCCACTCTTCTCTCTCCGTTCACGAGTATGCCCTCTCTACTGGAAATAATTTCCCCTTCTCTTCTCCATTTCGTCCCCTTCTTCAAACCACTTCGAACGACCAAGTTGAGGATGGAAACTAATTGGACTTACGAAGATGACAGAACTATTGTTGGTCCAAGGGACAGGTCTAATGCAATCTTATCTAGTGGGTTCATAGTACGATAGAGAGTAGACAAACAAACGTCTAGACGATAAAAATAAGCATTGTCTCGAAATAAATTGCGAACGCTCGCAGAAAAGTAGAGATTCGGATAGAGAAAAGCTCGACTTCTTCCCTCTTGCGGGGCGCTGACAAGTCAATGGAAGGGAAGGGCCGAATTCGATGTGTTGAGCAGCTTCGGAATAAGTGAAAGATCCCCAGGGAATGAAGTGAGAAGAAGGAGAGAGAGAATGCATGACCATTCAGTGCAAGAGAAAGGAGGAAAGCACTGCAGATGGGTGCTGATGGTGGGATGACGGAGAAAGAGGATGGGAGTAAGGAAAGCTACATGCAGACTTCATATTCTATTCTTGAAGAGAAACACCATCCAACGAACACGAACAATAGGATAAGAAGAAGAGAAAGGTGAAGAAAGGAGAAAAGGAGGATGGTGAAGATATTTTGGCTGGCGTTGACATCTTCTCCTCTCTCTCTCATCAGACTAACCATCTTCTCCTTGACTCAGCTGGACCATTTCATTCTCTCCTTTGGAGATATCCTTCCATGTGATCGCCCCATGGGGTATGAACTGAAGGAGGATGAAGGAGGATGACTAGAGAATGGAAGGAATGAGGAGAAAGAGGGAATCAGATATGCATGAGGATAAACATCTACGGAGAATCATAATGGTACTGCCCTTGACACGTTTGGAAGGAAGAAAGGAGTTGTTACAAGAATCCTTCATTTGGGTCTAACTGAGTACTTGTGCACTTTTTCGTCCAACCCTCGGGGTCATCCATTGTCAGTGAAGGATATCAATCATTCGACAGCGATTTGATGATACAGTTGATGCTTGAGGGGTGAAGGGCAATACAAATTTCCATGAACATGTGAAACGCTAAGTGATAAGTTCGATGAGGATTCTTAGATGCTTACGTTCACAGTTACGCATTGAACAATAAATTCTGCAAAGGCCCTCGAACATCATCGAATGCACAACACTCGATTGGTTTACGACGTGGGGCAATTACTTCGCTCATTCGGAATACTGCAGAAGATACTTCCAGTTCAGAAGAGACTTGCAGGCAATGACTACCAATTATACTAATTTTCGAAATGGTACAATGCGAAGAGACACTTTTGCAGTTTACATAATACTCTGAAAGTTTCGAAATGACACAGGTTACCGCATAACAGAATGTTTATGAAATGATGAGTTGATCAAACCTGATTGATAACGAGTCCTCCTTCCTCTTCAATCACTTCCAGTACGAAGTCACCGTCGATAGGCATGAGGAATCTGAATAACAAATTAAAATAATTGTAATTACCGGAAATAAGATATTTTAGCGATGAAGCTCGAAATAATTTGACTCGCGAATGATGCACAGAAATATTGTTTGTTCGAATTCGAGAAGTGTCGATAGATTGAGGAAGCAACTTGCAATCGAATTTGCTCGAAACTTTGCAACAAAGGAAAAGCTCAACGAAAAACCAAGAAGGCTGAAGATGTTTAAGAATAAGGAATGGTTGGAAGATGAAAGACGAAGGGGACTTAGTCTGATGTTGAAATGGGAGCCAAGATTGAGAGATGGATCCTATGGATATTCTAGGAAGGGAAAGGGGCGGGTCATCGGATGAGATGGAGAGGAAGGAAGACCTCCACTGACTACCATGAACTTTGACCCAAGGGGGCAGAGATAGATAGACACATTTAGAGTGGAGGAGGGATAACAACTATTTTTCAAAGAGTGAAAATGACTCAAGTTGACGGGTGATGGGAATAGTGGAGATTTGGAGACTGGAAGGGAAAAGAGACGATGTCATGAGAATACTCCACTATGACAGTCATCTATTGTGATGGGCAAAAACAGAGGAGGAATTGGGGCGGTATTTGGACTGAGGAAAAAGCGAAGATTTGATTGCGGAAGAAGAAATTGAATGGAAGGGACAACGATTTATGATGCTTTGTCTCGATGAGATACGCACCTCGAAAGGAGGAAATTCCCCTTTCCCATGGGAAAATCAGAGGAAATCGAGACATTCATTCGTCCCTCGAGCACAGTTTATCATAGACCACCTGTCAGATTGAGAAAGAGAGATGAGGAAGAAGAGGGTGCAAAAAGAGAATCATACTAAAAATGAGATGAAGAAGGATCGTTCCAGACTTGTGCAACGAAATCACACTGTAGCCATACTCAATTTGGCATTCGCTGATATCGGATCGGCAGGGAAGGGAGTTGAGGTGAGAAATGGATGTTTATTTTAACACAATGATAATAATAATTCAGACGTATACATCAATCGTTTCATCCACGGTCATCGACTTTGACATGGCTGGAGTAATTTTTTTAATGTTTCTCATTTTCTTGCACTGGATCCATAGGCTATCAAAGGTTTTATGGGCATTACGGAGAAGATGAAGTAAAATTAGCAAGACGATGGAAGATAATTAAAGCTCTCTTCAGGTAGCCGATCTATTCTGGAACGATGAAATGTCTGCGTATGTCTACGTATTTCCCACATTAATCGCCACTAAATTTCTCGAATTCTCCGTTGAATCAGGCCAGTTATCTCACATTCAAAAACACAATCCAGACAAAAAAAGGAGAAAAAATAGAAAGACGAAAAAAGTGGGAGCAGCGACACTATAAATAAGCTTGAGTCACGCGTTAGGCCAGCATCTCAGCCTTTTCTGTTGTCTCCAACACGGTGGAATGACAATAGAAAGGATTTCTTGCCTCTCTCTATCCCTCCTCTGTTCCCATTCTATCTCTCTTTCCTTCAATGGTCTCAGTGGAGGAAGAGGGCGTCTTCGAAGAATGGCTCATTCACTGTCTATTCATCCGAGTAGACTAAGAGACGTTCCCTCTCTCTCTCTCTCTGTTCTTATTCAATCCTCCCACGAGAATCTACTGTGGATCACACATCACTTGTCATCTCTCTTCTGTCGAATACTCCCTAAAAAAAAGTCAAATTTAAGAACTGAAAAGGAAGAAAAAACAGCAGTTCTCTGCCAAAAAATATTGATCTATTTTCAGAAGCTCTTCAGAAGGTGTTGGCTATTCAATGGGACGTCGCTCTCGTTGATGAATTGTTCGCTTCCGCTGGAGGTTTGGTTTCACTCTAAGACAACGACGTCCAACTTATTCTGCATTACATGAGCCATAGCTGAATCTCTCAGTAGACGTCACGGAACGAAGGTTGCCATCTATGCAACCACTGGTATGACAAGACGAGACAATAAGAAATAATGAAGTGTCTCTTCAGAATTCTATGATTTCTTCTCCCATCATCGTGGACTAGGAAGGAATCCTGTCGTTGTGCCTAAGTGAATTCACTCAATAGGAAACTTTAGTAGACAACGGGACACTAATACGATACAATCAGGAACTTTCCTGTTTTTTTGGCCCGGTCTGATGTGAAGGGGTGTAGGGAATGAGAATGAGAGCATTTCACTTTGCAAAAATAAAGTATCTAAAGGAGGAAATGAAGATAAATGAAATGGTGATTGCAGTCACTACGTGCTTGGATATGATCTGCAATCGAAGGTCGATCAATTTTATTATCGATTGAAGCAGACGATCGAAGCAATTACCGAGATCATCTTCCATCCCGTAAAAAGAGCACATAGTTAATGAACAATTATTTACAATTTTTAGGCAGTTGATTACGTCCATTCGATGGGCGGATCTCATCTGGGAGTGGAATTGACCCTCTCAAGTATGTACAAAGTGAGATATTTCAATTGATTGTCTACTTTGGAAGAAACGGAATATATTGAAGAGATCTCTGATCACAATCACTGATTTTCCTCGAACTCTTCGAAGGCCGACGACAACAGACCATCGAGTAGTCCCGACTGGAGAGTCGTGTATTGGTATACCATCAATTAAGAATTATTACAAGTTGAAAGCATGATCTCTGAAGAATAATCGTTCTTTTGAAGGTGCTTCCGTCCTCGAGGAAAAGTACAAGAAATTCGTGGAAGATCCGAAATCAAAGGGAACGATTTACGTCGCGTTTGGAAGTCTCGTGCAGTGGGATCAAGGACCGAAAGAGGTATTTTTATCCCAATTGATATTCAAACTTGACAAAGTCTTGCAGATTCCAATTGCGTTCATTCGTGCGTTCAATCAATTGAGAGATTACCGGATTATATGGACGTACAGTGGAAGAGAATTGGATGAGAAGGTTCAACATTCGATTCGAAAAATGCGAAACAGATTTATCAGATGGGCGATCACATTCTCATCACTAAATGGGCTCCACAAAATGATCTTCTCGCTCACAAAAATACGAAGATGTTCTTTACCCATGGAGGATTGAAGAGGTAACGGGAATCGACCATGAATGAGGCATAACAAATAATTGCAGTATCAAGGAAGGAATTTGTTCATCGGTTCCTCTTCTAATGATGCCATTCTTCGCTGATCAAATGATGATAGCAGCGACTGCAGTGGAAAAAGGACTGGCACTCAATGTTTACAAGAAGGTTTTTGATCACAATTCTCATTTTTCTTCATTCTATTCATTGTAGAACGCGACTGAAGTCGAGATTCTATCAAAGATCAGACAAGTTTTGGATAATTCCGAACAGATGAAGGAAAGTGCCATCAAGGTGAGTCTCTTGTACATCATGGCTGTTCAACGTCATGATTTCAGTATCGTTCAATATTCCTTGACAACATTATCGATCCCGTATTAGAAGGAGCGTTGAGAATAGAAAGACTGACGAGAGTAAATGAAGATGAATATAGGAGTTACACTCAAATAAAGGTAGATTTGTGTCAAATAAAAGTGTCATGATTCCAAAAGTCATTTCAGGGAGGATTTCTATCATGGATTCAATTCTTCTACTTAGACTTTGCCATTCTTCCGTTGATAGCATTGTATTCATTATGTAAATAAGAATTGCAATAGATTTATGAGCATAATTGAAGTGAATAAAATATTATATTTTTATAGACCATAAAATAGGAATATATCTCCGTGGAAAAATGAGATAAGAGTGAAGAAAGCGATTTGAAATGATTTTTTTCAAGAAGTAAAATAGTTTTCAAGAAGTAGTTATTATTATATTATTATAAGTAAAATCCAATAATTAGATAGTATTGTCAGCTCTTACTTGTTTCATTACCCCTTCCCGCTAATGAGTCATGTCATTTAGATAGAATGCACTTCTTCCCTCCACGTTCATCTCTTTGATGCACAAAACACATATTTGTGTTTCTCCTTCTTGGAGCAACTTCGTATCATTAAAATATATTTGCATTTTTCATAGATTTTTTTATAGATATATTTGAGCAACAGCGAATCCGTCAAGCAACTCTATGTTCACTCTTGAACAAAGCACACGGCACACGCATTCAATGCGTCATCGACTATGATTATGTTGTGTCGGATGATGGATATATTTTAAGTTGGGAAATGAGGTATATACACTGTCGTTACTAGAGCTCGGGAAAAGATACCGCCGTATAGAGAGAGGAGTGTGTGAAATGAAGAGTCGACGGCATCATTTCTCGAGCTCTTGTCGTTACAATTGTTTGTTACAACACGAGTGGTATTGAGAGTAATTCATTCAGGTGCCACTTCCAGCAGGAGAAATGAAATTGCTAGTGAAGGATATGACAGATGCGAGTACTGTAAATGTTCAGCCCATTTGGAAGAAACTCGGATGGGTCAAGGAATGATTGTGAAAACAGAATTGTTCCCATGTTGTTTTGTGCGATTGTCATCACGGGCTATCTTTTTTTTGCAATATCGTTTCTTGTAATTAGTTTATCATCACAATTGATCGATAATCTCGTGAATTCGTGAACGCACCGATTTTCACTTCCAATAAGTGTCCAGTTGCTCGAAATGTAATTCCGACTCATTCAATCGAGGGTAAGAAATGGATGAGATCTGTTCATCCCTACCTCTGAAATTGCTGTGTTCATTGTTGTCTCGTTTCCCAGAGACCGTCGTACCCGAATCTTCCAAATATCTTATTCGCGTGTTTGCGAAATCGTTCGTGTTTCTTGATTAGAACGACGCTCATGCAGGCTGCATTGATCGTTATTGTCTGCAAGTAATTTACGCAATCATCTTGGGAAATCATTGCATAGTTTGTTTTTTTTCACAGCTGCAGAATTTATCGATGTCACTGACAGATAGGTAGATTGCCTCGATGTATCCATAGGAATTAGAAGAGAAATGAGGATCGAACAGCACGATGTAGATGATTCCCATGAGAACACATGACGAATGTGAATTAGAGGAGTATATATAGTTCAAGATACTATTCATACCCTCACAATCAGACTGTAGAAGTACACAGGTCGCATAGCCTGAGCCATTTCGTATGCTTCTTTCACCTCAAGTAATTGGGTCACGAGGGAACAGATAGTGCATTACCTGATATCGAGCATTCAACGTCGCTTTGTCGAACATTTTCTCGAATCTTCCCTTACAGAAACGAACTGCGAACAAATTGATCTACAACTGTGAGTAAGAAATAAATAGGAATTTCAATGCACCACTATTGTTGAGAAGTCGACGATGGAGAGAATTACACCGCCAAGTTTTATGTAACGCACTGTAAACTTGTAATTTGAGAAATATGAGCAAAGGACAACTTACATCCATGTGAAAAATATCCTACGTATGCGCTAAGAAGAAACTGTAACAAATATTTATTTTCGATATGTCAATCAACAAGTTACCACGTTTATTGTAATGAAGGCTAAAATGGCAGGACTGGATCCTCTAACGTGGTAAACATGCGGTTCTATTGATGATACTATCCGTTCCAGAGCTGAAAGAATAATTATTGTTTTTTGTCGCTAAGATCAAACAGACCAATAATAACTTCGAAAGTAGAACAGAAAAACGAAAGGGCGACTATTATCTGGCATGCAATATTACGCTCCACTGAAATATTTAGAGGAACTTTGTATTTATATTTAGAAATATTTAGAGTATGAAATATTAAAAATATGAAAATAAAAAAAAATGAAATATTTAGAGGAACTTGAAATATTTAGAGGAACTTTATTCAGCACTTTGTGAAATACAAACCTGGCTCAAACATTGATTCGGTTAGATAGCCATTAGTTTGTTGAAAATTAATCATTGAAACTCCAATATTGCAGCAGAACAGTCCAAGAAATCCAATAGCCCATCCAATGATAAGAAATCTGTTAAGAGTTTTTCACACTGAATCTGCAAATAAGAAATAATTTACCTGCAATTATTGTGAATCTGTGTTTTCAGTGCAAGAACGATTAGAAGAATGACGGGAAAAGAAGAAAAAGTGTTGAGAAATACGAGAAAAATGGGAATGATCGGATAGTCGTCAGCTAGATCCATTCAACATCTGATGGTTCTCTTTATGTTGACCATCTCCCATTCTCGTCATCATAGTATCCTCGGGGGATTTGGTGTGATAATGATCATCTAGACTTTTTTTTCTCTCTGTTATAATTGTGTACCTTAGAAGGAGAGGTCAACCATGTTTAGCTTCCTCAGTGTTGTCCCTTCCCATTCTAAGCAAACTTCGATCGTCTTTACGAAGGGAGCCACGCTTTCCTCTCCCTTCCTCTCGTTTGACAATCCAAGTGAATGGCCGGTGAGTCACTCCCATCTCTACCTATGATTTCCCCCCCCCCCCCTCTCGATCACTCACATTCGGATAATCTATCCCCCATTCATATAGCCATCGACTTATCGATTCATGCTCCTTTCACAATAGTTTCCCTTCATGCGTTTCGTTTTCGGTGCAATAATTCCCATGTGAATGACATTCCTTTCGCAACCATTATGCACCTATTTCATCTCTTCCTCGTTCTTTTTCAGTGTTCGATCCCTTCGTTCTTCTCTTTTCTCTTCGTTTTCCTCTTTCATTGCATGGGCAATACAAATACAGTGCCAGTGATCTCACAGACGAAATCGCTAGTGCAATTTGTCACTGGAGACAAGGTTCGAGTTATATTTCAATGAACCTTGTGTCTTCACAGGATCGTTTAGAGAATGCTAACAACAACGATTAGTTTCAGAACGGAGCTCGAGACACTCAAGAGAAATTCCTGCATGAATGCCCTATCGTAGCACAGGTTATTTATTTTTACCTTCCAACTCAAATTACAGAATACAAGAGACTGTTGTGTGAGCAGGAAAACGATGAAGGGAGAGAGAGTGTGTACATTGACCAAATTCACTGACCACACAACATAACTATCCCTGATTCAGGCGACTTCAATCGTCGAACTTGTTGCTGACAAAAATAAGGAGAAGTTCAAGGATACGAATCTAAGGACGGTCAAAGTTCTTTCGAATGTGGCTGATGGAATACCAATTGTTGGGCATGTCAAAGGTCACTTCTATCGGACGAAAGGAAAAAGTGAACAACCCCAATTATTTCAAGGCGCAATTCACGCGGCTGCCGGCGATTTTCCGGGAGCGCGAAACGCGATCAAAAGCGCAAATCGATCAGTGGGAGTGGTGTCGGGTGGAGTTGTGGGTGAGAAAAACGGTCTCAGTCCAGTCTGAATAAAATATTTCCAGGTTTTCTCACTCTCGGCCCTGTTGGGGCGGTAGCGGGTGGAATAGCTGGAGGAGCGGCATTGGATGGAATACAGACTGGAGTGGAATCAGCCATATATCGAGAGTTCCGGTTTGTTTCGAACACATTTTTCGTTGACAGTGAAGTCGAATAATTGTTTGATTCAGTCCGAATGGTTCGATAGCAGCAGTTCGTCGAGTGGTCATCCATCCATCGGGAGGAACGGTATTCGATGCACTCGCCCTTCCAATATTCGATGGATTGGGAGGATTCTCGGCTGGTCAATTGACTGCACAGATACAGAGTGGTCAGTCATCATGCCATTACCGTGACACAAGTGAGTCAGTCCTTCAGGTATCGCAAACGCCGTACCACCACCCGATCCGTCCACTTCCTCGTCTTCTGCTGCAGGTAGAATCGAGCCAACATAATCATGCAGATCTTCTCCATTACAGGCCACGGCACGACAGTGACCACAGATGGAGGAGTCGGTACGGCGACGTCATCCACAGCACCAGCTGCAGTCCCTGCAGCACAACCGGCGACTGGTGCAGCGCCTGCGACTCAGCCAGCAACGGCAGGTGCTGCTCCGAGCAGTCACGGTCCTTCAGCAACTTCATCCTCCACTTCGTCTACGTCAGCAACAGCATCCGCACATGGTAGCACGGCTTCAGCAGCCCCTTCTGGAAGTGGCAGCGCTGTACCAGCTGCAAGTTCAAGTTCCACAGCAGCAGTACCTGCCTCATCAACTGCCGGAGGTGCATCCACAACTGCGACAGGATCATCTACAGCAGGAGGTGGAGCGTCCACAGCATCATCAGGAGCCGGAACGTCTACAGCTGCATCAACGTCATCAATTGCTCCAGCGGGAGGAAGTTCTGCAGCAGGAAGTTCTACTGCATCTGCTGCAGTACCTGCAGCCCAGCCGACTACTGTGGCTGCAGCTCCAAGTAGTCATGTGCCGTCTGCACCTTCATCCTCTACTGCGCAAGTGTCCAATTCCACTGGTGGATCAACTACTGCTGTCTCTTCCACTCCTGCTGCTCCATCTACTCACGGAACTACGGCTTCAGCCACAACCGGAAGTGCTGCACCAGTTGCAGGGACGACCTCTGCAATCCCTTCATCGGCAGCAGGAAGTGCAGCATCGACATCAGCGACATCATCAGGATCCACAGCTGCTTCATCGTCAACGACAACAGGAGCGGTCTCATCATCGTCAGTCGCTCCTTCTGCCGCTTCTAGTGCATCAACTACTGCTCCTGCAATACCAAGCAGTCATGGACCTTCGGTTGCTTCATCCTCAACTGCTCCAGTTGGCTCTTCGAGCGGAACAACGGCCACTTCATCCACATCAGCAGCTGCGTTAATCCATGGAACTACGGCATCAGGGACATCTGTAGCGAGTGGTAGTGCTGCACCGGCTGCAGGATCGACCTCTGTAGCTCCTTCCTCGAGCGCTGGAAGTGCTGCGGCAACATCTTCAGGATCGACTGTAGGAGGAGGTACATCTTCGGCATCGTCAACGACGACTGCTGTTTCTAACACTGCTACAACTGCTCCTGCTAGCACTGCTGCAATCCCAAGCAGTCACGGTCCTTCCGTAGCTTCGTCAAGTGGAGGATCAGCCACAGCTACATCCTCTACTTCTGCTTCAGCGTCAACTCATGCATCAACGGCATCCGGAACATCTGCAGCGAGTAGTAGTGCTGCACCGGCTGCAGGATCAGCTACTGCAGCGACAGCTCCTTCTGCGCCGACAACAGCTTCATCGTCTGCAACATCAGCTGGAACTGGAAGTTCATCAACAGCAGCGTCTGCTTCTTCATCATCAGTCGCACCCACTACTGCTCCAACTACAGCGACATCCACTCCCGCTGCCCAACCCACAGTAAATGCTGCGCCCGCTAGTCATGCTCCTTCAGTTGCGCCATCCTCTTCAACTGGAGGATCAGCCACTGTATCAACGGCACCTGCAGCCAGTAGCAGTGCTGCTCCAGCTGCAAGTTCGGGTTCCGCAGCTGCTCCCACCTCGTCTTCTGTGGGAAGTACGCCCAGTGCAGGCACATCATCAGTTCCTTCAGCAACTACTTCAATCGCTCCAAGTGCTTCAACAACAACGGCTCCTGCTGCACCTACTGGAGGCCCAGCATCAGCTGGAAGCTCTACAGCAACGACTGCAACACCTGCAGCTCCAAGCAGTCACGGTTCATCTGCGACTTCATCATCTTCAGCGCCAGTAACATCCTCCACTGGAGGATCATCAACGGCTGCCACGGCGGGAAGTAGCAGCACTGCTCCTACGGCATCCTCGTCCACTGCCGCTCCTTCTGCAGCTACGGGAGGAAATCAGTCATTGCTCCATCATCGGGTAAGATCTTTCGAATAGCATTAGCTGATGTAATAGTAAATATTCCGGGACTCGCTGAACACCTTTAATATCTCGATTCATTTTCAGCCCGGTTCAGTGATCATCGTTGATATGAAGCATCTGGCTGCAGACATTAAAAACGCACTACAACAGTTAGATGGATTGCATTTGGAACATAAAATAGGTGAGAACCATTACACTTCGGATTCGGATGCCCATCAATGATGTTTACAGCATCGGATATTGTCCAATCAACACTCGATCCAAGCGGTCAAATCGCCGTTCACATTCCGGATATTCTACAGCCGTTGTTACCTGCTCTGAAGTGGACGACGGTTAGATCAATTGTGAAGAAATATGTAAAAATGGATGATTTAGGTTTCAACAAACGTTCAGCAACTTCAATTGATCTACGTACAGTTGAAAGTTGTGTACGATCTTGTTGAAAACTTTGATGCGACGCCGGAGAAGTATCCAGTAAGCCTCTTGTACTCATTCCATTCGCGCAAAAATATTCAGAAACAAATCGACTCCGCAGCTCCAGATCATTCTCTTGCATTCAAGATGATTCTTTATGAAATTTTGCGGTTCATCGGGCCAAGTCAATCGAGAAGACAGAAGATCATTGAGAAAACAGTAAGTTGAGTAGCTTGGAACATTAAAAAGACCAAGTTCAGAAGAAACTTGGCGATCGTGTCTACTCTCTCGTCCACAGTAAGGACACAGAGGATATTTCCTCGTTGTTCGAAAAAAGAGAGCACACGGTTAGTTATCTATCATTCCATTCATAGCTGAAGAATGCTCTCAGTTGCACTGTGTTCACTGGAATATGGCGGGGATTTCGGCTCCTTTGCTAGAGCATCTCGGATTGGTGTGGTGAGATTATTGCATATTCCATTACACAAGCATCTTCAATTTTGGAGGTATCTCGTTCTCGATTCTCCTGATGTTCTTCTCCTTTCTCAAGTGGAAGCCTCTGACTATCTCATCACTGGTCTCACTCGTATTCTCGGTTATAAGTTCTTGTTGGTTCTTCTGAATCATCGCGAATTGACTTCTCCTTCTTCAGGAAGTTCCCTTCATCATCGATCATCGACGATCCTCTTCCTGGTTCCGCCCTTCTCTTTCGTCCACGGGACAATTTCGTATGCACTGGAGCAGGATCCGAGGGAGAGATCACTGTGATGGAGAGCAGTGGTGAGATGAGGAATCGCGTCAAAATAATCTCGAGTAATTTCAAGGCTTTGAAATCGTGTGGGCGGATTTCATGAGTCTTCAAACGTCGAAACACTTCCGGTTGGCATCTCTGCAGTACGACGATGCACCAGCACAGACACTGACTGACACGATGACCGCACTTTCGGGTTAGTAGTACCGTAGCAGAATATATTATTGATTGCAGAATGATTTTTTTCAGCTGACCAGTCAACAATCTTTGCCTGTTCTTCAATAAGTTCAGTTTCATTGGAGATTCAAGAAGCCGGATTCCAATTGAGCTCATCTGCAGCCATTTCTTCAGCGAATTCATCGACCTCGTCGTTGAAGAGATTATCGAGGTTGTCTAATCGTTGACATTTGTAGAATCAAAAATGCATTTTTCAGTTCTATCACTCAATCGATGAGAAGAAGGAAGAAATTCGATGAGATCGATAGCGGAATATTGACAATGAGAGGCGATTCGGGACATGTCAGATGTCATTTCCCCCAGAATAGAATGGGACGGTTAGTGAAATGGAATCATTTCCATCAAGAGCGAATATTTTCAGGAAAAGAAGTCCCGCCGATCCCCTCCATCTTCCCATTCCATTCTCTGTTGGAGAGAACGTGAATCCCTCCAGACATCCTTGTACGAGTAAACAATGCTTCTACGGGTGCTCGTAGCGAGTACAAATGTATGATGAAACGTCGATAAAATCATTTCAATTTCTATTTCCCAGTATCCGAAGTTCAATCGCACACATAAAGTTCACGTTGTAGATAGAAAGGGAAATATAGGTGTTTATCGAGATTTCAATGAACGAGTTGAACATTGATTATACGAGTGAAGGGACGGAAATGCTGATGGGCATATTTGGTTAGTCACGTTCATTGGAGAAAAGGAATAATTGAAATCTCGATAAAGATGAAGAGAGATGATTCTTCTAGCAGCACCACACTGAAATTAGAGGAGATTACGGTAGTCTAGTGATGGATACTGTAGATGGATACACTGCTCACATGGACAACACTTCTTCTTCTTTGGAGTGGGAGGGGGATCCGATTTGGGAGGATCGGAAGAGGTCGGTTGAGTCTTCGGTTGTTCCACTTTGATGATGATAGGCTGAGGAGCTATAAAGGAGGAGGGATTACGGTAGTCCAGCAGGTAATCGTGTCTGTTACCATCAAGAATAGTGTATCCTTACGAGGAGGGGGATTCGATTGTTCCTCCTTCTTCTTATCCACTTCAGTCTTCGCTTCTTCAGTCTGCGATATTGGCTCCTTCGATTTGGCCGATACTTCCGTCTTCGCGTCTGAAAATTACATTTTTTTGATTCATAAATCGTAATTTGTGTTTCAAAAGTGTTCTTGATGTGACGTACCCGTCTTCGAGGCCTCTGTAAAGTTTTCATTACTGCTGTTGGATGAGTCAGTTCAACCTTTATCCTTGGAAGTCTTCTCCGAGATCTTAGTATTCTGCTGCCAATTGTTTGGAGTGGGATCGGCACCTCGAATGGAATTCATGAGTCTTCCTCTTTGGTTCACCAAAAGAGCTCGAGAAATGAGAAGCCGTCTCTTCATTGCACACGCTCTCTCGTCAACCGAGTGGGCGAGAGAGTGTGCAATATGAAGAGACGGTCATGTCATTTCTCTTGCTTTACTCACCAGGGAATATCATGACGATCTGATCGATCTGCGGTGGCTGTGGCTGCTCTGCAAAGATCAAAGTTCATCTTTCTGATTACCGTAACCTCAAGGGAGTACGGTATCTCACTGGGTTCAGCCTCGGAAGCTGTCACTTCTCCCGTTGGATCTCCCTCAGTCTTTCCCTCTCGCTTAGTGCCCAATGTCGCTTCCTGAAGAACAGATCAATGGTGCTCTACAATGCCTCTGTCTACCTTTGATACTTCAGTGGCGGTCTTTTCCTTGTCCTTGACTGAATCCTTCCCTTCCGCTGCCGATTTTGCGCTTTCCTTCGCCATTTTGTGATGACTTTAGAATTTCAACTGAAAATGTACGAATTTGTCATCGTTCTTTGAGAAATTCAAAAGTGAACAGTATCTCTAAACAAGAGTTTGGACAGAAAAAGAGCGCACCAGTCGTGTCTTCTAGAGCGAACGGCCACTCGATGAGGGAAGAGAATGGATCGAATGAGAGGAGAATAGTTTCATTTCATTTTATCGTTTATTATCCTTTGTTCATTCTTTGTTCATATTCGGATGAAAAGTAAATTGAATTATATATTTTTCGATAGCAACTGCTCTTTCTCTGTAAACTCGGTCTCATCAGATTTCTTTCCACTTGGCCTTTACACTGCGACCTCAATGAGGGACAGCTATTCTCTTTTCCTTCTGTGGGATTAGTACATTTCTGAGAAGAAGAGGTTGACCTTATAAGGAAGGGTTCAGCCATTTCTCAGTCCTTATCTCGCAAAATGGTCATTTTCAAGAAATTAGATATTTATAAAATTTTCTCATCGTTCATTCGCGCTTTCACTTGCTATGTTCTATCCATTTCAGTTTCAGATGTTCTTGATTGCGATAGGGTTGATTCTTCAAATATTCTCAGTGAATGGGAAATACCCCTACGGGGAGCCTACTAACGGCAAATTTGTGTGAGTAATTTGTCCAGTTCCTCCTCTCCTTAGATTCACTTGATCTCTTCTTTGTCCAGTTCCTCCTCTCCTTAGATTCACTTGATCTCTTCTTTCTCCAGTTCCTCCTCTCCTTAGATTCACTTGATCTCTTCTTTGTCCAGTTCCTCCTCTCCTTAGATTCACTTGATCTCTTCTTTTTCAAATATCACAAAATTCTTTAGTCACAATATGCGGACATTCGTAAACGTAACCTTCGAATGGATTTCTCCATTGACTGAAAATGGCACGAAAATAGCCGAGATTCCTTATTGCCATGAACATCGAATCAGAAGGGTACGCCATGATATCATATTATCTACATTCTATTGATTTTTGCTTGAATCACAACGGATTCAATTCAGACATACTACGAATTGCCAACTCCCGATATTTCGTATGAAGTAATGGAACAAATTGCAATTCGGAATAAGAAAAAAAGACAAGCACTCTCGTCTATCCTTTGCTTATCACCGGTGAGTCTCGTTTATCAATTTATCGGCTGGTATTTCAAAAGAAAAAATTATTATGAATATTTTCTAGTGCACAATGAAAGTGCCGAAGTCAAATATGGATATTTCGCAGCAGCAATACACCGAATTTACGACTTCAAACATCGTCGAGATGTGAGAAATTTGGTTTTTGTCTTTGTTGGTGTTTTCGAAACTTGCTAAAAAACAAGAAAGATTATTTTTTTGTATTTTAATCTATTTGATTGCATTTCCTATCAGAACAGGAAGAAATTAATCGAGTTGGTAATCGTCTCAGTGGATATTTGGAAACTCATTTGGGATCAGTGGACGATAGCTCAAGATGGAGGGTCAGTTGATAGATGACGAAAGGTGTTCTCCCTCTATTCAGTCTACAATACTGCAATGGAGGAGATATATTTGATCAACTTCTTCCACTAATCTACAAGGACGCGGAGTCCATGCCTCAATACAATGAAGTCGTCAATCTGAATTATTCTGTACTATTCAGCGTTTTAAATGATTACGTGTGATTCAATTAGAACAATGGTCTCCAATAATTGCAGGACATCACTTCGAATCTCTGTGGTCTCTCCGAATATTGTGATTGCCCTCGAAATAAGGAGGAAATTCTAACTCTTGCCTATCCCACGGAGGAAGGACTTCAACAGTTTCGTCGATATCGTCACGCTAAGAATCTGAATCCTCTCGATCGAATGGCTATCGTCCTGTTATGGTGACTTCGCAGAGCAAGAAGGCATGCAACTCTTCAAGAAATGGCACAATACTAAGAATGTTCAATGTGTCTTCCATCCTCCCTACTGCTAGACAAGACTTGTTGGCTCTCCATAGTCCCACAACCATTTTGTTATTTTTATTGGTCTTTTCATCGTAATTACATTTTATCTAATTGTGTTCTGTTCAAGAGGTCTCTCTAGAGATCTCAACACTCTAGTTCTTCCTGGTCTCTACCCTCTAAACCCCCTGCAATCATTCATTCAATCATCGTATCCCGAATCCAATGCTAGTTCGTTGACTTTCACACAATTGCTAATCGTGTAGTTAGGAACCCCCCATATTCAAAATGTGATGATAAAGAGGCGGATTGAATGAATGCAAAGTGACAATGAGATCTTATTCTTCCAATCATTCTTTGTACTGTCACTGTATCCTCGACGACCATGTAGCCCCAACTGAAGAAGTGAAGCGAGAACAAGAAACAGTTTTTGAACAAATCAGATGAACAGAAGAAGAAGTCAAAATTGAAACGACAGAAAATTAATTACCCTTTCATGTCGAACCAACTGTCGAACCATTCCCCTGCCCACCCAATCAACACTTTCCAATTACTTTTATCATCACAATACAACTCGTTGGGAGGGGGAATGGATGGTGTTCCTTCTTAAAGGGCGAGGGGAGTGTTATAATACACAGAAGAGGGATGGGCACGATGCACAGCGTAGTCTCCCTCAGTTCCATTACCAAGACGGATCACCACTCCTGCAATTCAGTGATTAGTTAGGAGTACGATAGAGTACGTGACTCTGTTGCCATTCTGACATGTCATTCTCTTTTCGAGTGGTCGGCTATGGCCAAAATGACTTCGGTAGGTCACAGCACACGATATCGTACCATTGGGACGCTGTTCGATGGCAGTAATCACTGATCCAGTGGAGTAAGAGTTGCGGGCACCAGGAGCTCCAGTCGAATCGTAGTACCAAGCACGAGCACCATCGTAGTAGATTCCTGATGAGAAAAGGGATTGGATACGGTAGACGGGGTATGGTAGGACTACGGTAGACCACAAACTCACCACGGATGTTGTCGTAGAAGGCGGGCTTGCCAGCGAGTTGAGCCTGGATGTCAGCGGGAGCGAGGTAGCGCTGTCCGTACCCAGTACCGTACTGCTGCTGAGGCTGAGCGATCTGAAAGGGTACGGTAATCGATCGATCTGAGGCTACAGTAACCGTACCAGCTGCTGCTGCTGGTATCCGGCTCCGGCGTACTGCTGCTGTCCCTGCTGGGCGTAGCACTGCTGCTGCAGCTGCAGTTGCTGCACCTGCACCTGCTCCTGAGTCTGCAAGGTAACGGGTTACGGTAGGGTCAGGGGAGGAAGATACCGTACATATTGCTGTCCTCCCTGCTGGTAGCACTGCTGCTGGTATGCCTGAGGCTGGTAGGCCTGCAATCGATAGGGTTACGGTAGGAAGGGAGGAGGGATACTGTACCTGCTGCTGGTACTGCTGTCCCTGACCGTAGGCTCCCGTGAGCAGCGCCGTGTTCTGGAATGGGGACAGGGTTGGAGATCGATGGGGGATCCGGGGGACCCCGAGGGATACGGTAGGGTTATCGATCGGGGTGAAGGGGGTAAACGTACGGTCTGAGAGAGAGAAGGTTGAGCGTAGTAGGGCATGATGAAGAGAGAGAGACGAGTAGACGAGTCGAAGGTTGAGTTCGAATGTGAGGAAAAGAGAAAAAGGCGATCCTTTTATAGGGTGAGAAGAGAAGAGGATTAGAGGAAGACAAGGGAGATTGAAATTGTCACTTCATTCAGATTCATCCAAGATCCAATTAGGATGGAAATGATGGAAATTGATGAAAATTCACTGAAATTGAGTAGAAAAAAACAACTCGAGGTCATGTAAGGTGGCGGCATCCATGATGATGAGAGACCTCAATCGATCTTCTTCCGACCGATCGATAAGATCCCGTGGTGAGAAATGTGCGTGAGAAGTAAAGATCAACGTGAGATTCACAAGAAATAAACATTGTTGACAAAAAAAGTCAATGCTCATGCAATGCAGATATCGCATTCTTTCCATGCGATGTTGATATTCAAGACTTGCTGAGAATAGTGAAGACTTGACGTCGTATAACGACGAGAAGACGTCTAACAGCAACAATGCATGGAATACTTCAGGTTGAATCTCAATTCGTTGTCGTAGTGCAAAGAAGCTGAGAAGATTCCCTAATCACCAGTGTTTCTCTCCTCTTTATCTCCTTCCCTCTCTTCCATTCCATTTTCCTCCCTAGATCAGCTGTCTTCATTCCTTCCTTCTCCTTTATCTTCTCTCTGCTTCTCCCATCGATTCACTGATACTCTCCATCTCTTTCTCTGATTCTCTTACACTTCTTCCAATAACTTCTTTTGATCTCGTTCTTTCATCTTAGAGTACACTAAGATTTTCTACATTCTTACTCCTCTTCAATATCATCTTCCCAGAGGAACACATTTCATTTTCTCTCGACCTCATTTTGAGTCCGCTGTGTTTATTTTTGCAGCACTTTCAGCTGTGAGCCCTTACCCTCTTTTCATTTTAAATTGAAGTGATTCGTTGCTTTCATTATCTGATTATTCGTTACCCTCCGTGCACTTCTCCTCTTCTCCTTCTACTTCCATTATGCGTCATTTGGTGGAATGGCCTCATCTATCCCCTCTCTCTTCTCTCATCTCTCTTCATTCTTTCCACTCTCTTCCCTCATCCTCCTTCAGACCTATCCATCTTCGTTGACTCTTCGTTGTCATTGTTTCCAAATTGATGAAAACGGCTGATAGCCCGCTCTCTTAGCCCACTCCATTGACTACTCTATTCTTGCAGAATGTTATTATTACTCCTGTCAATACTTCCACTGATCACCGCTGACAATGACACATTTACTCCGCAAGAACTGGATATGATTGAACAGATTGGTGAGAACTTTTATATATTTTTCGTCGCAACTCTACGTTCTAGCTCCACCTGAAGCTGATTTTTACTTCATGAATCAAAAGCTGTTCGAGGATTTGATGAGTAATTACAAGAAAGAGTTGTCACCGTACTACACTAATCGTGAGTTTTTTCCTACTTATCGTCCATTGCAGCTTGACTGTCAATAATCATTTAGACCATGTGAATCCCCTTCCTTCCAATTGGTATCATCCTCCTCCGATGGCAACACAAGTCGTCCTCACTTACGCGAGAATTGTCAAGATGGTACGAATTCCTTTTTTTTTATCGAAGTTATTCCTGATTTAGGACCAAGTGGAGCAAGTGATGCGAGTGATCGCTGAATTCCGAATGATCTGGCACGATTATCGATTGAAGTGAGTCTCAGGCATTTATGATAGATCAATGATCCATTTGCAGATGGAACGAATCGGATTACGGCGGAATCAAGCACATGTACGTCAATCGAGCTTCCGTTTGGACTCCTGAGATTACGGTGGCCAATAGGTTGGGAAAGTTTACTTATTCTGGAGTAATCGTTAGAGTCTTCGCAGCGAATCAGCAACGGATGCAGTGCCTGAACACAAGCAGAATGTGCTCATCAATTCAACCGGCAAGTTTCCAAAGTCTTTCAACATCGAAAACCGACAAATTCAGGCCATCTTCTGTACTACTACAGTGTGCTTGCGAACAGTGTTGTGCGATTGGAGGTAGCCTTCCTTATTGCTTGAATTTAATTTTATATATTCATTGTAGACTAAAAACTTTCCTTTCGACAAGCAAGAATGTCCGCTCTGTCTGGTCGAAACTTTCTTCAATAAGAACGAAAGTAAAGTCTATGCTGGAATCTCACCCGATATCAACTATAATATATCCGTAAGAAGCCAGTGCTTTCATTTCATATTTTTTTCCAGTTCATTAACTGATAAATTCAGGGTAATGGTGAATGGGATCTAACAAGTTTAAAAACGTTCCGTAAGACACTTCCCGACTATCACATGGTCGAATTCGATTTGGTCAGCGAAGAATCATGATCACTGTAATTCGGAAATTCTTCAGATGTGTTTCTTGTTCACACTAAAGCGAAAGTCAAACTTCTACGTAATGGTTATCATTATTCCTACATTCATCATCACTGCATTGACTATCACGGGAATATTCGGAAAGAGAATGTCTGGAGATGACTTCATTGGAGAGGTTAGCCTATCTCTTCGGATATTTCCAAACATCGAATTTCAAGTTATCCCTCGGTTTGACTTCTCTAATGACAATGACTGTCATGTTGGGGATTGTAGCGGACTCCCTTCCAAAGACCGATCATCTTCCCGTCCTCTGTTAGTTTCAAGTGCCTTCGTCGAACTATATTTCAATCATTTCAGCGGTATTCCTCACAATCGACGTCTCTCTAATGGCAATCTCGGTCCTCTTAGTCATAATTCATCCTCGTATTCTTTACCCGCAAATGAAGAAGATCAAATCACGCGTGTTGTGAGTAAATTTACCGCTTTTTTGTCGTTTGAGTATAAGAAAATATGTATTTTCTGCAGTAAACCAAAGGAAGATGAAGAGGAGAACGGCAAATGCTTCTTCGGATTGCTGCCGAAGTCAATGAAGGCTTACATGGTGATTGGCTATCTCAATCTCCTAACAAAAAATAACCCTTTGCAGACAGCGAATCTCTTCTTTATGCTCATTTTTCAAGCCATCAATTTCGGCAGTCTCTATTATATTCTTTCGTTCTGGAAGTGAAGACCCTTCGGCCTACTCATCTCGATTAGCATATTCCTTATTTCGCCTCTGTTTCTAATTGACATATGACTGCTAATGATCTTCGTCCATATGAATAGAAATGAGTGGTCGTCAGCTGATCTATTCTGACGTTGAGATGTTGCATTAGGTCACTAATTTCTTCATTTGTATCGCTATTCTACTGTTTTCTTCTCTGGTGCTTCCCTTTCTTGTGCTATCCTTTTCTCTCTTCGGGTGTATTATTCTTCTGCTGGTCACTTGTTCGATAAAGATTCTTCATCACGCAATCATCGACTACACGCTCATTCCGTCTCTCTCTCTAATCAGACTCTATCAATCACTTGACATTCTTCCTCCTCCTCCTCTTCTTCCACTACTCTTTCCTCTCTCAATGACTCATGGTCTCTGCTAATCTCTCCCTGGTTATTCTCATCCTTTTCTTCCAAACTGCACCCGAGTAACCATAAATTGCGTGCAAGGCTCATTGAACCTCTTTTTCTTCGTAGAAAAGCCGACTTTGTTTGCCGAAACGTCTTAATCGAGTTGGAGTCTACTCCAATTGATTGGTATCGTCTTCCCAAGTGCCTCCATCGTCCATCGACGCTCTTCTTCCGTCGTCTGCAAACATTTTCGATCCTTCTCGAGGACCTTTAATTTCAAGTATTTGAAATTCAGTCCGATTGAGAGAGAGAAGCAGTAAAGAACGCGAGAGGAATGAGATGAGAGCCCCCGATATTGAGGTCCTTCCCTTCTCTTCTCTTTTTGCTCCCTCCTCTTCTCCCTTCTTCTCACATCTGCTTTGTCTCTTTTCTCCACACTTTCTCAGATCATCTGGACCCATTCACTCAATTGCAACTTATTCTCAGTCCTTGTTCACACCACTCAACGATTAGTTCAGATGCGATCACTTCTCTTCTCCCTTATCTTCTTCATTCCATCATCAGATGGAGAATCGACCATTCATCCCGGTCATCCTGAATGGGCATCCGATTCTGAGATGGAGAATTATAGAGATGCACCCATGGATGACAATCAGACAAGTAATTCATCAACTTATTTGTTGTTGTTTGAATCAATATTTTAAGAGCTGCTGGTTGAATTCCACGAGCACAACGGGAATCTTTTCCAAGATTTGATGCGGACCTACCACAAGGAACTATCGCCGTACTACACTAATTGTGAGATTTGCAATGCCGTAGTTTTCAAAATGCTGGCAATTGAATGAATTTGAGACAAAAAATGATTGAAGATCATCGTCCATTAGAACACGGTCAAGTTCATCCTCCGCCCATGAGAACTTCAGCTACGCTTACTTGGTTTAGAATTGTCAAATTGGTCAGTTCTCCAACCATCTCATCACTATTTTACAGATTAGATCTGTTTCTAGATGATTGAAGTGTTCCAATTGCAGGACCAAGTGGAACAAGTGATGAAGATCATAGCAGAACTTCGACTTGTCAGTTTTTACGTTTTGTATTCTACAAATAAGTTCAAATTTGCTACGTGCAAAAATGTTCTTGATCTTTCATCCTCTTTCTTCACTGATTTGTCTCTGTTTCGTGTTGATTGATGACCCTTTCGTTCTTCTTTCTGATAAGAAACTTCCGTCGGGTAATCCATCATCAATTCCCACGCAGGTGCACACAAGAAGCATGCAACTGAATGATTGATGAACTTCGTTAGTAATGAATGTCTATCAGATTTGGACTGATCATCGATTGGCATGGAATCCCGCTGATTATGGAGGCATCCAACACATTTATTTCACTCGAAATTCAATTTGGGTGCCGGAATTGACAGTTGGAGATAGGTAAGAAATAAGGGGAGATAGAGTTGAATATCGTGTATTTATTGTAGTGAGATGGCCTCTGATGTCGCTCCAGACTACAAACAGAATGTTCTGGTACGTTTATTCTTGACTAGCAGGCGACTTCAGGTAACACCACAAATATTCGTAGGTGAAGTACACCGGTCACGTTCTTCACTACTTCAATGTCGTTTCCCACAGTGTCTGTCCGCTTGTGGTCAGTATTTGCCATTCTAATGTTCCTCCCTGTGTTCTCAGTTATCTAATCCCGTTCTCAATATCAGACATCAAACTTCCCTTTTGATCGTCAAGAATGCGAATTCGTTCTCATCGAAATTCTCTTCAATAAAAACGAATCTGCAATCGATGTCCAATTCGCAGAGAGGCTCAACTTTGCAAGGGCGGTGAGGATTCGAATGGTCTTGTTCAATTTGATCTTTGATCTCCAGGGCAACGGAGAATGGGATATTCTCGGTGGTCACATCAACCGAACGACTGTGGCTGATTATGAGAACGTTGAATTCGATTTGGTTAGTTGGTACTTTATTTCCCGTGTTCTTTGTCATCTTCATATTGCTGAAGAGAGCGCGAAACTATAAAAAAAGGGTATCATAGCATCGATAGCATTGAATTAAATTCATTCAGATGCGTTTCGTCTTCTCAATGAAGCGAAAGTCAAACTTCTACGTAATGGTCATTATCGTGCCCACTTTCATCATTACAACTCTATCGATCACTGGAGTATTCGCAAAGAGATTGAGTGGAGAAGATTTTATCGGAGAGGTTACGCATTCCTTCTGATGGATTCAACCTCGGTTCTTCAGTTATCACTGGGTCTCACTTCTCTGATGACTCTCACTGTTATGCTCGGAATCGTGGCCGATTCACTACCCAAGACGAATAGTCTGCCCGTTCTGTGTACGTTTATTCTCATTTTTGTCCGGGATAATCGTAGATAATTGTCATCCATTGCAGCGATATTCCTCACAGTGGAAGTTACACTGACTGCCCTCTCCGTTCTTGTGGTCATTCTCCATCCCCGAGTGCTATACCCGAAGATTAAAGCTATGAGGAGCAAAATGTGAGTGAAAAAAAATTATTTCAAATGAGGAATGGAATTGCAGGTCTCTTCCTGGTACTCACTTCGCTCTCAATCATCCTGAAGAGGAACAGGTGAATTATTATTTTTAAAAAGGCAATGAAGAGATTGTTTCTCATTTTGCGTTCTTTTCTTCCTTTCCCTTTGGGATCAATTTCCTCGCATTTTTTCAATATTTTCAGGGCTGTCTCGCTCGTATTCGATCAGCAATCTGCAAGAAGCACATGGGTGCAAATCTCGTATTCATGCTCGTTTTTCAGGTTCTATCCTTCCCTCTTCCTTCCCTGATTCATCCATCTTTTCAGGCCATAAACCTCGCAAATCTCTGGTACATTCTCTCATTCTGGTGGATGGAATGATTCCTCTTCCCCTTCTCTTGTCTCTTTTCTTCCCAAACAGGGTTACTCTCACTAGATTCTGCGTATTTTCGATCTCTTCCGGTTGTTTCCATTCTATATGAGCTGATGATAATAAAGACTCCTCTTTATCGTTCTCGAAGATTATTTCTCGACTCCGCAATCCTTCACCCCCTTGCCCTAACCACTTTCCACGATACTAAGAATTCCGACCAACTTGTCAGTGACTTCTCTCACTCATTATTAATTGGTTCTCTTCTCCATTCCTCTTCTCTTCCTATCACACTTGACCATCGAGAGAGTACTCTCGACCTACAGACTTCTACCTCTCATGCAACCTCTCTCCATTACTCCTATCCCTCATCTCTCTCGATCACGGGACAATCAGCCCTTCCTTGGAAGAGAAGGAAGAGAAGGGAGAGGAGACGGTGGATGGAGAGATTCTTCCTGTGAATGAGAGACCTTCTTCTCCTAATGAAGAAGTGAATGCAACGAAAGAGGAGAAGAAGAATATCACTCAAGATGGAGAGATAGTCAATATCGAGAATCCAGAGAGAAATACGAGAACTTCCATCAAGTCACATCAGATGTGAGAATTGATTTTCTCATTTTCTTGACTCTCTAAAATTTTGTTCTTCGATTATTTTCAACGTTGTTTTATTGATGTATCTCATTGCAGACTCGGTCCCGATGGAAAATTGAAGGTCGTCTTCGCAAGATGTGAGAAGACTGTTGAAGAGAATGGAAAAGTGATAACTCTCGAGAAGGAAGAACACTCTTCGAGAACCAATCCGGAGTGGAGAAAGAAGAGGAGAAAGTGATAGGAGAGATGGGACGATTGAAGGGACGAGTCATATCATCTCTCCTTCTATCGAATTCACGATCATTGTGGAAGCGTGAAGAGAACCGATGTGGAGATGGAAATCTGGTAGAAGAGAAATGGGAAACGGGACGAGTGGTGGGAGGAGACATTGTCGAATGATTGGATGGAGGTGGGAGGATAGGTGGGATAGGGGATATGAAGGACTCCCTTCGGACTCTTTTACCCTAAGGACCGATTGGAAGATGAGATATGGTGAAGAATCGAGAGTGAATTGAGATGGATGGGAAGATGGATGGAGGTCGAATGAACTCTCGGGTCGGTCGAGAGGAAGAAGGGACATTCAGAATCGATCCAGAAGGAAAGATCGTCGTAGCTGGAGAGAAGATTGTGAAGAAGAATGGAAGAGTAATCAGTCATCAGAAGGCAGTTTACCAATTCGAAAAGAATACTGTTCCTTCTCACTCTTAAAATAATGCTCACTCGTCTCATTTGTACCGTTCTGAATACCCGATAAAGTGCTGTTGAATATATGTAATTTTTCGATGATGATAACAATGTCAGGAAATTCTATTTTTTTTAAAGTTTTGTCAAGACCAAAAAAGAGTCCCATACTTCACTGTACTGATATTTAGCAACGTTTCTCACTCGAACGATAATTAATATCAAGTTCATTCAACAACAAAGTAACGTGTAACAACGACGGCAAGAGTGAATAGTAATGGCGGGTATATCGCGGCTGCTCCCCCTGCGAGAGGGGTCAGAATTACTGCACTATGTGGATCTGGCGACGACGAATTCGAATTATTTTATTCGTAATTCGAATTCGTCGTCGCCAGATCCACATAGCGTAGTTATTCTGATCCCTCTCGTAGGGGGAGCAGCCGCGATAAAACACATCATAATGACGTGCCCGATCCGTGGGAGTCACGTCGGCGAACAACCGCGGCCGGGCCCTCCCCCTCCTTTATGTACTCGTTTAACGAGTAATGCTGCGGAAAAAGTCAGAGGAGATTTCCTCCTCGGGTGGAAAAAGTCAAAAGAGAGGAAAAGGAGGAATTCAAAATTTTGAATTCGCGCGCTTTTCAGTATCTCGCTTCCCCGTAAAGCTGGCGACTCAAAAATTTAAGCAGAGCGTTTC
Organism: Pristionchus pacificus; assembly: GCA_000180635.4. NCBI lineage: Eukaryota > Metazoa > Nematoda > Chromadorea > Rhabditida > Neodiplogasteridae > Pristionchus > Pristionchus pacificus. The sequence continues at coordinate 12,387,740 of CM026575.1, forward strand.
TGACACCTTTACACCTTATATACCAAGTTTCAAGTGGCCAGCATCAATGGGAACCGAGATATTTCAAAATAACGAAAAATGCGGGAATTCAAATTTTTGATTTCCTCCCTTGACTTTTTCCACCCGATTATTTCCTCTTCTCTTTCCTCCCCCTACTTTTTTCGCAGCATAAGAGGGGGAGGGCGCGGCCATTCGCCGCCATTCTCGCTATCCGATCTGCTTCCTCATTTCCTTCCACTCCACTGTGACCACGAACGTGTTCGAATACCACGGAGCAAAATCTTCAAGTATCGATATCCACCACAAGACTTTGAAAAGGAACTTGGGAACTAGTTCTTTAATAGTCAAATCGAGAGTGACTCTCCTCATTCCGCTTAATCTTTCTCGAGTTGAGCAGAGCATTTGAATAGTAAGGATCTAATTCCTGGTTCCTTTTTAAAGTCCATCTATATCTACCCGGTAGATTCTACCGTATCACTAATCTACCGTACCTCTCCGTTAGCTTTCTCAGTTCGACGTAAAGATCATGGAACTTTCCTCCCATCTGTCCATTATTCATGGCATTTACCATTTCCAAGAAATCTGTGCATATAATAACTGGCTGATTCTTCCTGTGAGAAATACGGTATGATACAATTGATCGATTCTTCCACTCACTTGTATTTTTTCCACTTCAGAATATTCTCCAGCGCAACCTTAGCTGCCATGATCTCAGCCTCACACGAATTATGCACTACCAAATGAATATATTTTCATAATGAGTAATCACAAAAACAAACAATAATACAAAGGTACTCACCATCTACAGGGATGCTTCTGTTCAGAGGGTGATCTTTACCGAAGAAATTTCCGATGCCAGAGGATCGTTTGCCCCTTCTCCCCGTCGATCCGAAAATGTAGCCTTTCAGGGGCTTCGGAACTGCATACAATGAATAATATATCTAACTTTAAAAAGTTCAGATTCGGTAGAGGGGGGGGGGCCCAAAAAAATAGGAAGAAGCGAAATAGACGAACCATTTCTATTCTCCTTATCATCCTCTAACACAGAAGCAAGGAATATATTCGACTGCTTCGTAGTCTCCGGGTTAACCTGTAAGAAGAAAATGTCAGTTTTCTAGAAATTTCATATCATTTTCAAAGTCGATACAGCATGTTAAATTTCATAAATTATTAGATTTTCTTGATTAAACTAACGAACCTTCACCAGTTCCCTCTTTCCTTGCCCACCATCCATAGCGATACTACTATTGAGATTAGCATGAGAGAAACCGACCGACGCGAGTTTATTCGAATCGTACACTTTCACCTTCTGCTTCTAAATGATGTTGGCATCCGTAATGTGAACAAATAAAAACAACCTCATTCGAATTAATTGGTGAATTCGAGCTATGCAGTCGAAGTGAACGACGTGGTGCAGAAGATATTCGAGAGAGGAGACCAATCGAGAACTTGTCTGGAATAAGGAAATGAAGATATTAACGAGATATTATCTACTTTCATGTATCACATGTCTACAGATCACTTACTAAAATCGATATATCTGCTCCTCTGAATTAATTTGAACATTTTAGATTCTTCTTCTTAAACAGCTCAAGCTGAAAATTATTGCGCTTAATCATGAAACATATGATCAGATGAGATATCACCACCGTATTTTCACTCTTTCGATACGCTATCACTAGTAGCCTTTCAGACCCTTCGATGTGTTCAGAATGTCACATTAACACATAAGATACTTTCTTTGTTGATCCTCGGACATATTAGAATTGTAACGTATAGTGGATCTATAGTGGATACAGTAACGTTTTTATCGTAAAAAGTAAAACAATTTTTAAAAAATACATAACTGGGTGTGCGTTGCGAGATCAAGTGAACAAATGAGGAAAACTGGGAATTATCAAGTAAAAGCAAGTACAACTTCTGATATAAACTGATATAATAGATAATCGGGAAATGAGAAACCGAGGGCGGAAAGATATGTAAAATTACAAGATAATTCATTTAAAAAACGTAGCTATACAATCCAAACTACAATTAGCAGAGGTGACCATTAACAAGAGATCAAAGATCATTCGAATAAATCTCCTCTGTAACTCTGTTGAGGCCATGCTACTGCTTCCTCTGCACGAACTGCCTCGTCTTCCATATTCTGAAAAATAAAATGTTATGCAGAAAAACTTAAAATAATCTAATCTAATGACTCCCCTCCGTCCCTCAACGTAGAAAAAATCTCCTACACTCACTGTTCCCACAGCCCGTTGCTGGATTCGGAGAGCCGGAACCGCGCGGACGCGTCTCTCACGCGTCGCTGCTCAAACTAAGAAAGCACCTTTATCTGGCTTAGTACTCCTTTTTTGGCTTTGTAAACTTCTCAGAAGATGCGCAAGCGATCAGCTTACAGACTTAGCAAATTAATAAATATTTAATGGCTGATTTTATATTATTTTTCAACAGCAGGAGCCGGCGAAAAGTCACCATGTTGGCACAAAAAACATGAAAGATATCAGTGATTACTGAACTATTGCTTTCATGATTCATGTGGTCAAGTGGAATGTCCTCTACAACTTTTGGTTGCCAAATTCTCAATTAATTGAACTTTATGTGGCGTGCGGTGGCGCAGTGGTTGTGTGCCAGGAATGCGATTCGAAAGGTCACGAGTTCGACCCAGCCCGCCCTCAGATCCACCCAGACCAAGGGGGTTAAGAAATAGGTCAGAAATCCACCACCACGTGCACACAACACGGGCGGATAGTCCTCTGTGGGGAGTCGCTGAGTTACTCAGGACAGACTAACCCCGCTACTTGGACGCGGGGGCGGCACAGCCAGCCTTGTCTGGATAGAGTCGTAATCAAGCTAACTCTAAGTACCAAAAGAACGTATTTTACGTTGTAAACTGCAAGTGAAAGATCTCTCCGAATACTGAACCAAATTCTTCGTTCTTGGTCTTAAACGGTTTAGGACGTCCGGCGCTACAACTTTTGGTTGCCAAAATTGAAATATTAGGGCAAATTAACGAAATCGCGCAAAAATTCGTGAAACGTCGCCACCATTCGCGCACTCGCGACGCGTCAAAAAGTGGTCGCGTCGCGGTAACAGGACCGAACTGTTGACTGAAGGGCAACGGGCTGAGGTTCCCTTAATCTTCTTAGTCTCTATTCCTCACTATTGCTGTTATTTTCGACTGTCAACCCGATGAAATCAATATGAGAGTACAGTACCCAAACGCTTGCACGATCAATGAAGCTTTAAAATTTCGTAGCGACGTTTAGCGGTATTTTAGAACTTATTGTTAGGATAACCGTATCTCTGATCGGGTAGGTATTCTCTATCACTCCACGTTACCAGTTAATGAACGAAAAAATTGATGCCTCCTAACCCCGTACCCGGCCACCAGCCGATCTTCGGGGGCAGGCCCCGCGGAGCGCTCCCTAACTCCGTCCCCGGCCACCGACCGATCTTCGGAGAAAGGGAGCGCGGGAATCCTTCCTAAGTCTTAACCCGGCCACCGGCCGATCTTCGGACTTAGCTTTTGAATTCCTTGGTCAGCATCAGTGAGTCCTTCCATGGCCGAAGTGCTCGTCATCTCGATCTCAGATTTGACGTTGTGAATCTCTCGCACATCAGAGGAAGATCGCCGTTGAAGATGGCCGAGCCATTGTCCTGTAAGAAAATACTATTGTTGACTTATTGGGAAATGTTTATCAACGTATTTCCAATCGGATCACCCCTAACAATAAGGTTGCTTGATTTGTAAATCTACTGAAACTTATCGCCACATCGGAAAATCGGTGGATTCATGATCCTAAAATAACTAATTGTAAGTACAGTGGATTGAATAAATCGGCAGAGCAGACAAAAGGATGTCAAAATAGTTAAACCTCAAATCGCAAAGGAAGACCCGAATTGTGCTAATCTCTCTCCTCATCGCATCTTTCGAAGCAATTATAATTAGATAGTGTTATTCATCCTCTCTTCTACTCCCCTCACCTCTTTTGTAGTAGTGTCATTCCTCCCTCCTTTATCGTCACTGTGATTTCTGCCGCGCCTGAGTCCAGCGAATTCTCGAGTCGTTTCTGAATACAAAAACTGTTTTAAACAGTATTGATTAAGTAAGCGGCGGAACTACGAAAAAGGAAGTGAATGAGCTGAGAATACAAATCTAGCAAATATGACAGAAGGAACAGCCTATACGGAAATGAGAAAATTTACATGAATCGAAATAAATGTGACAGAGATGGTGTAACGACAGATGCTGTCAGCTAAGGCAGTTCAGTGTATACACAAATCGAATCAAAATTAAAATATCGCTAGAAAAGAAACAAGAAAGCTGCTAATATGAGCGTGCTAAATATGAGCGACAGTGACGGGAAAACCCTCTATTCATAAACAGAGAAGCCGCAATCGTCTTAAAACATACAGTATATCAGCAAGATACGCAACTGATTTTATTTTGCCAAATTTTAAAGACAAATAATTTTTTTGATTATTTCATATAATATGAATATAATACATATAAAATTTGAAAAGTGTTCATATTTACAAAAATCAAAGGAATTAGCACAGGCTATGTGGCGTATGCGATAGTTTTGAGCTGTGAAAGTTATTTCCTAGCGAGAAAATAGTAATTAAATTCAAAAAAGGTCAATAAATAAATAATTTGAAGAAGACTAAAAAATAAAATAAATATTCGATTCGCTCGAAAAAAGTTGCTAGCATACTGTATCGCGTTTCGCATCGGGAACATACGCTGCCCTCCCTATTCATATTAAATAAAACTTTCTCTCGCGGATAAGGCATATTCAATCACTGCATCGACGATTTTGTAACGTTCTTCGCAAACAGTTCAGTAAAAAGTATATCGAAAAAAGGAGGTGATACTTTTGAATCCGTTTTCTTAACCAGAAGATCGTTTTCAACAATTCTCATTTATCAGTAATCTATTCTCCACCTATTCAATGGATATATGAAAATGGAGCAAACCATTTTATGGAAATCGCAAGAACATCGACAATTTTGTAACCTTTATTGACTGGATAGACAGCACAAACAATGTAGACAATTGGAAATTCTACTCTGGCTAAGGATTAGTTCCATAATGGGAAGCTCGTAATGCTTCGTAATACAATCCATGACAGAATATTGAGGAAAAAAATGTACAATATTGACGGCAAGTTAGATAAAATACATTCCCGGATAATTGCTAGACACTTGTAGCTTCCCTTCAATGATTAAGGCTTGTCTTTCTACACGACTCGCATAGTCATCATCTGATTCTGATTCTTTCTTGTCCATAATTTCATGAACTTCTCCAATTCTGAAGAAGGTAAGATTGGATATTGATGGACACTCATTAATACTGCGAGATTGCTCAAATGTAAGGATACATACTTGATGGCATACTGATGCTGGAAGGCGGCTCTTTCACATGCAAGATGAGCATAGTAGACAGGGGAAGGGAGTGACACGGGTTTGGAGCATCGAGCATATAAGAAACACATTCGAAAGATCATTTCCTGATAAGAACATTTTCTGATAAGAATAACTTCTTGAAAATATACCTGTACGACATCAGCACTCGATTCGCAGTCATCGTATACAACTGTGTAATGAATCGGCCGAGTTGTTCCCTTCAATTGACGATTTACGATAGAATCGAAAATAAGACGTCATTACCAATTGAGTATAATGAGAGACCATGTAGAAATCAAACATATGTGGAGTGACCACATCCTTATCCACTACAGTACCCATCGGAGGATTCTTACTGTAATCGAATGATTCATCAGTATACCGTATCTCTACACTTACACTTGTCCATTCTCATTATTGGGTTGTCGATAGAATCGAGTCTTATGATTCTTCTGGACGACGATATAAGTGAATGGAGGACATTTCTTCCCATTCGCACACTTCCTCCATGCCAATTTGATGGAATTCAATTCTTGACTAGCGGCTTTGACCATTTCCGAATCGGAAACACCGTCACGAAGGATTACTATCCGCTCCGGTAAGAAGTTGTTTATCTGAAGAGCATACAGGATAAAACACTCGTTAAAGAGCAGAAATATGTCCGAAGAAAAGAAAATATATTTCCGCAACTTCTGTGATGAATAAGAATGATTAATATATACTAACCGATATGTACTTGGCGAGGAGTAATGAAAAGTGTTCATCGAAGTGTTGGACGTTCTCATTACAACGACTATTCACTTTAATACGGACGGCATATCTAAAACATTTTTTTTCACTATGAAGATCATTCTATAAATTGAAATTAATTGTCTTACTTAGCAGCATTCTTATCCATACTGGCAACAATCGCTCCCAATGAAAGATCTCTGATTGGTGAATTGGGTGATGGATGAATGACATCAATTCCAATGAACATTGTTCTCTCGTTCGAAGGCATTCTTCCGTATTCTGGTTCGTCTCCCTCATCCAATTCACTTTCCCTTCAAATCACACATCGTTATAAATACAACGTAGAAGTAATAAAGGAAATAACTTACGATACAATCTGATTGATGCCTCCCAATTTCGCATTCAACTTCAGACAGAGATGATGATACACTGACTTATAATCAGAACTGAAATATGAACAATTTTAAGAATAAAGTAAACAGTTTCGCTTACGGCATCTCATCTTGTAATGTCTTGCATGCTTTCTTTACAGTGCCCTCATCAACAACTTGACTGACGACACCGTGAAGAATATCACAGTGATACTTGATCTGCCCTATCAATGATCAATGGTTGCTTCAATATATTGAGAAATATCTAATATGATCAAATCAGCATACCATATAATTCATCGACCATTTTCGTGAAGAAGAGAAACACAAGCAATTCGTCATCCGATTTGCCAGATTGATCGAAAAGAGCCAAATCATCCTGATTATTCGAATATATAAACGAATATTCAAACGAATTAATCGGGATGCATACCGCCATCATTTGTGCAATTTTAATGTCGTCGTATCTTCCAATTCTCTCTTTCTTATAAATAGGAGGGTTTTGATGGTCTACTACGGGCACGTTGAAACCTCGTGTCACGCATTTTTTCACCAATTGGCGATAGAATTCTCTGGAAAATATTGAAATTGCTAAAACCGATGATTAATAAAAAAAACATATTGAAAAGCATACCTGATTTCCGATTCATCAATCGCATCCGTTAGCTTATATACAACGAATCGAATTTTCTTTGTTGACGTTTCCATCGCTCGGGAGAGGAAGAAATCTCCTGACTCCTTTTTAACTTCCAATTTGACCAAACTTTCATCAGATTCACTCTACAATAGTTTATGAATAATAATTAAAGGCTCATCAATTAATTACCTTTCCAAGTACATCACATGGTTCCATTCGTCTTCCTTCACATTCAATCATTTTAGAATCGAGTGAGATCTATGACAACACAATATCGTAGCCTGTAACAATAATAGTAAAAACACTGACTTTCATAGCCTCCATGAAGGGGTCCTTTTCATATTCCAACTTCTCCATTATCATCTTATTCGTGAACTTATGATGTTGTTCTGGAGGACGAGCAAGGAGCTATACAATGAGGAAAGAAATATTGAAAGTGAGAGAGAGAGAGGGCAAACTTTTGTGATTCTCATTCTAGCATAGAAATTGAGGAGTTTAATGTATTTTTGAGGTTGATCGTGTGTGAATAGAACTTCCATGGGAATGAGATCTTCTCTCTTTCCACTTTTGACAGAGCAAAGAGGGAGCTTAGGATAACTCAAAAAATTATTTATAGAAGCAATAAGGAGGTTTATCTTACTTGAGTGGCTTCCCTTGTGCTGCATACCATTCATCCATTCTCACACTTCTACATCTTCTCCGAATTGTCCTCATTCCTGCTTTAGTTTTAACCTTCAACGCTATCTCTGGTGCCTGTGAATCCTCCACATCCAAGGACACTCTATCAGCAAACCACGTGGGTTTCAGTTCAACCAATTTATAATGCCTTTCAACACGACCAGTCACGATTCCATCCCTGCGAGATGAATAAATCTTCAAAAATATTTAAGTAAGCACATAAATACGAACAAGATTTTCAGGTCGTTAGAATAGATAACATATAACTAATGTCAAATAGATCTACGAACAATTCAAACGCATTTCTCACTTGTCTTTTCCTGGTGCGCAATCGCATTTCAATTTGATATCCTTCAACTTTGAAGTGAACATGGCAGCTTGTTCAGGAAGCATAGTCGATGAACGATTCAATTTAAGCTCCTGTAGCTTCACACTCATTGACTGAAATAATTTTATGAGTATATATAAGGTATATTTGATCTCACATCATTCTCGATTGCTAGATAGAATGTGATCAGATCGAGATTCATTTGAATGAACAACTTATTCACCACTGCAAATATATAATCGCCCTTTGTAAAATATCTAACAACAAAATAAGGAAACTCACGACCGAAGTTAATGACAGGATCGAAATTTTCCATTCTTCGAACAGACGCATACAATCCCAGCCACGATTCAACACCAGGTTGAACAACCACCTAAGTGATTGTGAAATACTCCGTAACATGTATTTGCTTCACCTTAGGAGCCTTAGGAGTTCGCGGAACAAAGAACATTCCTCCGTTGAAATGAGCAAATCGGTTTGAAATTTCTCTAAATAAAAAAAACATTGAGCACATGAAAATATTGGAAAAATAGCCTGACATCTCCTGAGGATCGGCATCATTTGATGGGACATAACGAGAATTCTGACTGTAAAGATGAATCATGAACATGATATCGCTACATTTTTCATTATATTTTGTTTCACCTTTAATTTTATTATTATTTTACCTGAGTAGACACTTCAAGAATATCGATGTCCATTGAACATTCGTATTAGAATCGATATCTCCGGATAAGTCAAGATCAAAAAACAATTTACACTCGAAACGAACTTCTACTCGTTTTCCAATCTGAAATGATAATTCTCGTATAGCGCATATTCTTTTGAAGATTCAGGAACATTCAAGCCAACACTTGCTACTTTTAATAACCCTTATATAGATCAGGAAAGTAATGCTTCATGCATTAGTGAAAAAAACTCGATCTCACCTTGTCAGGATGCTCACAAAAGAATGTTTCACTAGTAGCATCATTTTTCCAAATAGTTTCACGTGCGAAAATGAACTCGTAATCATCGAAAATAATTCCGTGCGGATTCGGAAAAAACTAAAAAAATAGAAAAGTTAATTATTTAAACATATGAACCAAACGTACATCTTTATAACTGCGAACCATCGTCCAGAATATTTTAGACAGCGTTCCTCTGAATTAAAATGTGTTATATACAATGTATTGACTCTCATTTACACTCACGAATGAGAGATGGGAGGTGGTAATTCCTGAACTCGTTTTCCTCGAAAAGGCTTCTGTTGTGGTACCTCACGAGCAATTACAGTGTATACGTAGATCTATGAAGAGAAATTCAACTATATCCACCTGTGATTGTGTTTCAACGTACCCTTGATCGATTGAATTTAATTTTGAACCAATTAACCAGCAGATTAATCAATTCTCCCTTCGTTCCATGATTTGGTCGTTGCACTGCTTTAATGAGCTCCTGAGAAAAAACAACTAGATACAACCACATCATTGAGTAAACAATTCGAAAATATCAGTTTGTTTAATTTTGCTCCAAAACAGGTCCTAAATGGGTAGTACAGTTGCTGAAGTAAAAACATACATATGACGTAGACGAAGAAGTCTTCGACGGAGGAGCTCGATAACTTCTTGTCCTCTCTATCTCATCGACATGAGACATATTTCAATGTCTCAAGTATAGGCAACGTCACACCTGCAACTCATGGTATATTGCAAGGATGGTCTTGCGTACCACCACAAACGCGCGGTTGGAAATATGAAAAAGATTAAAATGACCAGTATCTTAAATTTCTATTCTCCGTCGGTTCCCAATGCGCATCTATCATATTTGCGCCCAATTTAGGCAACGTCACACTTGCAACTCATGGACCCTAAATTGGATGCATACTTACAAATATTTAAGGTACTTTCTTAGTTGATCCTCAGACATTTGAAATCCATGTTTAGAGATATCAGACATGAATTTTTTATCGAAAAAAGGGAAACAGGAAAAGTATACATAACTGGGTGTGCGTTGTGAGATCAAGTAAAGAAATGAGGTAAACTGGTAATTATCAAGTAACAGCAAGTACAACTTCTGATATAAAGCCGGGTGATTTACTGATATGATGATCGGGAAATGAGAGACCGAGGACGGAAAGATATGCAAAATTACAAGATAATTCATAAAAAAAACTTAGCTATACAAACTATTACTACAATTAGCAGAGGCGACGATTAACAAGAGATCAAAGATCATTCGAATAAATCTCCTCCGTATCTCTGTTGAGGCCATGCTGCTGCTTCCTCTGCACGAACTGCCTCGTCTTCCATATTCTGAAAAATAAAATTAAATAAAAATATCAAAATTGGCTCTTATTTGGAGCCACTCTTCAATCATGTTAATTTTCCTTCACTCACCGTTCCCTTGTTCTTCTTCTTATTCTCCATTGGTTCAAATTCCTTCCTCATCGCAGCCAATCTCAACATTCCCTTGATCAATTTCTTCCATCCAGCCAGAGATTTCTCCGATCGAATCTGTACACATGAATACATTATCTGCTCAAATGGCAATCTGCCAACCTTCTTTTCCTCTTCCTTCCATCTTTTCTCACATTCTTTCCATGCAGCGACCAATTCCGGAATGTCTTCCTTCACGAATACTGCACCTTGAATACTGAAAACAACATATCTTACAATTAAAATTAGAAATTTAAATCATTCGATTAAGTATATTCTTTGTCAAACTAACATGGGAACGATATTTCCTCCCTTGTACGTCCATCCGATCACTGCCTGTACAAAGTCTTTCCCGTGTTCGAGTGCCACCTTCAATCAGCCTATCAATCTCTTCTCTCCATTTCCTTCACTCACCCTCTGTAATCCCTCAGGAATAATATAAATTCCCCCCTTGGGACACATTTCCTTCGGTTGGTACATGTAGATATTGTCGAATTCATTGCGAGGCAGTCGACCCTGCATTCTCCTTCCTCTTCCCCTCTCTGATCATCCCTTCCCTTCACTCACATCGACGACTTCTCCTGCATTCCATGGATCAGTCTGCCAGTATCCAAACAGTCCTTGCATCACACTCTCTCCCGTCATTGGATTCGTCAACTTCTTCTCCCCGCAAGGAGGCTCGTCGTCCTGAAAGAATTCCCTCTTTATTTTGTAACAGTTTTCCCCACTTTGTAGATCCTTATTTATGATCATTAAAAATATGAAGTTACAAATAAAATCTCCTCACCCTCACTTGTCTTCCCATCTTCTCATACCACTTCGCCGTATTCGTAGGACGAACGTACATACGACTGTAAATCTGCAAGTAACAAATGTAAGTTTTGAAAAAAAAAAACGTTTAAAATAATAACCTTGTATCCTCTGAGCTCTCCCAATGAGGGGACATTATACGGGAAGATTCGTTGCATCTTGAGCACGTCTTTGTCCAAAACGTACCTTTAGAATGAAATCACTCTTCAATAAAAATAACAAAAATACACTTCTTTACTATGGTGAGCAAAGGAAGAGAGTCACATTCTTCCTCGATCATTTGATGTCTCGCTGTCTCATTTCTAACTACCCACCAAGTTACAGTGCTACCTTAGGGCAGTAAAGAAAAGAAGTGCTAAAAAGCCAATGATATATCTCACAATGGGTGATCTTTGTACTGTCCGACCAACTTCGGCAGTTCAACCTTCATCGATGTCATCCATTCGTCGTCTTCCTTACGAGAACGAGTGGAATGAGCACGCCAGAGCTGAGAGAGATCAAAGATCAATCCACTAAGGGGATAATCATCTCACATCCATCTCCCATAATTCATTCAGCCATTCTCCATTAGCACGACGACTTCGGAATTCTTTGGCAACGAAATTCGTCGAGTGAATGTAACGAGCAGAGACATCACGAATGGCCATTTCTTGAATGGTTACCGTATCATCAGAAAAGGCAATTAAAAAGAAATGTGGTTTAAGAGACGAAAGAATAGAGAAACTGCTAGGAAGAAACTAATTTTGAAGACTTCCTAAAGAAAATGCGGCTGGATGTTTCGGTCCATTGGGTCGTAGACAAATATACCGTACCATTATCGATTGCGAGCATATACAGTACTTTCTCGCCCTTTCCCATGCACGAATTGAGTGGTTCCGAGTATCGAGGACTGAAATATCGCCAGGTCGAAGGATGACATGGGAATGATCTCACGTCAAGTTCTTCTCATTCTCTTCCTCTTCATCATCATCGTCATTCTTCAGATTCGGATGAGGTCGAACCACGTCGATTGCTGAATGGCAAAATCGGTTGGACTCATCAAGTAGATTCGACTAACCAATCCACGTGTCCCTCTCTTCATCCCACATTTCAATCCAATAGTCGATAATCGGATGATTACGAGTCTGCTCTTTCTCATTGTTTCTTCTCTTCACTGGTCCCTTCTCTTCGTCTTTCTTCTTTGCATCCGGAGCCTGGAATGACCATTCACCGCTCACAATCAGTACTCCATATCTCGTAACCAAGACAACAATGTGAATAAGGAATACTCTGCGAGAAAAAGCGGGGAGGAGCCCCCCCCCTCCTCTCCTCACCTCAGGAACTTTCTTCGTGATTACTTGACATCTGCACACGATTCTCACTGTGAAACCAGCGGCCGAAGCGAGTGAGAAGAACATCTCAACCGAATCATTATTTCTACTCATCCAAACTTTATTTTGTCTGGGCAATGAAAGGTCAAAGGAACAACTCACAATAGCAGCTTCCTTATGACACGTGAATCTCCTCTTCATTATCTTCTCACTCATTCGTTCCTCTTCACTTCTTTCATCATCTTCTTCGTCATACATCTGAATGAACTAATATCACTACTAAATTAACCTAATAACAATAGGATCACTTACGGGATCGATGAAATTTGGCCAGCTACGATTCTGCACCAGCCTCTCACTTTCCTAAAATCACTTCAATTACTGCCCAATCGCTCTATCACTCACCTCAAATTGCTCCCACCACCACACAATAAATTCTGTTCTCTCCTTCTCTCGTTTCTTCTTTATTTTCTTTCCCTTCGAAGGAGGAATCATCGATAGAGCGATTGCAGCCATTGGCACTTCTCCGTTCTTCGAAGTCGAAGAAAGGGCTGACATCGATAACTCATCTACCGTGTCCAAACAAAACTACCGTACACATGGCAGCGAGGTGTCTCAGATGCGACATGTACGAGAGAAGATGAGCCTGGACAATCGATATTCTTATCTACCGTAATCTCATCCTACCGTACCTTGTGGGCATTCTCACAGCGAGTGCGCATCGCACGATTCACTTCTTGCTTCAGCCATCTAGAGGAGGAAATCGATGGATACAGTACGATAGTTACCGTACCTTCTCCAATCAACACCGTACCTTGTCTGCCAATTGGCATTCTTCTCTTTGTTCTCTACGTGCACTTGCATCGTTTTCACTTCTCCCTCGCCATCAACTGTCTGGAATACGGTAGGTTATCGATTGAAAAATACTTTGATCGTACCTCCATGGCTTCCCATTCATCCTCTTCTTCACTCTTCTCATCACTATCCTCTGCTGTTAGCTTTTTATGCTCGTTTTCCACCTTTTCCTCAAACGTTCATAATCCAAGAATGTATTGCTCCGATTCAACTTACCTTGATTCTCTGAGTGACAGTCATTTTTCTCTTTCTCTCCCATTCATCGAATTCACCCTGCAGGATCCGACATTGTCTAATTGACTCCTGTTCTCCCATCTCATGAGTTCGATCCTGTGAAACAAGGAGATACAGATCCAGTACAATGAGATACCAGTAGAGATACCAATAGAGTAAGCTCACAAAATATACCTTGAGACATCTCTCGACAAACTCATAAACTCTTGTCATAATCTCCTTCTGTCTTCCACTACCATTTTTATACGATTCGGCCTCTATCTTTCGATATTCTCTTGACATGTGAACTGCTCGTTTTTCCCATGCAACCATTCTACAAAATACATTCATTAAAATTGACTCCGAAAAGGAAGGAAAAATATCCAAATAACTGACTCATCCCTGTCCACATTATACTCTCTATCCAACAGCAGTTTCACTTTCTGCGATGGTCGATCCAACGAGGGAGGACGCATAACCAGCGGCTCCTTTGACGTCTTTGAAACTGAGAAATTACATTGTACCAAATATCCCATAACAGATTCCTACCAGTCTTTTTCGTTTCCTTCTTCTTCGGTTTCTCTTCCTTTCCCTCTACTTCCTCCTCTTCATCTTCAGTTGTTGAATCATCCTCCATATCTACTTTCTTTCCCTTCTTCTTCTTTGCAGGAGCCTGCGAAGAACATTTCTTTTTACTGAAATATAAATACACCCTCACCTTTCTCGCTCCATTCTTCACTACTTTCTTCTCTACCGTAGTCGATGATTCTGAAGATGAAATTTCAATCTTCACCGTTCACCAGAACGCCCACCTTTCTCCCCATTCTTCATTTTCTTCTTCTTCTCAGCGACAGATTCCATCTCCTTGTCGATATCGAAATCATCATCAGCGTCAGAATTACCGTCGTCATTGGCAATTTTCTGAAGACATCCAATTTATCATCACCCTCATTCCCAAATCGCTCACTCTGAATGCCTTGGCTGCAGCGAGTGTGCATCTCCTCTTGGGACGAGCTACAACTGATGTAGTTGGTGCTTCTTCCTTCTCCACTACACTCTTCTTAGTGGTCTTGGTTGTCTTCATTTCTTCCATTTCTGAATAGATAGAGATTTATCTCACCAGATTCACTCTTCAACTTACCTTCATCAGATCCAGACGTATCTACTTCATCCATCTTATCCACTTCGTCGCCCATATCTGAAACGAAATGCACCATTTGGAATCATTTCTGTATACCTTCATCGTCCATCTCTTCATTCTCATCTTTCTTCTTCTTTCGAGGTGCCTTCTCTACAGTTCCTTTCTTCTTCTCAGTGACATTCACAGCGGCCGCACGTCGTTTGGGAGCTACAGCCTTCACTGTGACCTACGTGTGAGGAATTTAGAGGGTCGAGAAATCCAGAGAAAAACATTCCCTAGGAGATTTTCAATGAAATCACCTCTGGTTCCTCCTTGTCATCTTCTGGGAGATTCGAATTTCGCAGTCGAAGTGAGCGGCGTGGGGCAGATGACATTATTGAACTAGCTAGACTAAAAATAGTGCTTATTCAAAGCAATAATCGAAAATTGCAGCCCCTTTCAAAGAAAAACTAAAATGCCAACAACGAGTCTGGACATGTTTATTTCTACTCTTGATCACACACTGAGTTTCTTAAATTAGTAAAAATATTTTTAATTTCATCTCATACAATCAATATTCGTGGCCAACCACTTGCGAGAGATATCCACGTAAGTGGCTGGTAGATCGAAATACTCACGATTCACACTCATAGGCACAAATCATTTCGATCATAACACGGTTTTATCGTAATGAACCGAGTGCTCAAACAGAACCATCATCTGGCATCAACAACATTTACAAAAGTGTGCGCAAAATGCATGTGAACTTACATTAAGCTAGAACAATAAAAATGAGTTCACAATAAGAGAAGTGTGACTACGACTGAACATAATGTAGCATTTTAAAATTAATGATTGATTATTATTTAGTATCTGAGGTAAGACTTAGTCTTCACGATGTGCTTGTCCAGAACCTCCCAGAATTTGGCGATGCGCGCCTGAGAAATAAGGGTTAGTAAAGGAAAGGATAAAAAAAATATTTGAATAAAAAAGCGGTATAAAATAATATTCAAGTCATATGCAATATTTTTTATAATTATCTCACCTTATCGAGATGTCGCTTCGTTCTGTTCAGTTGGATTACAGTTACACTCCATTTGGCGATATTAGGGTCCGTCTGAAAAAAAGATAAGAACCTTAAGAAAATTTGTGTAGGGCGATATATTACAATAAGAAAGAATTTAGTGGTTTTTAGTTTATTGATCATAACAAATAAACGAGTACCTTCATATCATCGTACGTCACGTGGAAGGCGGCAATATGAGAGAAGATATCGACGGGATTTCCATTCCATTGCCACCCCTTGAACTGCCATGCCGGACCCTGTAAATAAAATGCATGAAAATATTATCTCACAAGGTTACTATGGCTCCGCGACTATTGTCCTACATTACCCAACATCTCTGGTGTCCGGAATCAACTTGGAATCAAGTAGAAATGGGTTTTCAAGTTGGAATCAAGTACAGTACCCCTGACCCATTCCCACAAGTTGAAATCAAGGAAGATTTCTACCCCGTCGCGTCCAGCACGCACTTCGCCTATATGGTCCCTTTTCACAGTCGTGTTTTTTGACTGCCTTCGGGCACGAGTGAGATCGATTGCCTACGTTCCCCAGTTGGACCGTATTTTGGATGTGACCTTCCCCACATGGTCGTACCATGTGAGGCCTTTGGTTACGTATGGGGAAACCCATGCTCTCTATCAATCAATAATAGAGGAAGCTACCGTGATTCTCTCCGATTTCTAACGATCCCACAAGTTGGAATCAAGAACTTCCCACAAGTTGCCATCAAGCTTGATTCCAACTTGTGGGAATTGCTTGATTCCAAGTTGATTCCGGACACCAGAGATAAAATAAAGTTTAATGTAAGAATAATAACTAACCATGGCGAATACTCCGACGACTCGATCCCATTCTTCCGCCGTCAATTTCATCGGATTGTCAACCACACTTAAAATAAGCAAATTTAAATTTTATTTTAACTATAAACTAACCGATAGGGTACGGTAACATCTCCCCTCCTCCTCTGAATGAGACATTCGGCATCTCTCTTCACTCCCGCTGCCTTCTTCTCGTCCGTTGTCATGAAACGCATATCCTACAAAACATAACTTTTATTTCCTTTTTTGATATTGAAAAAAAAATTAATTGAAAATGGAAAGTGACCTGGAGAATATCCTTGACATTGAACATCGTAATGAGGGAGGAAGACGTCGCCGCGGGAATGATGATAATCGGAGTGCGAGACTGACGTTTCGCTGACTTGTTACTGTAATACGTATATTGCTTGACATGAACCACAAATGATACAATTCGACTATTTTGCATTTTTCAATCAAATCAAAATAAATAAATTCGATAAAATAATTCGAACCTATCGGGAGTGGAGATAGCCTGTGATGTTCTCACTGTAGAGACGGGAGTTCGAGGAGTCGGAGTGGGCACAGCGGGAGTTGATGGTTTCACTCAAATACACTATTATTAGACCTACTTCAAAATAATAAAAATAATACTTGGAATGCGTAGACACTAACCAACAGGAGTGGCGGGTGCACCGGGTCCTCCGACCCTCGATAGATTGAGTGAAGTACCGACGAATGTCGCTTGAGCTGCGTCCACACCGAATTCCGCTGCCTCTCCTGAAATATATATCGTTGGAAAGACGAATAATTAAATATCTTTGATTTCAGCGTATAAACATTTTCCTCTAATACAATTTAAACAGCAGGGATTTCGAACGACAAGAAGAAAGGTGATACTAAAACTAAGCGAACCTTGAGTGAACTGTTCCTGGTCGTATCTCGAGTATCCGGCAGTTCTACTCCTTGCAGCAGCTGCAGCACGTGCAGCATCCCTATCATTTCTGGGTGCACTCGAGGGGGCGGAAGGAGCGGATTTAGTGCGGGCCTGAGCCTCCTCACGAGTCTGAATATGCATTCAATGAGTAATGCACTCACTTGAGATCACAAAACAGAAAAGATAAATAGAAAATACTCCAATTTGTAGAAGATCGATACCTTGATTCCATTGAGTAGAGTGAGGACAGATGCGAAGCTCTTCGTTGCTGCCTCTAGACAGTTATCACGAGTGCGCCACACACGCTCACGATCTCTGATGAGAGAGAAAAGTGAAGGAATGTAAAAAAATTGCGGAATTCAATCACTATTTCGACAAGAAGTAGGAAATAAGTAATAGAGAACGAAGCAATATTATAATAGCAAAAAAGACTAACCTTAAATCTCCTCTGTCGACTTGCATTGTAGTGTCTCCTCCAGCGAGATCACTGAAAAGAGAGAATAATCATACATGGAAATTGATATCGGTGAGACATTTCGAGAAGAATATTGGGATGGAATATTGCTTAACAATAATATTAATTAAACAAACCCTTCATCGAGTGTCTGTGTGATGTTCTTCCTCTGGTTGTTCTTTCGCTTCATTCGAAGAGCAGCAATCTGAAATTAATATAATTATAATAAATGGTAAAAGTAGAGCAATCAAATACAAAATAAATAGATAATACCAAAAAAATGACCTTATCGGCAGTGAGTTGCTCGTTGAGATCTCTCAATTCTCCTGCATCTTGTTGAGTCTGCATCGAAGGGCCATCGTTGAGCAGATGATCGATTCGAGGACTGTAAAAACAATTTTTTTTAAGATTTTTTCTGTTTTCTAAAGAAGATAAAAATGTTGCGTGAACGTACGCTTTCATTGCAGATGGATCCAACTTCTGCTTCTTCCTCTCCGGTCCTTCAAGATCAGCGAACATGGAGAGAGGAATAGTAGAGGAAAGAGGAGCGAGAGGATCGTGGTTCGTGGGCAACTCCGTACGTTCACTTTTAAGGAATTCCAGCATTTCACGACTGCAATTAATTATTTATTTTAAAACTAATCTTTTACCTACAAAGTAAAATTTATTACTTTATTAAAAAATAAGTTACCGATCGGCTCTTGTGACGGCCATGATTCCTGCTCCGGAAGCATTTCTTACGTAGATGGCGTGTTGCAGATTACGATTGTCCCACAGGTACAAAATGGACTCCAATGTATAGAACACTGACGTCTACAATGAATAACTTTAACAATAAGTTCAAGTAAATTAAATAGAACTAAAACAATGCAAAATCAGAAAATAACTCACTTTACCATACTGGAACAACGACGTTTTCGCGTCCTTAGCGTACGCGACGTCATCGAAGATAACGAAAGAGCCTTTATCCTGAATTGAATTGATTAAACAACTATCCAAAGGGACAAATGCATCCAAGAACCGGATGATTTCGTAATATGAGCAAATTAAATAACAGCACGAGTATACTCGCGAGTACATCAATAGGAAGCATGGCGGTTTTTAAGTTTCATTTATAATATACTGTGAAGAAACTGACCGTGGTTATGTCACGACGCGAACGGCGACCGGCCACATATTCTTGCAACACGGAAAGTGGATCCATTGTGAAACCTGTGGTCCAACCACAATTTCAACGGAATATATCGACAAGAAGAATCAAAGCTACGCGCAACTGGTAAGACCACATAAAGGAGCACATATTACAACGAACAATTATATCACTAAATGAACAGAAACGACACAAATGAGATCGGAGGTCCTCGTTGCATGGCTCCGTTCTCACTAGCCATTTGAATGAACGATTACGGTAGTCGCTAGCTCGGACTGCCAATCGAGAACTAATTTTATTTATTTATTTTTTCGCGAAATTTTGAAATTTCATGAAATATATATTTCATGAAATTTCAAAATTTTTGTATTACATAAAGTTCATTATTTGTATGTCAAATATTTTTTAACTGAATGCGGACACTGCGTATAGGTGAAATAAAAATCATCAATTATTTATCGACGAACGATTTAGAACATAGATCGCCATTCATCAGTTACCGTATCTGTACACTCGATACGGTCCATCGGCTGGGAGATTAGCATTGTATCCGAGAGTTGGATATCTCCAGTATCCGTTGTCGTATCCTGGAAACAAATTATTGAATGACAAAAATTCATTATTTTGGAAATTATGAGATCGTACTTATAGATGTGAGGAAATACTTACCAATTGTATTCATCTTCCTGAATAATCTGTCATAGTATCCAGTTCTCGCAAATTCCGATGGCTCACCTGGCTTCAATCGCTCTCAAAATTATGAATTTATCAAGTACTTTCATCAGTGGTCTAAATACCTTCCGACTCTTCTCCCATGCATCTCAATCGATAATTCACGCGATACTGTAGACAAGGTGGCGAGAATGGATAACAATCGATAATCAGGACAATAGATAAAAGGATGAGAGCCGATCGGATCACCATGGTTGATTAGCAAGTTCACCAATTATCTCTCACTGATGAGAGTGGCATATCGAAAGAGAATGACATAGGAGACGAACACAAAGAACTGTCGGGATCTCTTGAAGATAATTGGAAGTTTATACTTGTCTTCCATCTCATTCGTCTCCACTACTCTCTCAAATCCTTGTGGGCCCGCAATTACACGGGCGAGAGAGCCCGAATGGAGGGGAGAAAAAGGAGAGAAGAAGTGGACGGATCTCTACCCAACCTTTTGTTACCTCGTCTATACTACTATACTCTCAAAAGAGTCCACTAATTTTTGCTTTATACTATTCCATCGTCGCCGTCTAAGGCTAGAAATTATCGAGAATGATTCAGAATGTCACTGAGGGAGTGTCAAACATCTTGTCAGGTATTTTCGTTAGTAATATTGTGTTGACAACGTCTTCAATTTAGCAGAGAAAGTTCGAGGATGGAAACTCATTATCAAAACGATGCCTCGGATCATTGATTATGGAAGAAGTGAAGGAATTCTTCAATCGAAAGCAGATGTGAGTACCATTTTCATTTCAAAACGAAACGATGAAATCTTGAGGGTCCGGGTTTCAACATTCCGGGGATTGTTCTGGCAGCACAAGAAGAGGCTCATGCAGTGAAAGAGACGAAGAATGGAGATAAAGTACATCATTGCCTGTACAAATCAAATGCATCGTGCTCTTTCAGGTGAATCTCCCCACCAATGACATAACAGTAATGCATGAAGCCATTCCCTTTCTGCCCGTTCCCGTTGCTCTTGTCTGTCTATTTCTCAATATTGTGATTCCTGGATCAGGTTTGATGAATCCATAAATGTGAACATGCATTTCATGATTCTCCAGGAACAATACTTTCTGGTATCTTGGCTCTCTGTATGGGTCAACCACGTATCAACATGAAGGTTGAGCTTTGATCTTCACTCGAATGAGCTGAAGTGGTTGCAGGAAGGTCGAAAATTGGTCACTCTGGTGGTAAACTTTCTCGTTGGAATAGCTCAATTCTTCACGATCACATTTCTCTTCGTTGGATGGTTCTGGA
The DNA here is from genome assembly GCA_000180635.4 of Pristionchus pacificus. Lineage (NCBI taxonomy): Eukaryota > Metazoa > Nematoda > Chromadorea > Rhabditida > Neodiplogasteridae > Pristionchus > Pristionchus pacificus. The sequence continues at coordinate 12,408,998 of CM026575.1, forward strand.
GTATCGCCTGGGGTGGATTACTCATCATTCATTCAAGTAAGAATTATTGAATCTTCAGAGTTCATCAGAAATGAGATGTTTGCAGTGCAATATCGGGAGGCTCTTCAACAACGAAGACAGGAAGCAGTGGCAACTGCAGCCATCGAAGCACTCACAAAGGTCAGTAGATGCTTCAATTTCCACTATCTTATTCTTCTTCATCGATTCTTCATAATTCTTCAACGAATAATTTGCTACTTTTTCCCAGGATTCAATTCTGCATCGAAGAGATGTGAAAACACTTGTGAAGACACACAAACAACAAACGAAGGACAAGAAATAGTGAAATCACACCATTTCTCGATAATATCTGTAAATACGGTTCTTAATAAATGTTCAAACATTGAAGAAGTTTTCTTGAGAGTGCGCACTCCCAAAGCAAAAAATGAGCGTACATGTTAGATGGAAAGCAGAGGGATATTGAAGAGTTCTCTCGAAGGTCACGTGGCTACAACAGCACAACGTGATACACAACGGGAAATGAATTGTCAGCATTTCACGCAGATATAAAATTGAATCTGCCCTGATCTGGCAATTGCCAGATGTTTTGTATCTAACACAACATCGATTCCCAATTCTCTCCTCTTGACAAGTTCATAATAATGCTTTAACTATGCTAGATATATTTCTATCATATGTTCAAAAAATATTTGAGATTGATAATTATGAGGAAACAGCGGTAGATCAAAATAGAGCAAATGTAGTTAACTACGGTACGTATTTTCTTTAAACTTTTGTATTTTTGCCGGTTCTGCGCATCCGTAAAATCTTCGAAAATTTCATGTAATTTTTGTTTCTCTTGTTCGTTGACTCCATTTCGCTTAATTGTATTGCTTTAAACAGAATATGAGTGGCGCTCTCAAGAAGATCATCGACGCTAAGACGTTGCAGTCTCTCGTTGCAGCTGGTTCCATCAACAAGGTATCTTATTTTCGTGTCGTTATCTTTAAAAAAAAATTATTCCGTATCTATCCAGGAAGGTATCCGTCTCTTCGACTGTACTTTCTTCCCCACTCAGTATCCAGACTATAGGAGATTCAAGGAGGAAAGCTATGGAAAATTCCCCGAGTTGATCGCTGCTGGATCTCGGTATTCATTCCTCTATTACCTTTTCTTGCTTCATTTCCTTCATTATTGATTCATGCGGGAATATTTCAGTGCATACAGTGCGTATGCGGCTGCTCACATTCCGGGTGCAGTTCATTGTACTCAGGGAATCGCCACTTATCCTTCTCGATACGAGAGATTCACCTACTATCCCGCTGACATCTTCGAGCAGTACATTCAACTGCTGGGAGTGCACAAGTTAGATTACTTTATTTATTACAAACTTTCAGAGTCAATTTTATATTTGGTATCATCATTTTACGATTATATTCAGGGATGAGCACATTATCGTGTATGGTCGTGGCCCACAAGGAGGCATGCTCTTCGCTGGCAAAGTCGCCTGGATACTCAAGGTTAGATCTTCTTTCAATTTATTTTCGAATGATGATTCGAGTTTGATGACTTTCCCTTCCTTATCTTATCTATCTCATTTCAGTCCTACGGCCAAGAGAAGCTTTCTCTTCTAGACGGTGGACTTGAAAACTGGACGAAGAACAAGTTTGAACTCAGTAATCAACCCATCCAGCTTCCGGTTCGTACTATTTTATAATATTTTATACCTCTTTATTGTAAATTAATTGGAGAATGTTTCCACTTCAGAAAGGTGATTGGACAGCGAAGGATCGTATCGGTGACTTCAATATTCCCTATGAGGAATTGCTACAGAAGGACGCAGATGGAAAGGAATTCATCGAGAAGATCGATGAGGTTCGCATCATATTCACATTTTCTAGTACTATGATAATATAAATGAAATTAATTATTAAAATAATCATCTGTATAGTGTCGATTCGTCGATGCTCGTGTGCGTGGCCAATTCGATGGTACGGAGGACTCCGGACTCGACCCATATGGTATATTTCAAATTAAATATTGCTAGATAGGAATCGTGACTCTCCAATCTAGTTCAATATCGCGAATGAATAATTCTTTTCTGAAGTTCCTGCCACTCGCATTCATGGATTCACGAGTATGCCCTCTGCCGAATTAGTCAATCAGGAAGGACTACTCAAGAGTGAACAGGAGATCAAGAAAAGTGAGTATGCCTACAAATATCGATTTTCTCAAACTATAGGGAATTAGCCACGTTGAAACTTCAAAGAGGATTAAAATGGAAGTAAAATGAATGAATATTGCAGTGATTCCATCTGGTTCGTCTCCCGTCGTTGCCATCTGTAATCTGGGAGTTCAAGCTTCTCTTCTCTCCTATGTCATGGACAGCGTAGACAGCACCACCCGACCAAGGATCTACCCCGTTAGTTTCATTTCTATTTAGATCACATTAACTTCCAAATTGTAGTATCCATAAAAAATGTAATTAATTAAGGGAAGTCTGAAGGAGATGGAGAAGCGAAATCCGAAGAAGATTTCTGCCGGTAAAGCAAATATCCCTCCTCAATGATCTACCATGCTGATTACGGTACTTTGTAGGTCATATTCGAATAGTTAGATTGTTTCCTTGTTTGTTTTGTTGGTTTATTCAATAAACGTTTTAAAATATTACGCTTTCAATATCGACCGGCAAAGGCAAGACTGAAAGAAAATTTATTTAGCCAATCAAAGCTTCGGAAGATCACCAACTTGTAATAAGAGAAATCACACGATAATCAGTCACAACTTGAGATCGTTAAGCAAGAATATCAAAGTGACAATTTAGATACAACAATGACTGAATAAATACTTAGACAAGCATGCGGACTAGCAGATAAATAGAGTGTACGATTAAGAAGCAGAATTGAATAGAGTGGTAATCTTAGATCTCATCCATATCATCATCAATGCCCAATTCGGGGAAATCTCCGACAGTCACATTGGTCGGTCTCACGAATCCTCCATATTTATCCATGCATTCGAAGTAGCTGCAAGCACGAAATTACATTATTCTATCTTCAATTATGATGCTGTCAAATGAAAGAACCGTGTACATCAACTACCTACATTACCTACAGGTGTTACGATGAAGAGGCAATGATATCTCGTGTTCACTTACCGTACTCCTTGTACACTTCCATCGTTCTTTCCCACGGGTTCATCATAGTGCACTCCTACCCAAATGCCCTCTTTGAACTTGGTCTCTCCTACGAAGGCAACTCGGCCACGACGAGTCATCTGACCCGCCACGCGAATCTCACAACGACAATCAACCTGAAATTGGGGAAGATTTCTCTCGAGCTACTTTATAAACGGTCATTCCAGATTACAATGAACGCCACATTCATCCGCTTTCATTTCAGAAGTCAAACTATTAGCTTAGCATAGCAATTCTCTATAATTTCAACTTTCCGCAACCAAAATAGTGTTATGATTGCACGATAAGATACCTTGATGCCCTCTGCAGCCTTCGCCTCAGCATTGTCAACCTTCTGAAATCAACTTCGATGACCCATCTCCCTTCCTTCTTTGCTCACCACCGTTCCCTCCGTCTCTCCCTTCTCTTCCAGAATTTTCTTCTTCCATGCTCGAACACTGTCTGCAAGAAGCAAGCAGATCTCTCATTGTAATCCCCTTCCCTATTTTCGCCCGTCCATTCTTTCCATTTCATTCTTTTCTCTCCCATCCATTCTCTCCTTCATTCTTTATGGAATTCGTAACAGCTTGCGTCTATTCGAGAACCTTCCATTCCTTTTCTTTTCCTCCCGTCACAAGGAGCTCTTTTCCCTTTTCCCCGATTCCCATATGCGATTATGGCTAAACGCCTCAGGGCAAAATAAAAAATCTTGCGAACGGCAGCAGTGTTTAGTGGGACGAATGGGGCAGACTTGCACACTCTCAGTCCCATTCAGTCACTCAGTCAGTCTATTCTCAGAATGGGTATTCAGAGTCTGGAGAAAGTCCCTGAGTGTGGGAGTACGACAAATAACTTGAGAAGGGGAGAGAATAACAGAGTCACAGGGGGAGAAGTTATTACAAGCTCTCACTCTTCTCAAGCCCCGCTAATTCCCCCCCCCCCCCTCTCTTTGAGGGAGTCGTGTGACTGAGGATGATGATTCAGTGGAGACCAGAATAAACTATTCCCTCGTTAATCGGAAGCAGAGAACCAAATGAATGAATTGTCATCTGCCATCTATTTCAGAATCGTCTCTGATAAGGTCAAAGATCAATTCTCAACCCACTCTCTCTCTTATCATACTCCTTGTCGTTCATCTCATACTTCTCGATCATACTCGCATCCTGCAAAGATCAAAGATCAACCCAAACATTCGATTAGATTCGCACCTTGAGCTCCTCATTGGCTCCAGAAGAATCGACGACGTAGAGATGCATTCCACTCTGCAATCAATTATCATGAGATGGTTACTCACTTCTCCCTAATTGAATGGAATGTACAGTCGCGACAAAAAGTATTTGGACACTTTTTCAATTGGCTGTAACTTTTTACTGGGAAAACATTTGAAGCTGATTTTTTAGGGGGGTATGGCATATGAGCTAACATGTCCGTGTACATTTTAGTAGTTCCGTAAAATTCCTAACTATTGCGTAGTGATGACGGAATCAAAGTGTACTTTTTCGAATACCTTTTTTTCCTCGGAGGATTTTTTCTAGATTGTCAAATTTTCTGTACATGAAGATACTTTAGCCTACTACACAGAAAATTTTTTTCGACGCGTTGCGGTCGCGAAACGCGGCGGTGGCGGAGCGGGAAATTCGAAGCTCAATTTTCATAACTCCGCTCCCAGACGTGCTAGAAACTCGTTCTAAGGATCATTCTGCTTCTTATGACGAGAAACTAAGGTCCTGAGAGTTTGGTGAAGATCGGTCATCATTTACATTTTTGGCGCCCAAAAATAACTTTTTCAGATGATCTGACTTTGACCAATCACTACTCCAAGGGGGAATTTTGTAAAATCATGGTTACCGTGCAGGAACATTGCAAAACCATCCAATAGTAACATCCCAAATTTTCAGAGCGTTTGCTTAACTCTCCCGTCAGTGGTGATCGATCTACGGAGGTATATTCAGTTCGACAAATTTAGCTTCTAGAAGTTTGCGATTTAATATTTTGCGTTCTATCCGAGCTAGAACCCTGAAACTGTGCGACGATAATAATGTGAGGGTGACTGATTTATTGCGTAAGTATGGGCTTGATTCAACCGCTTTTTAAAAAATTGAAGAGAATTTCTCTTCAATTTTTCACACTCTTCAAATTGAGTATACCTCCGTAGATCGATCACCACAGACCGGAGAGTTAAGCAAACGCTCTGAAAATTTGGGATGTTACTATTGGATGGTTTTGCAATGTTCCTGCACGGTAACCATGATTTTACAAAATTCACCCTTGGAGTAGTGATTGGTCAAAGTCAGATCATCTGAAAAAGTTATTTTTGGGCGCCAAAAATGTAAATGATGACCGATCTTCACCAAACTCAAAGGACCTTAGTTTCTCGTCATAAGAAGCAGAATGATCCTTAGAACGAGTTTCTAGCACGTCTGGGAGCGGAGTTATGAAAATTGAGCTTCGAATTTCCCGCTCCGCCACCGCCGCGTTGCGCGACCGCAACGCGTCGAAAATTTTTTGCTTTTTTTTCGACGCGTTGCGTCTTCATGTACAGAAAATTTAACAATCTAGAAAAAATCCTCCGAGGAAAAAAATTTATTCGCAAAAGTACACTTTGATTGCGTCATCACTACGCAATAGTTAGGAATTTTCCGGAACTACTAAAATGTGCACGGACATGTTAGCTCATATGCCAAACCCCCCTAAAAAATCAGCTTCAAATGTTTTCCCAGTAAAAAGTTACAGCCAATTGAAAAAGTGTCCAAATACTTTTTGTCGCGACTGTAATCTAGATTCAAAATCCAACTTTTTATACTCAAGAATAAATCCTATAATCTCAGATGATCTTCCGTTTTTACTGAATACCCAAATGGTTCCGAGTAGAAGGGATTCATTCACCGGAAACGAATTTCACGTGCACAAATGACACAGGAATAACCTCTTTTCTAAATTATACACTAACCGAAATGAGAGTTACAGTATTTAGAAAGACTTTCTATATTCAATCCCTACGTCACATTCTGTTTTCCCCTTTTCTTTGCTATTCTTCTTCTTCTTCTCTGCTCCTCATTTTCTGCCTTGTTCAGAATCTTTGTTTATGCATGGTTCTACCGTAACCACTCAATAGGGAATAGCCTTGCACCTCTCCCCTTCGTCCATATCATTCCCTCTAATGAATACACCAATTAGTCCCTCGATTGTTCTCGAAGGGGAGAAGGGAAGGGGGAATGCTCGAGGGGACAGTCTATTACAGTCTCTCTCTCTCTTCATGGGACGTCATCCTCCTCCTCTCCTCTCCTCTATTAACCATGCACCATTTCGACGTAGGAGAGAAAAGAGAAGAGGGGACAATCTTCTTCTCCCATTCTAAATGGCGTCCTTTTCCCTTCTCTTGTGTCGTCCCAATCAAAAACACGCGCACGGAATTCAAACTCGTCAAAATAAGCGTGGGTCAGAGATCGTCGTCCCTTCCCTTGTCAGAATAGATGACACCCACCAATGGACAGAGTGATTCGGAACTACTCTTCAAATATGACAATCGACAATATTTGGTGAATACCACAGATTACAGATGGTCAATGTTCTCTCTTACCTTAACTCCAAGTGCTCCAAGAGTCTTTGCATCGTCAGTGAGAGACGAAACAAAGTTTCCCTCGGAATTCCGCAGATCCACCTGGAAAAGGGAATTGAATCTATTTTGAGTGAAGTATGCTCCAGTTCATCAAAATGCACGAGAGAATCGCCTGACTCCTCTCGTAACTTTCTCGTTCCCTTTATTATCTCTAATAGGATTGGTCTCTTCCACTCTCTCGACGTCACGAATTCAGATGACTCACGACGATGACGACCCTTCTCTCTCTCGGATTCATGACTACAAGCAGGTGTGCAATTAGGCAAAGATAACGTGACCCTTCATGGACAGATGCTTATTCCAATTAGTAATTTTTGCCGAGCATGCCTAATGTGACATTTTCATGGGCGTGAAATGGCGCCTGATGTGAGAGATAATAGTCACATGAATAACTCGAATATAAGGACAAGAGGGGAAATGACGGGTGGTGGTCGTGTTTTTCATCCCTTGTCCGTAGAATAACTCGTGAGAAAGGGGAATGACTCACTTTCATCGTCTCCGCGAGAGAACCAACTACCAGTTCCAGCTTCTTCTGAATTAGATTACAATCAATTTCCTGACAGTTTGAACTTAGTGTGCCCACTTCGATTGCTTGTACAAGACATTAACCGACAACAGAGACAATAAAACGAGATGATCGATCTATTTTCGATGGAAAAACAGGTTTCCAGTGCACTGCAGTGAATATCGTTCCATAAACTTTTGCTGATACTACGAGGCAAAGGATTGCATAGAAAACGAAATGAAACCTTGAGATCGAGTAGAGTAATTGTCGACGGAAACTTCTTCTCGTAGGGAAATTCGGTGGCATTGCTTGTGATCTCCAGAGAAAGTACCTCAGACATGACCAGGCTGCAAGGAAAAATCAATAAAATAACTGCGGAATAATGCTTACATCGCGAATTAACAAAATCATCAAAATGCGTATCGCGACCGGAAAGTCCCTAAAAATGAGCCGGAGAAAAGCGTATACGGTATGCCAAAAATAGAGCTGAGTCATGATTATGATTACGTGGGAATTAAAATCAATCCATTAACCATAATAGATTTCACATTTGTAATGATGATTATGTTGAAGAATAGCGTCAATAATAATGCCGACCACGCATGGAAGGAATCGGACAGTTGCTAAGGACAATAATGTGTCCTTCTAGAGCCCGTTGTCTCCATGGCTCCTCTATTCTGCCCTCCCTCTCTACTTAAGATTGCATGGATGGTTCCCATTTCCTATTCCCTTTCCCTATGGATATCGATTGGCGAATCAATAAACTGGAAATGCTTCAAAAGTACTCGATTCTCTTCGTATCTCTTCTCCGTTCTCTTCTCGTATCGTACCCATCTCCATCATTCTAAATCGTCTCGTTTCCTCTTCTCTTCTCCACGAATATTCGTCTCCCCGTCCATCTATAGCCCATTTCCCCTCTTCTCTTCGATAGATTCCCTGCCCCCATCACACCTCCTCCCCCTCAATACACACTGTATGCAATATCTCCCTCTTTATTGCCTCTTCTTCTTCCTCTATGCAACACCTGCAGTGGCAATGAAAACGAGGCTGCCCCATCTGGTCTTCTCTGCGATCAACCGTCGTAAACAAGGGAGGGAGTCTGTAGTTGACTCGAAGGAGCTCCAATCTCATTTACTCCCTCCTTCCTTCCATGCAATTCTCAAGTTGCTTGCTGCAGTCAGATGGAGAGAGACGTATGTCATAGTTGGATGGAGGAGGAGGAGGTGGGGGAAGAAGGAAGGAAGGGGGGGGGGGAGCTCCCCCCTCTCCAACCTCGTTACACGGGACTCGTTACAGAACCATAGGGGGATAATCTGTTGTATCCCCCACTGTAATCAAGGAGAAAGAGAGGGGGAAATAACGGCTGATCGAGGGGAAGATTTAATCGGTGTTCACATCACTCTGATTATAATCTTCATCCATTCGTCAGATGGGAAGGAAGCCTCGAGAGGGGTTAACCTTACCAAGGTCTCACTTCAATTCAAGGTCTTTCTCGTGAAGAGATCTCTAGTATCAAAGTGGTCAATCTCTCTTCAATCCTTCTCTTCACTCTCTCTTCAGTCACAAGATTGGCAGCTTCTCCCTCTTATCTTCTTCTTCAAGAGTCAGTCAGTCTCGATTCCCTCACGTCCATTGATAAGCCTCCTCTTCTTCCCTATCAATCCCCTTCTGACCCCTCTTTCCCTTTCTATATAACCTCCCTCCATTCTGAATCTCCTTCACAATCAGTCGACTCTCTGTCTCAGATGGCTTCTCTCTGGGTACTTTCCGTCCTTTTTTTTCTCTCTCCATTCTCTGTCTTCTCTGCCTTCTCTTCATTTCCCCTTCTCTCTCCTCTCTCTCCATCTCTATCCCTCTTCCATCTCGTCGTCTGCCTTCTGAAACTCACGTCGAGGTCGTCGATCATCATGAATTCTATTCTCGGAGATCGTATCTCTTCTCTTTCCGTTCTCTCTCTTCATCCTCTAACGGTCTACCACTCTCCTCTCTTCCTCCATTCTCTCATCTCCCTCTAGAAGTCTCTCCACTCTTCTCGAACTATCTCCATTCTTCCTCCTCGTCTTTCCACTCTCCATCCTCTCTTCACTCTCTCATTCTCTCTACTTCTCTGTTCTCTCTCTATCTCTCATCTCTCCTCCCTGTTTACAGGGACGGGCGCGTGACGAAGGTTGCGAGAGAGTAAGAGAGTACGAGACGATGAGAAGGGGAAGTGAGAGAATGAAGAGAGTGAAGAGTGAAGAGACAAGTAGAGAAGAGATCAAGAGAGAAGGGAGAGTGATGAGAGAGTGAGAAGTGAAGAGAGATACCAGTGGGTAAGAGTGGGGAAGAGAGGGAGGAGAGTGTAGAACGAGTGAGAAGGGAGAGAGTATGGGGAAGATAGAGAGGGGACTCCCCTCCCCTCCCCGCCCCCCTCCCTCTCTTCTCTCATTGTAAAACGCGAGTGAGCACCCTTCGTGCCTCCCTCTATTCCTTCTCTTCCCCCCCCCCCCCCCTTCAAACCTGCTTGGCATACAAGTATAGTACTGAGAAGAAGGAAGAGTAGCAAGGGAGAGGGACAGATAGATACGCTATGAATATCGATCAATTATATCGATCCATCTATTCTTCTTTCCCTTTCTTGTCTTCATTCTTATCGTTTCACTTCAACCGACTACTCTTCAATTTCCTCCCTTACTCATTCTTCACTTTCCTTCTCTTCAATCTCTTCATTCGTCTCACTCATCTGATCAATCAATACTCATTTCACGTCTCAACTGTACTATTTGTTCACCTTTCTCTCTCCCACCCCCAGTCCCCTCCCCCTCTCACTTCCTTCTTCCTCCATCCATCTCCCCCTCCCTGTCCCTTCCATTCGATCGATATACCATCTGTCAGCCTCTTTTTATGTGTTGACTCTCCCATCTGACCCAGTCCTGACCTTCCTCCTCCTCCTCTCTTTCCCCCTAGGTAATCCCCCTTCCCTATTCATACCACCCTCCCTCCCACTGGCCTCTCTTTGTTCCCGATAATCTCCCCCCTTCTTCCTCCCTCAATTATATCAAATTATCGTCTCCCATCTCGCATCACTGTACTCATTCTTCACCCTTTCTCTTCACTCTTCAATCATTCTTCAATTCCTCTTCATTCACTCTTCAATTCCAGTATTAGACGTGTAAATAACTGGTGATGCTGTCCTTGTGTCTCTCTACAACTCCTTTCTCCTCCTCTTCCCCTTCCCACTCATCCGAATGTCAACGACATCCCTCTTCTGCACCCATACCAATGTAAGTTAATGAGATCGAACTGAATTGAATCGGACTACTAGACCATAAACTCGATGTGACTAAGAGAGAGAAAGACCATAAATGGTTGAGGGATCAAAGTGGAGTGGGGATAGTCTTACACTCTTTGTTGCACTGTATTCCATCTCTCTCTCTCTCTTTCTTCTCCCTTTCTTCCCATGGATTATCGAGTGTACACTGGGAGAAAAGAGAGGAGAAAGGAGAAAGACGATCCGTGAGATGGTCTGGTCACTGAATGAAGAGAGAGAAGAATTGATCGCTTTGATGGGACAGGTCTCTCCCTCTCTCTCTCTCTTCACTCCACAAATAGTGAAGAGAGGGAGAAGCAGCGGGGAGATCACTCGTTCAATTATCCCCTCTTTACCTTCCCTCTTACAGTGGTGCACATCTGGAAGAGAACGGAATGTCTCGATCGACCCCTTCTTCCCTTTCCAATTCCATCGAATCCATCTCATCCATCAGATCGAGGTGATTACTCCCTCTCTTAGTCTGTCCATTCATTGATCTCGTTCAGTTTCTCAACTCGATCCTCGATGGAAAGGGAAATTGATCGTCGTGAGAGACGTCGTCTATTAGATCTCTCTGTCTCTAAGATCCAAGGAGCGAATGTGCCATTGAGAAAGCATCTACTCGTGTACAATGCAGCTAAGGTCCTTCAGGTGTGTCCCTTCCCCCTCTCCCTCCCCTCCCTTATCCTTCCCTCCTTACAGAAAGACCTCGATGCCTTGGACGAGGAAGATCTGTATGCAACCCTTATGGAGCCACTCCATTCAACTATGGAAGTCGACCATTGGGCTGTATTCTCAGAGGAGACATTGAGAAAGGGAGGAGACAAAGAGGAGAAGATGGAAGTGGAGGAGAAAGAGATCACTCCTAATATCTGGCAGTGGATGGAAAAGAGTGAGGAACAGCACACGAATCAACTCTCGAACCATCAGGTGAGAAGGGGGATTTTGTCTTAGAGATGAGGGGTCGTTGAGAGAGAGGGACTGACGTCACTCCTGCTCCCGAGAGAGAGTCAATTTACTGCAGTATTTGCTCCTTCTGCTAGACAGTAGGCAAGGGATTGCGTGGGTGTCTCTATTGACTCATCCCTTGCAAGGCCTCTTTCCATCCTCGATAACAGTAGCTTACCATCCCCCCTCACCCTAGCCTTAGTGGGTCCAACCTAGTCTTGTCTTATGACTGCTCCCTCCCCCATCCTTTACTTACCTATTGCAGGAGAGTTGGTGCCTGTCTTCATCGTCATCGTCATCAGGAGAGTCGTCGTGCCCTTCATCCCCTACTTGGTCACTCTTCTCCAGTATGGGATTGGCATGGTCTTCGTCTCTCGATGACAGCCTTTCTCTCTATCACGACGATTCATCCTACTTCTCCTTCCCTTCTTCCTATGCATGTGGAGACTTCTCTCGTGTATGGGGAGAACCTCCTACTCTCTCTTCTCGTGATATCTTCTCTCTCTTGCCTATTGAGGCATGAGAAGGAAGAATCACAGTTAGAGGGAGAAGAAGGATCAAGGAAGGAGATCCATCTACTCCATCAAATAGTAAGACACACCACCATCACCCCCAACCAGTCAGCCACCATCAATCGTCCCTTACTCTTATTACATCATTATTCTATCTAATCTTGTTGATTTCGAGCGCCATTCCTATTCTATTGACGACCTCCCCCCTTGTTAAGTCCTTTTGCAGTCGAATCATGCTTGTTCAATCCCCTCTCTTATCTTAATATTCCCCTCCATCCATTGATCTCTCTATTCTTCATTACGGCAACCAGTCGATCGATGCACATCTCTATTCTATTCTCTTCTTCTTTCCATCTATTGACTGAGATAGATTGAGATTGTCGCTCTCGTCTTATTCCCTTGTTATAGTCATTCGAGGTATTCATCAGACCATCCATCCAATCGTCTGCTTGTCGTCATCTTAGTCATCGTAGATATCGTAGTCTTATCGTGGAATGGAGGTGTCTTCCCCCTCCCCTCCCATCACCCCCCCCCCTTCCCCTCTCCCCCTTCCCCTTCTAGAAGCCAGCACTCACTGTATATTTATTGTACACAGTACTCTCTCTCTGGATCAATCCTAGTTACTTGCCTCAATCCCCTTCTCATCCTAACTCAGAGTCAGACCCGTTCATCACACACACAGAATTGTCCCCTTGATCATCCCGGTATTCCATCAGATAGATAATAGAGACCGTAGTGTCGAGATAATACCAAATATACTCCCACATGTACATTACCCATACAAGTTCGTATCATCCTCTTATCTCACTTCATACCTCATCAATTCATTCGTAATCAATCAACTAGTGCTCTTAGTATATTGTACTATCGTCGCGAGTAGAAAAACCCATTTCCTCCTTTCGATTCCCCCCGATCGCCCAGGCAGGCTTTTCTTACTTCCCAACACTGGTCATACCTTCCCCTCCCTTCCCTACCGCTAGTTATGAACCGAGTAGTCAATACCCTCATGTACAGTATCCCCTTCCCTTACTATCGAACGGGCTACAGTATTCCTCTCTCTCTCTACCGTACTCATCATGTGCATACTTCTTCCCATCCTTAATTCATCTCGGTCATACCATAGTGTGGATCCTCTCAGAGGATGAATCTTCCTCTCGTTCATCCATACTGGTACCATCCCATCCCCTCTCTCTCATTACAGTATCTCCAATTCATTCTCAGTCCTCCCATTAATAACTCCATCGGGTTACTCTTCCCTTCCCCTTCTCCCCTTCTCTTCCATCTCTTGTACTTCTCTCCCCTTCGTGAGTATTCCATCTCATACACTTCATGACCAATCAAGAATCATACAAAGGACGTGCAAATCCTCCCCTTCCCTTCTCCCTGTTATCTCTTACCTCTTCTCCATCAACGGGATTCATTCTCATCCATCTGTACTTTACTCCCTTCATCATCTCGGTTGTCTCATCTATCTCTCATAGTCTGGTTGGGCATAGGGTCCCGGTACCCTTTCCCCCCTTCATCATATTCCATCGGGTAGTCATTTCCCCTTCACAGCCTTCCCCTCCTTCTCAATAAGTGCATTCGAATTGTTCTCTCTGTTCCCTTCCGAGGTTCCCTTCCATGCTTCACTCTGTGCTACTCATTTCTAATCAAATACTGTTGCTTCTTCCCCCGGGTTCAATCCATTCATTCACACATTCTCCCATCATCTCTGGTACCCTTCTCTCCATTCTGGTAGTCTCCCCTTCTCTTCCCTATCATTCTCCCATCTCTCCCTATCGATCCTTCCTTCTCTCACTGAGTATATTCACAATCGATTTCATCTACTGGTGTGTTCTCTTCCCTTCCATCCTCAGGTCGATTCTCCTCTCTCATTCACAGTAAGTTCCTCGTTTCCTTAGACCCGATTCAGTCAGTCCCTCCTTGCATTTCCCCATTCCTTCCCATCAAACAGCTTTACCTCTCTCTGCATTGTCTCCCATCCTTCCAGTGCTATCACCGCTTCCTTCCTTCTACTTGTATCTGTTCCTCCCATTCATCCACTGCTCTTCCATTGCAATTCAACGTGTATCAATCCCCTCTTCCCTTGACTGATTCTGAATTCCCGTCTCTATCTTCCACGAGTGTTCCTCTTCTGTTCTTGATTCGAGTGATAAATCGACCCTTTCCTCTCTCATCACCCCAGTTCGTTTGTTGTATTCTCTCAGTGGAAGATGTTCGTGTTCGATAGAGAGAGAGTGAATGGATAGGGTAGTCAAGAGGGAGACTTCCTCTCCCCTTGGGCCCCTTCCCCCTCTTCCCTCTTCCTCTTCGCACGTCCTCCCTGTATCTTTCTTTGTATTGTATTGTCGTGTATTGGGATGGGATCTCTCTCATTGGAGATGAGTGAAGTACTTAGAGTGGAATGAGATCGAGTGAGGGATAGAGGAAGGAAACAATTCGATGGAGAAGAGATCTAAGACTGAGAAGGATGGAGATCACTCTCTCTCTCTATCAATGATCTCTTCCCTATTCTGTGTGTGTCCTGATATCTACTCTCGAACTCGTCTACTCTGAATTTCCTCTCGATGACATTCATCCCTTCCCTTCTCTCTCTCACTCCATACGAGTCATATCCTCTCTCCCTTCTCTTCCTAGTGGCCTACTCCATAGTCATCATTGCATTTCTTCTTCCCCTTTGGTTGTCTACTCTTCTCCTTCCTTCGAATACCATCAATCCCTTCCTTCTCCCTCTCAATCGCGTGTACAAACCACTTCCCTTCCTCCCTCTCTATCAGTATCCCTCCCTATCTCCTTCCCAATCGTTGCCCTTCTTCGATCCTCGTATATTCTGGTAGTTGGTCTATCCCGTGTTCATTAATTGAACTCGTTTCATTCTCTTTCTCTCCGGTAGACATTCAAATCATTCGAGTCCGTTCAACCATCTTTTTCCCTTTCTTTAGTATCTAATCTATTCGTTGTTTGACGTGGTAACTCCGAATTACTTTTGTTGTCCTGAGAGAATGCGAATAAAAAGCAGTTGACATTACGACTTTCTTTGTTGGGGAAGACAGTGAATGGGAACAGTGAGAAAAGGGAAGAAGTGAATGAGGATGAATGAGGACTCGAGTGAAGGATCGTGTCTAAACCTCATTAGCAACTCGAATGGAATCATTCAAGAGTGGGAGATTGGGTCAGTCGTCTCTTTCTACCTCCTCCCTTGTCTCCTTTCTTCTCTTCTCAATAAAGATCTTATATAAAGGGGTCGGAAAGTTGTCTTGTGATCTCATCTCCCCTTCCTTCTTCCTCCTCTCTCAATCCTCTTACTCTCAATGCAACTTGGTTCGACTTCTCTGCTCCATCAAAAAGAAAGAGAGAAAGAGATTCGGAAACATCACACAAAGTTCTGGGAAACGGAGGGAAATCATGTGATCCGATAGAAATGTGGACACAGATGCAATGCAAAGAATAAATTCAATGATGCCATCGATATTACACAAACATCAATAACCAATCTACCGTATCCGATTGGTTGAAATCAATCATCCTTTCTTGTCATAAGATCACAGATCATATTCAATTCACAACTGCGACATAAACAAGAGGAGCAAGAGGAGCTCCACTCCGTATCTGTCTCAGAAAATCGTTGGTAATCAAAATAATGGTGTGATTCTATGAGTATATCTAGCCAGAAGAATCACTCCATTCACATCTATTTCTTCTCTTCATCCTTTCTCTTCTGTTGCAATCAGGTAGTCTCTTCTCTTACTTTCCTCTTCACTTTGCCGACCTTGCCAAATCGATTCAACCTTCCTCACTCACTTTTCATCTCTTCAGTGCCATTTTCTCACGTTTGTGAGTGACTCAGAGAGATGAAGAGAGGCGACTACTTTCAATTATGGAAGAGTAAGAGTCTGAATGGGTTTGATAGACGGAGTGGAATGGGTGCATGTAAATAGATTATAGACGTTGACGAGTTCAGTCTCTTTGCAGTGATGAAAGGGAGAATGAGATGGATGATAGAGGGAGAGAGTGGGGAGAATGAGAGAATTAGAGTGATAAACACACGTTAGATCCTGAGAATGAAGGACAACTGTTGTGTGGAAGAATGTTCCCAGGAGGAAAAGGGGTAGAGAAAGATGAGAGAGTAGGGGGAATGGAGAGAGTGAGAGTACTCCCTTTTCGGGATGGTTCAGTGTAGTTTGTAGTCTATTTATGAGTAAGGACGAGAAGAGAGAACGGATCGATTCATCTTATCCCTGTTCATTCTTCTCACCTCATGAACCGTCTCTCTTTTGCGAGGGAAAATTTATGATTTCCTGTCGACGATAACAGTAAATCTTTGGTATTTTGATCGTGTTGAATAGTGTCAAGAGAATGTTTACGACGAGATTAAATCCTCACCATCGATTATTCACTTCTGCAAGCATTGCAACTTCATTCAATGGCAACAATGATGACATTCAACCATCAGAAGGCACGACAATAACATTATTTTCCTATTTTTGTCTGTTCATTCTCTTTGATTGTAATCTCATTACGCGGTCTCATTCCCCACTCGATTCCTATCTGTTTCCTTCCCAATGCCTCCTCATCAATCGATCGATATCAATCCATCTACCGTATCCAGAATGGGATCTCGATACGATATCGTAGTCTACGGTGCGACAGGATTCACTGGATCCTACATCGTTCGAGCTATCGCCACTTCCCCTCTATTCAAGGTAATCGATCTATAATACCGTAATCGATCAATCGATAATCGTCCGATCTACCGTACTCATTCAGGGAAAGACGATTGCCGTTGCGGGACGAAGTGAGGCTAAACTTCGTGCGACTCTCGATGAGATCGTCAGAGATATTGGTGAGATGACTCATCTGGTGTTTGGCCTATTCTATTACCGGGAAGTATCTCATAGTACGTACATCACCATTGCTTCCCTTCACTCTTCTCACTCTTCACATACTAATGTAATTGGGGGTCCCACTTCTCTTCCCCCTCTCTCTTCTCTTCCCTCGATGTTTGGTGGTCTTTCTCGAGGTCGCAGTTGGTATTCAGGTGACTGGGGGAGAGAAAGAGAAATGGCAGAAGAGAGAGAAGACGAGAGACAAGGGAAAAGTGAGAGACGGACGAGAGGACTCACGTAAAACTAACAAAAAAGAGTGGGGTGGCTCTGAAGCCGACGATTCGCTTTTTTTCAGAGGGACTTTTGTGGGAAAGGGACGAGGGACAGAGAGAGGGGGGGGGGAGGGGAGTTCTTGCTGTTATCGTCAACAAGTGGTCAGACCCCACCACCTAGAGGACATCTATCGAGATGACCATTAGTGTTTATGAGGGGAAGAATGGGCTGAAGAAGGAAGGAGGAGAAGATGGAGGGAAGCAGTAAACTGAAAGGGGCGCCGAAGATGTTTAGATCGACCTGCATTCAATTCATTCTCAGGGGCTGTCTATGAGGGATGTAGGACGAACGATTTGTGTGATGTGGGTGTTGTCATAAAAACATTGGAGGAGTAGGAAGTGTCTCGTATCACTGCAGCTTCTTCGAGGAATCACTTCTTCCCTTCGTTCTTCTCTGATTCCCTCTCTTTCTCTGCTCTCTCTTCCATTCCCGTTCTCTCTCTCTCCTCTTCCAATCAGAAATGCACGGAGAAGAGTGATAAGATAAGAGAACGCAGACACGATGACGACTATGGGAAGACGACTCTCTCCATTACATGCGATCTCTCGCTGGTTAGAGATGATGAGAGGATTGGAGAGAGTTAGAGTAGTCGTAGAGAGTGGACATGAGGGAGAGAGACGGATGATGGGATGGAAAACTGTAAGGGAGAAGAGAGTGGGATCGTTTCCCTCAACGGGGACCAATAATCGTCCAGTCTATTCATTTCGATTCAATCTCCCCGTAATCCGATCGAAAAATGAGTGGGAGAAGATCAAATTGATGTTTGTGGGTCGAATTGGGAACAATTCCACTTGGGTACTCCACTCCATGACGAGAGACGACGATCAAAGAACTACCGTAATCGGAGATTCGTTGCAGGAGTCTCTGAGGTCTCGAAGTATCCGATCATCATAGCTGATACTTCGGATGTCGAATCTCTCGTGTCAATGGCCAAACAGGCGAAAGTGATCATCAATGCAGTCGGACCAGTGAGATTATTCATCTTTCGTCTTCCGTAGACACAGACAACAACGTAGGTTGTCTATTCTATAAATATCTCTCTTTCTCGAAGCTTCTCTGCAGAAGAGAAATGAGTGAGATAGCCTCGACTCTGATTGAGTGACTGGTCATTGTGGATACTTTGTATTCCCTTTCCAGTTAGAAGAGATAAAACTTACCCCGTGAAGGGACGAATCCAGTTTCACTCAGAACCCACCACTATTTTCAACGAAGGGGTCGATAATACGTGTATTCTCACGTGGACTACTGCAGTTGTTTTCTGTTTTTCGTCTCGATTTGCCCTTGAAGAGTCTTCCTCCTCTTCCAAATCTCAGAAATCACCTCGAGAAAAGACGAGAGAATGGAACGATTAGACACTTTTTTCGTCCCGATTTTCGCGCGATTTTCGAGTGGAGAAAAAGGAGGGAATCGAACCAGTTTGAAGGGAGGAAATGAATGAAAAGAAGAGGCTCAAGTGCTCCGAATGAAGGGGGTTCCTCTCATACGAACAAACGTACTTTGATCAGTAATAGCCCATCTTCAATGAATCGATGAATGGACCCTCCCCATGCAATCGGTGGGAGCTCCTTTGATCTATCCGAGGCTACATGCAAACATTCGATCTCCTTGTCCAAATTAGCATCAAATTCGTCTGTCTCTCCAATTACCGTACTCTCTTCACGCACTAACGCCGATTTAGTGCCGATTTTATTGTACAAGAGAGGGTAATTACAGTAGGAAAAGGTAGAGAGAAAGAGTCAACTACCACCCTGGGGGAATTACTACCATTAAACTGAATGATGGTAGGGTGTGAGGCTGGTTCTGGTTACGGTGGTAGATATAGTAGGTCAGTAGACAATGTCTAGTCTCCAATGGGTTATGGAGGGAATAGACCCATCCATTTTCATGTGAATCGTACATATTTTCCATTTTCCGATAGACGGCAGACTACCGTATGTGAATAATAATTCCTTCTGATCAGTAAGGGAGAAGGGAGAGAGGGGAGAGTATGATAGGGAGATAGATGAAAGGAGATGACAGGAAGTGGTCCTACTGTGAAGAGAAGGGAAGTATATCAGAATGATGAATGAAGAGAGGAAGGAACCCCCGGGGTGAAGACAGAATTATTCGAGATGGAGAATAGGAATTGTTGCTGAATGCAAGTGAGGGACTTGCATCAGCAATTTCCTAAAAATGTCTGTCCCGTCAATAGGCTATTTCGATCCAATTGCCCAGACAGATAAATACATTTGTTGTGCCGGTTGTCTGATATCGGTTGCAACTTGCAACTGCATCGTCAGAATGATTCCTTGGGATCAAAATATTCCTCGTTGTCTATCCCTTCGATCACAATCTGTTGTCGTGGTTTGACTTCCTCCCTTTCCCCCGTGCACAATTGCACATGATTTGATCAGATTCGACAGAGAAGGGAAGGGAAGGAAGGGGGAGGAGGTGGATAGGGGAGAAGGGAGGGGAACTTCCGCCGATCGCCAATCGAAAAGATCGACTCAAGATATTTGGCGCTGCTATTTTTAAGATCGTCGCTATCGTTTCACTCGATTGTCTTTGATAGCTGTCTATCCCACCACATGACATCCTCCCTTCCCTCCACATGCAATGGCTTATCAGATTGATACGACGGCCAAATGGGATGGTTGTGACCCGGCCAGAAAAGGGCACGGTGATAAGGAGGGAATGACGAATTGATGCGAGAGAAGGAGAGGGGGAGACTACGGTAGATCATGAAAAAGAGGAGATGTTCAGATCTACGGTGAATGAATGAATTTATCAGTGTTGCTTTCAAGGACCTGATCAGGAGAGGCGATTTGCTACCAATTTTCTGTTTTAAATAATTTCGGATCTGCGATGGTCGACCTTTAACCCTCTCAAATGGTGTGATCATCTGTGCAGATTAGGCGGTTGATTCGATGCGGTCAATCAAAGAGAGAATTGCCCCTCTTAATTGACAGCTCTGCAGATTGTCGTCAATCTCAGGGGGAAACCGATAAGATTAGAGATAATTCGAACACGATTTGAACTGATTTCTACCGTCATTCACTGTCCTAATGATCGGATGAAAGACGGAGAGAAATCTAATCATCGATTAGAAACACACTGGACAAGGCGCATTAGGTACATTTCGGATGCGAGCTACGCACGTTATTCACTAATGGGAGAAGGGGGATGGTATGTGGGAGTGGACTCTTCCTCAAGAGCTTTGTTATAGAAGTAGGAGATTGTCCTCTTTCTCTCCATTCAGTCTCTCACGTAATCCCCATTGTACATGATGGCATAATCAAGAGGTTCTCCATCTAAAGAGAAGAGGAACATCAGACGGGATCATCCTTCCATTCACACCAAGTACCCTCTATTTACTCAGAATTCTTCACAGTCTTTGTCTCTCTCTGAAAGACAAGTCCAGATGGTCGACCTGTCTCTCTTTCCCTTCTCCTCTTTCTTCTCCTCCCTCTCAGCCGGTAACCGATTCCGTCTCTTCGCTCCATAAATGGGACGAATTACAATCGGGTCCCTACGAACAAAAGCGATGCAAATGAGTGTGCATGGGAAAGAGAGGAAGTGAGGCGATTGAGGAAGGAGTGAGGGACCATCGGGTGGAGAGATGGCATCATTGGAATTCAGATCCAGAGAGATAAGGATTCGACCCTTGATATCTACTCCGCCAGCTGCTTTCGTTATCGATCGTCTGTCCTCCAGTCTTAAGTTCTGTTTATCCAGTCCCATTCATCCATCAGAGGGACCAGTGACGAGGGAGAGGAGAGGGGAGATCCCATTATTCATGGATATCCCCTCCCTTCTTCCCTCTCTAATTGAACGGGCTCCCTTTCTCTTCATCCGCAACAGCTGATTAATGGATGAATGAAGGGGAAGAATGGATTGGCAACGAGGGTCACAATGGACTAGACACCTTTCGAATCTAAGAGGGACCTCTTGACCCCTCTTTTATTCCCAACAAACCAAGAAATCTGTCGTTCCCTTTCACAGAGAGATATTCGATCTCAGTGGGAGGCCAAGAGAGAACTAAATTGATGAGAATCAAGAAAAAGAGGGAAATTAGCCATTAAAACTCGAGACGGCGAAGAACAAATCGAATTATCTAGACCACCACACCCTTCCTGGATGAAATGGGGAAGAAACGTGTTATTTCAAATGGATGAAACAAGTTGGCGCTTTGACCTGACTGGATGTCATGATCAAAGTCCGCTCCATTTGATTCGACAGGTCACAGCTATAACTTTTTTCTTCGACATCCCCTTCCCACCTTTCCGTTTGCTCATAAGATCGTTTTGTGACCAGAGAAGAAGGACTAATCAAAAAACTGGAAACTGACTGAGTAATTGATCGTTCGATTGAAATCGTATCTCCCTTACACTGAAAACGATGGAAATCTGAGGATGAAGAATGAGTCATTTGAATTCGAAGATCGACCGAATTGTTTGCCCCTTGACCCAGTCTAAGAGAGAACACGAGCGATCCACACACAACAAAGTGACGAACCTCTCAATTACTCTAGATAAAGGACGAAACGAGTTGAATGTCCAAGGGAAAGTTTAGTGAAAGTTAACGAAAATGGACTGATTGGGGAGGACAAAGTTCGTAATGGAGGAGCGCTGAATGAAAAATTACTATTTAATTAATTATTATTCATTATTTAATTTGCAGTACCGTCTGCACGGAGAGGCCGTCGTGAAGGCTGCTGTTGAGAATGGAGCCAGTCATGTGGATGTATCCGGAGAACCAGCTGTATGTTGATCTTTGATCTCTACCTTCCAAATGATTGATTCAGTACCTCGAGACGATGGAGATGAAGTACGCAGAGCTAGCCAAGGAGAAGGGAGTTTACGTCGTCGGAGCTTGCGGGTACGGTAGAATGATGAAGGGGTCGATCAATAACTGACTATTTCCTAGATGGGATTCGATCCCGTGCGATCTCGGAACGGACTTCCTCAAGAGAAATTTCGATGGAACTCTCGGATACGTGGAGACATTCGTGTCCAATACCAGAGGACCTTCCGTTAGTTATTTACACCTGCATTATTTCGAAGGATTGTGCGAAATGAATAAGAGCGTCCTCGTCCAGGGTTATTCCTTCAACGCGGGTACCTATCAGACACTCATTCTCGGTATCGCATCCGCGAAGGAAGACAATCTTGGTTAGAATCTATCTAATGATAATCCCCAATCGATTCTGCTCAGGCAAACTTCGCAAGGCCATTATGCCCACTCGCCTTCCTTCTCCCAAGTACAAGACTCCCAAGAGGTACAGTAGAGATGATTCATTTTTAGAATAGTTATGTTTTCAGAGGAACTCTGTGGAAGGTTGACGAACCCGCCCTACAGGGATGGGCCCTTCCCTTCATGGGATCTGATAAGGTACGTAGAAATTACTGTTTAGCGAACATTTAGATCGTCACGACGATTAATTGGTGTTGAAATTTCAGTCGATCGTTCAACGCTCACAGTACTATGATGCACAAGTGAATGGAAAGAAACCAATTCAAATCGCCACCTATTTCTCACTTGGTATTATTTTTTTACGCAGAAACAAATGTCAAAACAAAAATAACTATTTTTATAAAGAAAACAACAATAAATTGAGGTTCATACTTCTGGGCTCTTCTCGTCACTGGATGGGTTACGATCTTCGCTATTCTCTGCATGTTCAAACCAACGAGGAAAATCCTCCAGGCTTATCCCGATCAGTGCTCATTCTACATGTTCAAGGTATACCTATTTTTCGTATATTTTTTTTTATTAAACAATTTCTGAGAATTTAAATTATTAATGTCCCTTGCAGAATTCCGGCCCTACGAAGCAGCAGATGAAGGAGGCTTCCTTCCAGTATTTCTTCTTCGGAAACGGATGGGCGAATGGAGAAGCTGTTGATGAAGTGAAACCCACCAAGAAGGTACGAACGAAGATTGAGGTATATCTCACTGAAAGAATCGATTGAAGGGAGCAGCAGTCTGTCGTGGACCTGACCCTGGATACATCGCCACATCTGGATGCATTGTATCTGCCGCCTTGGCCATTCTTGAGGACAAGGACACGCTTCCCAAGCAGTGAGTTGATCTTTGATCTTTGATCTCTAACTAATTTCAATAAATGCTTCTCAGGGGTGGAGTCTACACGACAGCTTCGGCCTTCCGTGACACTCGTATCTTCGATTATCTCAAATCCTTCGGAATCACTTATGAGATGCTCCCTGAGAAGAACTAAACCATTGACATGCATTAATCACGGTTGCTAATAATTTATTCACCAGTTTTGCCTAGTAATAAACGGTTATTCCTGATGATTTCATTTGTTGGAGTACACACGAAATTGGGAAAACTGAATGTGCATTCAACCGTGTTCTCGAATCTTCGTTGGAAAGAGAGAAGAAGAGAAGATACTGCACATCCGGTGGCAAATTGCACGTGTGTATAAAAAGGGAGAAACGGAATAACATCCGATCTGCAGTATCACTATCCATTTTTTCACTGATAATTCGTCGAATCTGATTTTTTTGTATGAGTTTTACAAATTGAGGAGGGATGCTTGTACATTTGAACCATTGCAGAAATGCATCTTCTATCTTTCATCGTTCTTCTTGCCATGTTCATTTCAATAGCAGCATTGCATCCATTTGTGGACAGTATCACATTTCCTGGGGAGTCGGCAATCACCGTAATGGTACGGAATTATTTAAACTACGTCAAGTTTTTTTTATTATGATTGTTGTGTACAATTTTTCATTATAGGATAAAACACTCCGTAACCGAAGACATTTGGAATTTCTTGAAAGGAATATAATGAGACCCGTGGATGATCATCCAAGAGAATGATTTTGATGTTGTCTTGTTTTTTTTCTTTGTTTTATTTCCATCGCTATTCGCTAATCTCTTGTCGACGGTGTTTGATTTATCGTAATGATAAATCGGTTTATCATCAACTAACTCAATAATAATAGTCTGCATACCAAGCACATTTTTCAAGCAGGTTCTCGAATCTTTGAGAGAGTTGAGAAAGGAAAGTTACTGACAATGAAATACACAATCTGTGAGCACGTGAAATTTAACGAGAACACAATGAGAATAACATTCGATCTGCTGTTTCCTTTCATTTTCACTATTTCGCTGCTGTTGATATCTCACGAATTCTTCGATTGCCAATGATTGATCACTTATAGAAATGCGCTTTTGCATCTTCGTCCTCATAATCGTGCTCTTTACTGTAGCTTCTGCTCGCACGTATCACTATGCTGATAATGTCCCCGGAATTGTGGGAAGCTCAATCAGTATCAAGGTTTGTCTATTCCGATTACTTCTTCACTCGATATCTTCACTGCAGGACACAACTCTTCGAACGAAAAGAGGATTTGATGTTCTTGAGAGAAGTTTGATGATTCCAATGGATGAACGAACGAGAGACTGATCATTTCTACGTCTCGAACTCTAACCTTCCCATGTAATCTCGTTTATCACTTTTCATCACTACTTTTGACCCCATCAGATGACGATGGCAGAATGATTCTGCAAATAAATCTCTAAACACATCTCTATCCACAAATGTCACATCTGTTCTTAATAGCCTAGTAAAGGGAGACTCAAGTGAGGCTGACATCGATCATCAAACCACTCTATTCATCTCGATATCTCTCACCCTTCCCTTCCCTCTTCTCTCCTTTTCTACCACTCTCTTATCACTTTCCAGAGGGTACACAGTTCACCCCTGTAAATTGATAAGAATGATCAATTCCACTCAAAATTTCACTCGGGTTTGTCCCTGAACCCATTGCCCATTTCAATGACAGTTTGAGTAGAGTAAGTTGTTGATCGAATAAGGGGGAGAATCATGCTTCATCCTTCCCTTCTTCTCTCTTTCTATTTACCCACACAATCGCCTCATATTCCCCATAGATCGTTCGATTCCTTCGTTTCACAGTCACTATAACGCCCCAAGTTGATTACTATGCTCTTTTATCCGTTGAATTTCCCTTCCCAAAAGTCAGCACTTCACTCAGTGAATTCACTACTCTTGCTTATTTATTCTTGCCTTTTCTCATGCTAAATATGCACGAATCTCTTCCAATATGGTCCTTCGCCTATCGATGTGAGTGATCATCCGATAGATTGGTCTATTTGAGAGAGGGCAGAGAAGGAAACAAAAACTCGTAAAATGAAACCCCTCCATACTTTGTTTCGCATTCTCTTTTTCTCTCTTTTCTCATCATCCCTCTTTGTCTCTCCTCTACAATATTGGCTGATTCACGCATCTCTTGACCCTTCTCTTCCTTCTTTTCCTATCTTTCTTCCCTGATCATCCTATTATTCGAATTCATTCTCAATTTTTGAATTAATGGATAAGCAATATTCTCTCGAAAGGTGTTAGATTCAAAAGAGTACAAATCCCCTCCCCCCTCTCTCTCCCCTCTTCTCCAATCCCCTCATTATCATTGTGTTTCTGTGGCAACGAAGAAACGGGTGCATTTCCAAGTCCTCAAAATAGATCCTTACTCTCTCTTACCATCGGGATGACCTTGACACCTTGATAATTCCTCCCTTCTCGCACTCCGGATGTGGAAAATGGCAGGAATTCCGCTTTGTTTGTTTTCGATAGAGAAAAAGTTTCATCGGGCGCCCATTCCTCTATTTTCTTCTCATTTTGCCATTTCCCTTCATTGCAGAAGTCTTTTTCTGAATCGTTTTATCTTTCGAAGTTTATTCTCTCGTTTCAGAAATGGGTTCGAGGAGTTTCTTTCCTCTGAAGGGACCGTCCATTGAGATGGACAAGACTGTCATAACTATCAATCCACGTAAGATTATCGATCGAATTCTTGGGTGAAATACATTCAATTTAGAAACGACCATTCGCGTCGCTGACATTTTGAGAGTGGATCTCGATAAAGGTAAATGTCAAACGCTTCCTTACCTTTATCACCATTAAATGATGTGATATTCGTTGTCATTCTTCGATGATTCCTTCCTCCCTTCATAGTCATTCGTTCTTCCTGTCTCCTCATTCCTTTCCCTTCGTTCCTGCCGATAGGGCGGTTATGAGGGAGAGAAAGCTCTTCTGTTTCAAGAACTCGAGTTCCCTCTTCTGTTTATCCACATCTTCTAGAGGGATATTTCCATCAAGAGATCAGAGTCTTCGAAAGATCTCCCTTGGCTTCTCTCTCTCTCTCTCTCTCTCTCTCTCTCTCTCTCTCTCTCTCTCTCTCTCTCTCTCTCTCTCTCTCTCTCTCTCTCTCTCTCTTTTTCGATGTTTCGATGATCTCTCCCATTTCTTCCGTTTAAGACAGATGCAATTGAATAGACACTACAAATCCCCTTTCAACAAACTCCGATAGACTCTCTAGACGGGATTCGGTTTGTACCAGCGGCCCTTTTAGCCATTGAAGTTTGTGACCACGGCTCTGATCGGAATCATTTCCGAGAATAGGCCTAATGTCAATCTCGTGTTTATGACCCTCTCCCCTCTATCGATGGAATGAGGAATACCATGATAATTTTCCGTAAAGAGGGTGAAAGGCGAGAGGTGTGCGAGAGAGTCAGAATTATCATTACGCCCTGGTTTCCTGATTGCTGAACGATCAGTTATCGATTATTTTACTCATTTGTATTTTATTTCAGATGGAAAGGAATCGTCCACTGTCCGCATTCTCCACTATCCTCTTATCAAAGAGCGAAGGAGTAGGAAGTAAGAACTTCTTTTCTGAATGGTGCTGATCTTTGATCTCTCAGGGAAGTCTCGATCGACTTGGCACCGGAAGAAGCGAAGGAATTACACGAAGCAATCAAGAAATCCATATCATTCAAGCGTCCACGTAAGTCACAATTTCGATATTTTTGATTCATGACGAATAATTTGAGCCCATCGCCCTCGTAATTCGTCCAAGAGACTTCTCGTCATTGTAAATCCTTTCTCGGGACAGCAGGTGCGAATAATTCCAATCTGATATCCTACAACTGAAGTCTTTCAACGAGTTCGTTACAGAAGGCTCGTGATCTCTGGAGGGACGAAGCCGAACGAGTTCTATCTGATGGACAATGGCTGTGTGAAGTCGTTGAGACGAGTAACTTATTAATTTTTGAACCCAGAACCATGCAATTCTGAAGTATGAAAAACAGAAAAAAAACTGCTCCATTCAGCCCACCCCGGACACGCCGTCGAAATCGCGAAAACGATCGATCTCGACAAATACGCGGGCATTCTCGTGAACAGTGGAGATGGACTCGTGTCAGAGGTTCGACCCTTCCTCTGACCCATCGAACTACCGTATCTCTAAGGTATTCACTGGTCTCCTCCTTCGTCGAGATAGAGAACGTGCTCTCAAACTGCCGATCGGTCATCTTCCCGGGGGCACTTCCAATGCTCTGGCTGCAGCAATCTGCTTCGCTTCCAAGTGAGTTTTCTGTAGTCCAAGCGGGTCAGACTGTCCATCGACCCGTTTGTACTATGCAAAGCTTACAGTGAATCGTTCTCTCCTCGATACGGATTCATGAGGGAAGCAGCAGTTATGGCAGCACGACCAACCTATCGACCATTGAGATTATTCAAGGCGGAAGTAAGGAATCTGAGTCATCGAACTACCGTAATCAGTCCCATTCAGGTGGAAGGATCGGGAAGAGTGCCGATGTTCATGTCCACCACGTGGGGTCTCATCGCGGATATTGGTCGGTTACGGTAGAATAATTGTTTATTGATTTTCTCTGTTCAGACATCGAAAGCGAGCGGTTCCGTTGGGCTGGAATGATCCGATTGCACATTGAAGCCATTCTCATCATCGCCCGTTAGTTCACCTTTTCAAGGGAAGATCAAAGATCAAGATCCATTCAGAATTGCCGACCACTTGCAAATATCGCGCCCGAATCAGTTACATTCCAGTTGGCGATAAGGAACTCATTCGGAAAACGATGCTCAAGTGGGCAATTTTAACTTTTAAAGTTCGTTAATAAGTCTATGAGCATGATTTTCTGTACAGATACAATGCGGTACGTCATCTATTCGGGAAGAAACACTTCAATTTCGAACCCGTGGAGGAGGTAAGGATACCAATTCGACCACAATAAATTCAGACAATTTGAGTACACTGGTGAATCTCAACCGTCCGGTCATTACTCATCAATGGCCGAAGCTCTTTCTGCATCTTCCGCTCCATGCTCAACAGCTCCAAAATTGCCCCCGCTTGATCAGGTACAATTCCTTCTTTCCTTCAATTACTTGGGATGATAGATAGTTCTCTCATTGCAGCCGATAACGTCCTCAGCATTCACTGTCGTAGAGGGAGAATACGTCATGGCGAATCTGACCTCACTCAGTCATCTTGGTGAGAATTCTTTCATCTATACTTCGATTGCTGAAGATTTTGAATCTTGAATGACGATTCGATGTCTAAATCCTCAGGATCGGATCTTCCGTATCTTCCATCATCTAAACTCGACGAGGATGATATATTCTTCTTGACTCTCATTGATTGGAGCCTCATCAAGCATCGTCTACAAGTATCAAGTCTTTCCAATATTCTCCATTTCACTCAATGTATTTCAGATTGGCACTCTAATGATCACAATCGATGGCTCTCGCCATCTCGATTACGCCTGTTTCCAGGTTAATTTCTATGAATTAAATCCCACATTCGCAGTCCATCCCCACCGATTCTGCATTTCTCGGTATTGTGAGGCACCTCCTCCGTCACCTCGTTACCTCTTTCACTAAAAAAAAGAAGACCTATTGAAGGTGATTCCCGTACGTGCGTGTCGTATCGAACCATTGGACGGATGTGGAGGAAATGTAGCAGTAGATGGAGAACCGAAGGGAAAGGGAAAGGCTTTCCAGGTATGACTTCTGAATACATCCGATCGATAAATATTCTCGTTTAAGGTGGAAGCCCTTCCCATGTCAGCCACAGTGATTGCTAGAGAAGAAGTGAAGCGATAGTAGTGCATTGTAGTGGAGCAGCGTATAAATTGTATTGTAGATATTTTAGTATATTTATTATGGTATTTCCCTTCACAAATAATCGCTGCCATCTCTCTCGACTGTGATAAGAGGCCGTTCGCGTAAGAATCGGACAAGGGTCGGCACAGTAAAAAAATAAGTCAATTCTCTCAAACTTTGGGTGTTGGGGTTCTTGAGGGTGCTGAAGACGATGGGCATATTGGTTTTTGCCGTCGAGCCTCCGTTGGCTCCATACGACGTCACGTCGATATCGGTTTTTTCCCTATTTCTCGGCTATAAAAAATGCTAATTTTATGAAAGTCTCGTACCCGTACCAGAATTTCATGGCGAATACGCCTATCTAAATCATTTTTCATAATTTTGTATAATAATTTTTAAAAATCGAAATTTTGACTCTTTGATGCCCAGGCAGAAATTTATACATGGTTCGAACCGCAATGACGAGAGGATTCGAAATCTACAATTTGAGCCAAATCGATCCAGCCGTTTTGGGGGTGTTCGCGATTTGTACAGCAAAAACGGTCTGAGAACGACGCCCGTCCTTTGATCTACCCTCTTCCCTCACACTAGGGAAGAGGGTAGATCAAAGGACGGGCGTCGTTCTCAGACCGTTTTTGCTGTACAAATCGCGAACACCCCCAAAACGGCTGCATCGATTTGGCTCAAATTGTAGATTTCGAATCCTCTCGTCAGTGCGGTTCGAACCATGTATAAATTTCTGCCTGGGCATCAAAGAGTCAAAATATTGATTTTTAAAAATTATTATACAAAATTATGAAAAATGATTTAGATAGGCGTAATCGCCATGAAATTCTGGTTCGGGTACCAGACTTTCATAAAATTAGCATTTTTTGGAGCCGAGAAATAGGGAAAAAACCGATATCGACGTGAAGTCGTCTGGAGCCAACGGAGGCTCGACGGCAAAAACCAGCATGCCCATCGTCTTCAGCACCCTCAAGAACCCCAAAACCCAAAGTTTGAGAGAATTGACAGAAATTTTTTTACTGTGCCGGACTAGTCTCAATTTGTCCGATTCTTACGCGAACGGGCTCATAAGTATTTAACGTGCGGATAAAACTGGCTTTAGTTCAGATGGTTCATATCAAAATGTGAATCCATATTTCAAATATGCTTGAATGATCATCCATGTGATCAGTGCAACACCAGCAATGGAAACGAGAAGATTGCAAATGATTACGAGAGGAACGATCGGAGAGAGGGAAGACGAAATCTGCAAGAATAGAAAAGTAAGGACCAAATTATTGAAACGCACCTCCGATTTCTCATTACCTTCAGCAACGCGAAATCTTTGAAAGTACTCGCAAATGAGAGCAGTGGCGATAAATGTTACTGGAAAGATTTTTCATTGAATATATCTAGCAATTCTTACGAATAATAGTCATCATAATATGTCGTGGCCAATTCTGATAGAATGCCTGCAGTCCAGTCTTTCCGAAGGCTAATGACGTGGCGCATGTTGTTGCTAGAGGAGAGATTTACTAATGGAAAACGTTTCAATATGTGGATACATGCACAGATCCATGATGCAGTTCCGAATGTCCAATGCAGCCAATTGTAACAGGGACGGAGTGGAGAATCAACTGAGGGACGACAGATACCGAGAAGAACCTGCATTCGATGTTTTTTCGCTTATTTCGACCCTCCCTATAAAAACTTACTTGAAAGCACATGAATGCATAAGTGACAGTGCCGACCAATGTGTGGATTATTCCCAGATACGTCTGAAACGAAGATCGCATATTTTTTATTCCGATTTGAACTGACATCCGTTGGACACTCAATACTGCATGTCTTTACTTTCCATCCCAGACTGTAATAAATGAAGAAGAAAGCGATGGAAGCACAGAGGAAGGAGAGAAGCATGAGAGGTCGGTGAAGCTGGAATGAAGATTAGAAAAGTTCATGAATGAGTTCACTCACAGCCCACCAAACAGGAGCAGTGCAGCAAGTTGATTCCGCATTCTTCAGATATCGTGCAGAGAGTATAGCTGTAGAACCGAAGATCCACCAAGCTGACATCATTAGAACTGCTGCAATTGCAAAAATTCACGTCAGATTGAATGACAATTGACGAACCATGAACGATGGCAAATTGTTGTTTGATCTTTCGTGGAGGCGAACTTTGATGGGCAGAAGAGGAGAGATCAACTGTGAGAAAAAATATGAATTTAAATATGTAACATTTTTTCTACCATAACTGCAGTTGTAGCAGAATGAAGCCGTAGTTGCTGAGACCCATGGGAAAAATTCAGTATCCATTAGAACATGGCCGGATTTTACCAGAGCTGAACATTGCATGAAATGCACTTGTACTGTAACTGATAAACTTACAGACGGGATCAGCGTATCCTCTTACGAGCATCAAATTGTACTTTGACGAACCGGAGAGATCGTAAACCTAATTTATTGATACTCTTTTTTGAGGTGATGAACATCCTTACTTTGAACAGAAAGGTCGGATCCCCGAGCAATCTCGGTACGTGATTCCACGTACCCTAAAATATTTTTCTCTACGCCCTAATCTCCTACGCCCTACCGCACAAACAAGTTTCCCATCATCTCTAGCGACACTTGTTTCGGTGATGAATCCGTTTGGTGTAGAAATGACTTCATTCTTGGTCTTATCATTCCACGATACTCGAAATGTACCAGTTCCATTCGTTCCAAGGACACATTCCAGTACTGTATCAAGTTCCTGCAGTGGAAATAACAGTATTTTTTTGTAAATGGGCTCGTGAAATTGGATGAATGGTCACCATAATTTCATTATCCGATATTCCAAGTGCAATCCAATGAATGGACGTTGGCATGTTCATTTTAGAGATATCTGCTGAGAATTCAAATCGAACATCCATTGCCGTTCGCCCCCAAATCACTGAAAACATTCATAACCAAATTTTTTCCGGTTTAAGTTGTTATTCAGGCGAAAATGAAACTCTTTAGACAAGTACGTTACCTGAAGTGGTACAATTAGATCCTTTGTCGACGAGATGACATCCATTGGGAAGAATCATGCAACCACGAGTACTTCCGCACCCATTCGAAATAACTACAATCGAATCGTGAAGGTAATAGTAATCCGGCTTTCAATAATGTTTGAGCTCATTTCATTACAATTAATCCATTCCATTTAGTTTGTGAAAATCAATAACCACTTACCCGAGTAGTCGTAAGCAGTAGTGAGAATCAATAGATGTGCAACAATTATTAGACACAGATTCATTGCAAGTTTGCCCAGTCCGACTGAATGTCTTCCCAAACCGGAGATTGAAAGAGGCAAAAGAGAGAAGAGAATGTAGGAAATGTGAATGAAGTCTGATGTCTAAAGATTCCACAGCTCGCCTAATTATGGAAAGCTTGAGTTGATGATCATCGGAAAAAATATTAGCACAATTAAAGTTCCACAATTTATTCCGTCTCATAGAGTGAAACCGTATGCGAGATAATTTTCAACTAGCATCCAAGTGATGATGGCAACTCCAGCTATCGCCACTAGTAGATTGCATACGATGACGAGAGGAACGATCGGAGAGAGGGACGGAGACTGTAAGTATATCGTATGAGATATTCGCAACTCATTTTCACCTCCGATTTCTCTTCCGGTTTTCGAAATCTATGAAAGTACTCGCAAATGATGGAAGTGGCGATGAATGCCACTGGAAAGAGTTCGAATTCGAATGATCCACTCTGAACTCACAGATCACAGTCATCATCACATGACGTGGCCAATTCTGATAGAATGATTGGAGTCCAGTCTTTCCGAGTGGAATTGCCATAACGCAGGCCGTTGCTGTAGAAGGAAAAGTATTCTCGAAGAAAAAATGGGGAGGGTACATGCGCAGATCCAAGCTGTCGATCCGAACATCCAGTGCAACCAATTGAAGCAGGGACGCATTGGAGAATCAAGTGAAGGTCGAATGATACCGAGAAGGAACTATAAATAATGACAGGAATTCAGCATGTAATCAGAATTCACTTGGAAGCACATGAAGGCGTAAGTAACGGTTCCGATTATCGCATGAAGTTGTCCAAGGTAGTCCTGAGAAATATGAAATAATGGAAGGCGAGTGTGAACTCTTACATCGGTAGTGCACGCGACATTGCACGTCCGTACTCTCCATCCTAAGATGTAGTATATGAAAAAGAAGGCGACAGTTGCACATATGAAGGAGAGAATCATCAATGGTCGGTGAAGCTGCAGAGAATTTTTTATTCTCACATTCAGTAGAAACTCAGAATGAAATGATCGAAGAAGATTACTCACAGCCCACCAAACTGGAGCAGTGCAGCAAGTTGATTCAGCATTCTTCAAATATCGTGCTGAAAGGATTGCAGTCGATCCGAAAATCCACCAAGCAGACATCATTAGCACTCCTGGAATATTTTCAACAT
This sequence comes from Pristionchus pacificus, assembly GCA_000180635.4. Taxonomy (NCBI): domain Eukaryota; kingdom Metazoa; phylum Nematoda; class Chromadorea; order Rhabditida; family Neodiplogasteridae; genus Pristionchus; species Pristionchus pacificus. The sequence goes on from CM026575.1 coordinate 12,442,543, forward strand.
TATGAGACTCCTTCATTCTAACCATGAGAGATGGCGAATGAATGTTTGATCTTTCGTGGAGGAACTGCTTGATGGGCAGTAGCCGATAGATTCACTGCAAATTAGCTTATTATTATTGATTCCTAACCACAAGACAACCATAGTTGCAAGTAGGACAAAATGAAGCTGCCGTTCCTGCTGTCCATGGGAAGAATTCACTGTCTGTTATATCATGGAAATACTTGGCTCGAGCTACAATTATTTTAATAATTATCGTTCGCATAACTTCACTCACTGACTGCGTCTGCGTACCCTCGAGCTAACAATAAATAGTACTGCGAGGCGTTTGAAATATCGTAGACCTATAAATGTCATTGCATGAAAATGATGCTAAGAACCTTGAATCGAAAAAAGTCATCGCCAAGTAGCCTTGCTGCATGATTCCACGTTCCCTGAAACTTATATATTTTCATTATTTTCCTTTGAACGATTCTCATACAGCACAGACTAATCGCCCCTCATTCCTTGATACGACAGCATCAGTGATGAATCCAGTCGGAGTTGATAGAAGGACTTCATTCTTCGTTTTATCGTTCCACGAAACTCGAAATACTCCAGTTCCATTCGGTCCCAGCACGCATTCCAATACCGTATCGAGATCCTGAAATGGACTTTGACCGTGGAATCGAGTGTGGGATAAACATCTCCAACTCAATTTCCTCAATCATCCCACACTCTCCTTTTCAGTATATCGATTGTCGGAAAAAGTACCAACTAATTACGGGGGCGAGCACTCGCCATGTATTCATTAGTCGATATTCCGAGTGCACTCCAGTGAGTGGCAATTCCCATGTTCATTTTAGTAACATCGGCTGAAAATTCGAATCGAACGCCCGTTGAAGTTCGTTCCCATATCACTGAAAATAAATTCGAATTCGAAGTTGCTATATTAGTTCGCTTGTTTCCCACGTCAACTCTTGGTTGTGTTTTCCCTATCTCATAGGATACAAATTGACACGAGATTGCGAGAGATTTGATGTTGAAGGTAACGAGTACTCATAGACCACGAAGTAACACACATTTCGTTTACCTGAAGTAGTGCAATTAACTCCTCTATCGACGAGATGACAGCCATTGGGAAGAATCATGCACCCACGTGAGATACCGCATCCTGTTGAGACGGCTGAAATTATATAAAATAAACCTTAAAATATTTAAATTACAATGAATCAACAATACCTACTCAAATAATCGTATCCTCCAACGATAATTGGTAGAAAAGCAAAGACCAGGAGAACTCGAGCCATCTTTTCTGACTGAATGTTTCGCCCGACCGGAGATTGAAAGTGTGAAACGAAGAGAAAAGAGAATGTAGTCTCTCCTGATAGGTGAGACTGAATGGAATACGAAATGACACGGCCTCTTCAGAGGAAGACGAGGAATTGAAGAAGCGGATTTATGGGGCGGAAAGAAATGAATACGAGAGGTCGAGGGAAGCCATGGAAACGAATGAATATTGAGAAGATGAGCAGATGGGAAGGAAACGTTCCCTAAATTATATTATGCCTTTCTCTAGAATGCACAATTGGACTTTTTGTGGAAATAATAATTTTTTTTGAGAAAGTGTAATGCTTTTATTGTTACGGAATCATCACTTATTCTCATCATCACCCCTCTGTCGAAAAATTGGACAACCTTTGGAAATTGTAGTATCGTGCGTTTGAAATGCTCAGCAAAGTCAATGTGCTGGTTAGCGAGCCATTGATTGTCTGGGAGAGAGGAAGGGAAGAGGTAAGGCGGAGGAGCGCAGGTAGATCACTAGCCTCCTCCCGGCTTCTACCTAACTCCGCCCATCGAACGGTAGTCAAAGGTCAACTACAAGTGGAACGGAAAATAATTTCACGATACAATCGTAATATCGTAACATTTTTTTTTCACGATACAATCGTAATATCGTAACATTCAAATGTTCAGCGGGGACGCTACGGTGTTTAGCGCATAATACGGAACGTTTTATTCGCTAGCTCATTATTTATTAATAGTAAAATTTTCATTTTCTCAGTAAGTGCTACCAGTGCCTCTAGGAAGCGATTTGGAACAAGAGCTAGGACCGGAGACCCTCCAGTCAAAATTCGAAATGAACGATAGGGATCGGAATACGCGGAACGGTTTATTCTTTTCCGATACCGCCCCCACTTATGACGTTGCACTATGAACCGAACATTCAGCTTGGTCACAACTTCATTGAATATTCCTCAATCTATCTGACTACTTTTGTTATTCGATTACGGCTCACATGTGCATTGTATCAGTATTACCATAATTATTCGAAAACACTTGAAAAATACGGAAATAGGATCTTGCAAAACAGCAACGAGTGATTTCATTATTCGAGTAATTATTTTATCGTAGTCAATGGTTATCAGTCAGTATCTAGGAGGTAATCAATCCGGATACGGTCACACAGTTCCGATCGTTTTATCGATTGTTGCTTGGAAGAGACGAAGATCAGTGAATAACTGGAAATTTTAAAAAATCAATGGTGATTAGGATTAGTGTAACTTGTTAAAGAAATAATTTTGCTGAACAAACAACGAAAATTGCTCACAGCCTCTCCCGTCGAATGAATGAGTTGTTCACAATCAGTTCCGGACGAGAGAACTCCCAAGACGAATGTTTTCCTGTAGAGAGTAGTGAGGAGACCAGCACCACTGTCGCCCTAAAAAGGTATTTAGTTTTTTTTGAAATCAAGTGAGGTACTGACATGACAGACAGCAACATTCTGCAGCTCTTTTACACAAATCTTGTCTTCAAGATGCGAATTGTGCTCCAATCTTCGAAAAAAAATCCGTATGGCAGTAGCTGCTCTAAAAATAACTGACTTGCACTTGAGATCAGTCTTTCCAAGTTTAACAGTTTGCATCTCGTTTTCATACGTATTTCCAACTTGTTTCTCGGCTGAAAATATGATAGCAAGTTTGCTTCAGTTTTGTACTAGATAAATAAAACTGACTGTTAGCATAAGGCCCATTTTCGCGCACTAAAATCTTCTGTGTACTTGATCCCCATCCGAATGATTCCACTTCGATTGATTGAGGAAGAGTGATATCATGCAACCATGGAAGACACGCATGGTTTGATCTGACCTGAAATCAATATCGAAAGAAAAAATTACATAATACAGACAGGTATTTTTTCAGATTGTATTTCTATAGATCTCACCTCCTTTTCTAGTGTGAGAATAAGAAGATCATCTCCCATTTCACATTTTCGTTGGAAGAATGGAAAGAGCGACATACTGAATCAGTTCATGAGGAACAATAATCAAATAAATACGCACTTCACTATTTTCAGATGTTCTGAGTTCCATTCTTTCTTATCGCAAGTATTTCCGAAAAGACATGATCCTGAATCAAAATGACTCCATGAAATAGTAGAAAAAATGAAACCATCAACGGCCACTTTCGTGATGTCCATGTACTCTTCAAAATCGTAGTATTCTTCCATGCTTAGATGAAACATGGAGAGCATTACAATGAAAAAGACTGGAACTAACCCGCAACTGCTTCCTCCTCCTTCCTTCGTTGTATATTCATCACCATTGAACAGACAATGAGCAGCAGTCACAACGTGTCTTCGAGAGATAAGAGTACCAGCACACAAAACAAAGTGACTTTTATCGTCTAAATAGGATATAAATATGAAATCACCAACATTCGTTCGTTCAACTCACCCCATTTCATAATAGCAACTGCCCATGGATTCTCTCCTTTCTTTGCTGATTTCCCTCCAATTGCTTGGAATTCCATTCCATCTTCGAACTCTTCCTCTTCATTAATTTCATCGTATTCATCCGGGTGATCACTTCTGTATTAATCAGATCACGATGATTTAGAATACACCACTGACCTTTTCACTCTCTTTCGCATTTCCAGAATTCCGCACCCTTCATAGTCTGAATGAGTAATGTACAATAGAGAAGAGTATGATGAAGTCACCGTAATCAGAATTAGCAAAGTCGATTGCGCTCTTTTTCCAATCTTGGGCAGTGTTCAAACAAAAACGAGTGACGAGGAGTAATAAGAGAGCCAACCGGATAGTCATCGAGTAACGAGTAGAAATGGAGAAAAATAGTTCGACAAAAATTCAATTTCAATTTTACAGACTTATCCGATACGAACAAAGCCAATCGAGGGAAATAATATCAAGGTTTATTCTAGTTGTAATCAAGTGTGACAGGAATGACATTTCATGTACTATTCCTTCTTTTCTTCCTTTATCTCTTCCTTCTCATTTTTCTTCGTCTCATTATTCTCAACTTTCTTCTCTTCTTTCTTCTCTTCCATTTTCTCCTCTTTTTTCTCCACAACCTTTTCGTCTTTCTTTTCTTCAACCTTCTCTCCTTTTTTCTCATCAACCTTTTCTTCCTTTTTCTCATCAAAGAATACAGATTTCTTTCCATCATCGGTCTTGTCTTCTTTTTTTATTCCTTTCTTCTCATTTTTATCTTTCTTTTTCTCACTCATAAACACTGATTTATTCGTGTCTCCTCTAGTCCTCGCTGTTCCTGTTTTCGTCAACCCAAAATCGGAGAGATCGTCTTGGATTTGCTGAAAGATCAGAGATCAAAGATCATTCTTGTTTATCAAACTAACACTCTCGACAACAGCATCACTCCAACAGGGTCGAACTGGCCAAGCTGTTGCTACTTTATCGTCTTCCTGTAAAGATCAAAGATCATTTTTTTAGAATAGATAAATATTCCCACCTTTCCACTGACGATCAATTTCGGAGTTGTTGCAGTTTTTGCGCACGAACTTTTGTATGATTTGTTTGACTGAAATTGAGTAATTTTTCACTGTAAGCTAGCATTGAACCTTGGCTTTTGGACTGGTCACAATATTCAATTCTTTTTTCTTGTTCATATAAATCGATGGGGCGTCCTGTAATTAGATGTGCGGATGTAAATATTCCATGACGGAATTGCACACCTTATCGTTTCTTGTTGGACTGAATATTCTGGAAGTCTTGTTCTTATCACTCTTTTTCTTTGAATCTTTATTCGTGTCACTCGGTGAATCGACTCCACCCTGCAATCGCATACTTTATCACGAGACTACCGTAGCCGCGAAACCTCTCGATCTATCTACAGTAATCTGTATACCTGAGGTTGTTTGTATGAAGAAGAAGGGCCGATTGTCTCAGGAGCATTAGTTGTTGTTGAAGTTCGAGTCGTAGTAAAATCTCCCTTTTGACCTCCCTTTGATCCTCGATTTTGTCGTTTAGAACGAGCACACACAAGAATTAACAATGGAATCATCTGAAAGAGGAAGAGAATTAACGAGCACTACAGAAAATGGAGATTGAACTAACCGTCGATGGGATGAGAAGTATCCCATCGACTAAATCGAGTAGAGAGGCAATTTTGAAATGATGATGAATGGAGAAAAGTGAGAAATGACCAGTCGAAGAGGAGGAAAGAGAGTGGAATGAAAAGAGATGTGAGGAAATGAGAAAATGGGTGAAATGATAACGATGCAAATTAGGAAGTACCAAAATTATATTAATAATTAGACAAGCTGCAAACACGATTGTTTAGTCATATGAAAAAAATGATGATTGTTGAACTTTTGAAAGTCACCATAATAGTATTACCGCCCACAATGTCGATAGGAGTGCACTATGAATCGGACACTCACGACTTTAAAGTTCAAACCCTCTTCTCTCTGATTCTCTTCTGTTTCAGCATATTCTCACATGTGGAGAAAGTCACTCTATTTTCGACTGTTGTCCATAAAAACACTTTACTCGGTATAAAAAGCGTGGAAGAATCCATGGAAGGATCATTCGAATTCAATCTTCGAAATGACTCGTCTCTTCATTCTTCCTATCCTCTTCATTATCTTCTCTTCATCTCAAGCAGAATTGAGACTGGGAGATACGGTAGATGGCCTATTGAATGGACTAAGACCTACTGTGAATGGACTTCTGGGAACTGTTGACAATGTTCTCCCTCTCGGAATAAGACTTGTGAGTTACCAAATTTTGCTTCTTTGTTTTCAAAAGACATAAATGTAATATTTTTTTCAGAAACGCGATGTCGATGTGGGTAAAACAGTTGACGGTCTTGTAGATGGATTGAAGCCTACAGTGAATGGATTATTAGGAACTGTGGATAAGATTCTTCCTCTTGGGATCAGACAGGTGCGTGACAATTATCTTTCATTTCTCTTTTTGATTGATATTCATAGAAACGCGAATTGAATCTCGGTCAAACAGTCGATGGATTGGTAACTGGACTTCGACCAGTTGTGAACGGTTTACTGGGAACTGTGGATACCGTTCTCCCTCTCGGAATTCGACTAGTATGCATTCATTTATTCTAATCTTTCTTTCCTTGGCATTGTAGAAGAGAGAAGTGAATATCGGCCAAACTCTGGATAGTCTCACTTCCCCTGTCAAATCACCAGTGAATGGTCTTCTCTCTTCCATTGATCAAGTTATTCCTCTCGTAATCAGAATGGTCAGGAGACAAAATTGGAATGTTTCATGTCTTTCTCTTCTTCAGAAACGCGATTTTTCTCGTGCTGATCGTCTGAATTTTTACTAAATCTTTTCCATCTTTCTCTTCACATATATTATTCTGTCTATCTACAATAACATTCCGTATTATACCACGCAATAAATGAATATCGAAATAAATGTTAAAGAAGGAGAGGTACAAACGGCGCAGATGCGCAAAAGTGAGGCAGAGCGAGCTCTTCATTTCGCACACTATCTAGCTCGTTACCTGCGCTTTAGGGTCACTTGGCAATAGGCTAGTGTATATCTTGGTTTAGTTCATCCAAATGATTTTTTTCGTCCGATGCCGAAGAAAATGAGGAAAAAAGAAACCCGTAGCAATAGCATGAAATTTGACGATTTATGGGTTTGAGAACCCGGTTCCCATTTCGTTTTCGAAGAACCCAATGGAAAAACGATTCTTGAAGGTCGCAGAAAGTTGGAATTGTATCTAAATTGATTTATTCGACTGGAGTTGTTTTTATCATTTTTGTTCGTTATTTTTCGTCGACTTGAATTTTTTTGTTCGATGCCGAAGAAAATGAGAAAAAATGAAACCGGAAATCTGATTTCGTTCGGATATTTCCGAACGTTACCTGTAAGAAATGTTCGGAAAGTTTCGAACAAAATCAATCGAAACGTTCGGAAGAAACCGAACGATTACAAAACTACAATAGATGATTGTTCTTTTCAGACTAAGGAGATATTTCTCATCGGTTAATTAGGATATTGAAGATATTTGAGAACCCTGAGAATCTTCGAAGAACTATCACGAACAAAAACTGTTCTGTGAAGTTGCTTCAACACGTATCAATTGACAATATTTATCAGCTCCGAGTACAATAGAACGAAATCATTCTCTAATTCTTCTTCTGATTGTTCATGAATCGAAGAGCACTTTCATTAGCAATTCGATTTGCTTTTGCTCTCTTTCTCTTGTTCACTTTTCTTCTATTGGGAACAGGGGAAGGGACGACTCTCACATCCGTCACTCCAGGACCGGATCTGTAGTGAAGAATGAATGGACTACCGTACTTCTCCCATGCCTTCTTGCGATTGCGGATCTTCTTCCCTTCACATGAGCTGATTTACTACGAATGAGAGAATGTCCACGACGAGACTAAAACAATCGCCAAATTTCTGTTAGTAGGTCCTTTCGTTCTTTTCGGTCCAAATCATTATCCTTCTATTGACTAACTTTTGCAATGGAGACTCCCAGATTAATAGCCATTCGTGCCAATCGATCGGCCTCTTCATTTCCCTCTTCTCCCTCATGAGAAACAACGTGATCGAATGTGACACCAGAGGGGAATCTAAAATTAAACCATTTTGCCGTTTTCATATTTCTTGTTAACTTCTCTGCAGATTTCCTCAGATCATCGTACATCTCAGCGAATCTTCCATAATTTCGATTGACCATCGCATCGATAATTCCCATGTAATCAGTACGAATTATCACTGATTGATTACTGTAATCACTCTTCCTTTCGTTATCATCCCTTCTTTCTCTCACTTGAATCCACTCCATTTATGGATCTTCGTGAGGGCAATTTGAACTGCGATTATCTCAGCCACTCCCGATTCATGACGTGGACCTGACAACAGACAAATCACAACTCTTCATCATTCCTCGACTCTCTATCGTCTTCTCTATCAGGTCATCATCAGGTTCACACTCAGTCACAACTTCTTCACGGAATATCACGGAATAGTTTTCTGAGCGACAAATAAAATGGTCAAGTCAAATGTCGATACCATCGAGTCTTTTGCTGGTGTTGAGTGGATGGGCGGGGCCAAAGTAGATTCCAATTCCCGAAGCGACTCCTTTTCCATTCACTTCCCTACACGAACCATCTGTGTAGCAGATAATGGGAGGAAGGGACTGAAGAGGAGAAGAGAAGTTGGGGTTCAAGAGAAATTCAATTCAAGCCATGCACTCACAGAGACTGTAGTCGAAGCCATTTTCTGAAAAAAGTGATCATGGTTTAAATACAGAATTGAAATTTCTCACCGAGTACAACGAGTATTGAGTGACGAGTAGAGGAGAAGGGGATTGGCTGTGAGTGGCAACCGCACGGAATGAATGAAGAAAGGGAGAATGAGGTGAGCAGACCCCTCTACTTTCACTTAATGCAAATATGCTAAGTTTCACTAGACTGTATCAAAAATGTTATTCTGTTTTTTTTGCTTGTCTTGGATCGATTGTTTAAGAAAGCTCTTTTCCTTCTCTAAATGGCTTGGTTCCCTCTCTTTTCCTAATTCATTTCTATCTCATCTTCATCTTCTCAGTCTTCCTTCTTCCATTCGATTCACTTATTTTCCGGATATTCGAATTATCCTCATTTCATCTCCCTTTCTCATTCCCATCCATCAACGACGACGTCCCTCCTCTACAACAGAGAATCGATGGGAGATCCAGTTGTATTTAAGTATTTTACAATATATATAGTTGAATTCAATCGATATTCGTCCTTACATTTCCCATCGTCCTCTCATTTCTCCAATTTCAACTCTTCTTCATTTCTTCCTCTTCTTCGATTTCCTCATCAAAGATTCCTTCACACGCTACCTTTCTCCTTTTCCTCCTTCTATCCTCCATCTCTTCATCATCTTTTCCCCTCGATTCCCCCTCTAGAAACTCAACTCCTATTTCAGTTTAGAACCTCCGATAATTACTTAAATACTCGAAAAAATCGATACCTCAGCGAAACTCGATATGCCCATTGATTTGTATTATTACGTACGTATATGAAGAACGTTGCATCACGGTATTTTTCCTGTCCAAGTCCTACAAAGATCAAAGATCAGTTCGTGCTCGAGGGTATTCCATTACTCATTGTCCCTTCATAAAACGAACCTCCCATAACTTTCAATGTCCTCTTCCTTCTCTTCCATCCGAACCACTCATAAAAGCTTGTACCCTTCAGCACTCTTCCTTCCTGGTAGCATCCGGTTCCTGTTTCGAGAAAATCAGTATACCTAAAATCAGTTGAATAACTACAAAGTCTATAAATTCTAAGAACTCCTTCCTTCTCCTTTTCTCCCCTCCATTCCATTCTAATCTCTCCTCATCACGCAATTTCTTCTACCCACTCATCTCTCCCATCTCTGGTGCGCAGTTCCAAGTTTTCCTGTCTTCATGAGATTGATCTCCTCTGATTATTTCATATCTAACGTAGTTTTCTCGCAGAATGTTGCATCCCTATCATTCTTATTTCCTACCCCATGACATTCAGAGCTGTCGTAGCATGGGCTAAAAACTGAGAAGTTCTTCTTCCAGTTCTAATGCACACCCCTAGCTGATCAACAATGGTATTTCTTCACGCGTCTTCAACACGATCGACGCGATCATTGAGAAGAAGAGGAAGGACGGCCGTTATCGCTGCTCTCTTCCTTTCTGTTATTCTCGTTTATTCATTCTGGGAACAAGAAGTGAATAAGGATGATGAACATCCAAGAGTCAAGAGGAATCTCATTCTATTTGATGATGATTGCGAGGATAGCAAGAAATCGGGTGAGCAATCTGATTTCTTTAAATTTTATGCATGAATCCCGCAGTTATCAAGTAATGAAAAATAATTTTAATTTTTTTGCAGTAAAATCGGACGGAAACGCTTCTCACTTCCCTCCTGATGCATTCACTTTGGAACAGAGAAGAAGAGGCGCTGTACTCCTTCATTTCATCGGTAAATGAATCGCACATTTGTGATCTGGTTTAAAGTGCGGTACTTCTTCGATTTATGCCCAACTTTTTCTAGAAGAGTATCCTCTCCCGATAATTCTCATTCCCTTCTCCACTGCACATTCAGAGTGATTGTTAAGAAAAAACGTAGAAGTTCCGAAATTGTTTCATCATTTGGGCATGTTGAAATTCGATCAAAAGACCTACAATATGCCTATGTTCCATCTGTAATGAAACATTTTGACACTAATCAGTTTTTGAGACGACTGTATTTTTTGTAGTTTTGAAAGACTTTAATTTTTTTTTGTCTACTCTATGTGGTAAAGGAAATATTGGGGTTAACAAAAGTGAAATCAGAATATTTGTTGGTGTTATATCGAAGTATGATTTAGGATTGGTGTACATGTTCGCAGCATTGGCCATTGTCTGTGATGAATTCTTCGTGCCCTCCCTTGGAGTACTCACTGAGAAGGCCAGTTTATATACACACTTTTTATTTATTGAAATTCTCACGGTAATATATTTTAATCTACTCATCTACGTAATATCTTCATAATCGAATCTTCTTCAGTTATCCATCTCTGATGACGTTGCGGGAGCGACGTTTATGGCTGCCGGTGAGAACGAGATGAAAACAAATTCGCATGTTTCCGTTGTTTTTTCCCGTTGATTCTTCATTTTCAGGTGGATCGGCTCCTGAATTCTTCACTTCGATTTTCGGTGTCTTCATTGCACAAGACAATGTCGGAATAGGAACCATTGTTGGTACGTTACAAATTCGAACGATAGACGGATATTGTATTCAGCCAAAAATCGACTGAAATTTGGCACGTATTCCGTGAAACATAGCCTCATCTGTTTATTTCTTCCCATTTTCCTTCCTCTTCCTCTTCTTAGACCAGTCCCTTCCCCTCTCTGCCTTCGTGCTCTTCTCTCATATCCATCCTGTCCTCATTCCACCTCTTCTCTTCTCATTTCCAATTCCAGACTTCCCCCCTATCTCCTCTCTTTCTCCACTCAATTCTCTCTCTTCTCACTCATTCCACCAAAATCCCGACTTCTTTCCACGTTTCCTGAATGATCGATAGACACGAAATGAGAGCAAAAGCATGCAAAGTCCATGCTAAAGAAGGAACTCGCAAAACGGACAAAAAGAAGCATCACGCTGAAACTGTAATGGTAAAAATCAATATTTACAGGATCAGCAACGTTCAATATTCTGTGTGTCCTTGCATTCTGCACTCTTTTCTCACGAGAGGTCCTCCAACTCACTTGGTGGCCACTATTCAGGTATTGCGAAAAACAAAACGTTCACAAGCCCCGCCAACACCAGAAAAAAATACTTCATTCTTGATCGCTGGATGAAACTTATCCGGGGTTCGCATTCTCTCCCTCCCATATGGATCTTGTCATTTCTGCCGGTTTTGATAAACGATTGTGAAGGAAAAACAGGATTTGGCTCTGGAAGACTCTCACCCACTCAATTAATCTGCGAACCGGAAACAGTTCTTCCCATTAGTCGAATGTCAACTGCAAATTATGAGCTCCCATCGAGTCGACAGATTAGATATCCAGGCATGTCTAGGGTTCTCTTTATTGGAAAGTCTTTCCGGAATTCCAATAAGCGGACAATGAAATTAGAGTACTCTCGAGACGAGAGAGTATTTTCTACTTTCCAATATGGGAACCCTAGCTATGGCTCTTGAGGAACGAGACTAAAACAACTGGAACGAGACTCGAGGCAATTATGACAGAAAAGTAAAGAGTATTCTGGAATTCGTTGCAGAGACATGTCATTCTACATCTTCGCTCTCGCTCTTCTCGTCGTATTCTTCGCTGATGAGAAGATTGCATGGCATGAGGTCAGAGAAGGGAAAGATTATGGATAGAAACAAAAAATGAATGCAAAAATGTCGCAGATAACTTACATTTTCTGCATGTTGATGCGTTTCCATACACGGCGTCACGCAACCGGATTTTATTATCGTTAATTTAGGCTCTTTCAATGCTGATCGTTTACATTCTGTACGGAATCTTCATGAAGTACAACGAACAACTCGAAAATGCAGTGAAGAGTCGACTATTCCGATTGCCTCAAATCACACAAGGAGAAATAGCGGTATACTTTCCTTATTATGTTTTTCGTGATGACGAATTCTGTCAAAGTAAACAGATTGTAATGATATTCCACGCAGGCCTCCCCACCCCCTCCGACACTCGGACCGAGAAGTGATTCCATCAGATCATCAGCCAGTTTCCACAGCAGCGCACGAAAATCAATTCCGGTTAGACCTAACTGCTCTTTCCACTCCTTCTAACCGTAGTCGTTCAAGTTCATTCACGGCGGAGCTCCTAGTATCCGTCATGGTATTCTATCAATGGCAATGGCTCCCACTGATGATGAAGGTTCGATTGATACTTCTTGGCACTTCTTTCCTCTACTAAATCTCAGTTCGTACTGTATGTGTGATACTAACAAGTAATTGTTTCTTTAGAATCGCCCTCTCCCCGATCGGAGGAAGAAACTTCGATGCAATGCAATAATAATGTGAAGGTTATTCATGTGAAACCTGCGAATAAGAATAACAATCTTACCGTGAGTTGTGAATGGTTATGACTTATGTTGAATGTTTTCCTATTCTAGGTGAAACCGGCTCGATCCTCTGTCTCAACAGTGTCTTCTACTGCGAATGACAGGAATGGACTAACGCCCGTCGAGAGTGTAAAGGTCAGTTTATTTCCAATAGAAAAGGGGCAAAACAGAATAAATATTTGAGTCGAATGGTCTCTCCGTTAATGGATCATCTCGATATCTGGAGGATCGGACTCCCATCAAGAATTCCCAAGGAGGAGAAAATGGACCGAGTCAGTCGAATGGACATGGTAATGGAAGTTTGAATGGAAATGGAAGACCGTCGAGGAGGAGCATCGAAAAGGTGAGCTAGGATTGTGGGAATAATATCGGATTCACCAATCGAATTCAGGCTGAATCAATCTCTTCTCACGATGAGTCTCCTCTGGACATGAGCTGGCCTGAAACGCTGCATAGGGTGAGAGATTACGAAAATTTCCCCGCTATAATGTGCATTCTGCAGCGAATCGTGTACGTAATTCTCGCTCCTATCACATTCCCTCTCTATTTGACTCTTCCCGATACGAGGAGTCTCGTAAGTTCATCTTTCGAAGCCCATTTCACATACTGAAATTCAGGAAATGCGTAAATTCTTCCCAATAACGTTCATTGGATCGATTCTCTGGATTGCCCTATATTCATATCTGATGGTTTGGTGGGCGAATGTTATTGGAGAGACACTCGGAATTCCTACTGAGGTACTCAAATTAATTATTTTGAATTCAATTTTCGAATATTTTGCAGATTATGGGCCTTACTATTCTTGCTGCTGGAACGAGTATTCCCGATTTGATTACGAGGTTTATTACATTTATTTTTTTATTGTCAGAATCGTTCATTTTTTTCAGTGTAATAGTGGCTCGAAAAGGACTAGGAGACATGGCTGTATCCAGTTCCATTGGAAGTAATCTATTCGATATTTGTGTTGGGTGGGTAGAGCGTTTAATTGTTTTAGCGTTTTAGCGATGAAAAGGGAAATTAAATAATTTCAGCTTGCCGATTCCATGGCTGATTTTCTTCTCCATTCAATTCTTCAAAGCTCCCTTCTCTGAGATTCCAACTGTTTCTGTGATTTCCAATGGACTAATCTGCTCTGTTAGTTTACCCTTCCGAATTACATTCATGAATATTCCTCTTGAAGGTTGGAATGCTCTTTCTAATGCTTCTCGTTTTGGTCATTGGAGTTGCCCTATCGTCATGGCAGGTATGAATAAGTTATAATAATGTCCTTTATCAATATTTCTCAGATGGATAAATTCTTCGGTTTGGTCATGATCGTTTTCTATGTTTTCTTCTGTATTCTCTCTATTCTTCTTGAGACTGGCCACGTTAATTGCCCCTTGAAGATCACTCCTGACTTCTGCTAGATTCCTCTCCAATCCCTTCTTACTTCACCCTACCAACAATCTCTGTGCTTCCCAACGGGTTCATCCACTTTCAGTGACACTTATACGTAGCTTCTTCTCATTTCTTATCTCATTTATCGATGCGGAGATCCAATTCGATAGCATTCCATGTGCAAGGCAGACAGAAGCTAGAAACTAGATCAATCCAATCGAGTGGACAAAAATATAATTTGATAAAGATATACAAAAATACATGTGCGGACACGATGATGGCAATAATAATACAGAAAGAGAATGGGAGGCAACTGAATAGAAGAAAATCATGTTGATCAACTAGAAATCTTTCGACTCTAAACTGATCGAGACGAATTCATCAATTCTGGCAGGTGAGCTACGAAGCATAGAGGAGTTAGAAGCCGTAAGCAGAAGTTTGACGCCGGGTTTGAGAAGAGAGGAGAGGCGAAGTGAGTAGTGATTAGTGTGAGAACACCGGATATTAGAGAGAGAGCAAGAATCAATTGAAGCGGAGAGGGAAGGGAGACAGATTAGGCCACGGGATTCTCGTTGCCAGGGACTGAAAAAAACGGGTTATAAATGTTTTACACTTTTAACAAAATAACAAATTATAAAATTAATAAAAATCTGACTGCAATACTGTGGGGGAGGAGGAGGCCACTGTCTCTCGCCCATTTTCTTTGTTGGAATATGCTTGGCGAGCACTTCGATCTGCAATTTGATTAGATCATGGTTCATCTTGGTTTAGCCATGAATTATAGCTCTTACAACCGTACAAAAAAAATGCAAAATCGATAAGTTTTTTTTAAAATTATGGCATTCTCAAATAGCTGACCTTCTCCTGTTCCATCTGCTCGAATTCGGGAGGCGGCCACTGCACGACCGGCATGTGCGCCGCTGAATTGTATTTCAACTCGTTGAAAGGATCCGGGAAAAGGCATGTTAAAACATACTCTGCACAGTGAATTGTCCTCTCTCATCCTCAGGGGGTGGCCAAGCACGGGATATACGAGAAGTGGGAGGAACCGACTTGATGACCTCTTGTTGCTCCTGGAATAAAATTTAATAATTAGTTTTAATTAATTGGTAATGACTAACCTGTCGAATCCATCCCAAATCATCGCCGCACTTCACGCGGTTCACTTGGCCACTGCAAATAATTGGTTTTTTTTCTGAGTTCGAGTTTAGGTTTTTAAAATGTTGAAATAATCTTGGAAACATACGCGTCCTTCGTGATCTCATCGGCAGGGGGCGGCCACACTTTGTTAACTTTTCCCGATGCGAAACCGGTGCGAGTGATCTCGGTTACTTCCTGAATAGGTACTAAAGATGTAACCAAGTCAAGAGACGTCGTAAGACAAATCTAGGTGGGAACTGGTAAGGCCAGCTGTTACCTCCTGAATATCATGTTCAAATGAAAAAGAGGCTAGTAAACTAACATTGTTGACAGGCACCCACTCCTGAGCCTTAGTACGGGGAGCGGTCTGACGCTCTGGTTGGATCTGAATTATAGCATTTTTCAAGATTATTATTTTTTTCGAATAACTAAAAATGGAACTCTGCTTACTTCCTCCGGGAACTCATTCCACTTCACTTTCTCGTATCCAGTCGGCTTGCGCACGATTACGGTGGGCTGGAAGGAATCGATTGAACGTGCGAATCTGACTCTCATTTATATTTCCGGTCGGATTCCTCCCTCTCTTCGTTTGCGTTAAAAGTTCAGATTCGAACAGTTGGCGCCCTCCAATTTCACTGCCAATCACAACAAGAGGAAGGAAGGAGATTGGGGATGCCACTACTCGTATCTTCATTAATCGTAATATCTGGACGGTCATAGTGGCGAGAGAGAACGCGGAATGAAGAAAAGTTTCCCGAATTTCGACCTCTACTATTCAAGAGGATACCTGGGTCTCGTGGGCATCCTTCAGTTCAGGAATGACAATCTTTCCAATCTGAGGCACGACTGCTTCGGCCGGCACTCGGTGCTGAGTCTGCCAGCATGCATCGTCCTAAAAAGGAACTATCAATATAGTACGGAGATATTGCATTCTATTCCTATAATCATGCTACAATAGTTTTGTATAAATTTTATCGAAAATAACTCGAATTTTGGAAATATGATAATGAATGGCATACATTGAGTCTGACTCCACCGGGAACTTCCGTCTGTCCCATATTTCTCGCCTCTGCTTCACGAGCTCGCTCTTCCTACAATATCGATTGACTATCGTACTCTCATTATCTACAGTACCTCCCACTTCTTTGCTCCCTCCAGTTTGGATGCACGAGTGACACTTTGTAGAGGAGCGGGCTGGAAGGAGGATGGATCAAAATGGAATGGACGAACGAAGAACAGAGAACAAACGAGTGTGACATTTATATAAGAATTACGGTACTCTTCGACTCTTCTTGTGAAGATTAGACTCTTTGACAGGCGTCTTTCGTAGTAGACCAAGGGAGAAAAGCATGTGAGAAGAAGAAGACGACTAGAGGATCGATGAAGGAGGAAATAATAGAATGAACAGCAAGAGAAAACAGGCGTTCTTTCGTGAAGAAACAGATGGAATACGATAGGATGAGAGAAGAAAGAAAGGATGGAAGGAGAAGGGGATTGGATTGATTACTTGTTGAGTGATGGAAGAGTAGAGGTGAGAGGGGAAGGGTTACAGAGTCTTGGCGATAAGAGAGATTACACTCATCCCCTGACTCTTGACTGCATTGGAACGAGTGGGAGGGAAGGAGGGAATAAAGAGTGGAGATTGAAAAGAGGGAGAGATGAAGAGAAGTGAAGAGAGTATGAGCATCTAAGAGAGTCAAGAGATCTACACAACGCAAGCAATTGGTCTTTCTTTCTCCACCCCGTTCACATCACCATTAGTAAACGGCGCCTGTCGGATTTCCGACGGCATCGATGATTAGTACTCGTCGCCCACCGTATTCTCCTGTTCGACGAATCGTCCAGCTACACCATCAGCTCTCATCGTAGGACGATTGGAGGAAGTGTTGGAGATTGTACGAATCTGCTCGTTACTGAGCACTTCTTCCGTTACCTGCAGGGTGGAATGAAGTGATTAGCCGTGGAACGGATTATTGAGATGGGGAAGGGGTGAAGGGTTGTGGGGCATCAAGTGGAGATGGATGACATCAGGTGTTAGGTTGAGTAGGAGAGGAAAGGGGAGAAGCGGGGGAGGAAACGAGGACACGAAAGATCAGAAAGGGGTAAGGAACAGTTCAGTCTAAGGAACGGATAGTTTCGTAAATCCATCTCATAGATCGGTGTGATATACTCATAATTTACCTTCGCAGCCTGCTTGAGTGCGGTCTGTCCTGGTTTCTCAGCAGGTGCCTTCTGCACTTCCTCCTTCTGTAGCTGAGGAACAGCCACCTTGCCGGGTGCCTTCAGCTGCTGCAAAGATCAAAGATCAACAAAGAAAATCGGGATGAATAGCTCACCGTATGCCCAACCGGAACGGGCGTAGCATTATTCGCAGCTTGGGCGTCAAATCCGACATTTCCCCTTGTCATCTGTACGGTAGGCTTCATCTGAGGAGTGACGATGGGAATCTGTTGAGAGGGAGACGGACGAGGCTGTTGTTGAGGTGTCTGAGTGAATGTTGACTACTGGATTGCCATTCACTTTAGTTGAGAGTAAGCAATCAGGGTGGGAAAACACGCTGCAAGCTTGATGACTCATTATCATCATACTAGCTGAGGATAGGTATGACCGACCTGTGCAGCAGGGGCAGCCACAGGGGCTGGCACCGCAGTTCGAGTGGTCTGGACACGAGGTTGAGAGATCTCCTGGCCCATACGCTGCTGGACAGAAATCGATTGTACAAAGGGAATACAATCAACACAAAAACGCCTACCTTTGCGGCTAAAACAAGTGGGTGTTATCGATTGAAAGATATCCGGTTGTTTGAGGGGAGGTGATGAGATAAGTGATAAGTGCTCGTCTATACTCAATGTTGACAGAACGAAGAACAGGAAGAGAGACAATGGAGAAGTGAGAGAGAACAGAGAAAGAGAGATAAAGAGACTGACGGGATACGGGGAAGAGAAGGGAAGAGTCACCCCTCTCGCCCACACTCATTATCATGTTTTCTTTGGTTTCGAACGTTTTCGAAGATAAGTCAGGTGAGATGACGGGAAGAAAGAGGATAGATGGAGAAGATGAAAGGACGGACCAGTGATATGCCCACCTGGGGCACTGCATTCGACTGTTGTGGTTGCTGCATTGTCTTGGGAGCTCCATTGGCTGCAGCAACTCCTGTCTTGGCCGCGCCGCTTGCTGCGGCTGAAAAAATTGTTTCACTAAAAATGACACTGCCAATGAAGAATCGAACCAGCTGGAGCAGCAGCCTTGGGAGCTGCTGCAGGTGCTGCAGGCTTGGCCGGGGCGGGAGCTGCAGCTGGCTTTGCTGGGGCAGCGACGGGCGTAGCCGGTTTGGCTGGAGCTGCGGCTGCAGGAGCAGCGGGCTTCGCGGGAGCGGGCGCTTGCTTCTGCTGCTGTGCCTGAGCGGCTGCTGCACGGGCCTGAATGGACGTGACTTTTTTCATCGTACAAATCAAAAACAAACCTTAGCTTCGGCTTCAGCCTGAGCCTTGGCTTGCATGGCGCGAGCTTGCGCCTCGGCCTGAGCTTTAGCCTGAACACGATGAATATATGAACACTCCACATTCAATATGTTACTGAGTATCATGTTTCACAGGGATGTGTTACAAATAAAGGTGAACATAGAGGGGAAGTGTAATAACAGTCTTAAACTGACCTGTGCAGCTCTCGCTTGTGCTTCAGCCTGTGCTCTGTTCTGCTGTTGTTGTTGTGCCTGCTGCAGAGTCTGCTGTTGAGTTGTCTGTGCTGCAGGTGCTGCAGGCTTCTGCTGCTGTGATGCAGCTTGCTGCAAAGGAGAACACTCGGCACTCGAACTATAGTAATGGAAATTTATGAATTAGAGGAGAACAGTGGGGGATAGATACAGAAGCAGAAGAAATTATCTGAAGATTTAGAGCCGAGTATTGTTTATCCACTGTTTACAAGTAAATGGGGACTACGGCTAAACAATATTTGATTCGATGATGATGATAATACTATTCAGTAACGATGCTACGCTACCTGTGCCTTTGCACGAGCCTCAGCCTCTTGCTTAGCTGCTTGAGCCTCAAATTTATTACAGTATAATTCACATTTGTCATCATCGTTTCTCCATGTGATAGACCTTGCACATACCTTAGCGAGGGCGTCAGCCTGAGCCTTCTTGGCGGCTTCCTGGGCCTGAGATTCAAAAAATTTAACTATTGTTTTTCTTGTTTTTTTTCTTTTTTTTGCCAAAAAGCTAACCTTAGCGAGTGCCTCCTGTTGTGCTGCTCTCTGTGCAGCCACTCTCTCCTCGGCCTTCTTCTTCTCGGCTTCAGCCTGAGCTTGGGCCTGAGGTGATACATTAGTATTATTTGTTGTTGTTGGTGTTGTTGTGTGTTTTCGATTCATGACGTAGAATTTAAAGATGTGGATCAGAGATGAAGAAAATGAAAATACCTGTGCCTGCTTTACTCTCATCTCTGCTTCGGCCTCTGCTTGTTGTCTTGATTCCGACTGAAATCGATCAGTCATTCAGATCAAATCAACAACAATAACAACCTGGTTTCCTGCAGCCTTGAGTGCTGCCTGTTGGATGGCTGCAGCTTGAGCTGCCTAGAATGGATGATTGATGAAATAGGAAAGGAGTTCGAGGAAAGGGCACGTCTAAGAGAAAAGAAGATCAAGTGGTGTGAGAAGTGGCAAACAGTTCGAAACTGTGGACAGAGAAGAGATATATCATTGCTCTGTTGTGATAACGAAGAAAGGTGAAGAATGAGCAAGAGGGGATTGAATGGAGGGACCGAAGGAGAGGGGGAATAGTCAGCTGAGGTTCCTCTTTTTCCATCTGGAAGTCTATCCGATCAAAGAAATCACATCTGGTTCCCATCTCCACGGGGTTGAGTTTATCTCATTTCCGAAATACGTTTCACACTTTCGTGATAATCGATGAATGCAGTTTTCGTGGGTTTCAGGATCAGAATATTGGAAAATATAAATAATATTTGACCTTGGCAGCATTCTGTGCAGCAAGGAGCTGCTGGCGAGCCTCTAGAGCCTGCAATTTTATCATTTTGCGAAAACAACATTTTTAAAAATAAATCAGACCTTCTTCTCAGCGTCGCTCTTCTCCGTGGATGCGGCCACTGTGACCACTTCCTCGTGAGCTGTAGAGATCAAAGATCAATCAGAATCGAGTCATGGACCTACCCTGTCTTTCTCCCGCCATTCCCTTGATCTGTGTTAGCATTGCTGATTTGGCTGCTGCAGGGCTTACTGCTGGCGGCTGCAAATCGATATCCATTGATTGCATTGTGTCAATCTTCTAAAAAATATCCATTGAAATGTTAGGACATACGGCGGGTCCATTCTGGGCAGCAGCAGCTGTAGCTGTGCTCTGTGTGGTAGTATTCGAATTAGCGACACGAAACATTCCTCCTTGACGACGAGGGGCTACCACCACCTACAAATTGTTCAATTTTTTATGATTTTATTGAATTATTTTTTATAGGACAGGAAAATGCATTTATCCAGTGAGAAACACAAATTAGTTAGATAGCAAAGCGAAAGCTAAAGAGAATCGATGGGAACTTCTTTTTGGAACCGCGCGGATTGAAGAAAAGATGGAGGTAATGCATAAAAACAGAATAGTTGAGCGGGGGTTTCGCTGTAATATTTCCCATCTCTCTCCGGCGTTCTTCTCTCAACGCGCGATCTTGCGAAACTAATTCATGTTTCTTTATTTCTATTTCATGGAATCTGGGCTCTTACCATTTTTATCTATAAAAATTTTTGAAAATACGAAACCCCACGTCAATATTGCGAATTCTCAGACTTTCTAACAAACGTACGAAATGACCCACACTTTCATGGTCTTCATCTCCTCTACTTTTCGGAACTCTTACTCGAATTGGCGAAACAGAGGGAGGCTAAAAGCAAAATATGTTCGGATTTTGACAAATTCGAACATAAACATGCATGGAAAATCGAACGAAAAGTATAACTCAAACTGGAAAACTACAATACTGCATTTCATTCACCATGCTCGAAATTTCAATAGATACTCCCGGAAATTAATATATGTCATCATGTGGATTCCGTCTCTTCTTTGTTTTTTTCTCGAATTGGTACAGAAAATTCGAGAATTCGCAACACTGACAATGGGCTTTGATTAATTCATAGGTTTACCAGGTGAAAGGCTAATAGCAATTATCGATCTAGAGTACAGTCTCAAACGGGCGAATTCCTAATTCCCAATTACTGCTAACACATATAGCCTTATCGCATACCACACTACTCTTTATGAAATTTAGGAAACTAAACATGGGAAGGGATAAGTAAGGATCGATACCTCCTCATCAGACTCCTCTTCCTCCGAAGAGGAACCGTTTGCCGCCTCCCAAGCTGAAATTAACAGTTTTTAATAATCCATTTACAAATATAATCAAGGATATATTGATCGATAATAGGAAGAACAGGTGAAGGAATCTCTTGGATTCCATCGGAGATCTTATTTATCTCGTGTCTCTCTCGAATTTCAATGCATTTTCGTTCGATCAGGGATTTGTTTGCTCAAATATCTCTTTCCGTATCGCGATGTTCTTAGTTCTTGAGAAATTTAAACCACTGACAAATTGTAATGTATTTCATAGCCCTGAACAATTGTTCCTTCAAAAATAGACACGGCGGAATGATCGATTGAGTAGGGAAATGTTTTCGAGTCCCTGCAGTGTTTATCTGTTGGAATCAATGACGATCGTTAGAGAAGGAGGGGACACTCGTAAGAAGCTCCGATCACAAGTCAACGTCCATCTCATTCTTAGCCCAGGTAATGCCTCTCTTGACTCATTGGAAATCCGATAGACGACAAGGTTTCGTGACTCTTTCCCTTCTCTCGCCCAGTCATGATTTCATTCTCGAGCACTTTACAACGAGTGAATTGAGAGGGCGGAAAGAGAATGAGAAGCATGCAAAAAGTGAAGATGGAGAAGATCATAGCACTTACGCAGTCAGAAATGGGGAAGAGTATGGGAAGACTATTATCGATATCCCGTCAAAGAATTTAGTGGACTGTGCTTGAAGAGACCGATCATTAGGAACGCTCATTAACTTTGAAGATTTCAACATGTTATTGGGCAAAGACAAACAGTGATTGGAGTAATATAATATTTGAACGAAAATAAAATAATCGATGCCCAAATTGTCGAGATATAAAATTGTAGCATCATCTGATGAAAAAAGAAGCGAATAATGATAACAAAAAAGATTCTATAGTTGTGAATGCGCATTTTGATTTTTTCATGAGTGAACACCTTAGTGTGAATGTGACAGAAATGAATAGCTCAATCACAATCAGAAGATCTCAAATTCATCAGTGAAAATAATTAAAAGGAATTAAACGAACTCACCATCGGTCGGCATGGTTGATCCTTCTCCTTGTCTTCAACTGCCCAATAGATTCCAGTCAGTCCTCCCTTCTCTCTCTCTCTCTTGTCAGCTGGTCTCTTCATCCAACCCGCCTACTCGAACCTCTCCTCATTTCTCTCATCACTCTCAAATTCCTCCCTCTCTCCTCTATTTTTATAGCTTTCCGGCGGCTGTTGACACACGTTTCGCCCCGTCGAGAAGAGTATTTATGGTAAATCATTTATCTTAAACTTTGTGAAAATGAAGGATGCAAGTAAGTCTTGGATGTACAGTTCTCTAGATCAATAGAGGAAATATCTGACGGCAAGAATGAACGAATACTGTGGAATAATGGGGAGATGAGAAGATGATTACGGATGAGAAAAAGAGGAAACCCGTGGAGTGATTCAATATTAGTCAATCTCGATATTACTATGGTGATTCGTGTACAGACAATTAAATCGAAGGAGCTACAGTATTCCTACAGATCAACTCCCAATCGTCTCAATTCCTCTTGTTGTCGTTCGAGAATCTCATCGTTCTCCGTTAATCGAGCTTGTCGATCTCGACTGAGAGTACCGTAACTGAAGAAGGAGGAGGATTACGGTGGATGAATTTGAATTATTGAAGGGTTTCTAATAAGAGAAAATACTGATTCAATATCTACAGGATCAGTCAAATCTCTGGGCGATAATATCTTACTGATCACTCTTCGTGGAGGTCGACGACGTCGTCATTACGTTGTTGTTATGACCTGAACGATAAGTGATAAGCTTCATTATAATAAAATAAATGCCATACCCGGTTCGGGTGTCTTCGAGTCTCTCGTCTTCCTCAGAGCTCCCTTCTTCTCCTGGTAAAGACGACTCCAGATGTCCGCATTCTGTAAGATTCGCATTGTTTTTGTTGACGTCATATTCAAATAGGTAAAATTGCTTCCACAGCGGTTTTATAGTTCATGAAACAACAGCGCTTGATGGTGTACACAGGTAAGGGCGGGACTGTTCAAATCTCAGAATCGAAATATAACTAATCTCACATCAGGTTGGCTCTCCTTCTTCTGCAGTGCACTCTTCGGCAGAGAGGGCAACTTGCGCTCTGTGATCGGAGTCTTCATCGAATCTTCAATGATGAAGATGAGATAATGAACGGGAAATCTGACCAAACCTCTCTTAGGAATTCTCGAAACTCGAGCGTCTGTCATCTGAGGAGGAGAAACTGATGTGCCCTAAAAATTGAGAATTGATTCCACAAACAATATCGTCAAACGTACATCTCTCTTCTGCGTGGGAGTGCGCTTGATGGGAATACCAGTTGAGACCTGAAATTTCGAAAATGATCAATATCACGGTGAAGATACCGTACCTTCTTCTTGGGTGGCATCTTCTCAGCGACAGCTCTCGGTGAGGGAGGAGAGATAACTGCGTGTTGAGAAGGAGTTGGAGAGACGATCTCGAGAGTACGGTAGTCAGTTATCGATCCGCTCTGTCTTACCTCCAACTTCTCATCGATCATGGTCTGTTCGTGTGTTTCACTGCTCGTGTCACTCGATTTCTCGTCTTCTCCCTTGCATGAATGATCAGAAGAGTAGTCGGAAGAGATCATCTTGGGACTGGAAAAATATTGACAATTCACGCAAGTTCACGCAAATGGACATCGACTCAGAGTGGTTGTTGCCTGGGCCAAAATTCATTCCCAAAAATGCTGTTGATTGTAAATATATCTAGGACTAACAGACCCGTGAACAAAAACTGAAGTTGAAACATACGCTTCCTCCACAACAACAGTGACGACAGGCTCTGGCTCAGGTTCAGGAATAACAATCGATTCATTAACTACAATGGGGGCAGTCTGAAAGATCAAAGATCAGAGGGGTCGAGGGATTGAATGGCACCTTCTCATCCATCACTTTCTCCACAGTGGCCACCTCTGCTTCCTTAACGATTTCAACCGGAGGAGAAATGAACTCCTGAATTATATTATTGTTCTTGTATCCCAAGTGAAACGTAGAGAAACCGTACCTCAGGTAGATCACCAATTGGCTCGGGAGACATGGGAGGAGGAGAGGGAGTTTTCATCTGCGATTGAGATTGATTATCAGTTATCAGTGAGTGATACCTTAGGAGAAGTGGCTCTCTCGACGTAGGAAGGAGGAGAAGGAGAAGAGGAGGGACTGCAATGAGGGATGATTGAATGCATGCGAAAGCTTCTTACATAAATCTCCGAAGAATTCTAATTTTCATTCCAAATCACAGCTGATTCTCACCTGATTGGATTGAAGTGGCAGTGAGTGAGGGTATTACTGCGGAAGAGAGGATGCACTTTAGGAGATGTTACTGAAAGGATGATTTGATTCTGGAATACATCTGATAGCAGAAAAGAGAAAGTCAATTGATCGGTAGCAACTGGTTGGAACAGAGTGAAACTGGACGAGTTAGTGTTGTAGGTGTTTATGTTGCTAATAGTTCAAGGAATAAAGGACAACGTGCCTGATTCAGAATCGACGACTTCATAACCATCGGCCAGTCTTCTCTCCAGTACGAACTTCACCTGGAAACAATTGCATAATTCTAGAAATCAATGAGTCATTCGAACCTGGTATGGCGAAGCATACGAGAGAAGTGTGACTGCATCTTCGTAGACCATTCCATCGAAGGAGATTGTGAGAGAACGAATGCGATCGTCTAAAAGGTATTCATCACTTTCTAATAAGGAAATATCAACGAGAATATTCGCTCACCGACGAGAATGTTACCACACTCATCCGCAGGTCCCTTCGGAGTGACACTCTTCACGTAGATTCCATCCGTCATATTTCCCTGAATTAACAAATTTTGATCTTTGATCTTTCGTATGATCAAGCATTACCTTCACGTGGAATCCTAGTCCATTCAGGTCATCAGCACGAATCTGCACAGCAGCTTCGACCTGAAAACGTCGTCCATGAGAGATCACTCGACGCACCACCGACCACACCACTCACCTCACTGACGTTCTCCGTAGAGAAAGACTTCTGAGTGCCGAAGTGTTTTCTCTCGAGTTTGAAGGAGTCGATCATTGTCACCTAATTATACATTGCTTTACTGAGTTAGCTATCATTTTCGAGTTCCAATTGAATATGTGTTAGTTATTGTACCTGATCCTTCATAGTTTTCTTTGGTGTTCCCGGTCTCGATACTTTACTCGATTCAACATCAACAGGTACGACTTTCGCACGAGCTCCGAGGTCTACAATTCATTCTTCCTTCCATCCATTCACTGTTCTTCCTTTCTCTCATCACAGCTGATTGTGTGCACTAATCTCATTCCCTTTCTCTTCTCATTTATCCGCTCTCAATCCCTCTCTCCAATCATATCGAAATGTGTCCAATCGTGGAACGAATCGAATCAATCTCGATGAGGAGAAAGAAGAAGGAGGATCAAAGAAAAGAAAAGGAGGCAAAAAGGAGAGATTGAGCGCGTTCGCCTTATGTGATCAGTAGAGACGAATCACTCTCTGAGGTGTTTCCAACGGATTGGACAAGAATGGATAAAGATATCCTTTGATGTCGCGTAAAAGATAAATAGGGAATCTCCTCGTTTCAATGGAGTTTCCGTGATTGCTATCAATCTCATTTCAACCGCAATAAAAATATTGCTTACCTTGTTTTCGGTAGAAGAACCAGAAGAGAGCAGCTGCGACTCCTGCACAAATGGCGAGAGTTCCAATGATGGAACCAATGATAGCTCCCACTAATTGACCGTCACTGAAATTATTGAGATTATTGATATTATTGAGATTAGATGAGTTGAAAAAGAAGCATATGGAAATTGTGATCGTATCAGTTTATGATCCAGATGATCTGCTACGATGACACTTCCCTTTCTATACGTTCTATCGATTACAGGATGGGAAGTCAGAAAGAGGATGAAAAGTTACAGCTTAAATCTGACCTCAAACATTTTTCGTCAGCCATAGCTCCTTCTACTGAATACGAAGTGAATTATCCAACACGACTGATCTACTTATCGCTCTGAGAATGAAACGAAGGGCTTCAACACTCAACAAAATGAGAACGGATGAAAATAGCACATTGAAGAATGAAATAAATAGAAAGAGAGAAGGGAGTTCAATCGGTTCTGTAAGAAGGGTCAAGTCGGATGGAGGAAAAGAAGAAGAGAAGAGGCGATTTAGATAGTGATCGGTCTGTTCCCTCTTATGGAAAGGAGAACACACGGATAGAGAGGGCTGATTTCGCGCTTTCCAAGGGTGAAAGGAGAGATGAGAGGGAGGGAGGAGAGGAGGGGAAGGAACAACGGGTGATGGCGTGTGGAGAGTTCAAAACAGGATAAAGATGATATGAGAGAAGTACTTTCACTCTAAGAATGGAGAGAGTGATTAAGAAGAGAAAGTAGAGATCAGATCAGATGGAGGCATAAACAGACTGAAGGGGGGGGGGGGGGGTGGAGAGGGGAGACTCCTTTAGAAGGATCAGAGGAGGAGTGACCTCTACAGTGAGTTATTCGCCTGGCGTATCAATGACGGGCACTCAAAAAACTGGCGGGAACGGGAGGAAATGACCGTTTGGCCTTGCGAATTATGATTGGAGAGAGAGAAAGGACTGTTAGATGGACAAGGTAAGAGAAGAAAGAGGGAATCACAGTGGGAGACGAAGAGAGACTTCGCGCCATTTCAACTATTTCGAAAGTTGCAGAAGAGTTGGGAGGAGGAATGAGACCGTAAAGAGATTAGAATGAGGAGAGGGATGAAATGGGACGGAAGAGAGAGGAAGACTGTTGAAGGAAAGGGAAAGGGGAAGGAGGAGGTTGGATGAATGGATGGAGAAGGCATCGCTACGGGTGGTAACGATACTCATGAGGAAGTGGAACGAAGAGGGAGATCAAGCACGAAGTTGCTATGATTGACCATCAATCCACGCGGTTCTACTGATTAGTCGGAACTTTGAGCTCGAAGGGTTCAGAATACAGCGTGGGAGTCAAAGGGAGACGAGTATTGCTCAGGTAGTATCCAAACAGTGAAGAAGAGATTAGTCATTGTGATGAGGGAAGTGTGAATGAGACAAGAGATGTGAAGCAATGACAATTATTTTATCTGCTCCTTTTGTTCATTCGTCCTCTCTACAATGGCTCATTTGATTGTAAGAGGATAATGATGATCAGTGAATGGGAAGAACAGGCTGAGAGAGGGATTGTAATGATAGATACTACTCCCTCACTGTAGAGAAGAAGGAGAGATTGAGCAAGAAAGTACTTAGTTGACACTAGGCAGAAGGAAAGTGTGAAAAAGGAAGATGAATGAAGAAAAGGAACGAGGAACCGATCAAAGGGGATCATCATTGGTCTCTCACTGTGAATGGAAGAGATCGCACCAATGGCTAATTACTCTTTTATGGACGATGAAATGCCAAGGATATCGATGAGATAACAATGGAAGGAACGAGTGAGAAGGAAAAGGGTGGAGCTGCAAATGGAACAGATAAGGTCAATCGACCATTGTTGTAGGCAGGGGAATAGAACAGTTGATAGATACGGTTGCATACTGTCTCCATAGGTGTTACTCTATCTAGATAGAAGGGGGAGAAATGTGCAGGGTGGAAGCTCATAATTGCAGTGGATGACGCGTGTTTTGTCCGGATGGCGCCTTCCTTCTCTTCTCTTCTCTTTCCTCTGACCATACAAGCCTTTTCTCGCGCCTATTCAAGCGATAGTTGTCAATGGATGAGGAGTGGATACTAGTTGAGGAATGATAGTGTCAATCGGATGGAGAGAGAGGGAAGGGAAGGGATAGGCTGGTTTGAGCTGTTCTTCCAACATCCAAGAAACATCCCCTTGGAACATGCGGCAATTAATGTAAATACCGAGGATCGAGCCGCTTTTTAGCAAGAACAAATGGATGGGATGGGCATTGTATTCAGAGGAGATACGGAAGGATTGGAGAAGAGATCAAGAGATCACCGATTGAAATAGAGAAGAAGTTCAGAAAGTTGAAGGGTTCCAAATTCCTTGAGGAGTGAAAGTGAATGATCGAAGTAGGGAGGGAGGGAGGGGGATATTAGTCTAATCGAGGTCGGATGATAATCTCTTCTATTTGTCCCTATCTGCCACTGATAAACAACAAGATTCCTCTCTCATAGGAACACACCCATCATATTTTCCATTGGAGAGGAAAGAGATCAGATTGCAAAGGGGAAAGGGCAGTCCCCCACACTACGTAAATTATTTGAGATGCTCATCTGTTTGCTATAGTTAGCTAACAGAAGGAATGAATGCAGCAGAGAGGAACTAAGAATGGAAAGCAAGTGGGAGTGAAGTCACTCTCGAAATAACCATATCCCTTTTTCACAGATGTGACCATTTCGACCTTCTCTTTCCTCCTTCTCACATTCTTTTCTTTCTACAACTCAAGCATAACATCGGATGAAAACGATGGGCCAAGGTTACGGATTATCAACGATTCAGAGAGCACCTCCTAATCCATGAATGAGCGAGAGAAACACGAAAGGGTTCACGAACTAAAATTGGGAATTGAATATGGGGATTCTAGCAATATTTCAACGGTGTTAGAAGTACAAGCTGAAAAAAAAATTGCTTTGGAAGCTCGTACAGCTTTTAAAGTTGATAGTTCCATAACAGTGAGAAATAGAGCACGGCTGTAAATCGAATAAAGCTTTATCTATCAAATTTGTTGTTGATACGAAGCAATAACGAAATAGCCAGTGTTTCCTCACTAATCTCTATTGCAGATGCGCATTTCTCTCTCGAAGAAGCTTCCCTTTACTCTGATTCACTCCAGTTATCACTCCACCTGTATCCTCTCTCAATCTTCTTCTCTCTTATCTTCCCTTTCCCTCCTTCCCTCTCTCGGATATCCCCGAACTCTTCCTTCTTCTCTCCAGTTCCTTTGTGTATTTACACGCAATCAGTGAGAAGATGCTCAGTATAATTAAGATATCTTCTAGTTTCGAAGTCAAGGAGCGATGTTTCAAAATTCATTCCCCAATTTTGGTCTCTCTCTAATATTTCCTTCTGAATGAGGTCCGGTTGAAAAGGAGGATAGGAAAAATCAACATGTTTTTATGAACATCAACATTAACATGCACACCACTTTATTAGCTTGCTATAAATTATGTTTACAATTGAGTTGTTGACTTTCTATGGCCTTTCTAAGGCACTATGACGATTATTATCTAGTATGTAGGGAGTGAATGACGTGAAATGATCTCTATGAGAAATCGGGTACAGAAAACTTGGATTCAAATTCCGTGGCGACACGTAATGTCCTGAAAATGTGCTTTGAATAATCAAAATAAGTATTGTAGATATGTAATTAAGAAACTGACATGGAAGTGGGCGACTTTACACTTATACGTGCAGCAGTACTCGCCCAATGTAGTGAACTTTTGCGACTCTGCAATTGCTAATTAATTGCATTGACAACATTTTCATTTGATTTTGAAAAATGATCTATACGAACAAATAGATTTTGTCTTCTCTCGTCAAAATTGAACGTACTTGGGTGAATATGCCAGTGAGGAAAGATTCCGCCTTCAAGGAATCTTACGCACATTGCGTCACTGAATGATACTATGTTGATTATAATTGTAAGGAATAGTAATGGTGGAATCAATCTAGAAAATTATCTGGTGTCAACAAGCTCACCTGGGTAGATTGTCCATTGATGCGGATAGGAAAGCTTCTCGGCATAACTGAAAAATATAAGATAGATCAATAAAAATCAATCTTAGAAAGTAACCGTTTTCTCCTCATCATTATCGATGGGAAGAGAAGAGGCGGTGAGAGTGAGGAGAAGCATAAGCACGAATGTAGTCATCATGGTTGAAGAGACAGTCGAAGCTACGATGAAACTCTTATATTAAATAGGCCATCAAAACATGGGCGGAGTCGGAAAATCAACATCCGAGGGTCCGTGAAATCCATGAATATAAAATCATCATGAATCGGCGGAAATCGCGTTTCAGCTGTTTGCCTACGAAGGAAAGGGGAGAGGGAGAGGAGCGACGTCAGTGGATTTAATTATAACGGAAATTATATGGGAGACTTATTATAGCATCGGAAGAGTTCATTCAGATGACATTTTCTTCAGTACGCATTGTCTCGCTTTAGATAATGAGGATAGAACATAGTGCACAGAAACTACATAACATAGCAGAAGCAATGATTCCGAATTTCCTTGAAATTTTCGAGAAAGTTATTTGTATTTTATATAAATCTCGCGCACTGCACGTCTGTTATTTTCAAATTGTGGTGCTTCTGTAGTTGAGATCACAATGAAAAAGGACATGTTATGAGTATCACTCATTGGGGGAAGAAGAAGCAAAAATTGACTACACTAATATGCTGTGGGTGGGAGACCACCGTCTACGGGGAGGAAAGGATGGAGGGAGGGAGGGGGGGGGGGTTATATTTGAAGGGAGAATTTCAGGGCAAGAGGAGATTTCAGCCGCATTCTCCGTGAACTTGGGGGGGGGGGGTTCGCTTTTGAAGGAGTATTCGAAGAACAGCCGAGGAGAATTTCGTGTATCCCTTGGGTATCTATGATTAGACCTGGAACTTGTACTAATCCAGTACCAAATAAGGCCCTCTTATCGTTGAACATAGAGAACTATTTCAAATAATGTTCATGATTATTTTTAACGCTAAATTGATTACGATTTTTGTTTTCTCCGTTACATGTTGTTCTAATCCGTTATGTTGTTATTTGTTATGTTATGTTTTGTACATAACCATTATGTTTGTTTGTACCTTTTTGTTGTTATATTTTTATGTTATGTTGTTGGTATCCTTTTCAGAGCACGTACGCGATCAAGAAGTCATTCGTAGTCTTTTTTAGATAGTTATTATGTTTCAAAGTGTATCTCCTCAATATCCGTGGAAGATCATCCGAAGACACACTTTAAAAGTTGTTTGTTTCCTATGCAAAATGAGCTCAAAATGTAGCCTAATCTGAAATAATAGAAATATTGGAATTTGATGATTTCATCTGGGCACTATTGATGATCGTTTTCTAAACTTCATTCTTTTTGTAATTTAGAAATGCGTTCGGCTCGACCGATTGCAGAGGCCGTTTATGCAGCTACGATAATAGTCATTTTCAGAGGTAATTTTCGGAGTAATTAAGATAAACGGTTGTGCCTTTGGTTACATTACATTCACGCATGGACAATTATATTGTTTGACACAGTGATGATTCGAGTACAGCGATTTTATGTGGTGAATTCAAAGTTTCCAACAACAATGTTTAAGCTTCATTACTCCTTTTGGAACTTCTGAACTGTTCAAAGCTTGTCGTCTAGACTTCAAAATTATGAATGAGAATATAAACTTGTATCCAATTTGTTAGAGTTCTTTATCGTTGTTTGTAGTGTTGAACATTTCAGATAACAAATGTATTATTGAATATTGAGATATTCTTCATCATCAATTGTGTGACTAAATCAGAATTTTTACAAGGATAATATGACATAGGCGACTCTTATGGTATAAACAATGGTGGCTACTGTACAAACAAAGGTGATTTGAGATATTCAACATGATTGGAGTCTCAGACTCGAATACGAGGAATCACTTGGGATACAGAGGTGAGATCATCGAGAGCAGTGCCATTCCTATAATGATTTGATATTTCAACTTGATGATTACGTAATCTGCTTACCACGAAGTGACTCGTGCTGCAGTCGAATTTGCAGCAGAAGGTTTGCAGTTCATTCTCAGTGCCTGCAATATTGTTTCTTAATTTCTGACTCTTCGCTAAATTCCGAGAATTCTTAGTGAATAACTTACTGTGCGGCTGTCTGTACCACTCGGGTTTCGTTCTGCTTGAACGATTGCATAGGCCGTTCCTGAAATTAATGCGTAGTTATTCGGCATTTTTAGTGTTCAAGGTTTCCAATTCAGGAGATAGTGTATAACAATGAATTACCATAGAATGAGATCTCGAACAGCTTCGAACTGTTCGAGGAATGCACGACCACACAACTGAAATTATACTCATTATTTACTTCGATTCATGCAAAATATAAAGATACTTCATCAATCTGCATTTGTTAATTAACAAAAAAATGACTGACTCGTTGTGCGACATCTCTCTTGTGGAAATGGCGACCATACGATGAGCCCATGAGAAGAGTGAGGAAGAGAAGAGTACAGAGGGAGCGAGACATTCTTAGGTACCTGCGAATGAAATGAATGAGACATAGAGAAACAGAAGCTTAAATGGGCGGAGTGAAAAGGGGCGGAGTCTGTTTGTCTGATGATCAAAAAATACAATGGAACGGACAAGAAAAGGGTAGAGATGGATTACGGTAAGAAACATAATGATAGGGTTACTACGTCAAAGAAGAGAAGAGTAATCGAAAGGTTACTCGATGTATCTGAGATATTGTGCCATCCCAGACATCTCACAATGTTCATCATGACGTCGAGACATGGGAATAATACTATCAGATGGATAGACTCAGTCAGAGATTGAGATAACGTAAGTGGATAGGAATAACTTCTAGACTACTACTCACTAGAAGGGAGCGTAGGGTGGAATGATAGGAGGAAGAGTGGGAGTGGGACAAAGAGGAAAGACGACACGAGAGAGTCTGTACCTCCCACCTCAAGGAGACACATAGTGAAATATGAGTGGAGAAGGGGGGGGGGGGGGGTGGAACACCTATTGCTACCTTTTAGCCACAACAGCCGCTCACTTTACTCTTTTCAACTCAGATGCCGTTCAATTATGAGGATAATGACGGTTATGGAGGCATTTATATGGATTATGTGGTGAATGGAACATCAGGAGCAAATATCACGATATTCAAGTATTGTAATTGCAATATTGTAATTGTACTCCTCTAGTTGATGTCAAATTACGTGGGAATATTGTAGTGGACTACATTGGAGAAATGACAACATTTTCAAACCATCAGGCGTGTGTCTGAAACACCTCAGACAGAATGGAAATCAGCTGCATGGCTTACACTTTTGACGCTCAGCGGTTTGAAAAGGACGAAAAGGGAGGATGAGCGTCAATCGAGATTATGCTGTATCGGAGACAAAAAATGGAGAGAATCTGATCACTAAGCACGTTTCGACGTGAAACTATCGTGAGATACACATTTTTGTCATTGTCAATCATCCCATCATTTCGAAAAGTACTCTAGCGAAAGGGCAAGATTTCAATGGATTATTTCCTCCTCCGCACCTTATGGAAATTGCAGTGTTGAAGAAGTTCTAATTGAGATAAATGGCCAGCTAATTGTTCCCTCTGATAAGCGATTCTAGTGAACGGAAACAATTTGGGATAAATATCGGTATGATTGTTCCAGTTATCAGCCTTCAAAAATGAATGGATTGTTGAAGGAGGCATTTACTTGGCAATCGATCAAACGATGAAAAATAAGCCACTCGAATGATAAATGGGACGACGTGATTATGATAGTGATCTGGTTCGAGAAGAAATTTACACTATCGAAATGAAATCAGATGATGTGGCTCCTGTCTTCAAGCTCAGTCGAAGACCACAAATATTTCATTATTCTCTTTCTCCCGATTCTGCTCCGAAATAGAATCAAAACAAGTGCACATAGCTGTTTTTCCATGCCGGAAGGGAGAGAAACGATTAAAAAGGTAAGGAAGAAATCACTTCCGATTCACAATCCTTAGTCCACAGAGAAGAAGTGCAATCATTCAAGACTACAGTAATCGAGAATGAACCAGAAGGATGGTTGCTCTGTATCGAAGTGGGGTTTATGAAGGGAGGAATAGCATCGTGATGATCCCCTCGTGACAACGCCCTTATCTACACACGAATTCATCACTTCCATAGCATTTCTCACCCAAGGTGGCACAACTACAATATCTCCACTGTACTCAATCCTCCAAAGTGCTAGCACTCCCTCTAATCTGATGACTCAGCGTGAAATGATTGATTGAAGGGTGAATGATTGATAGAAACATGCCAATAGGAGGCATTTCTAGAGGGCTACAATTCATTTTCCACTCCGTTTCTTCTTTTCTTCTCAGCTCATTCGATAGCCCTTTCCGCTCGTTTGGAATACTAATTTTACCCTTCATCTACTCTGTTTTTCATTGCAAAGGTTACGGGTGAGATGGACTCTAAATAGAGTAGCCCCGAGAATAGATGCATGACGGAATGGATGCTGCTTACAGCATAGTAATGTGTAGGAAAGGCTGAATTATTCTGAGAAACGGGTCCTTTATTGGAATGGGTCGTAATATTACGTAGTAATTCATATTCATGTCCATTAGAAGAGCGAGTTCCGACATAGTCCTCTCTGGAATGAATGATGAGTGAGGGAATGGAAACAGGGAAGGGAATACCCGTGCTACGTCGAAGTTGCATCCTTCTCTGCAGCAGTTGCGCACTGCAAACAAATCATTGACCAAACCTCACCCTTATCATCTTTTTGTTTCACTCTCCTGGACAGAAAATAGCTAGACTCTGCAGATTTTGAGGGAAAGTGAATATCAAAGCAGAATGTCTTACGAAATGAAGCAGTGTAGGAGGGAAGGACGATGTAGTCGTCTTCGCGAACCTACAACAAACTGTTATGTTTTGCTATGATTTTCGTTTTCCACCTGACACTTTATGTACTTTGCGAGTCGCATCAATCGCTCGATACACAACTGAAATGCTTTTATTAGAGTTTAGTAGTTGATGTTTGATCTCTCTTCTCCCTCTCTGTCACAAGGTTTCACCAATAGCAGTTGATAAATCAGTGCTCATCACATAATCTGACAAACTCTCTCCCATCATGGGGCTGTAAATTCCCCCTCCTCCTGCAGACTTCCTTCGTACGATGCAGCATACTCTCTAACAATGGATTATAGAGATACGAAGAGATTAGTAATAATCTCAATCACGAGGTTCCCCGCTAAACTACAAGGTGTATTGCACAATAATGAAGAATCTTCGAGCGGATTGTTATTGATCTTAGACCTTGAACTAGTAAAAAATAATACCGCATTTAGTGAGTGATCTCTTCAGTTTCTAGGGGCAAAAAATATGTACTTCGCCGTATTTCTGAATCATGAATTCAGACTATTCGCATCTCATACGTGGGAGATATTTACTACATAGTAATTTCGTCTGTAGTTCCGTCTCCTCTCTTATTTTCTACATATTGTCTACTTTCCACTTCGTCCTCATATTTCCCAGAATGGAAGATGAACTTCCTCTAATCAGAAGACCAATATCTTATCGTCATCTAATTGGAGAACGCTATTCTGAGTAGAGAGAGAGCATGTGATTGCGTGATGTGAACTGATACGGGAAAACACACTGATAAGGTCATGGAACGGAGAGCTCGAAACGGCTTCACAAACACATCTCCCCCCACCCCTTTCTCTCTCTCTCTATCTCCAGTGCACATCATCTAAGTGCATCTCCTCGAAAATTCTCAAAAAGTGGCTTTATGGAATCGAAGTAGGGCTAAAACGTGTTGAGAATGCAGCCATTTTCTCATTCTCTCATCATTTTTCTCTCTAATTGAATGAGGACGAGAAGAGGACTGGTGGCCATTCAATTCACGTTCAACGAGAGAAAGGACACAAATAAGATCTGGTCTAAGCGTGAATAGAATGGA
Organism: Pristionchus pacificus; assembly: GCA_000180635.4. Lineage (NCBI taxonomy): Eukaryota > Metazoa > Nematoda > Chromadorea > Rhabditida > Neodiplogasteridae > Pristionchus > Pristionchus pacificus. Next base: position 12,478,853 of record CM026575.1, read on the forward strand.
CTCGAGATAGACTTTCATGTAGGGAACACACGAAATGAAACAGGAGGATTCTGTGACGGAAATGTTTTGTTGACCTCTGCACTATCTATAGATGAAAAAGGACCACCGGATGGAGCGATCTGTCCTATCCCCTCTTTCTAAGACTTAAAGGATGTAATCCAACACTGAAACGGAGTCGACCTTCGTCACAGCTTATGGTAGGATTGTGCACTAGAGGAAAACAGAAACGGTCTTCGAATGATCTATCGTACTTGTACCTTTTTTGGAAGAAACTGGAGGAACTGAGCACAACAAAGCTTTTTTTCGCAAATATTTGAGGCCATGGACAATGAAGTGAACACTAACCGTTCCTAATGGAGAATGAGATGAGCCGAACAAAGAAAGAGAGAGGAGAAGGAAGAGAATAACCATCGTGGATCGTCCTTCCATCGTGACGTTGAATGAACTGCAGTGGAAATGAATTCATCACTTGATACAACCATAACATCAAGGACTTGATAATATGAAAACACGTAGTATATCAGATTTCTCTCTTCGCGCATAGTAGATCATAGAAAGAACGTGTTGATATGACGAAAGATACGAGAATAAGCTGAGATGGTAGAATGTATAGAATGAAGAAGGGAGAAAACAATGCGGATTGTATTCTTTGTTGGTAGTGACCATTCAGGCAGTGAGGGATAATACAGTCAAATCCTAGCGAGGATGAGAAAATCGTAAGAATCGCAGGGGGGACAAATAACAGACCGTGCAAGAGAATAACAATGAAATGTAGTGAGAAGTGACTTTATTCCATTCATGAGTACAACTTCCGAATGCATCTAAGTCAGCAAATGGACACTTCTCTATTTTCTCTTCATTCTTCTTCATACGCACTTTCAATTCATCGAATGGATATAAGAACACAACGAGTGAATAAACGAGACTAATGGAGATGAATGTTGTCCAATTAGCAAAAAGTGCCTAGAAAAACGACGCATTCGAACCATCTCTTTCTTATCTCACCGTCTCCAATGGGAAAAATCTTACTTCTAGTAGCTCAGAATTTCCACGAATATCATCAGAGATCTGCAAATAGTTTATGCATTATCGAATTACCTGCAGAAAAAAAGCGAATGTCATACCTTTCCGATCTGCTCAGTTAAAAGAGTGACGAAAGAGGAGATTAGATTCCATTGCATTAGCCGGTGTTCGATACTCATTTGGGCACATCGTATGAAATGGTGAGTGGAAATGTTGACGTCTTTTGAGATTGTAATCTAAATGGAAACCGTCGCCCTCACAACTCTTCCTAGCAATATCACTGGAACAATAGACGAATTCAGGAATTCAGTAATCTAGAAAAAACATCATCAATGTGTTCTAGTAATCGAATCAGACGTGCTGTGACTTGAGAAATATATTTGACACAGTGCAGAAAATGGTAGTGAGAAAGATGACAATATGAATGGATCGAGATGAACCCTCTCTCTTTTCTACCCAACTCGGAATGAGAGGAAACCGAAGCTAGAACAACAGAAGACATGTGATTGGAAAAAAATATATGCAATTTTCATCCATAATTCGATATTTCGTTTCGTAGAATTGAGATTGTTAATATTCACTGCTACTTTCTCCTATTGTGCACCTGTAACGAGCATAGAGTTCGACCGATAAGGGTAACAGTCCAAACCACATTGTGAGTGATCAATGAGACACACATTGAGGACAAACTGAAACAGCGAAGAAATTCGAATGAGTGATAGGCATATGAGGGTTTCTGAAAAGTTGTAGTTGAAGTGAATTGTTTTCATTATGAAAACACTGGAAATATGATGAAAAGGGATAGAAGAAGTAGACTGGAGAGGAATGGTCCGATGAATAACGAATAACCATGGAAGAGAAGAAATTACGAAGAATGCGGAGAGAAATGTTGGCAGAGCGAATTATATTTGAAAAAAATAAATAAATTTCTTATAATCTTCAACTACGTATTATCTGATGTGAACATTTTGGGAATAAGAGCGCTGATTGTGAGTGTTTTATGGATTATTTCGTACTTTGTCCCTTGTGTTGTCAGTGTTTGAATCAAACGCTCTGATCGTGCTAAACCGTTTCCGAGAATCAAATAGATAAGAGCGATTTCCATCTGCAAATCGTCACTTTTATGACACGATAATTTGAGCAAATCAAACCTTTTTTAGTGTTGCAAACCAATTCGATCCCCTTTAATGTTTCCTATCTATGTGATTGTGTTTCTGTTCTGAGTGTGAGCATTGATGTCTCAATGTCAGATAAGGGCAAATTGTTGCGAAGTGAACTGAACTGGAGCGAGATAAGACCAGAATCTTTCAGATCACGAGGAGTGAACATAACATCTTTATTTGAAGCCCACTATCACATTTGAATTGGCCGCAACATTTCAGAATTGTAGCGAAAAATCCTAACTATCATCTGCAGAAAAGTCACAAATGACCAACACAGCTAAATATGTACATTATTCACAATTTATAAGGAGTAGTGATTGATAGTTTGAAGTTTCAGATCTAATCGAATAGCGGACTCTTCTCAATTTTGTCCTCGTTTTCCTGTTTCCTAGCTTTCAACTCATCCGTAGGATAGAAGAATGCCACCAATAAGTAGAAAAATCCAGCAGCGAAGAATGTCGTCCAGTTTGCAAACAGTGCCTGAACCATCAATAATTATTAAGAAAAATCAATGTCGTCTTACTATTTCCAGGGAGAAAAATCGGTCTTTAAGCAGTTCAGAATTTCCTCGAATGGTATCGGAAATCTGGATTCAATGACAAATTTAATTTCAAGAATTTAATCGAATACCCTTCCTATAATCTGTTCAGTGGGAAGAGTGACGAGAGAAGTGATTAGAGACATCATTGCAATGGCCGACGTCCGATCCTCACTAGGACACACCGTCTGAAATGGTGTGATTGAGTGGGAAACGTCGCCTGCCGCTTTCCCTCACCAGTAGCACTTGATTTCCTAGCGATATCACTGGAGCTCCCATGAACGAATTCAAGAATGATGAGATCTGGAATAGAAAAATTCTTGATTATCTGGATGCATAAATCAGACCAGAAGAGCATTGTAGCTGTGGCTAGCGAAATAAATCTGTCCGAGTGCCGCAGTTGCCGCTAGGAGAGATGTAATAGTTACGACAATGGGAATGGATCGAGGAGAACCAGAGAATGATCGAAAACCGAAATGAAATTGCTGAAACAAATTTACAATTTATTTTAAAGAAAACATGAGGCAAAAACAGACCTCAGCGACCCAGACCAGTAGAGGAAGACCAATGAGGGTTCCGATCAGCTCAGCTATTGACTTAGACGTTATTACCCTGAAAAGTGTGCTATTCAATTTATAAAATTGAATTAGCGTTCATCGAACATGGGAAAGGCGATATTTCCATAAACTTGAGGTGAAATATTCCATGCCGCGAGAAGAAACGAGGGCATCCAGAATAGACAACCTTTCAAGTAGAATGCACCCAGAAACACTCCAATTACCATGAGAAGATAGGTACGACTGAAATTGAAGAGTTTCACCAAATTTGGAAATTTTACATCGGTGGGCAAAAAACAAACATAGAGAACAATTTGAAGCAACGATGAATTTCAAACGAACGAGAGATATTTCTCTCTTTACGCGAGGACTTCTGGAAATATATGACCCATGAAAACAATGAATGAATGTGCTCACAGGGTATAGAATGAATAGAATCGGTAAGAAAATTAGTGTTAGTGCTGGACCAATGACCAAGGAAGTTTGCCAAGGAAGAGATGAAGTAACAAAGAAGGATGAGATGGAAATAGAGAATAAGCTGAAAAGTGGAGCGCGTTATGTAAAATATAAATATAAAAAACCTTCCAATCATTCCAACGAATGCTGAGAGCATTAGAGCCCGTCCGAGTGCTCTTCCTAAATGAAAAATATTCGATTACTTTCATGGTTCTTCAGCTGCTATATTTGATCAACCACTATTCTTCCATCGTTCATGTTCTTTGCTATGTTTGCTGAATGAACTGATCGCGGTGAACCGAGGAATAGATAACACGCGTGTCACCGAAGAATCGAGTAAAATCAGGTTGCCTTTGGCACATATTCTTACCCCATCTTTTTTCAACTATTTTCGGTAGTCCATAGGGTCCCTAACAAGATAGTTTTGAGCTTTGTTCGATATCTTCGATTTCGAAGGCAAGGTAGGTCATGAAACTTTTGAGGAGCCTAAAAGTGCAATCTTTGGAGAGCTATAATTCTGTTCAGGATGTATTTGAAGATTCGACAAAAGATACAATGTTCCAAATTTCAAGGAGAATTCGCCTGTACTGTTCGTTTATCGATAACTATTTTTTCCTTCATGATAACTGATAAATTTGTTTAGCTATCACCACAAATCGAAACCCATGAATTTTCTGAGCTCAATGGATAGAGCTCGGTGAGACGATTCGAATGGTATGCTGAACGTATAGGCTACCGAAGTGGGCCTGCGAGATATTCATTCCAGAAGATTTTTTAGATTTTTTGACCCGATTTCGTGATTTATCGTACATCGCTCCCATTACCGAACAAACGGCCTTTTCTACCTTTTTGGCCTTTTTTCCCTTTAAGCGAATTCACGCTTAATATTCTTGTTTTTTTGTTTCATATTTTTTATCCACCCCCATAACTGAACGAATACAAAAATTGGCCGGTGAAATATTATTTTAAATTGGTGAAAAATGAGAGCCGTTGCCTCTATTTTCAATTAAAATACGGCTCTACCGTAATCTCCACGTCATCACAAATTTTCCGTACATTTTCTGTATTACGGCTGTAATTTTTCACCCATTTAAAATAATATTTCACCGGCCAATTTTTGTATTCGTCCAGTTATGGGGGTGGATAAAAAATACGAAACAAAAAAACAAGAATATTAAGCGTGAATTCGCTTAAAGGGAAAAAAGGCCAAAAAGGTAGAAAAGGCCGTTTGTTCGGTAATGGGAGCGATGTACGATAGGCTCCTCAAAAGTTTCATGACCTACCATGCCTTCGAAATTGAAGATATCGAACAAAGCTCAAAGCTATCTTGTTAGGGATTCCATAGGCTATGTAAAATTGATCTTATCCCACATTTGATCTTTCGATTGTGCCAGCGCTTATTCAATTCTTCGGTGACACGCGTGATAAGAGGTTGGTAAACAGGACTTTTTCGTTATCCTCGAATGCATCAATAATCAATCACCCCGCACTTTCTTACTGGCATCTGTACAAAAAGAGATCAACTAATCATGTGGCTCGTAACCTGAGAAGAAATCAGCAAAAATAACAGGCATTAGAACCGCAAAAGCCGAAGACGTGAAAGTAGAGATCGCTCGAGTGGAGACGAATAACTAAAATTATTTTAATGAAAATACTTTAGAATAACTTCTAACCCAATATTGCTCAGGCCCTGATAGCAATGAGATTCCATGAAATATTCCATAGCACAACATCGATAATAGAATGAGAGTTCTGGAATGCACAAAAGGGATATCGGACTATTTATTGCGCTAAATCAAACATAAGTTTCAAATATTCAATCTTAAACTGGCTATTAAGTGAGAATCCGAAAAGTTGTCGAACCGCAGTTCAATAAACCGAAATACGAAAAAAAAATTAACCTCTTTTCAAACCGACTCTCAAACAGCAACATTAATGAAAGGGAAACAGTTGCAGAGATTGATGAGAACGTCTGAAATAGTTATTAGTGTCGTTGTTGAATATCTTCTCACTTTTGCCATTCCAGTTGTCGCGTCGTTTATGGAGAAATATTCTTGGATAAGTGGAAGAGTCCCTTGAAAATATAGTGAGCATTAGAGAAAATAAACTTCATCTCACCGTCAACAGCAAGTCCATCGAATAAGTGAAGAGTTGTGAGAATTACGAGAATTGTAGAAATGGAAAGGCGACGGATCTGGCAAACAGTCGAATGTTTCACAAGAAATTCATTTTAGAATAATTCTTACCAAACTGAGACTTTCCTTGGCCATACTTCACGACGTTGAAATTCAGATCACACTGGCGATTGTGGTTTGGAGCAGGGCTCCGATTCGTTTGCAGATAACGGTTTATCTCACCCCATAACCCATCAAAGAACTGGCTTGCGGTTATTGCAAAGTGGCATGAACCCAAGAGAGATAAGGAGTGAATCTCACTGGTCACGAGGGGCGAGGAGGGAAGTATCCCATTGGAATGTCCTTTCATTTCTTATTGAATCCATCTAACATATGAGAATTGCACATGACTCTGTGCTACTGAAGTTCAACTGCGTAGGATGTCACATAGCGTAACACTAATCTCTGTCAGTCAAAGTATTTTCAAAAACACGAATACAATAACACACGAGTATACACACGAGTATTCATTGTCTCTTGCCTACACTCTCATCGATTATTCACTTGGCTGAACAGTGACTACTGTGAGGATTATGGATAACGGGAGTGAAATGTGGATACAAAACAACCCTGAAATGGAGAGAATCTCACACTATTTCATACTACATCGCGCAATCGTCAAATGCTCGCTCACGCAATTCTTCCGTTTCTCGTTCTTCTTCCAATTTATCACGCTAAGATTGATGGTGTGTTAGCATGTCTCCATGTTATATTGAAACAAACGTCATTATAGAATCATCAGTTCAAGTTAAAGGAACTGTCGAGGCTGTTACGATACCCAATCTTTTCCCCTGTAAGTGCTTCTTCCCCGTAGATAATTTTAAAGTTGTTGCTTCAGCTATCAAGGAGAATGGAACATGGTTGAATACGTTGGATGTTCGTCCAGGATCACTAAGCGGATACAAGAAGGTTCTCATTTTGAATGTCGAAACAAGTGAATGAACCGCATCAGGTTCCCTACGAGACATCTACGTCCATTGATGAGAATGGAAGAACACTCTATCATACGAGAGTCCGTCTTAGAACAAGAGAAGCTGATGACACTGTGAGTGAACTTGATTCATTCACTGGTAATGTTCATGACTGTTTCAATTGTTTGAATCATCTCTAGCCTCATCCGCAATAAATTAACGTAGTTGTAATTATACTCAGACTGAGGATCCGATTCCCGAAGTCGTCGAAGAGACTCCCCCTCACTCGGATGTTCCTATCACTGAGAATTCCGAAGATTCTCTCCCTGAAGTTGAAGCGACAATCGAAAGTGGTCCTACGAATCGAACAGAAGAATTCTTCCCCAATCCTCCTGCATTCACCCTCTCGCGATTGGTTCGTCATGCTTGATAAATTATTGATATCCTGTAGTTTCTGTTTGATTATTTACGAAAAAAACTGCATGAGATTCATGGTTAACCCGTGCAGAATTGCGATGAATGGGAAAAGACTTGAATTTCCTTATGGTCCATCGCAGGGTTAACGTGCAAACACTTCCTTCAATTTCCAATGAGTCTTTTCGTCATGGAATGAATCGACTAGAATTACTTCTTTCCCACGCATAACCTCGATTGCACTGAAGTTGGTATGACAATGCGATGTACTGGTACAGAACACAACAAAGGATTATGATTACGACACAGTTATGTATAAAGAATAATCTCGGATGTGACTGCCAACAAGCCACCTCTTCCCCCTTTTTTGAGGAATTCTGACTAGCAATAATTTAACGATTTTTTTGCACTTTCCTCTGAAATGCGCGTTCGGAATGGAACGAGATCTCATTTAGACAATTACGAAAATAACGAAGGAATATTTTATCCCTAAATTTCAAGCGCGCTAGGTCCTCCCACCATCATATTGCACTCTACATACTCCACTTTCTTCACGCTTCATCTCAAATGAATCGTTTTGAAATGCATCCGCAGATTGAAATGAAACATCCATTTAGATACATATATCCAGAGCTCCAACCTAATATCGAAATTCTCCAGGTTTCAACTCATAAGATGTGTTCTTCAACGCTCTTTTCCTCTCTTCATTCGAGTCCTTTCCAATTGTTTCCCTTCTCCCTTTGCAGATCCTCGAAGAGAAAAAGGAATTGTTGCCCTCTATTTAATCTCGAGAGCTCTTTCTCATTCTCGGATGCTCTTTTCATCTGTCTAAATGACATCTACGTGGGATTGGTCGATCCAAATCGAGTCAAATCTCTTCCCTCTTCCATTTACTCTAATCAGTCATTGTTTCATCACATGTCCCTTTCTCTCTTGATTCTCCTCTCATATCCATTCTCTTCTTCTTCTCTTTTCGAGTGGGCGATTCGTCTCAATAAGTAATTCTACTCACGCGCTGTTTGCTCTCTGAATCGGTGTATGCATCCGAAGTAGAGACTCCATTTCCACCCTTCCTTCTCTCCCAGTCTCCCCTCCACCTCCTTTCCTCCCTTCGATCATGCTATCAATCCTCGTGTACTATGTCCTATCAGCTGAAGAACTTTCCTCTAATATCAGTGATTCCTCTTCTTCTCTTCTCTTCCAATCCATGAATGAATCCTTCAATTCGACTGCATTTTATCATTCTTCATATCGAGGAGATGCGATCAGGAATTCGCTCCTTCTTCATATTGGATATCTTCCCATTTATTTCCTAGCTGCAACTGCATATCGAAGTTCACTCGTAAGAGTCAAATATCGAGTGAGTCCTCGAAAATACGAAGACAAACGAAACAGCCCATTTCAGAATACAATAATCTTTTCTGGGGTCATCCAATTTCTACTTACTCTTCCCTATACTCTCTTTCTTACGTGGTTTGCCCTTTTCGTTAGCGAGGTATCGAAATTGAAAATACAGTCATAATTGCAATCGTTTTCACAGGAAATCGAGACGACAGTTCTCAGCTGCACAATAATGCGAATTGGATTGTCTGTTCTCAATTATGCGAGTTACAATGCACTTACGGTACCACAATTGAATGTGAGCTGATTCTTTCAAGATTGTGTTTTTTATCAGGCCATCAGTGTATCTCGATTGATATCGGTCGTTTTCAAGCATCAAGTTGGTCTTTTATGCAATATGATCGTGCTATTTGTTGCGAGTTTTCCAATGGTGAGAAGGTCGTGCAAAATTATAGCCTTATCAATCTTATCCAGATTCCATTATTCATCTCAATATTCATCGTTGGTGAGAATCGTGATGGTGATCCACAATGTGGGCCTATCTTATTCTTTCCCGAACACTACACTCAAGTACTGAGGGTGACACTATTCACAAGTTTTTTTTCTAATAAAACGTTTCTTAGATATGGCATATCTATGTCTTCGCAATCCCACTCATAGCTGTATTTCTCAATGCAATTACTGCAGTCTATCTACTTTATCAGCGATTTAATCGATGTGAGATTGAGTTTCTCATCGATAATTACTATTATCTATCACGTTTCCTTTCAGTAGCAGCAGGAAGCAAAACAAAGAGAGTTAATGAATTCTATATTGCATTTGCGCTTCTCATGCAGAGTATTATTCCTGGTAAGATTTGTAGGACTCACATTATAACAGAAACAAGAAAAGACACCGGATCTTAGATAACAAGCAAAAATGAGAACATTATTTTCCTTCAGCTCTTACCATGACGATGAAAGGATATCGATCAGTCGTCACTATTTATGGTACGTCGGGCATGAAATTGAGTAGTCCATTAAATGGTCCATTTTCAGCCCTGCAGCCTCCTCCATGGGTGAAGGAGTTAGTGGACACCACAAGTTTCCTTACTACGGGATTGAATATGACTGCTTCCATGGTATTCATTCGGTGAGTATCTAATTCACTAATTAATATTTTAACTGTACTCCCTTCAGTGTATTCCGTCAATCATTCCGCTCCCTTTTCCATCGCGGTTCTCATCCAGTCGATCCAATCAGTGATATGAGTCTGCGATCAATCAGTTTTCGCATTCTTTCATCCTGAGTTCAGGCACGGCTTTCATCCATAAGAGATCTCTACGATCTCCCTTATTCAATCCTCTCATTGAATTGAGTCCTTCGAGGTGATGAAGAGAGGAGAATATCTGACTGACTGATACTAACGGGTCGCCCTTCGCTGTATTCCAGTTTTTTTGGTGAACTATTGAATAAAGTTCTACGTTTTATCATATTTGTACATGATCTTACCTACTCATGATTCACCGAAAGATCGAACATAGTTCGCCAATTTGTTTGCCCTTGATCTTCATTGTGTTTTCTCACCTCTCCTTTTTCTCTCTCATTGACGTGATAAAAGAGAGAGTTCTTCGAAGTAGTAGTGACTCACAGAGATGAACGCATCAACACTGGCTGTAAGTTTTTTTCGGTGTAACAATTTTTTGCCTTATTTTAATGAGTATTCTTAGATTTTCGTCTTATCCGCTCTTATTGCTTGTGGATCAGCTCAGAATCCATCATGCGGGAAAAATGAGAGATACAACGTGTGCGGAAACCACTGTGAGCCCAAATGCGGTCAGTATGGAGGGGTAAGTACAAAATTTGTACTGAAATTTGTACTGAATTTGTACTTCCAATTATTTTCTTCAGTTCCCATGTATTCTCCTCTGCGGTCCTCCTGCATGCGTATGTGAAGAGGTGAGAAGGAAAGAATGATTGGAAATATAACTACATATTATCAGAACTTCTACCGTCACGCGAATGGTCACTGCGCGACCAAGCAAGAATGCTCGAAGCAGTGATATGAATGTTCTCCCGTGTCGAACTATAGATAAATGAGTTTCCCTCTTTTCGTGCACTGCCTGAAAACGTACTAAAGTGTAATTCTGCTCTCAGAAAGGACTAAATAAGCTGTTGTCTATTAAAAGAGAGCTCCAAATTGCACTTAGCTCGACTTTTTTATCGTTTGTTTTCGTGAATCACCCATTGGTCGACCAGAATTCGTCCATCTGTTTGGCTAAGATTCCTTCTGTGTTGTCCTTCTCGGTCCTCGATACAATAAAAGGGCACGTTCGGTGCTTGCAGTGAAGTCATTCATGAGCTCTACATCAATCATTGTGAGGCTCATCTTCATTGGCACTTCCTTTAAAAAAAAATTATAGATTCTTCTAATTTTCACTTCGATTTTGACATATGCCCAGCGCTCAGCTTTTGTCCAAAATTCTACATGCGAAGATAATGATCACAAAGAACAATGCGGAATTCACTGTGAGCAAGTGTGCAGGATGAAAGAAAAGGAACAAAGGTACAAAATCAGTGAATTTGATAATTTGTTGTAATCAATACGTGTACGTGATCACACTTTTTCAGATTTCTTCCATTTTCAAAGGTGCCTCTAAGACGTGCGACGGTAGAACGGTGAGTGCTAACAATATGTATAGAGATAACTTAAGATTCACTATCAGAGTTTCTACCATTACACGTCTGGCATTGTTTGATCATTGAAGACACAAACTATGGACTCTGCTCAACTGTATAATGTATCTGGAGCTATATTCAATTAGATCAGTATAAAAATAAATGCCTTGTTTGCTGGCTGACAATCATTATTTTTAATAGAAATCATTCATAGTTTTTTTTCTTATGCAAATCTTCAAGCACTCTTTGATTCCATTCTAAATCATACTATCGTTGTGCATTATTTGCAGCAGCAGCCTTTGCTCGGTTTATTCTTTTGAGCCAGGTTCAATCGATAATATAAATTCGATACTATGAATACACTGCGAGACACTTGGTTTTTTTTTTCGTTCTCCACTAATGAGATCTCAGACGTTTTATGTGTTACAAAGCGGCAGTTGTCTTGCGTTCACTTCTCTCTCTCTCAAGCAAACCTCTTCTCAGTTCTTCCTTCCAATCAAACCACGATGAAGATCTTCTTCGTTGTATGTTAATTTTAGATCATTTCATTATTCTTTTGTCATTCATTTCTTTCAGATCCTTCTTCTTATCTCTCTCGTCTCTGCGGCACCTCAGCAGAGTTAGATGATCTCTGATTGGAAGATAACTACATAATAAATAGATCTCGATTCCAGAGTGCGGTCTCAACGAAGTCTGGGGACTTTGCGGCAACCACTGTGAGCTCACGTGTATTCCTACTGGAAAGGTGAGCAGTCCATTATTATTACGATTTCGTGACTAAATAGATGATTTCATCTAATCAATCCCATTCAGGAATGCGAGATGGACTGCAAACCGGCCGCATGCAAGTGTGACTTCGTGAGTCTTATACATCTCTGGTCATTATCAGTGAATAATTCAGGACTTCTACCGTCACAAAGATGGTCGATGTGTGCAGAAGAAAGACTGCTGAGAAGATATTATCCATGCGAAATTATTCCGAATCTGTAAATAAATTGCTTAAAATTATATCTTGGTCACATCATCATTTCAAAAGTATAAATAAAGTTGCAAATTGAGGATTGGCAAAACAGAAACATAAAAAATGCCCATTCATCTTATCTTCTACATAAATATACCGCTCTCATGATTCATCTTTCTCCCTGTTATCTCATCTAGACGCTCGTTCACGTTTCTACTCTCTTCATCTTTCACTGTCTCTATCCTCCCTGTCTTTCTCTTTTGATAGATCAACACTGTTACACAACAGAGCAAAGGCAGTGATGATAATGTCTTTTTTCTCAATTTATAATTTCTATCCAATTTCGTTCAGGAGAATGTTTAATCGCTTCAAGGCTCTCTTCTATAGATCATCGAATGGAGAAGAGAATGGCAATATTGAAGGGAATCTGAAGGATGTCGTCGGCGAATACTTCGTCATTTAATATTGCATTGCGTTTTTACATTTATTCAAAAAAATGTAAACAATCAATAAATTCTTAGAGAAAAGAAGCGAAACGAATGAACCGTGAGCAATCTCTCGCGAGAGTGGCTGAACACGAAAGGTCATCGCGATTTCCGAATAGTCTTTTGACGATACCCTTTGTTGTACATGACTGTCAATACCATTATGCTTATCTTCAGATCAGAGAGTGAGGAGAGGTTTTCCACCTTCAACAAAGTCTGCAAGGAAATAATGAAAACGGAGAACTGTGAGAACGATTTGAAGGCTGCTATTATCGATTATCAGGTGAGCAAATTATCAATTTCTTGTGCTCATTTAGAAAAGAGTTGCGAGAACATTACAAACTTAACCCTTTATAATTTTTTTTATGTTTACCAGTCACAGAATTCAGTTACAGGCTCAATAAAGATGTCGGCATCTCGAATCAGTGAAGAATCAACGAGAAGAAATTGAAAGAGAGGCCGTAGAAGCATCGAAATACGTCGAACAGAAAAGAAGAGACGTCAAAGCAGTGAAACTGAGACTGAAGGAAGGAAAACGAGCTGAGAAAGAAGCAAAAGAGCGAGTTAAAAAGATGAATTCGCACAGAGGACTCAATGTTGGCTTCTGGCGTATTTCTATCGATAGAAAGCATACAACACCCTCTCTGACTTCTTTTTGATAATGTCTTCTTCATTTATTCTCGATTCTCCCCGAGAGATTGCCTCTTTCTCTTTTTTATCTGCTATTGATAGAATTATTTGATCGACTCGTATAAAATACAAATGAAATTCTTTTGAATAAAATTGTTTGACACCTGCACGAAAATGATGCAGGAAAAAATAAAAATTAGGGAACAACAGTCCTTTGTGCTGAACTTTACATGAGTCACTGGTAGGGCCAGCAAGCAGCCCTCTGAATCGAAACCTTTCTCGTGGCAGGCATGTACGAGTTTTCTTCTCTTGTGTTCATAGTTCGAAGGAGTGATTAACTTATAGACTTCTGCGACACTATTACGAAGTCCCTCTTCTGCCAGAACCTGTGAAGGGTACAACATAGTACTGTAGGTATATAATCGGCTCTTCGGGGTTGCCCTGGCTCGATCACACTTATTATACGTGACTCCCCTTAGGACGTTGGGTGCTGTCCTTTTCTGTATCCCGTGTAAGACACAACGAAAGGAGACGGAAAGTGATAGGAATCACTTTATCAAACTCACAAAGCAAGGATGACTGCACAATCCAGCGGTCGATGACGACCTCTCAGCAACGGTGACCGAGAGAAGACTCACCTCTCTCGATCAGAACAACACAACGATCCCTATATGCTAATCATATGTAAAAGCCTATCTAAAAAGGATTTGAAACTAATTCGCATGCAGATGCATAAAGAGAAAGAAAGAAGGACACGTTGAAATAGAACTACAGTAACTAGGATACAGACGGTTGATAGATGAATGACTAAAAACAATGAATTAAATAAATAGCAATTAATAATTAGACAATAAAACTATTTTATGATACCTAAAATGAACGGCTACCGTACTCCTCCGACTTGCCGGCTCCACAAAAAACGGCTTCCCATTGACGTTTACAAAAACAAACTACAACTCAATTAATATTGGGGTAAGTTTTCGACTTGTTTGGAGGAATCAAGATTTGGCACGGAGTACGGACTGGAGTACGGAGAAATTAGAACGGTCTAACGGCATGTTAGATGGAGTTCAATTGAGAGGAAAGAAGAAAAAGGAGTCATTGTGAAGGTGAGCAATGTAAGTTTATTTAATGGCTGTAACTTAGTAGGGTCTGTAATGGGTAATGGGTCTTCCCTTATTTCCACCCCAGGTTCCTCTTCCACCTCCTCCTCCTCCTCTTATTCCACTATTCTTTCCATGAATGATTCCTCTCTCGTTTCTTCTATGATAGAAGGTTCCTTTTCCACCACTAACTCCTCCTCCTCTTGGATACTTCGTTGCACTCGAAGTGTATGGTGTCTTGTTAGTCCTCTCCTGCTCAGCTTTCTTATTCCACTCCATGAATATCGGTAGAATATTCTTATCAGTGCCAAAGGCCATAGCGAGAGGTACGAACTCCTGCCACAGGTTTTGGTTGTGTGTGCATACTACTAGGTCTCCCTCTATACCCAACAGTTCCATCCTTTCATCAGTCGTCTCATATTCCTCCTTCTTAGTGCTTGCCGTAAGAGGTACTTGGCAAATTACGCCTTTCCATCCCTTCGAGATCAAGTTGTCCATTGCCAATGCAATAGCATCCCATTGCTCACTACTGACTTCTCTATCCAACAAGAGAAGGAATCTTCCAGGATGTAGGCTTTCCAGTAGTGTCAGCTGCTGTTCGAGAGGGAATTGGGTGAGAGATGACGCACCCGGTGCCAGCTGCACTTCGTGAGACACTGTGTAGGGGATGAACCGGGGATTGGACGTTATCATATAGTCCTTGGCCAATTCCTCTTCTGCGCTCCTTATTACTGCTCGAATTGCATCTCCCATAATAAGACTCTCGGGTACATTGTGAGGCTCTCCTTCGTACACAATTGATGGGTCGAGTTGTGCAATCGCACTCATCGTGTGCACACAGGCGTTGAGGAGTGCTTCGACCGCCTCTTCCGGGGTAATCGGTGCTCTTGTCACCCGTATGGTTTCCGCGATCAGCGATGTGTTCTGGTTGGAATATCCCTTGCGTCTTTCGACGATCCAATTCCTCAAGGACATTCGATGCTTGAGTGGGCACACCGCACAGACATGATCGAGGTGGGCGGGATGACCAGGCGTGACCCTGAAATGATCATCCTTGCTTTCAGCTTGAGTAGTGGTTATTACTCTATTCACTATCATATTCTTTATCTTTCTATTTCTCTTTGTTTCTATTTTCTCATTTACAATACATTCTCTTGCTCTCTTGAGAAGCTCATACTGCACTCTGTGCTTCTCTTTCTCATCATTTACATTAACAATTGTGGCCGATGTTCTCCCTTTTCCAATCACTTTGTAAGGCCCTTTCCACTCATTAGTCAACTTGGGCATTCTTGCTCCACGTTTCTCTGATGGGATTCTCATCATAACCAAGTCTCCTTCATTGGGAAGTTCATTCTCATTTACTGCCCTCTTATCGAATTCCTGTTTATTATTCAGTCCTTCTTTCCTTATATTCTCCTTTACTTTCTCATAAACTGAACTCATCCCTTCTCTCATTATATTCTCATAGTTATCGTTCATATCGTACTTGCTCAATGGGATAACTTTTGATATGGGCTTAGCTTCCCATCCATACATTAGAAAATGTGGAGTATATTTCGTGGTTGAATGTACGGATGTGTTATATGCAAACATAGCGAAAGGTAGGAGTTCATCCCATTCTCCTTTGCTTACTCCATCCGTAACCATCTTCTTTAGAAGCATGGAAACCGTTCCATTCATTCTCTCTGTTACACCATTCCTTCTGCTATTATATCCCAGTGTGAATAGCTGCTCTATTCCAAGCATGTCCGACATAGATGTCATGATAGCGTTATCGAACTCATTCCCTCTATCAGACAATAACGTCCCCATTAATCTCCCTTCTCTCAATATCCATTCTTGTACCAACGTTCTCGCTACTGACTCAGCTGACTTATCCCTCAATGGGTAAGCAACTGCATGTTTGGTGAAATGATCAATAGCCACTAGAATATATCGATATCCGTTTGCTGACCTTCCCATATCGATTAAATCGATTCCAACTATTTCCAGTGGTTTCGATGTCTCATAGGATACTAGAGGTGGTACGAGTATTTTTGATGGATTCACCATGAAACACGTTTTACATTGTTTCACATACTTCGGTATGTCAATCATCATGCTACCCCAATAGTAAATTCTAGCCATTGTTTGACTCATCTTCATAGCACCAAAGTGTCCTCCTCCAATCCCTTCGTGACTATCACTCATAACTGCTTCCCTGAGTCCCTCTGGCACATAAATTCGCCACTTGTGGTCCGAATCTATTATGTACAGAATTTCATCTTCCACTTTCAGATCATTGAAATTCACATACTTCTTCTTTGCCCTTGGTACTTTGATCTCTTTTCTCTCTTTCTGCTCAACTGTGCATTTTTGCCAGTCTTCCATAATCTCCTTTGTCCATTCATCTGACTTATATTCCTCTATCCATCTATCTTTGCTCACTTTCGCCACTGATACGCCCACTCTATTGACGACCCCTTCCCATGGGACTCCTTCGTTCTCTGGTACGGTATCTATCGGACTTCTGCTCAAAGCATCTGGTACTCGATTTGCCGTTCCTTGTACGTATTCCATTTTTATGTTATGACTCTGTAAGAGCTGGGCCCATCTCATCACTCTTCCAGACACGTTCATTCGTTTGAACATCGATAGTAAGGGTTGGTGATCCGTACGAATCACGCAATGAGTTCCATATATGTAATGTCGGAATCTGTTCACCGCCTCATAAACCGCCAATCCTTCCATATCCGTTATTCCATAGTTAGTCTCAGCTTTACTCAGTTTTCTTGAGTAATACTGGATGGGTCTCTCTTCTCCGTCAATTCCTTTCTGAGCTAGTACTGCGCCCACTCCCTCTTTACTGGCGTCTGTCATCATAATAAACGGTGCTTCCCCACTCATCGCAGCTTCATGATTCGGTTGTGCAAGCACAGGGGCATTCGACATTCTGTCCTTGAGCAGTCGAAAACTCTTCTCTTGCTCATCTCCCCATTCCCATTTCGACTTTATCGATGTCAATCCATACAATGGATGGGCGATCTGTGCGTAATTCTTAATGAATTTACGGTAAAATCCTGACATTCCAAGGAATCGTCTGAGGCTGTCCGCATTCTGTGGAGTTGGGAACTCTTGGATTGCTTTGACTTTCTCATATTGTACTGAGACACCTCTTCCATCGATTGTATGACCTAGATAGTATACTTCCTCCTTCTCTAGTTTGCACTTCTTTACATT
This sequence comes from Pristionchus pacificus, assembly GCA_000180635.4. Lineage (NCBI taxonomy): Eukaryota > Metazoa > Nematoda > Chromadorea > Rhabditida > Neodiplogasteridae > Pristionchus > Pristionchus pacificus. The sequence continues at coordinate 12,496,485 of CM026575.1, forward strand.
GAGCTTCATATTGCTCTGTCTTAACAATTCAAGCACTCTTCCCATTGCATTTATATGTTTCTCACTATCCTCCGTAGCAATAAGTATATCGTCAATATATACGAATACTTCTCTTTCCTTTATTGGCTTCTGTAACTCGCTTTTGAGGATAATATTCATACTTCTCTGGAAGACAGCAGGAGATGTTGAAAGTCCGAAAGGTACTTTAGTGAACTCATAATGTGCGTCAAGGGTGGCAAAAGCTGTTTTCTCAATTGAACCTTCCTCGAGACCGATTTGCCAGAACCCTGATTTCAGATCCAGAGTGGAGAAAATCTTCTTTCCCTTCAGCTCTTGTACACAATCGGAAATATTGGGCATAGGGTAAGCATCCATTTTGACAACCTCATTCAATTTCCGATAGTCTATGCATAGCCTTAGACTTCCATCCTTCTTTTTCACTAGGACAACTGGGGATGACCATGGACTTGTGGACGGTCTGATCACTCCCGTTCTCTCCATATCGTTCAGTAACTTCTGCAGAGGTTCTCTCAACGAATATGGTACCGGTCTCTGTTTCTGTTTGATTGGCCTGGCATCTCCTGTATCAATAGTATGCTCTACTACAGTTGTACGACCCAATTCCGAATCTCCCAGTGCAAATACTTCCTCGTATTGCTCAATCATTAATCTCATTTTGGGTGTTATATCTTCTCCCTTCTCTTTGTTAAGACATTTGAGGATCTCCTCCTTTCTCTCCTTCTTGGACATTATTCCTGTTTCCATTGCGATATATTCTACTCTCGCATGAACTTCCTTCTGTTCCATGATTACATCGTGGCTCCATTCTCCAATTATCTCATCCTCCTCGAACATGATAGTTCTCTTTGTGTTATTCAATATGGGAATAGTCGTTATTCCATTCTCATCCAATGTACAAGCACCACTTTCAATTAACTCATTCGATGACCACAGAATCCGTTCTTCTGACTTTGGTCCCTTGACTTCTAAGTCGGTCACTTGTCCTGGCTCGACAGATAATCTCTTTCCTACCCTCGCTTCATTCTCATTATCCATTAGTTTCTCGTTATCACCGATTGTGAACTTAATCTCCAATGCATTAAATGCATCACTCCCAGAATGATCTCATCCTGATCATCATCAGTCACGAAGAATCCAATGTGATTTACTCTATCTTTCTTATTTCTCATCACAGAAAGTACGACCTGGCCAATTATTTTCATTGGTCCATCATTAGCATTGGACACCCTGATATTAAGATCCACTGGTTCCATTCTCGCTTCCCTGAATTTCCACCACTCATCCTTATTATTGGCAACAATTCCTTCCAATATTCTTGCCGGTATCAGTGAGACTTCCGCTCCTGAATCCACCGTAGCTCCTCTGTATTTTCCTTCTACAAGCATCCGAGCTTGGAGTCTCCTTCCCAGAAATGTCACATTTCTCACTTTTTCTGTCGAGGTCAATCCATTCACTGATTTCTCCTCCACACTGGTACTCACTAGATTTACCATCGCTCTCCCAGCAGTACCACCATTTCCTGGGTTATTATTTCTGGTATCATTATTATTCCCATTCCTGTTGGATGAATTTGACCTTCCGTCATTACCACCACTTCTTCCACTATTCCCATTATATCTATTATTCGATGGTCCACTGAACTGGTTATGGGTGCCATTGCTATTCGGAGCATTCATTCCCTTGAGCTCATTCCTGGTAACATTCGGCTTCGCGAAGTTGTTCACTCTCTGTCCTCCATTATCTCTTCCATTATCTCTTCTACTCCAATTCTCATTTCCCTGATGCTTATAATGGTCTCTTGCACTATGACCTTTCCCTCCACATGATGTGCATGTCATATTGACTTTACGAGCCATCCTCTTCTGATACTCGATATATTCCTGTTCTACTGCAACCTCTTTCAATTCATCGAAAGTTTTGCACCCTGCATTATATGCTTCGAGAATTCTACCATATTCCACTCTTGGACGGATAATGAGCACAAATTTATCCCTCATATATTGATCTCTTCCATCTTGATCAATATGCCCCATTCCTCTATTCACGAATTCCTCAATATCTTTGCATATTTGGGACATTCTCTTATTGGGATCAATATTATCCAATCTCTCTATCGCCGTCTGTTTCTCCATTCCTCTATCTTTATCCATTCTTCTCCCCATCTCCTTCACCATATTATCCCACTCGCTACCGTCTTTCATCCTCGTTGGGAGGGACTTGAAAGTGCGCACCGTAGCCTCATCGAAATGGCCTGGTAAAACCAGTACTTTCTCTGTATCGCTCATTCCCTTATATTTGAGATTAAACCGTGGGATAAATTCAGAGAACTTTTCCGTTTTCGGATTATAATTAGTGATGGGCATATTAATCTGTCCCATGGTTCGAATTGATTGGATCATTGTCTCCATGATATGTGCACTCTCAACGGATCTCTCTCCTACTGATATGCCTGATCTAATTGATCGTTCATCATCATCCACTGTTCCGTGTTCTCTGTACTCACTTGCTGGCGGGCGGATTGACTGCAGCAGTAGAGGGCGCACTAGCGGTGCTCTTAGTGGCTCCCTTGGAATGGGCGGTGGAGAGTTGTCGCTTCTGTTCTCGATTCTCTGAAAGCTCAATCGTTCTTTCTTTTGCCTCTCTGCTTCTTCCGCTTTCTTTTTCTCACCATTCGCCAGTCTTTGAACCTCCTGCCGAAGTCGTTCTTGCTCGTGTAGTAAGAACTGGACCTTGTTCTGCAACATACGGGTGGTTTCTTTCATATTCATTATCGATCCCTTATGACCAGTTATCTCTTTGATCTCTTCCATCACAAGGATCAAATCCTCCTTTGCCTTTTTCTCCTTCTCAAATCTCTCTATCCATTCTCTTTCCACATTTTCCCATGCTTTATCGTTGGATTCAAACTCCATCAGCATGTCTCTTCCCAACTGATCAATAACTTTATCTCTCGCTTCCCTCAACGCCGTCAACTCTTCCTCCTCAGGGAGTTTCGTGAGACCTCTTAGCCAACTATCCACTTCATTAATCTCATGGTATAGATTATTCATCATTCTCTCTATCCGTACCTCACTACTGGTGTCCGTCGAGAGCGAGCCCATCTCTTGCATGATTGAATCGAGTGGTGTCTGGCTCTTGTCCATTATTTCCTCTACATCCACTTGGTTGCTGGAATGTAATATTGAGTCATTCTTCGCTCTTTCCTTTCTTTCCCACTCCTCAAATTCCTTGGTTACTTGGTCATCATTATCCTTTCTCTCTCCCTCATCTCTCATTCCACCCGATCCATTGGTTGCTCTGGACTCGGGGGCACTCTGGCTCACGTGTGGTGACGTGGATACCGTACTCTCAAGGGTACCGGACTTGGTTGCTGCCGGATCCCTTACATCTGTCTCTGATTCTCTCTCTCCTATACGGGCACTGGGTACTGCCATTTTCTTCCTTCTGGTCACCTTTGAATCATCAACCGGGTGGATAGGTTGCTCAATAACAGGATTATCAATGGTTGCGCTGATATCCTTTCTCTCTCCATTATCTCTCATTCCACCCGATCCATTGGTTGCTCTGGACTCGGGGGCACTCTGGCTCACGTGTGGTGACGTGGATACCGTACTCTCAAGGGTACCGGACTTGGTTGCTGCCGGATCCCTTACACTCTTCGGAATTGCTGTCTGCTCGGCAGCCATGCTCGAGGTGAGACTCTCCTTTTCAGGTCTACAGGACTACAGGGTCAAGTCACGGGTCGGTTCGGCCCCCTCCCGGTTCGGCCCCCAAATCAGCTCGACTAGTCGGTATGAGGGTACAGTACCATCGATCAATAGTCCTTCAGAGGCAGCATGTGTTGGAGAAGGAGGAACCGACTAGTCGGTGGAGTGGGAAGAATGTGAAATGGAAAAAAGAAGAGTGATTTTTATATGGAGTGGAGAAAATATTGGAATTGTCCAGAATGAGGATGAATTTATTGGTTGATCAGTGAGAATGACATTAGGAGGGAAATCATCGTCATTGACATTTTAATAAAATTATGTATGAATTATTGTTGTTTTCGCTTTTGCATATACCCCATTTCATATGTTTTGTTTCCTTCATTTCTCTTTTCATTCCTCTGTCATTCCTTCTTTTAAACTGGTCACTTCTTCAATCGCAAATATTTCAAAATTTCTCCTTCACTCCATTTCGCCGTTGTTCCTTTTCTTATGTCATGGACGGTCAGTTTCGTGTGTGCTCTTCGATACTGCACTACCGTATATTCATCTATCAATCATTCCCATTACCATACCCACTCATTCAGATGATTCCTCTTCTTCTTCTTCTTCTCTGTTTGCGTTTCAACAAACAAAAGCGCGAATCTGATCATACTCTAAAAGGAGATTTGGCAACGAATCGAAGTCCATCGGCTAGAAATTCACCTGAACCGATTATTGTTGAATCGCTCAAACAATCCCAGGTATAAGGAGTACTGTATCACGGATATTGTCTATCGTAGACCGTGCCAGAGTATTTAACAATTTAGGTTGGAGTTGATTCTCCCATTGAAACAACGCCTCGTCAATCGGGGAATACTATGAGAACTACTGTAAGTGATAGATAATGTGAGTATGTGAATGACCGATTGACTCAGGAAGATCAAGTAGATGAGAAGACGAGCTCCAAGGGAAAGAAAGAGAGTGATACTGATAAAGAACAGAAGAATGATAAGAAGTCGAAAACTCCTCAAAAACGAGCTGATGGGGTAAGACTCATCGGAATACGCCACAATCATAAATCATATTTTCACAGGATTTCTCATCAATGAAAAGTAGCAACTCATATATGAACAGGAAGAATGCAATGATGAAGCAGAAAAGTCCGAAAGCCAAGGTTTTAACAAGTCCCGAAAGTCAAACGAAGTATTGATGTTTCAGTCAATCAAATCGAACAAAAGCTCAAACGTAAATACTGCAACAACTCCGAAATTGCTCGTCAGTGGAAAAGTAGGAAATATTAATCTCTTGTCCAAAATTGATCTTTGATCTTTACAGGAAGACGATAAAGTAGCAACAGCTTGGCCAGTTCGACCCTGTTGGAGTGATGCTGTTGTCGAGAGTGTTAGTTTGATAAACAAGAATGATCTTTGATCTCTGATCTTTCAGCAAATCCAAGACGATCTCTCCGATTTTGGATTGACGAAAACAGAAACGTTAAAGAAAAGAGGAGATACGAATAAATCAGTATTTGTGGATGAGAAAAAGAAAAGCAAAAATGATAAGAAAGGAATAAAGAAAGAAGATAAAAAGGAAGATAATAAGAAGTCATCCGTTTTCTTTGATGAGAAGAAGGAAAAGGTAGAAGAGAAGAAAGATGAAGGAAAGAAATCGACATTAATCCTTGATCGAAATGATAAAGAGGGAAAAGAAGATGAGAAGAAAGAGGAAAAGGTTGAAGATAAGAAAGAAGAGAAAATGGAAGAAAAGAAAGAGGAAAAGATAGAAGAGACAAAGGTGGACTCGCCTGTAAAATCTCCCAAAATAAAGAAAGAAAATAATGACGAAGCGAAGAAAGACGAGAAAATGGAGATAAAGGAAGAAAAGAAAGATTAGTGCATAGATATAATCTCATTCCTGTCACACTTGAATACAACTAGAATAAACCTTGATTGTATTATTCTTGACTTTGTCAACATCGCCCAGTAATCTGGAGTGATATAAATTGATTTGCAAATATTTGCAACTGCAGTCTCAGCCCATCTACACAAGTGTAGTCTCCCCAAAAAATTGGACACACAGTTCACTACAAATATTTCAGGGTTTCCCGTATTTCATAAGTTTAGTCAATGATTTAGAAGAATTTCGATTCTTTCGAACACTCTCCATTATCTCGCACACAACCTTTGCGTGTGCGGGTCAGCGACAAAAACGACGCCTTTCCCTCTTTTCTCTTTCGCTTTTCCTCTTTTTACCGTCAGGGTCGAGACAAAAAGGAGAGTGTTCGAAGGAGAGAAGGTGTAATGATTGTCGCCTTTATAAGGGAGGAAAGGGAGTGAAGAGACAGGCAGTTCAGCCATGAGTTCCGTCTCCAATAACAAGGGAATCGTTCAAATCGCCACTGTCGTGAGTTCATTCTGTACTTTCTTTAGTTACTGGATATTTGCTATTCATTGTTTCTTTTCTGCATCTATTTTTACTGCTTTATTTCAGCTTTCGGGTGCGGCTCTAATTGGAATCGTTGGATTCCTCGGTCTGATGGTCAATAACATCTCCACTTTCCATGATGATGCCATGATGGATCTCAATGAGTTCAAGGTAAATATCTATCATTTACACCGTCCTACCGAACCATTATCTATCTATCCTTACATCTATTATTCCATACTTTTCAGTTCCACTCGAACTCCGCGTGGACTGACATGGTGGCTGTTAACCGTCCTTCAGTCGATGTCAAGGCAATCTTCGGAAGATCAAAGAGATCTGATGGATCATGCGGATGCACTGCCGGACCGAACACTTGCCCACAGGGACCCGTTGGACCTCCCGGACTTCCTGGTACGGTTGTCTGATTGATTATTGATCTACTTTATCCATAGTTGATCTTTGATCTCCCCTGTAACTTTCAATTCCTTCAGGATCCCCTGGAGATGATGGAGAAGAGGGAGAAGCAGGAAAGGACGGTAAATCTGGTCTTGCTGTTCTTGCTGAGACTCTTACTTCATCATCTGGTAATGGTTATGAGAGTGGAAGTGCATGCACTTCTTGTCCTGCCGGTCCTCCTGGTCCTCCTGGAGTTGATGGTGAGACGGGAGAACCAGGAAAGGATGGAGATGATGGAAAGGATGGACAACCTGGTAAAGATGGAGAGAATGGAATCCAAGGAGAAGCAGGAGATAAGGGAGAAGATGGAAGAGATGGAAAGGATGGAAGACCTGGAGCACCCGGTAGAAATGGAAAGAGAGGAGCGGGAGCTCCTGGACAACCTGGAAAGGATGGAAAGATTGGAAGAACTGGAAAGGCTGGACCGAGAGGAGCAAAGGGAGAGAAGGGAGCACCTGGACCTCAAGGACCTGCTGGACCCAATGGACACGATGGTATGTTGAGGGGAATCAGTGGGATACGGTAGTCAGCAATCGATTAATCTTTCCCTTTAGGAGCCCCTGGACAGGATGGAATCGAAGGACCGACAGGAGGAGATGGTCTTCCTGGTGCTGATGCTGCGTATTGTCCATGCCCTTCAAGATCATTCGAAGTCAAGAGTGAAGCCGCATCTCAGGGATACAGAAGAAGAGCAAGAGTTCACTAAGATGGAGATGAATAGGATCACAGTTAGGAGTACTGTCTGTAGATATAAAGATATTTGTGCGTCAAAACTACTGTGTTCTTACAAAAGGACAATGAACTCGCAGTCAGTAAAACAAGCATTTATATTGCTGTGTGAAACGAAATAGGAATATATAACCTCATATCTTTATCAACAATGGGTGAATGAAACACAGTGGTGAGAACCCGTAGAGGTAGACATGGTAGAAGAAGAAGCGACAATTCTGATGCTCCTAGTTGATAAGTAGCTTCGAGTATTTTCTCTCCAACTCATCTTCAAGAGCATCCTGAAAAATAATAATGAAATGAGAAAGAAGCCAAATATAAAAATGAGGTACATAAGAATAAGAAATGAATGTTACCTGATAACTATCACTCTCGTAAATATTCTCTCCAAGTCGACAATTTCTTGCTGATGCTTTCTTTGCATTTGCATGGAAGACCGATTGGTGCTTTCTGAAATTAGATCTTTTACTTGACTGTTTTGATTATTTCTTGTATATTTGAAACTAAACAGTTCTAACTAAACTAAACCAACCTCCACATGGATTCAGCTTCACTTGATCTTTGATGATAAAGAGTCATCGCAGTATATTGAATCTCTGGATCAATCTTCTCTGTTTCAGTCACATTCAGGTTCTCGTTTGAGATTCCTTTCATCGATCTTTCAATTCTTTTGCGATTCTTCTCTTCTTGTCTCAATTGTTTCTTTTCTCGAGGTTGAGGACCAGGGCCGGGTTGTCTGTAATGAACAATATTGAAAGAGGCGTTAGTAATTGTAGGTGGCTTGTCAATTTAAGTAATGGTAGGTAGTTTGACAATAAAAGGGGTAGTTAACTCACTCTAGAAGTGACTTGAAATATGCCTTCTTCTTTGATTTTCGATCAGTAACTTCGCCATTGACACAAGTAACAAATCTGTAACGAGATAATGGATGATGTTTCCTCGAAATGAGGCTTATCCATAATATAAATTAACCAACCTTACAACTCCTCCTCCACATTTATTTAGATTCTCCATATCCAATGGAATTGAGTCAATTGGAAGTAAACGACCACTAGTACGGGGAACGGAAGTTGATATGAATGATAGCTTCTGAAATGGGAGGAATATCAGTATGGAAATGGGAGGAATATCAGTACATATACCCAGTATTCATCATTAGCTCATAATAAACCTCCTTTTTTGATCTATTCAATTCCTATCTTTCTTACCTCAACATCTAATTTCTTCTGCATAACATCAGCAGGTCTATCGACAGCCTCCCATCTCTTCTGCTTATTCAGTGAATAGGTGACATTGAAGTCATTTACTCCGAATGGATCACTTGTAGTTGAAGAGAATGGGGTCTTCTAAAGGAAGGAGATTGATTGTAAGTCAGAATGAGTGGGAAGGGATGATTGAACAAACCTGGCTGCCGATTTGTTTCTTTGAAATCACATCTGGACCATTGAAGGTTCCACTTCTGAAAATAAGGAGTATCAAATCATTTCTTGAGTAGTAATAAGAATGGAACAGACCTGTGATGAACAGTTCTTCTCGCTTTGAGATTTCCTTTCGATCTCGAATCTTTTCCTAATCCCTCCATGATTGCTGAGATTACTGAAATGGAGATAATAACTGATAGGGCAGGACAAAGAATTGGAAGGGACATGGGGCATAATCAAACACAAAGATAGTGAAATAATGAACAATTGAATGTGATCTGTGTTCTCCACTTATTCATCCTTTCTTTATACCCTCGAACCACACAACATTGTGCAATCTCCTGTGCGCTCTCTTTCTCTCACTACTCTCTCCCTTTTCTCTACTCCCTCGCATCTGTGACTGTTTCGACTCTCGTCATTCTCCACGCTATTTCTTTTTTTCAGGAGGTCAAACTCCGCCCTACCCCGTGGCTGCAAAGTTCAATATTGCACAACATCTGAGTTTATTGTTTACCATGCAGAACAATAAACAAAGAAAAAAAAAGAAAAATAGTTATGTGCAAATGAAATATGAAAGAATTGGTGGAAGAGAAAAAAACAAACAAAAAAAAACAAAATGAATGCACAGAGATACGTAATCATGATAATTCTCAATTTATTTCTAAGATTCGAAATTCATATATAAATAAATAAATGATACGTGATATAAATGATACGTATGATATAAATGATAAATGATATAAATGATACGTGGGATGTTTTCACCTGTCTCCAATTTCTCCTCTTCTCGTCAATTCTCGAGATGAAGAATTCTTCACGATAAAATCCATTTTCATAATGTCTGGTTGTGTTTCGTGTTGGCAAAATCACGTTTCCCTATTTAAAGAGTGAATCTTTCGATGGTCCAGTATGCTATATTCCTCAATAGAAATGTAACTCATCAGTTCTTCCCATATTTCGAAATTATCTACTGGGCTGAGGTAATCAGAGAACGTTTATTTTTCCATCGATTTTGTACAGTACATCACCCTACTCTTTGACATTCTCCTTTACCCTATTCTCATTTGGATAATATGGAGTGCTGAACCTCTTCATAGAAACGTCAGTTTACTTTAAATGTACGAAGCCTCTCAATGAATCCACCAATATAAGCTGCGATATTCATTTCTATATTGCACCACTCATTTATTCATACTCAATCTTACTATAAATTCCATAAATAAAGAGACAATTGGCAGTAACAATGTTTCGGAATTGTTCAACAGTAATTGTTGGATTTCCATCAGTTTCGTGGTACGTTTCAGGCAAACGTTGTCTTTATTGTGCCCGCTTTAGTGTTTGCTTCACCCGTTTTCATTTTTCGAGGTGTAACTTTTCTACTACCTCAATATGAACTATTCTGCAACATAATCATTGCAATTGTCGATCTATGGATTGCATTGTGACATTCCCCATCGATCAACCCAATTCGTTCATTTAGATCTGGTCTCAATGTTCAAGTGATCTTCCCCTTCGTTGATTATCGCTTTCGTAAGACTGCAAATCGAATTCCCATCTTTCGCATCATCATTGAATTGCGAGGAATGCAAACTCCAACTGGAAGATGAGGAAATGACAACGATGAATCATCAACAATTATTCATTTCATTTTCGTTCGAAAGCATCTCACAGGAAATAAGATTCAAACCGCTGATCACTATTTCCATTGGTTGGAAACCGATTTAAAATAAATGCTGTGAATATTCCTTGTTCCCTTTGATAAACATTGATGAAGTTTTTTGGCAATCCTATCCGTGTCCAATTCCAATCCAAGTGAAACGTGTCCTATGTATCAATTATATTTATAAAAAGACCACGAAATAAATATTTTTTCATACTCGTTCATTCATGTGTAGTCGGATGACGAGTAAACGCGGAATTACAATGCTACTAAATTTATCATTTGAAAAAGCGAGAAAAAACAAATGACAACAGCATTCAACCAACAACGGCAACAATCTCATTCCATTTTGTACAAACAGAAGAAGAAAACAAATTTTCAAGTTTACAACTTGTCAAGGTAATTCTGGAGATCGGGAATGGACTCTTTCAATCCCTTTCGTTTTCTAATATCAGCAACTACTTGGAAGGGTTTCGTTCCATTCTCCATTGGATCTCCGGGTAGAATTTGCCAATGGTCGAAGAAACATTGAGGGAAGGCCTGTCCACTGGTGTTCGATCGAAGGTCGGCTGTGAATCCTGAATAAGATTGATGAGTTCCTTCCACAATCAAGGCTATTTTACAGTTGTGTGGTCTTGCAAGGCGTGGTTATTGCTTGAACTAACGATCAAAACAAATAAGATACTCACCGAATGATTCATTGACAGGAAGATATGCCTTCACAACGAACATTGGAGTGCCAGCAACCTGAAAATATTTATTTCATCATCTACGAGATCGTCCTTTCTAACTACACTTAGAAGTGTTACTCCATTAGATAATAATTACCGAGTATCCCTAATTGATAGCAATGAGATTTTCTCACCTGAGTCTCTTCGAATACATGTCCTCTCCTCCTGTTCAATACTCCATAGATTCCTCCAATCGCCTGTTCCGGACATTGAATCTCGACGAGATAAATTGGTTCGAGTAATCGTGGTTGTGCAGTGAGTACAGATGCATAGACGACTCTTCGTGCAGTGGGAAGAATCTGTCCCGCCCCTCGATGGATAGCATCCGCATGGAGCTTGACGCCGTCTAGATTGAATCTGATTCCTCTCATCGTCTCTTCACACAACACTCCTTCCTTCGTGGCCCATTGGAATCCCGATACGACAGAGTCTTTGATCTCATTGATATATTGTTCTCCCTTAGTCACATCAATGAGTAGATTGGGACCATTTCCATGGGGGCCGAAACTCCAGATCTTCCTTGCTTCAGTCACGTCGTATTCGAACTTCTCTGCGAGAATCCTCGCTCGATCCTTGAAATCTCCCTTCGGATCGATTTCTCCTTCATCGATAGCCTCTGCCAAACCATCTGGCATCGGACGGGCAGAGACGTAGAGACGATTGTGATTATTCGGAGATTTAGAGAGACAGATCTGATTGGAAGGAGCAGAGACTGTTTCTCTATAGGATACGACGGGATCAGACTTCTTAATGGGAATACCCGCATGATCTTCTTCGAGGTCCTTCAGACAGATCTCTAGATGAAGTTCCCCTGCACCAGCAACGATATGCTCTCCTGATTCCTCGAAGATGCACTGAACCATGGGATCTGACTTGGCCAATCTCTTCAATCCTTCCACTAATTTGGGCAGATCAGAGGGATTCTTCGGTTCAACTGCCACTCGAACGACGGGAGAAACGGAGAACTTCATAACTCGCATGTTATGGGCATCTTTGAAGGTTGTGATCGTTCCACCCTTGATGAGATATTGATCGACTCCCACGAGACCAGCGATATTTCCAGATGGAATCTCATCTATTCCCATTACTTGACTTCCCATCATGAGAACTGTCCTTTGAATCGTCTTCTCATTCAGATCGTCCTTCTTTCCGGGAACATAATTCGGTCCCTGGATACGGGCCTTCATTCCGGTTGCAACCTGAAAATGTATTATTTTTAATTGGGTTTGGAGAGACTACATTATTTCAAGACCGACCAAAAATCAACAATTTTTAAAGCGTACCTTTCCGGAGAATACTCGTCCGAATGAGTAGAATCGTCCCTTGTCGAGAGTGGGAACCATCTTGGAGATGTACATCATCAGAGGGCCATTGGGATCGCAGTTCTTGATTGCGACTGCCGCCTCGTCGTCATGGGGACCCTCGTACAGCATCTCCATTCGATATCTGCAAGGGTTATGTGAAATATGGGCTAAAATTGAGAAAAACAGTATTGATAGGCTAGTAATTCTCAGTTCTCTCTGAATATTCACTCACTTCTGTGCAGTGACCGGAGAAGGAAGATGAATACAGATCATCTGTAGTAGCGTATCTCCAGCGGGTAGCCATTTACGCATGAACACCTCAAGTATTCATGGTGAAATCGTGATCATGACAGGAAAATCAAACGAAAAAGTACCTTCATGAGTTGCTTTCCCTCCCATTCCTTCTCTTCATGACTCAATTTGATTCCAAGTCGATTGATCAAAGCAGAAACTTCCTCCTTCTTCACGTTCATTATTGCATCGAAGACCTGAGAAAAATCGTTTCAAGAGAGGGCTACAAAAGATCCTGACCAACCTTGAATATGGGGTCGAGTACGAACTGATTGAATCCTCTCTTGGTATCGTCATTCGGAGTATTCATCCACTTCTTCGTCTTCGAATCATAGAATCGTTCTCCCCACAAATTCTTCATCAATTTCTCCACTTTCACTCCGAACTTGTCAGCATACATCTCAGCGAATTGTTTGAGAGTGAACGCCCATCCATGCAATCCCGATCCGAATCCGACATTTCCAATGGACGGATCAACAGAGATCACTCCCATCGGTCCTTCGTCGTCTCCATAAGTGGCGATTATGACATTAATGTTCTCGATTATCCTCTGGAATGTCTGGAAGAGTTCCTCTTGTCCGAGTTGAAGTTCGAGAAGAGCTCGATCCATCTTGTTCATGAAGAGAATTGGTTTGATTCGTTCAGCGATTGCCTGACGGAGGACTGTCTCGGTCTGCACACAGACTCCTCAACAAAATCATTATTGGAATGGACAATTTTAAAACGTATAGTTAAATACGTATGAGACATTGCGAATTACCTAGAGCTCGAGAAATGAGCCGCCGTCTCTGCATTTCACATTGACAAGAGAGTGTTAGGAATAAAGAGACGGCGGCTCGAGGTACAGAATTATCTAATAAATCGTAAGTTAGAGAGCTGAACTGACCCGAGATGCAATCAACAACAACGAGTGCTCCATCGGTCACTCGAAGGGCGGCCGTCACTTCAGATGAGAAATCGACATGACCAGGAGAATCAATGAGATTGATGAGGAATCCATTGAACTTCTCCTTCAATCCATCGATATCATCAATCTCCACCTGAATGGAATTATTGACAGATAGTAGACACACGTGCAATGTTTTCCTCGTGAGTTTTGCAAGGAATGGAGAGGGGCAGAGAAAGGTTTAGTCAACACGCAAAAAGAGAGAGAGTATGAAATTTCAAAATATTACACAACATTCCGCGTATTTTTGCAATTTTCGAATCTGCTAACCTGGTTTTCTCCCTTGATGAAGTCAATATCCTTCATTTCCAGCTCGAAGAACATCGTAATTGCACTGAAAGACATGATTCGTTAAAAAAAAAATACGAAAGGAAAGAAAAAAAACAAAAAAAATTGAAAGAATATACTCACGTAGACTTGATGGTGATTCCTCTATCCTGTTCATCCTTCCTCGTGTCAGTATAACGAGTCTCTCCTGCCTTCGCTCCGGCGATTATTCCCGCCTTGGCAACGAGAGAATCGGTGAGAGTCGACTTACCTACAATGGGAGTGAATCAACTCAGTGTTAGTTAGTTCCCGATTCGAGTTACTGATTTGTATTTCTATTTTACATGCAAATATATATTTTCTACTCACCATGGTCAACATGGGCGATCACTGACATATTCCGGATGTTCTTTTTCCGGTCCATCAGGGAACGAATTTCGTCGATGGTGAAGTTCACCTTCAAGTGCAATATTCAATTTTATGATTCCTTAAAACATCTCCAAAGACTTGTAGAAAAGTGAACAAATGTTGTCTATTGAAAAAAGTACCATGATCTCAGGAGGTTCGTTGTACTAGACAACTTCTCAGTGAAGGAAGGGACGACGGTCCTCTCGATCGAGGCGGTCGCTATGGGAAAGCAGTGAGTTTTCAACTGCTTTTTGGCTGTTGTTGCTCGGTACTCTTCCGTTTACTCCCTCCTTTATACTGCAAGACACACAATATTGTGCAATCCCCTCCCTCTCCCCTCACTCGCACACAAACTACAAACTCTTCGAACAAATTCACATGGAGTCTGAAGGAAATGACGAGTATTGCGAACCGGGAAGAAGTTTGACACGAGGAAAAAATGCTGGACGAAGCGATATTTGGGGTGGGAAGGGATACATCCATCTAAGAGTGTGGAGTAAAACATGTTTATCGCGAGTGGCACATGGCTGTTGTTTACTCAACTGCAGAGAGAGAGAGAGAGAGAAAGTCCCTTCCGTGCATTTCGAAAACTAGTCCCTTTTCGAGTTCCCCTCGTGGCACAGACTAGCTTGTGGCGTTTAGGTGTGAGTCATGACATTTACTAACGGTCTTTGCTACGGCAGGTGGAAGAATTACAATTTATGGGTACAGATGGACTCGACAATAAACCTAGATTGATCATCATTCAGCAGGCACAGACCCAGAACACTGAATAAGTCTGTAACTGCATCTGTATTTAAAAAAAACGTATATAAGCAACAAATAAAGTATTCATCGCTCGGAATATCGCCTCTTCATTTCAGATCGTTTTCCAGCCAATGGAAATAAATATCAGCTGTTTGAACCTTATTTCCCGTGAGATGTTTACGGACGAATCTGGACAATCATTATTTTAACCATTGTATCTAGATAATGTAATCAATTCACTTTCCACTGGAAGTTTGGAATCCTCGCCTTTCGATAACAAACCGAAAAATACGAATCTCATTCGCTGTTTTACGAAATCGATAATCAACAAAGGGAAAGATCAATTGAATGTTGAGACCCGTTCTGAAAAATTGATAAAGATAGAAAAATACTTAAAATAGGAAACATACAATGCAACCCATAGATCCGTTACAGCAGTGATTATGTTGCAGAAGAATTCAAAGCGTCGATCGTTCATTAGGAAGTATGTTCCTGCACGAAAGATAAAGACGGGAGAAGCGAAGACAAATGCAGGTAAGATTAGTTTCAGAAGCATCTAAACAATTCGTCGTTTTCAAGAATATCTTCCGTGCTGTAAAACCTTCATGATAACAACATTTTCCCTCAGCTGATACGTTCTAGCTAGTGAATATCTATCAAAATCCGGATCTGCTCTTCTTTGCAATTTGCGCAATTCTCGATGATTGTAGTAGAGAAGTGAGAAGTATCCCTCAATTTCAGACAAATTGAGAAAAATATAGCTAAACTTACCACGAATCCTCCTAATATAAGGCTAACAGCAACCATTATCGAGCAAGTCCGAAGAATTTTGACTACTATTATTCCATTACACTGATCAAACTATCGCTCACACCTGTTTCAGATGCAAACATGTCTTGATATAGAACTAGATAAGCTAGAATGATAGCAACAGCTTCGAAAATGAAAAGAATGATAAATATTACGAATACAGTATTCCGATCTTGTTTCTCGTACCTGCATTTATGTTTTTTCTGGCCATGAAAATCACTAACCATGACCAGTATTCTGTCGCTACAAATCTTTCGATCGTCACAGCCAATATTCTGAAAAAAGTGTGTTATTCCGCAAGCGTGTAATTCAATATTGTCATCATACATCCATGGATAGAATGCGAACGCTTCAAATCTGATATATGAAAAGATGAGAAGCAGCCATCGATGATCTGAGATGGAAAAAATAATACACACAAGAACACAAAACAGACCTTCCCAATCTTCGGAAAATTGTTGAACCCACAAAAGTGGAATTCTTGCAGAATTGAGTAGACCCAAATGGCCGATACAGAAAATGAACGCATATCGAAGCTTGAAAAAGAGTGAAATCAACTGATTGCGAAGTACAACTAACGTTTCTATGAAGAGGTTCAGCATTCCAAGTAATCCAAATGTGAATAGGACAAAGGATAAGATCAATGAGGAGAATAATCAACTGGAACGATTATGGACAAGTGAAATATTGTCGATAAAACTACCTCAGTGAGGTAGATTATCTCAAAAGAAGGAAAGTATGAAAGAGTTTTGTTTCGACTGAGAAATATCGCATATTGAACCATTGAAAAAGGATCTGTAAAAAATGAGCATTTTTCCTCTGTTTTTTTTACTTGTTTAGCAAATGTAACTTCCCGTGAAAGAACATTCCGAGTCAAGTTGACTGAAGGAGCGAAGAGATAATAACAGGTGAAATGTGTCTAACGTGAGTGGAAAAAGTTTAGATATTCCGATTTTACAGATTGTGGATAATGTGATTGTCTTTCCTATTGTCATGCATTATCAGGATAATGTAGCTTATGTCGGATAAATATGACTACATCTTTCTGTTTCATGAGTGATCACTTCCCGCAACAAATTTATTTGATATCCAGTATTTTGTATTTGTTTGAATTCATATGTGACATTTTTTTACTGATTACTAATTATAGTTGCCGATTGTGCAATAGTGAATTTGCAGCCATGGGGGAAAGACCTCCTGGGTATCTTAGAGATATATTGTGGTGAATGAAGAGAGGTGGTAGAGTCAAAGAGACGAGGGAGTGGAGAGAAGGGAGAGCGTGGCGAGAGAAAGAGAGCGCACGGAGATTGCACAATGTTGTGTCGTTATGTTAGAGGGTATAAAGAGAGGAGGAATAAGGGGAGAACACATATCACATTCAGTCTTAATGTTTTCATTGTTTCTATCTTAGTATCGTATTTGAGTATGCCCCCCCCCCTCCACTATCTCCCAAGCCCTTCCAATTCTTTGTCCGGTCCTATCAGTCATTGTTTTAATTTCAGTAATCTCAGCAATCATGGAGGGATTTGGAAAAGATTCGAGATCGAAAGGAAATCTCAAAGCGAGAAGAACTGTTCATCACAGGTCTGTTCCATTCTTATTACTACTCAAGAAATGATTTGATACTCCTTATTTTCAGAAGTGGAACCTTCAATGGTCCGGATGTGATTTCAAAGAAACAAATCGGCAGCCAGGTTTGTTCAATCATCCCTTCCCACTCATTCTGACTTACAATCAATCTTCTTTCTTTAGAAGACCCCATTCTCCTCTACTACAAGTGATCCATTCGGAGTAAATGACTTCAATGTCGCATATTCACTAAATAAGCAGAAGAGATGGGAGGCTGTCGATAGACCTGCTGATGTTATGCAGAAGAAATTAGATGTTGAGGTGAGAAAGATAGGAATT
This sequence comes from Pristionchus pacificus, assembly GCA_000180635.4. Lineage (NCBI taxonomy): Eukaryota > Metazoa > Nematoda > Chromadorea > Rhabditida > Neodiplogasteridae > Pristionchus > Pristionchus pacificus. The sequence continues at coordinate 12,514,294 of CM026575.1, forward strand.
GAATACATCAACAAAGGAGGTGGATTATGAGCTAATGATGAATACTGGGTATATGTACTGATATTCCTCCCATTTCCATACTGATATTCCTCCCATTTCAGAAGTTATCATTCATATCAACTTCCGTTCCCCGTACTAGTGGTCGTTTTCTTCCAATTGATTCGATTCCATTGGATATGGAGGATCTAAATAAATACGGAGGAGGAGTTGTAAGGTTGGATAATTTATATTATGGATAAGCCTCAGGAAACAGTGTTCAAGATTCACTATCACTTTTCAGATTTGTGACTTGTGTCAATGGCGAAGTTACTGATCGAAAATCAAAGAAGAAGGCTCATTTCAAGTCACTTCTAGAGTGAGTCAACTACCCCTTTTATTGTCAAACTACCTACCATTACTAACGCCTCTTTCAATATTTTTCATTACAGACAACCCGGCCCTGGTCCTCAACCTCGAGGGAAGAAACAATTGAGAGAAGAAGAGAAGAATCGCAAAAGAATTGAAAGATCGATGAAAGGAATCTCAAACGAGAACCTGAATGTGACTGAAACAGAGAAGATTGATCCAGAGATTCAATATACTGCGATGACTCTTTATCATCAAAGATCAAGTGAAGCTGAATCCATGTGGAGGTTGGTTTAGTTTAGTTAGCACTGTATAGTTTCAAATACAAGAAATAATCAAAACAGTCAAGTAAAAGATCTAATTTCAGAAAGCACCAATCGGTCTTCCGTGCAAATGCAAAGAAAGCATCAGCAAGAAATCGTCGACTTGGAGAGAATATTTACGAGAGTGATAGTGATCAGGTAACTTACTTTCTTTATCTCCTTATGTCACTTTTACACTTGTATTTCTCTATATCATATTTTATTTTCAGGACGAATTGGAAGACGAATTTAAAAGAAAATATTGGAATGTGCTTGATATTTAATCCTCATCATCGTCCTTCTTTTGTCATGTCAACCTCCTCTCTACGAGTTCTCTCCTCATTCACTCCTCTCTACGAGTTCTCTCCTCATTCATTTTGCCTTATCCATTTATTTGATCTCAGAGATGATAAATTTTCGAGTCAATCCATAGATACTTGATCAATTTCTTGGATGGAGATTATTACAGAAGAAGTAAACGCAATTTTTTGGTATACTTCTGAGCACATGAATATTTAGAATAGACCTTTCAATCGCTGTTTTGAGCACTTATTTGTTTGGTCTCTAAATTGAGCAAAAACTCAATTCTTCATGCTGTTGAAGGGGCTTCTCTAGCCAGACATTTGAAAATATTAAGTATTTGACTAAGAATCAACCAAGAATAATGAACATACAGGTAAACGTCTAGATATAAACGTCTAGATGCACGTCCAGCGATTTTACAGTCGTAAGATTGGGACCCACTGGTAAGGCCAGCTGTTAGACAAGTACTACTATTCTATATTTCCAATATTTCTAATCTTCTGGGTGGAGCGTGATAGCATTCATTAGATTTCCTTCTTTGATGCATAAAAAAGAGGGTACATGACACTTTATCGAGGACAATGTACAAGTACACTATATTTAGGGGCCACAACGTAGATTGCCGAATTGTCACAATCCGGTCAAATTTGTGTCCAAGCTGTCCCTCATGGACCCAATAACATCACCCTTTTTACCGTTTGTTGATATCTTGTCTCTGAGCTGCGCTACAGCCCGAGAAGAACGCGCGAACGGCACCGTTGGAGAGGGGGAAAAGGCGAGACGAGAGGGAAAGGGGGCGGAGCCTATTCTGCCCATTTACCGCATCTCAGCCGGCCATAGTTTCACTAAGTCGAGCTTGCGCTTTGCGACGCTCAAAGTCGAAATCGAAGGGTGATATAGGCGACAGCGTGCGCTAGTCCCACCGGGTAAGAACAGCGGGGAGAGGGAGTGTGGTGTGTCTCTCGCCTCTCTCCTCTCATTTGACTATCCCCTCTGGCGCTCACACTGTGTTTAGCGTGAGTAGGAAGCGATGAAATACGCGCGTACTGAAACCTTTAAAACAAAGTCGCAAGCTTTTGATGCATGATAAAATTCTGTTTTTTTCACTAATATTCCTAAAATATTCGTATTTGTCGAAAAATTGCTGCCCAACCAAAAAGTGCACACTGCAACCCTTCAAAACGGCCTATTCCCATCGTTTAGGTTCAATTTTGACCTACTCAGTGAAGATGTGCACATTTTGGGCAGTGCTCAATCGATTGGGAATCCCAGTAGCTATCCAGCGCACTTTAGAATGAGTGATTTGGTCAAGAATGAACCTTGCGACTTTGATTTCTCGCGTTTTGTGGGGAGTCGTGTCTCATCAAAGTGGGCGGAGCTTGTGGCCCCTAACTATATTGTATATTTCTTTGGTAAGCTCAAGGGCTTATTTGATTCCATTTGCTCTTCATACGATTCTTCCAATCTCTGCTCCAACTCGTCCTGAAATCACATCTGATCTTTGATCTTCCACTCCTTCTCCCAACCTGTCTCCTATCATTCCATTCCTTCTCATCTCTTTTTCTCTCCGTTCTTCTCTGAATATCCTTGGGACATCCATAAGCTTGGATCGATCTGTAATTGCTCCTTTCCTTCTTCTCTTTCTCGTACTTCTCTCTTACCTCCATGCTCTTTCCACAGTCTTCGGATCTCCATCTCTCACTGTGATTGAAGTGTACGTTGTGGATGAGGAAGCGTATGGATCAGAACTGCATTTCAACTGATTTCGACGCATAAAAAGGTGCATACTCACTCAACAAGCATGTGCAGTTTACTCTTGTCGCTCTTCGCTTCTCTCGTCTCCACTTCTCCGTTTCTCACTGTTGTCACGGAAGTGTATCCACCTCTGCAGTCTCATTGATTCAGAATGCTACGAAATTTCAAGAAAAAAACGTACTTCTCGCTCTTGACACTTTCAATGGAAGCCGGGATTGGAACGAGATATCGTCCACTTGTAATGGGAACGGACGCCTTGATGAAGGTGGAATCCGAATCCTCAATACCGAATAAACAATCCACAGTTTCACTGATTGAAACTTACTATGTCTTCGAGAATCTCCTCAGCTCTGCCCACTTTCTCCCATCTCTTATCTTTATTCAATGAATGTGGGACGTCACTGCATCCCACACCGAATGGATCGACCTGAGAAGATAATAATACTTCCCAATCAATTCTATCCCCTCACTTCTCCATTATCTCCTCCCCTCTTCACAACAACTCCAGGTCCGACAATCACTTGTCCCCTGTGATGATTCTTCTTCTCTTCAGCGAGTTTCCTCTGCTTCCTCGAATCTTTTCCCTCTTCTTCCATGGTTACTGAAAGAGAGATTGGTGGGTAGGGAAGTGTGCCAGATAGAAAGAAAGCATATCAGTGCGTTTGCGTAAGAATCGCACAATTCCATCCGATTTTCGCACAGCAAAATGAAATTTTTACAGTTTCTGGTAGCACTAGGTAGGCTACATCGTTTTCTGTTATTGCGGTCGTCGCCTATGCCGGTCGTTTATGCAAATTCGAATTTTTCACCCAAAGTTTGGGAATTTCTTTCTCGAAGGAGAAAAAATATACCTGTGAGATTTTTTAATATGTGGTGAACCATGATGATATCAACGCACTGGATTTTTTTCAGAATTTTAGAAGGGTGGGCTGAGACTTTACAAGCAATAGCAGTAATTGCCTAATCGAGCGAAACTCGTCATTCTGCACCGCGCATCCTTCCCGAGCGGAGTGAAATGGAGTGGAATGAGACGATTACCATAAAATAAATTCAATTATTGAACACGTAGATCTCATTTCACGCCGAGAGGACAGGGTGCGCGGTGCAAAATGACGAGTTTCGCTCGATTAGGCAATTACTGATATTGCTTGTAAAGTCTCAGCCCACCCTCCTAAAAATCTAAAAAAAATCCAGGGCATTGATATCATCATGGTTCACCACATATTAAAAAATATATTTATATTTTTTCTATATTTTTATATTTTTTCTCCTTCGAGAAAGAAATTCCCAAACTTTGGGTGAAAAATTCAAAATTCGAATTTGCATAAACAACCGGCATAGGTTGATTGAGCACATCTAGTTTAGCCTAGAAAAAAATTTTCATGAGATTTTATTCATTTTCCGCTGAGCAGCGCTTGATTTAGTTTAAAATGGTCCCATCTTTGAATGCATGTAATTATGCAAATTAATTTTTTTGAAACATCGCAATAACAGAAAACGATGTAGCACACCTAGAGCTACCAGAAACTGTAAAAATCTCATTTTGCTGTGCGGGAGGGGGTGCGATTCTTAGGCGAACGCACTGATATGCGATTCTGTGATGTGGTTTCACACAGAAATCAAAGGAGGAATGAGCAAATGGGAGTTCAATATGAGTACAGTTGGAGATACGAATTCATAAAAAGTCAAAATACGGACGGTAGGTTGAAAGGGTAAGCTATCAGACGGCGTTGCTGAGTGACGTGATATGAATCGATGAGAATACCTTCATCTCTCTTTTTATGGGATTGGTACGAGGGGACGGATGACTTTTGTTGTGCAATGGTGATGAGTAAGCTGATCAACCATGACAGAAATAGAATCAGACATCTACCTATTCTTTCCGAAAACAATTTACACCTCGTGGAAGGGAAATCAACAATTGTGGAAAGAGACGACGATTGAAACATCACGCGCACTTCTGATCGTGTGCTTTCTCTCTGAACGATCATGGAAACATTGCTGAGTCACCGTAGGAAGAAGCACATGAAAACGAGAGATCGAGAGAAACGAAGACGAGAGAGTATGGGAAGTGAAGAGACACCAGACGATGAGACGAAATGAGAGAGAAGAGGGCAAAGAAATAGAGCGAGTATTGCACAACATTGCACCTTTTTGAGTATAAAGGAGTCCCCTCGGTCAAATTCGAACGCGTTTTCACCCGATTTGTGCTTGTTTTGCGGTCGGTTCTCTGTTTTTATCGATTATTGTTTCAGAAACCACTAGTCATGGGGAAGAAATCAGGAGATGAAGAATACTCCCAAGGGGTGAGTTGAACTATCTATTTATGAGTTCGTGGAAATAACTAGTCAATGAAGATTGTCAATATTGTTGTCCATCCTTCAGGGAGATTACGAGAAAGACTCGAGAAGAGCGAGGAAAAGAGAGGAAGAAGCTAAAGCTCATCACATTTGGTACGAGAGAACCGGACCCAGTGTGATCATCAGAAGTCAACTCGGAGGAACGAGAACTGTGAGTGAAGATTAATTATTACTTACAGGGAGGGAATGGTAAGAGCGCTCTAACGATACCATTGTGAAAAATCTGAGATCGACATTGTGGCCCCTAGCTGTACAACCCCTCCTAGAAAAATATGCCAAAAAGATTATTTTCAGTCGTTCGAAGCTGAAGATGCGTTCGATATTTCATGTGATAATGTTCCCCATTCGCTCAACAAGGGAAAGAGATGGGAGAAGGCTCAGAATGCTGAACAGATTTTGTATGAACAGGTAAAGTGTTTACTTCTTTGTCATTTTCATTTTCATTGTTTCTCAAATCGCTTTTTGCTTTGTTTTGGGTAATATTTCACGTTTTTAGAACTCATCGGGAAGAACTTCATTCGTGGATGCATCGGTTCCTGGTTATCCCAGTCGACTTCTCATCATCGATCCAACTGTAGTGGGACACGAACAACTCATTGGAAACAAGTAAGCACCTTTCAATTACATTTCGTCTCGTTAACTTTCTAGCACATACCGTACTTATTGGTTGTGATGTTGCTAATCATTGATTGTTCAGGGGAGGAGTGAATAAGTACGTTGAAGTGGAAGATGGAGAGATCTCTGTGAGAAAGGCTAAAAGCACCAGGACCAATATCTCCAGTCTTCAGAGGTTTTTTTTTCTGATTTCAATTTGAAATCACTATGGTGAAGGGTGATTTTGTTTCCACACTTTTACAACACTTATACTTTTACAATTCAATACATCTCGAATGGAGAAAAACATCTTGAAAGAAGAACGGCCTTCTGATATCTTGATCAGGGCCCAGAAAGCGACACTGATGTTTTGCATTGTATTGTATTCTTTTATTTCCAGCAACGAAGGCCCTGGACCTCGTCTGAAGAAAAATCGTCATCGTGCCCGTACTGTGAAGGGAGGAGAAAAGGAAGAGGAAGGAGTACATAGTGATCCATCGGAAGAGGGACAACACACTCGATATTCTACTCTTGAAGTGAAGAAGAGAGATCCAAAGAGTGTTGAGAGATCATGGAGGTACGCTATTGTACCTCATTTTCATCAATTCAACTCGAGTAAAACGATTGTCTATTTCCAGATGGTGTCAGACTCAGCGCTCGTACAAACAAGGATGGACGAGAAAGCCCGCCGCTGATCACGTCCTCGATTGGTATTCCGAGCATCAGGTTAGATATTCATTTTGAATCGCGATCAGACATCAAATGATTTGAGGACGCTCTGGAGGATGAATTGGATGCATTCTACGAGGAACAATTGGACAGTGAGGAACCATTGAGACTGCCCGATCTTAGGGAGAAAAATGTTGAGGTAAAAATGCTCTTTTCTTTCTTTAGATTTTTAACATAATAAATGTTCAGAAGCTGCCCGAGATGACTCCAAAGGAAGAGAAGGAGGATGAATTCCCTCTGAGAGAGACGAAACTGCAGAGAAGACAGAGGAGAGAGAAGGTTATGGCTGAATTGGAGGAGCAGGAATACAGGTGGGGAAGAATGGGATTAGATCTTACGTGATACGAAAAGAATAAATAAGTATTAAAAGGTTGGTTTCAGAGACCGAATCATCGAAATTCGTCCTTCTCTCACTGCTCAACACATGGAGGATGTATTTGTCAAGGCCAAGGAACACTTCGACAAGGTAAAATTACAATTATTACTTCGCCAGCAAATTTTTGTCATTCAGGTAAAGGTCGGTGATTGTCTTCCAGTCTTTCCTCGCACTATCATTATTCACAAGGAAGAAAGTGAGAAGATCCTCGGAACTAAGATGAACAGGTTAGAGAAATAACCATTTTTATTTATCCCGTTTTTAATTTTCAGATGCACTTTCGTTGCTGCATCGAATGTTCCAGGAGAAGTGAACCTCTATTCTGCTCCGAGGTACCATTTTACAAGATGATTCCGGCCAACAATGAGCCATATATTTTGCAGATTCTGCTGTTCAGCGATTCCTCCTCTCGCTCAGCCAGTGGATGGATGGCAGTCCCATGCTAGGAATGAATTGGAGAGACTAGCGGTTAGTTATTCGCCACTTTCCATTCTTGTATAACGTACAGGCGAGAGCAACCTAATGCGTGTAAATTTTGTGTAATTGCAGATTGGTGAGAGTGATCGTTCCGTTCCCTCTTCATCTCTCTTCGAGTGTCCACTCTGCAAGAAGACTGAAGAGACGGAGGAATTGGGAGATGCTGTCGTTATCAAGGTGATACCTGTTCAATAACATATCTCTACTAGATCATGTGAAGAGAAAATCTTGATGAAATTTCGATGTCCGAAATAGGTAGAGCAACCCCTTTCGATTGCAGCATCCTCATCTCTTCTCTTTCTCCTGTGGTCACGTCGCTTGCCTTTCCTGTTGGCTCGCTCATGCTAAGCAGAATGCAAGGGCTCACTCCACTTCAATCACTTGTGTTGTCAGTTTTTTTTCTTCGGCTTACATCCATGAATACCATTCGAATGGGATAATATTTTTCATTCAGAATCCCCATTGTGGTCTCACTTCATGTGTATCAGAGGCAGCAGCTATCTTCTCCGATGGAACTCTCGGTCAGTTGCCGATCCTTACTCAGTTGTCGATAGAAAATTAGCTATTCTGAAATAAACCTAATTTATTCCAGGAATCTTCCGTGATTTCTGGTGGGATTCACTATGTGATCAGGAGGGATCCGTTCCCTGTTATGCCTGCCCTCGACTGCTCATTGTATGTTTTATGCAAAACATATGTTTTATGCAAAACAAACAGAAAATTAAATCATTGAATTTCAGCCTCTCAAATCGTCCTACACCGCTGCTGCCCTCTGCGTCTGTGGAGCGAGAACTTGCAAGAGGTAACTAATCATTCCTACTGTTCGATGTATCCGGAAAATGGCAATATTTAATTATTTCCTTTGCAGATGTGGTCTCCGCGAGCATCTTCCTCTCTCTTGTTCTCTCTACAGTCAATGGGCAGCGATGAATATCCGAGAAGGATTCCAAAGGCCGAAAGCTCCTCACATTCGCAATCCCCATCGTCATCTTACACCTCGAGAGAAGACTTGGCTCAAGAACTGCTACATTTGCGGAGCGGAGGATACAATGACTGGCAAGAGGTCACTTATTTCTAATATATCCTTTTATTCTCTCTTGATAATTAGCTGCCTCATGTATTTTATAATCAAAAGAGTGTTTAAAAAATGAGTTATTTTCAGTTGGTGTGACAAGTGTATGCATCAAGTTTCTGTTCGATTCGAAGATCCAGTGAATACGAAGGAAGATCTCATTCCCATTCTCGAGGCACGAGCTAGAATGATGAATACGGAGTACAAACAGGCTAAAATGTGGGTGCTTCCTCGATCATTTATTTTACATTATTTTTTTCTATTCAGTGATCGCCGTCTTATCGACAAGAAGAAGTCACTTGCAATGGAGAAAATCGTCGAGGATGTAAGGAACATGTCGTTGCACATTTTTTCAGTTATGTAAATATTTTATTCCAGGGAGTGTTCCTCTTCGAATTGATCAAACTCGCTCGGCAAATTGGAGTAGAAAGAGCATTGAGAAGAAAAACGGACAAGATTGCAAGAATGCAACTTGAGAGGGTTAGTGAAACTTCTCGTTTACCCACGTACTTCAAATCAAGGCGGTTTCGTTCCTTTTCTAAGCTTCCTATATTTTCAGATGGAGGATACCCTCGACTCTTTCCTTTTCTCTGCAATGCAAACGGGTGGAGATCCAGAGAAGAAGACGGGAGAACTCAAGATGAAAATTGAACGTATTCGAAATGATTACGCCCACTACATGTGATTACTCATTTCGTGTAAAACTGTTGTATCTATGTAAGCGTAAAATATTATATGTATGAGGTTGAACGGTCAATATATGCTTTAAATGCTTATTTCCGCTGAAAGTTTTCCTGGTGCTCGATCACAAAAAAATGACTGATGAGCAACATGATATCTATGTGTGAAATATAGTAAGTCACATGTGACTCACAATCGGACTGTCATACTCCATTGTATCCTTGACGAAGTGATATCAGTCCATAGAGAGCAACTATTGCACAACATTGCGATGGTTTTGGTATATAATTCAGAAACGTGTGGAATCGTGAATTCGACTCATCATAGCCTCCTCATCATGGAAATTGATGCATTGCGCGAAGTAAACTCTTCTTCCGTATGTTATTCAGACCTTCAGTAATATCTCATTACAAATTTCCAGAAATCTCTCGAGAAAGATTCGCGAGGAGAGAAGAATCGAGAAGAGGAAGCTAGAGCTCATCATGTCTCGGTGAAGTTAGCTTCTAAATTTCTCAGATCGAATCAACCTCGGCATTCTAAAAAAAAGGAGATGGACAAAGAAATATCACTGTGATTACCTACAGGATTGGTATTTTGAACAAGAGGTTAATAATCAATTAATCATCGTATTCTGAGATCCGCTAACATTTTCACATTTTATAATTTCAGTTAGTTCAGAATGATTTGGAAGCTGAGTCAGACGCAATTTATGCGGAATATTTTGATAGTGGCGAGTCCCACTCATTGTCTTACAATAAAACTATATTTGAGGTGAAAGATAACATAAATAGATTTTTAAAATATAAATATCTTGCAGCAAATGTGTGAAGAAAGGATGAAGACTCGGAACAGAAGAAATCTGGAAAGAAAGAGAGCGAAGAAAAGTATTTCCATGAAGGAAGAAGAGGAAAGGTTTGATTGTTCCATTCAATTGATAGAATATATTTTCTATTACAGAGTGCATTGCTCTTCGTTTCTTTCTCCAGTTAAAATCATAGAAAAAATGCATGAGAAAGCAAAAATTTATTATCAGAAGGTTAATTTAATATTATTCATTTTAACGAGCTATACTTTCTAGAATTATTTGCCTCGTCGTATCAGTCGTACTGTTTACGTTCACGCTCCTGACAGTGAGAAGATATTAGGAGTGGCATTGAACAGGTTCGAATATTCTGCTTTTTCTATCATCATTTTCATCTCTCAGATCTTCTTACATCACTTCTTCTCGTGTACCTGGGAAAGTTACTGTATATCTTAGTCCGAGGTACTTAACACTCCATGACCCTAAGAAATTTATTTTAAGCAGTCCCGTACCCTGCAGCTCGTACGTAATAATGCCACTTGCCACACGGAAGAAATATGAACCGGAGGTATTGGATGTATACTGCATTCGAAAATGGTCTACACAAACAGTCTCGGAAAAAATCCCCATGTGAGATCATTTTTAGATTATTTTCATATTTGGATAAGTTTATATGAATATAAATGATTTAGCGATGGCATTATCGACCTTCGTCATCCAATCTCTTCATCACAGCACACGGAGAACTTGTTTGTGAAGGCAAAAGAACACTTCAATATGGTACATTTCGCTCTTCTCTTCTTCTATTCTCTTCTTCTCAGGCTGAAGCTGCCGATTGTCTTCTAATTTTTCCTCGTACAATTATTGCACACAAGGATCAAGTGAAGCGATCTTTGGAACGAAAATGGACAGGTTTGATTTTGTCTGCAATGATAATCATATTTCTTTGTACTCTTCAGATGTACTTTTATCTCTGCTTCTTCTGTTCCTGGCGAAGTGATTATCTACGCTGCTCCCAGGCATGAATTATGCAATATCAAATCCGGATATTCATTGTTATATTTTTATATTCTGTTGTTCTAAAATACCTGCTCTCGCTCAACCAATCAATGGATGGCAGTCTCATGCAAGGAATGAATTGGACACTCTCCATGTTTGTTTTGGCTATAATATTATTCTGAATTTCATTTTCAGGACTGTCAAATTACTCCTGTAATACCCTCTTCTACCATCAATTGTCCATACTGTAACAAGACCGAGAAGATTACGGAAACTGATGATTCAGTAATCATTGAGGTTATTTTTAAAATCATTTATGCTGCACCCTTTCAATTTCCAGCATCCCCATCTCTTCTCTTTCTCTTGTGGTCACGCCGCTTGTCGCTCGTGTTGGCTTAGCCATGCACGGAGAAATGCGATGAATCGAACCGCTTTCATCCATTGCATCGTCAGTTTGGCTGTTACGTCAATACTAATTGAAAGTTCAGAATTCCAACTGCACGTACACATCTACGACAACAGAAAGAGCTGTTCTGTTCTCCGATGCAACAATTGGTATCCACTTTTACTTTTCGATTTTTCAGTACGTATTAGATCTAATGAAAATTATCAACAATGGCGAATTCAGACATTTTTCATTCGATCTGGTGGGAGTAGCTCTGTGAGAAGAAGAGCTCCGTTCACTGTATCTCCTGCCAACGAATTCTCATTGTATGTTTCAAGATTGAACTACATAATATTATTGTAACCCGTTCAGCCCGTGATGTCTATCTATGGAATCGTTGCAGTCTGTGTGTGTGGAGAGAGAACTTGTACAAGGTTCTCATCCATTCATCAAGTGATAATAATAGTACTGAGATATTTGAGATGTCATCTCCGTGAACATCTTCCTATCTCTTGCTCCGACTACAATAGATGGTTAGCCATGTTTACTAGGGAAGGTGAGAACATTTCTAAGCTATTGTATCATGTCGAATATCTCAAATTTTACAGGTATAAGCAGTCCGAAAGTTCCGTACATACCCAGTCGCAATCGTCATTTGCCATCCTGGCAGAAGGCGACTCTAAATAACTGCTGGTCGTGTAATTCTAAAGACACTTTGAAAAGGAAGAAGTGAGTGACGCTAGAAATAATGGATGATTCTTGGAATAGTCCAAAAATAACAATTGATTTTGGTTACATGATATCGAGAAATTTATTACGTTTCAGTTGGTGCGAGAAATGCTGCAAGCAGATCACAATTCTAAACGAAGATCCAGTAAAATCAAGAGAGGATCTTGTCCCCATACTCAAACCAAGAGGAACAATGATGAACGTAGAATGTAAAACGGGCATAGAGTAAGTTTCAATCGCATTTTTGTGATCTACTTCTCATTTTGATCTAGTGGTCGTTATTTGATTGACGAAAAGGAACTACTGGACATGAAGAAAACAATCGAAAACGTAAGCTGCATCTTATAATTTAGTAGCATCCGTCCGTTACAGGGTGTCTTTCTATTCGAGCTTATTAAGATCTCTCGTTTCATTGGAATAAAAACACTACTGAGAATTAAATTGGGCAAGTCTGAACGGCATCAGCTCGAGGAGGTAGTTTAAAATGGCAAAAAGTAATGGAGGTATGGGGAATCGAACCCCAGACTTCTCGCATGCAAAGCGAGCGCTCTACCCCTGAGCTATACCCCCAGATGTGAAATCGCTCAAGTGAACCACTGTTATTTCAGTTGGAGAACACTCTCACCACAATTCTTTTCGATGCATTGGAAATTGGTGAAGATCAAGCGATGAAAGATAGCAAGCTCCAAAAGATCATCGTTGCTATTCGTAAGCAGTACTACCAGTACATTTGAGGTGTAATCTTGATAAAGATAACGTATACATTTCATTGAAGAGTACATTGCGGCAGAGATAACAAATATTAATGGGCACAGGCATAATTATGGGGTAGACTGAGTAAACACAGAGGAAGGAAGAGGGAGAGGAATCACAATCAGCGTCTAATCACAGCATAGATAGTTTCGTTTCTTGGTAGTCGTGCAAAGGGGGATAATCAGTGCATTCTACAGTAGGAATGTCAATTCTGTTCGTATTTCCTCTGTTTCTTGCTTATATTTGGCTGTACTCCAGACAGGGAAGCGGCTGAAGAAGGACGAGGGACAGAATGAGATGCATTCAAATGAGAATACGAAGGAGGAACAGGAGCAGATGTAGGAGGAGGAGGATGATTATCCAGTTTAGTGAGGGGAGGAGCCTGGCCCAATTCCTGTGTTCGACAGTCTGATGAACACCATTTACGAATAGAGACAATGCATTTAATGAGAATGAGAACTGAAAGGGCGGAACCAATGGAGATTAGAACGATCATCCACCTGAAGAGAAGAGATTGAATGGACCTTTTTCTGATCATTCATACCACTTTAGTTCCCCTTCGGTTTGTTGTCCACAACAGTCAACTCCACAGCAAATCTCGTCCCTTTTACATTGCCAAGCGATAGTTGTTGGTCTAAAAGGAGATTATTATTCGCATGATTGGGTTGTTTCGCACCTCGATCCATCCTTGAACTCAATCTGTGACCATTCGCTATCTGTCGAATTATCATCGATTCTGTAAGTGCAGATATTGCAAGTGCTGTTGAGAGTCGAGTTATTCTCCAGCAGAAGCGTTGTTTGAGCCTTCAATACCCATTCATTGTCTCATCCCTAAATGTGATCTCACCAGAATAAGATCAATAGTGTCATCTCCCGTCGTCGTATTCAATCCCGTCGCAATCTCAGTGCAATTGTCCACAGGGATATTCTCCTCTCCGAAGTAGTAATCTCTACTCGCCGTGACGTTGGTTCTGAGATTTCACAACTGATTTTCACACGCAAATTCGAGGGAAATCAGGTGCTGCCGTGAGAGGGGTTGCCACGACAATTCAGGTACTTCTCTCTCATCCAGTGAAGTTTCCATCTGTTTCATCTCACCGGAAGGGAGCTTTTTCATCTTGGGCGACATAGACATATCGATGAGAATAGGGAGACATTGAGTGATGAAACATTGAAGATACGGCCATTGATGTGAGAAGGGAAGAAGTGAAGGAAGCATGAGAGATTGAGGAGGAATGATACGATGGAGACCTCAAACATTCTAATTAATCCCTCTCCTCCTTTTCTCTGTCCCAATCTGTGCAGCTTGAAAACATGTCAATCGCAGTCAACATGGAATGACTCATTCCTATGTACGTCATCAACATCATGTCTTCCATTTGGAATGACTAACGATCTCGGCGCTGTTCCACCTCCACTTCGAACTCCCGATGAGGAAGGAGCTGATGAATGAGAAGAGGAGGATGAATAGGATGACGATCGGGCTGCAGATGAGGAATGTCCTCCAGATGAATGTCCTCCTCCTCCTCTTCCTCCTCCACCCATTCCACCACGAGGTGACACACCTTAAGGATTATTCCAGTGTAAACAAGGTATTTCGGGGGTAGTGATAAGGAATAGATTAGCTAATTAGATGATTGAATATCTCACCTTTCCATGTGGTCACTGCCACCAGGACAGTAAGGAAAGGGAATCTCATTAGGATAATTGGATCGTCAAGGAGGGGGGGGGGGGGTGAGAAGGAAGGGACCTCTCTGATAAGACGAGAGAGGAGATATGAGAGATGGACTAAGTTTCCCTCCTTCTCTCTCTTTTACTGTTGTCGAGGCAACGGAATGAGAAAGGGGGAGGAAGGTAGAGAGAGAAATGGACTGGAAAGAGATGAGGTATTTAGAGAAGGAGGGGAAGAATGGGGTAATGAGCTTTATTCACTTATTACGGAAGCCATGTAAGATTCACGGAGAAATAACAATTGATAAGAATCCGATGGTTATTTATGGAAGATGAAGTGGTCATCATAATTGGATTTATCGAATAGGTCCATATACGATGTAGGTCGGTTTATCCGGATCTGTTCCGTTTCCACTCTCGATTAGTTCAGATGCATCACCAGAGAAGAACGAATTCGCATCGATGATATTTACCTGAAAAGATCAAAGTTGTTACAGTAGAGTAAATAGCTTTGCAAGGGCTAGTTTCAAATCAAAGTGGGACTCACTTCCTTCTCTGGAAGAGGCGTTGCGTAAGCAAGAATGAACTTACCGTCCACTTCAATCTTGCAGTTCAAATCACCTGAAATACCAAATATTCGAGATTATCAGATCGAATGGAACCAGCAAAGTTGATCTTCGCAACGAAATCCTTGTGAGCTGCAATGGATTCGAACGGAGTTCCGAATTTCTTCTCTGCTGCCTGAGAGGACTCAATCATTTGGATAGAAGCCCCGTCTTCATACCTCGGCCACGATGGAAGCCATTTTCTGGACATTGCACCCAGAGAATCCCTCCGACTGCAACGAATACGTACGTCATCTGAATCTTGGAGGAACTAACCTTGAATTCAGTAAATGCCTTCTCCATTGTAGTTTCTAACGTGACATTGCAGCAGAGGAAACCTGCAATAGCATTTTCTTCGTGAATTCCGGAGAGAACTCTCACCACTCTTATTAGTATAACAGGCGGGTCCGGGTGGCGGTGGAGGAGGAGGAGGAACGACGATTGGAACAGGAATGAAGAATGGAGCACCACCACCACCTCCGCCTCCTCCTGAAGAATGGTAAGATCAATGGATCAGATGAACTAATGAGTTCCTAAACCTCCTCGATTGCCTCCTCCGAGGAAGAATGAGAGAGGAGAGAAACCACCCTTCTGGAAGGAGAATATATTAGAAGAAGGAAGAAGGAAACTGACCGAACTGAAGAGAGACTGGAAGAATTGACCGCCTCCGAGTTGAGCGTATGTTGATCCCTGACATTTTTGAATGTCATTTTTCGGCGAAAAAATGTCATTTACCTGCTGATTGATTTGCATCATTGGATCAACTTGCGTGTGTTTTTCATGCAGTCGAGCGATGTATTCAGTTGAGCTGAAACGATCCTGCTAATAATCATCATTTGAACAAACTCACTTCGACAGGTAGAGAGGTTTGCCCATTCCAGCCACGGGATAGTTCGGAGCTGAGGCACCTGATGGGCCTGAAAACGAGTGGATTTTTTTACTCCTTTTTTTGTACGAACCTCCAGCCGGGACGGATGCGACCGGCCCGACAGCTGCAGCAGGAGAGGCTGCTGCAGGGACGACACTCGTGTGAACGGAAATCGCCGGAGATCCTTTCGGTGCTTGTACGTATGTCTGGCCAGATTGCTCCGATAACGTCTCAGTTACCGTATTCGAGATTATGCCTGGAACGATTAATTCATCTTCGTTCAGGCAAGAGTAAATCACCGGCTCGTCCAAAACCGGGATTTACACTGGGCGTTCGACCCGCAGTGGGAGCCATTAGAGGAACGGCCGGTTGAGTGATCTCGTTCAATGATTCCACGTAGCTCTGAAAATATCAGGGATTCCAACTCTCCTGCCATCTAAGGCACCTCCTTCCCAATATCAATCGCGGCCGACTGCGATAGCCCAACCTGCGCACCCGGCCTTCCATACTTGATGTACGTCCGACCTCCCTTGCCTGCACCGGTCTGCAAGCCATTGATGTAAGAGTAATTCAAAGATCAAAGATCAACATTCAGATAGGGTGCTCCTGGTATCTGCAATCCCGGAGGTAACTCCACGTATCCTCCTTGTCTCGGAGGCCGTTTCTGTATTTGAGAGTGGCCCAGAGCAACAAGTAAAGTGGCCAGCAGAATCTGAATCATCCTGTCTAATTCTGTGGAAGAATAATTTCATACCTTGAGAACGAGTAGTGATGAAAGGGAAAGGGCCATGACTAGACTAAGGCAAAGCCGTGAATGAATGGACAGAAAGGGAGAGGAGACTCCCGAACGGGCTTTCACTCTAATATCGGGTAATCATAATGGACTGACTCGAATACATCCTTGTATGAGATGATTAGTCTTTATCCAACCCTTAAAACAAACGATGACTAGCGAATGGAGAGGTAAAGCAAAATTATTACATCTAGTGACGGTCGTACGTACAGAAATTCATGCCTAGGAGATAATTCAGAATATCATCGACGATAAATTCGAACTTTGAATCCATTGGAAGGTTTGAGAATAATCTCGGGAAGTGGTCGATTCGCAGGCCAAATGTCGATTGATTCAACGCGGAATCGACGGAATATGTGAGCAAGCATCGATTTGGCTTCGAGAATTGCGAACTTCTGGCCTGGAAAATGAAATTTGTGAAAACGACGGATAAAACAACATACCAATGCAGTTTCTCGGTCCACCAGAGAAGGGAATGAAAGAGTAAGAGTCACGAGCTGATTGCTTATCCGAATCGAAGTGATCGGGATAGAATTCCTCTGGACGCTCCCAGTACTGAAAAAAGTGACATTTCTCTTTTGTCTATGAGCGATAAATTGAAAGGGAAGACTGGCTCACCCTTGCATCTCTACTCGCACTGACTGGAGATACAATGACAGTCATTCCTTCTGGTAGAGTAACGTCTCCTATCTGAGTATCGTGAGATAGTTGGCGAGCGATGATCGGAACGGGAGGAGTCATTCTGAATGGAATACACTTCGACGAATCGGATTTCAAAATAAAGAGATCACAAAAATATTATTACCTGAGTGCTTCCTTATAGCACTTCTCAATGTAGACCATCCTGCAGATGTCATCCTCAGTCGGACAACGATCGTCTGATCCTGCACAATTTTCTTTGAAATAATAGGATCCTCCACCGATAACAAACCGAAAATCTCATCGATCTCTTCATGAACTTTCTTCTGATATTCTAGATGCTGTCCGAGGAACCAAAGGGTGAATCCAATGGCCGATGAATTCGTGTCAGAACCTACAACAGACTTACTCCGTGAGAATGATGCATAGTACGAAGTATTACTAACGATTCTTTCAGGAAATGAGAAAATAACCAGCCTTCGAACATGAATGTGTCCACTTCAGCTCTCAAATCTTCATCACTAAGCGCGTTCGCTTTCTGCATCATAAGCAGGAGATCGAGAAGAGCCAATTTCTTTGTTTTCACCTAAAAAGAACAATGCATAGAATCGAAATAACAGTTTTCATAAAAAAACATACCTGTTCCTCATTGAATTCTCCCTCCAACAATCCTTCCTCCTCTAATGCCTCCCTTCTCTGTTCTATCACCTACATCACTGGACTTTCGATAAGAACTTTCGTAGAGATGACTCACCCGTCTAGTGAAGTTTTGAGCAATTGCACACTTTTGATTGAACTCGTTAGCGTATCCAGATATTGCCCAGATTGGTTTGTACCATAGCCATGGGAACCTGAACAAACAATGTGATTCAGTCAGTGAAGATAATAATTGTACCTGATATAATCCCATGCTATCTGCGACAGTCTGTAAACGGCATCGATGTAGTCAGAATTCTGATGGGTTTGAGATCCGAGACGCGTGCCCATTGCCGTCTCTTAAAGTCGTAACGATCACATGAGCCTACTTCAGCAGAGAATATATTTCTTAGCAAATAATTATGAATAATGGACTAATTTTACAAGATGGTTGGTTGAATAGCAGCCTACCTGCGATAATGTCCAGTCCGCATCTCTTTATCAAAGGGAAAACATCGACAACATCGTTCGTATCAGCATGATCATCGAAGATATTGAGAAGAATCTGAGGTAAGTGATTTCAGCAAAGTGAATGGACTATCTGCTTCGATATTTCTAACTTACTTCGGTTTGTTCTCCAAAGATGGGAATGTATCTCTTGAGTATGTTGAAATGGAAGGCAGGAGTGAGCAACTTCCTCCTTGCATGCCATTTCTCGTTAGTTCTGAAACATTTGAGATCAATTTGCACTGTGACATCTGCGCCAATTCTTCCCTATCGATATAACATGAAAATAGTCTCACTATCAACGGGAAACCTGTTTGTGTATTAATGACACCGTCCGCGTGATTTTTCTACAAGTCCATTTGTTTTCAGTGCGAAAATTTAATTGAATGCGTAAATATGAAAATAATAGGATGATACCTGATGACTAGTCCGGATCCCAACCATTTTTCGAGAATTTGATAGTGATTTGGTTTCGTGATGTTGGAATTACTCTCGAGAATCACCTAAAATTGAAAGGATTTGGCTCTGGTTCCGATTGCAGTATGTCCTACTAGACCGAAAATTTGCTTACCCTAATGCTTTCGTGCGTTCCACACACAACTACTGGCACGGGTCCAGCCCATAAATGCCACATTCCATGACTTTTCTCCGGATCCGCTAGTAGATATTTTCTACCCCATTCCTCCACTTGATACGTAAACTCTGCAAGGCCACTGTAATCCAAAGTATATTGGATAATGATGATAACATCGTGTTTTCAGCTCATTGTTCAAGGATAGCACATTTTTGACGTTTCTTTCCAAAAATTCGACAATTTGTACAAATAACTATCTATATATCGACTATTTCAAGAGTATGTTTCACAGAAAACGCACTCAATACATTCCACTTGAACAAATGAGCGGATCCGAAAAGAGGAATCGAGGGAGGACCGGGAATTTGTGAGAACGCCTGAACATTACACAACTGAAGTGAGCCGCTTTGCAGTAAATGCAAACCTTCTTAGCTTTGCTGTAGTAAATGAGAAAATTTCTGATCTTTCGACGATTATCAATAACAATGAAGATAAAACACAGAAGAAAAGCGAGGAGGATAGCCATAGTAAAGAGAGGACGATAATCAATGAGGCTCTCCTTCGATCGAAACTCCCTGAACAATTTCGATGCGTAATTCAGCGAACGCTAAACGAGATAAGAAAGGATGAAGAAAAGAGGCACTTTTGATCAAAAAGATCGCTCAAACGACAGTTAAACTGACTAAAAGGTAGAAATGGTAAGATATCGAGTAAGAAAGAGAGAGAGAGAGAAGAAGAGACGACTCTTTGTGTTCTTATTCTCTGATTGACTTTCTAGTTGAACAGTGAACTCCCTACGGTGTAAGAAATACGTCGTTCTACGAGAGAACCGACAGACCAGCTGAGAATGAGTAAGAGATGGAAAGCGAACAGTGTTCATCCAATTCATCCCGTGCAATATCGATGTTGAAACGTGAAGAATGCGAACAATTCGACTTCCGGTCAGATAATTCCATGGTGTTCCTTCTCCGTATTATATTCTACTACGTTTCAGCTGTAGTTGTCTACGGTTGCAAGGACATCCAAAAATCACGTCGTTGTTTTGAAGAATGTTTGATCGGTTGGTCTCGACTTTGTTCTGAAAGATAAGAAGATTACTGGGTTGAAAACGGTTTTTACTGCGGTTTCCGTCGACTGAGTTGTTCACTTGTTTGACGGTGATCTCTATACTCTCTTAATTTCGAGAGTGCTTCGATTTCGTTGAAAGTGAAATCGTTCTCACTGTGTGATAATGTTACCCTTAACTGTTCGTTCATGATGAATTACTCTGAGAAAACATCCGTAAAAGCTCACAAATAAATGTAGTAAATTACGGGTGAGCTCTCTGATAACACGTGGTTTTAGCAGAGAAAGAAGTCGTAAAGGATGTTATCAATAATGTGTAGTCTATGATTGTCCATTCGAACCATCTGGTGGAATAAGAAACACCCACTCAAACATTCCCTATCATTCTACATATAAGAACGAATATGTCCCCTTCTAATTATCACACTATTTATTCTGACTGTATTCATTCCTTCATTATACAACTTCAGATGGTTTTGTCACTCCTCATTCTTGTCCCGCTTTTCTTCACAGCTCTTGCCATTCTTCTATCATGGCGGAAGATCAAGGATATGTCAGTGATGATATGGCGATCTTACTTCAATCTAGCGAGGGTCAGTCTATCTCCTTCCTGATAGGGAGTTCGTTGAATATCCTCCTCTTCGATCCTTGAGCTTTGATATAGCACGCTCCAAGGGAGCTAATACGCTCATTCAATTTGATCTCGCTACGTTGTAGAAAAACGAGAGGGAAATTATAGGGAATGCAGGGCATTAGCATCACCAGCACTGTTCACACATCTAAACGTATTTTCACAGGTGGATGGTATTCATTTCAGCTTCCTGGCCCTAAGGCATATCCTCTCATTGGATCCGTATGGCAATTCAAATTGAATTCTGCTGGTGAGAACCAAAACAAAGATGAAAAAGATCAAGAAGTCGTTTTCAGATTTTGCTGCTCAAATGCTCGGTTGGGCCAATATTTTTGCCTTTTATGAAGGAGCGCCTGGAATCATCAAAGTATGAAAGTCAGAGAATGATTTGTCACCAAAAATTATTCAGGCTTGGTTGGGGCCGATCCCTGTGGTTCTGGCAGTAAAGCCCGATTTCTGCAAGGTCTAAATTACTTTTTGTATTTACTGATTTGAAAAATGTTTACTTTAGCAAGTGCTCGAGAGTAACACTCTTATCACAAAGGCGACCCAGTACGATAAACTATCGGAATGGATCGGAACGGGATTGCTTACGAGGTTATTTATTCATTTATTTTTTGGCTTTTTTTCTGCCCTTCAGCGTGCCTTTTCTGAACTCATGTCCTTCATGAGTGTCCGTAGAATGTGAAGGAGTGCCAAAATTGTTCGAAAATCGTGGCTATTTCAGTACTAACGAGAAATGGTTCGGTCGAAGGAAAATGCTGACTCCTGCCTTTCATTTCAATGTCCTCAAGGGATACGGAGAGATATTCATCAAACAGGCTCAGGTTCGCATCTTCAATGATTAAAATTACGGAAATAATGGTCGCAGATAATGATGGAGCAAGTGGAAAGTCATGCTGACACGGGAAGGGAAGTCGATCTTTTTCCCTACGTCAAGAGATGCGCACTCGATATCATCTGTGGTGGGCTCATTTACGATTCAGCCAGCTTAAAAAATCTGAAACATGGGATGAAAATATAAATCATGTTTTCAAAGTGTTCTAAAAATAACAATTCCTTGCAGACACTGCGATGGCCACTCAAGTAAACTCCCAAATTGGAAAGAACTCTGAATATGTGAATGCAGTCGTGAGACTGTCCGATATGCTATTCACTTACGAGAGGTATTTGGTTACTTGGAGTTCGTTAATGGCGAGAGAACTCACTCATTCAGATCTCCTTGGATGTGGTTTAAACCCATCTGGTACGGATGTGGATTGGGGTTCGAGTTCGATCGGCTAGTAAAATTGACTACCGATTTCACGAGACGAGTGAGATACTGAGCATCTGAAATGTAATTCCATGATTCCATCATTTACTGGAATTATTGTAGGTAATCGCAGAGCGACGTCAAACTCTGATCGATGAGGGTCTAATGGAAGAACCGGGAGATTTGACTAAGAAGAAAATGGCATTCCTTGATTTGATGTTGCTGACTCAAGAGAAGAATGCACTCACTGATGAAGATATTAGAGAGGAAGTCGACACTTTCATGTTCGAAGGCGAGTTTTCACAATCCTTCTACCATCCTGAAATATAAAAATTCAGGCCATGACACAACATCCTCTGGAATGGGATGGACTATCTGGCTACTTGGGCAGTATCCTGAATATCAGGTAAGATTCTTACCTGTCCTCTGCAAGAATAAATCTATTCCATTCAGGCGAAAGTTCATGAAGAAATGGATGAAATATTCGGAGATGACGATCGTGAACCAAGTGAATTCGATCTGAAGAAGTGTGTGTATCTCGAGAAATGTATTAAGGAATCATTGAGGTGAGAACTCTGATGAAATCAGTCTCAATCAGATAAGAATAGCCTTCTATCGGGTTGATTCGCCTACACGAGCGACACGAAGCACACCGAATTGATCACAATTGATAGAGGAAGGGTCTGATCGGATTATGATTTGCTTATCTTCGCATAATTTATTCAAAAAATTGGTACAGAAACTGAACCGAATCGTGAAAAACAAATGAAAAAAGAGTAAAACGAGAAGAATATTTTAGATTGTGTCCTCCCGTTCCTATTTTTGCTCGACGCCTAACTCATGATCTTCAATTGGATGAATACACGATTCCCAAGGACATAACTTGTCTATTGATCCCAATGGGAACACACAGAGATCCCAGTGTGAGCAATAACTGTAATTGAAACTTATTAAATTTGGACAAATTGAAGGAATGGGAGCACCCTTGGGTATTCTACCCTGACCATTTCGAGCCTGAAGCGGTAGCTAAGCGACATCCATTTGCATATTTCCCATTCTCAGCCGGACCGAGGAATTGTATTGGTAGGTAATTGAGTGTAGGATGAGGTTCTATCGTGTCATTTCAGGCCAGAAGTTCGCCATGACCGAAGAGAAGACTGTTCTCTCTTATTTCTTCCGTAAATACCGAGTTGAATCAGCAGAGCCACTTCCAGGAAATCGATTCGTTCCTGAGGTACTGAAAGATCACGAATCCCATTTGACAACCCTTTTCAGATAATTCTGAAGCCGGAAGAAGGCGTTAAATGCCACATGTACAAACGAGTTCGTGTCAATAAGTAATAACCAGTTCCCTCTGTCGATCTCTCTTCCCCGTTGAGTTTTACACTCTGTCAGACTGATAAAAAAGATAACAGTGATAATGGTTATTGTGTAGTCGGGGTGCGCAGTGGAGTGTAGTGTGGATGAGAGTGTAATAATTGAGTCTGGATTGAAAAGGAGCTAGCGATTCTGTCTGCTAATCACTCACAATGGTTTCTGTCGTAATTCTCGCTCCTCTTGCACTCATCGTAGCATTTATTTTTTGGAAGAGAAGAGAAATACGAGAATTCCTCATCTTCAGAAGAAAAGCTATCGATGCTATTAAATCCGTGAGTCCTTTACATTTTTTCCTATCGACAGTGCCTACCGCCTGAATTAATTAATCGTTAATGTATCAGATTCCTGGTCCTCACGCTCTTCCTCTCGTTGGCGCTGCTTATCAATTCAAATACGATGCTGCCGGTATGAATTAATATTGGCATCGATAAACAATTCCAATTACAGATTTCGGTGATCAAATAGGTCAATTCGCACAGGAATATTGCAGAGACGACAAGAATCGATGTGGAATGATGAAGGTGAGAGGACATTGTACTGTAGATAATCAAAAAACTTCCTTCTTCTAGATTTGGATTGGTCCCGTTCCGTATCTCTTCATAGAAAGTGCAGAGATAATCAAGGTAAGCATTCCATCAATCTTTGATCATCTAAATGACGATGAAGGAAGTAATGGAGAGTAACACTCTTATCACTAAATCGACCCAATACGATATTGTTGCTGATTGGATTGGAACCGGACTACTTATAAGGTGAAATGATCCCTAGAAAAGATCTTGTCCACATTGAATCCTCTTATCACCTCATCTCTGATAATCTATTCGAACCCCTTTCTTTATAATATTCTTCTCTCTTTTTTTCCATTGACGCACGAATCGAAAGTGAAAACTGCGGTCGAAATAGAAATGACGCATACTACACTATGGATGTACTCTGCGATCAATTCCTTGTTCTGGATGGAATGAAGACTAGAGTGTATTCATTCATTGCAGTACTAACGAGAAATGGTACTCGAGAAGAAAGATGCTCACTCCTGCATTCCATTTCAATGTACTCAAGGGATACAATGAAGTGTTTATTATGCAGTCGCAGGTAAGGAATAGATCGAAAGCTAATAAAAAAGCTTGATAAGACGAAAAGGTGGAAAAGAATGTAACTATAGTTTGAGAAGAATGTCAACCACGGAGATTGACACTTTCTCTGAACGAAATTTTCATTTTGAGATTCTCGTGGATGTATTAGACAAATATGCTGATACGGGAAAGGAATTCGATGTATTTCCGTTCATCAAAAGATGCGCACTCGATATTATCTGTGGTATGACATAGTACGTAATCCAAATATTGTTATCGATTCAGAAACTGCAATGGGAACGAATATCAACTCACAGATTGGAGGAAACTCTGAATACGTCGATGCTGTTGTGCGAGTGTCCGATATCATCTTCAGCCATATCAGGTAGATCATAGATGCTGACACTTCATGGATTAATACCATTATAGATTCCCTTGGCTGTGGCTGAAGCCGGTTTGGTACGGATGCGGCATCGGATTCGAGTTTGACAGATTGGTCAAGTTGACCAATGATTTCACGAGGAAGGTAGGAAATAATGCTCAATGAACTTAATTATTTAATCGATTAAGGTAATTAACGAGCGTCGTCAAACACTTCTCGATGACGGAATGTTGAGCCAAGCGATGAGCGATGAAGAGATCAAAAAGAGAAAACTGGTATGATTTGTTCATCCAAATATCCACGAATTATCAATTTCTCAGATGTTTCTCGATCTTCTTCTGATCAAACAAGAATCAGCTGCTCTCTCGGATGAAGACATCAGAGAGGAAGTGGACACTTTCATGTTCGAAGGTGAGTCTATTTCGAGTTCACCTAGAACTTCGATTTGCAATCGAAAACAACCCCCCCCCCCCCCATCACTCGTTCACTAAAAGTGCCACGATTCTAGTTCCGCGTATTTCAATATTGTTTGATGGGATTAGTTTATAGTCCAGTGTGCCTTGAATCTTCAATGATCCGACAATTTCGTGCACTTCTCTAATCTCTCGTTCCCATCTTTCGAGTGATCAGCGAAATTTCACTGTATAATGACAGAGTGAGATCAAACGAGCAAAAGGGGAGATTTCGATCCTCCTCTGCTTTTCAATCCATTTTCAATGACCAAGTGACCGGAAACAGTAAGAGGCCACATCACTTCACGTAGATTGATCAATGGCCAAAGTGTACTCTCGAACAACTTTTCGACCCTGAATGTTTACTTATTCTCAGAGTAAATAAAGTTCTTGTCAGGTCACGACACGACGGCGTCTGGAATGGCCTTCTGTGTGTGGTATCTAGGACAACATCCTCTGTATCAAGTAGGCCGCTTACCCTCCTACTCAAACAGAGAAAAATAAAGTAAAAGAACAGAGAACACTAAGAGATTGACTACATACTTTTCCTATCGGAACCCTTTTCTAGGCTCAAGTTCACGACGAATTGGATGAAGTATTCGGAGATGAGGACAGAGATCCAACTGAGGCTGATCTAAAGAAGTTGATCTTCCTTGAGAAATGCATCAAGGAGACACTACGGTAGATCAAAGATTAGGGAAGGATCTGACAGATAATTTTCAGATTGCGTCCCTCGGTTCCTCTTCTCGCACGGAGATTAACACACGATACGACTCTAGGTGAGAAAGAGTGATTGGATGATTCAATTTAGTGATCTCTAAGGTGGAATTGATCTTCCTGAGAATATGACGATTGTTGCCTGTCCAATGGCCACCCATAAGAGTCCTCAGGTAGGGCATCTCTCCTTCTGTAATCCTCCGATCAAATATGTCTCCTCGATTCTCTGCACATCTCGTTCATTCACGTGAAATGCACAATTTCGTTCGTGATCTCGTCCCTTTCGTTCGTTTGCTCTCAGTGATCATTTAGTTCTCATAACTTTCCTTTCTCTCTCTTAAACTCAAACAGAAACGATGTCTCGCTCCCATAATCTCTCATTGATAAGTGACGATTTCTCTCCTTCTCGTCCCTCTCTCGTCCTTTCACTCCAATTCTCGACCGAATCAGATAGGGACAGTCCATGATCACGTTCAAAATGGGGCGGGGCATTTGAACGATTGAAAGCTATTTTGAGAGATTCACTGATCGAATCAACCTATTTTGCAGTATTGGGAGCGACCTGAGGAGTTTTATCCCGATCATTTCGAGCCTGAAGCCGTAGCTAAGAGACATCCATTCGCATACTTCCCGTTCTCGGCCGGACCGAGAAATTGTATTGGTAATGAGAATTCGGAATCCAGCAAAATTTATAAAATATGTAACTGCAGGCCAAAAATTCGCAATTTCGGAGGAGAAGATCGTTCTATCATCATTCTTCCGTAAATATCGAGTGGAAACGACCGTCCCCTCCCCTGGAAATCGACCAATTCCTGAGATCATTATGAAGCCCAGTGATGGAGTTAAAGTGAGAATGTTCAAGAGAATAGCAGATTAAATCTGCAAGAATAGAGATGCAGAGATATTTGGTGCAATAAAGGGGTCAATATACGAGTGATAAATGATTTCTTTCCTCTCCCGTTCCACTCTCAAATTAGAACGATGCAAAGAATGTTCGAAGAAGATTGAACATCCATATCAATAAGGGCAAATAAGTTGAATGTGTAGTCTTGTAGTTGATGATATCTCGCCCTTTTCAATGAAGAATACAATGATGAACAAGCCTTATGTCATCAATTTCCGAGTATAAACTGAACTTTTAAGTGTTCTGAGAAAGAGAGTGCTACCTTCAATGGACAATGTTCATGGTTCAAAGCAGCGGTTCAAAGAACAGTTGTCTTTCCCGTTGCGAACTCGAAATTTCGAAGTCTGTTTACTCTTCACTCGTCTCCCTTGGCTCCTTTTTGATCTTGACTATTTTGCATGTAGAAAGTACTCATTTCTCAAATTGCAAGGACGATCCAAAAATAGTCGATTTCACCGCAAATCGGATTGAATTCATCGTCCATTCACTGTTCCGATAATCTTAACTTTCTCTTTTTTATCAATGATATCTCCATTCTCACGTACTCATCATATATCCTCGCGAGATCTCTTTTCTGTAACATTGCCTTGCCTCTTACCTTGTTCCTCCTTCCCTTCTTTCTCTTCCTTCGTATCACTAACCTCTACACATCTTCCCTCCCTCTTTCCTTGCTTAGTCTTATCACTTTTCTCCTCCGTTATATGACGTCTTCGCTTCGAGGAAAGGCACTGATCTATTCAGTCTCATATCTTCCATTGAGGGAGAGCCACCCTCTCCCATTTCACCCCTTCCATCTAGGAATCCCCTCCCCCTCCGTTAGTTCAGCTTCACTCTTTTTTTCATGTTGTTGTTCTAGACTTTCTCTCTTTTGTCGTCTACGAACGTGAGCTTTCCCACTAATCTCACCTTGTTGATATCTCTTATCCTTCCTCCTATTCTATTCTCAGTCTTCATTCATTCATCTGCTTCGTCTGCTTGTATTCTGATCGCTTGTCTCCATTTCCATTGACCTCCCGAGAGAGAGAGAAACAACGATAAACGCCGCCCACAGTTCAGAGAGAGAGAGAGAGATCATACTTAAGGGAGGGAGAAGTTGATCCACTTGAGAGCATTTCCACCTACAGTACTTATGACCTTCAACACCGACCATTGACCCCTCCCTTCGTCCTATCATCATTATCATTCAGATGGGTCGTCAGAGGGTGATCTCTTCCTTCATTCTCCTCTTCTCCCTCGCTCTCCTCTGCTCTGCCGATCCCACCGTCAAGACTGAGTACGGAGAGGTCGTTGGCTTCGAATTCGAAGAAGCCGATGTCTTCCTCGGAGTTCCCTATGCCGCACCTCCCCTCGGAGAACTTCGATTCACGGTTAGTCTGTTATCCACCAGTTTGTCCCGTTTGTCCCAGATCGTTGTTAGTGAAGGAATGAATCAATAACAAACCTTGTCCTCCGATTAGTATCCAATCCCCCTCATCCCACTCCTCTCTTTTGTCTTCCGATCTTCGATCAGTTATCACTCGAAAAGCATGTGCTAGCACTCCTGATAACGAGTGAATTATCAAGGCAGAAAAGATACCAGGAATTCACAGATGACGAATTCTGTACAAAACACGATGATCAGACATCACGTACAAAAACGGTTTTAAAAAGTCAGATCGATAGTAGATAATTGCAGAATCCGATCCGTCCGACTCCGTGGAGTGAACCAAGAGAGGCGAAGACCTTCGCCGATGCATGCGTCCCCCACTCACGGTATGAAAACAATTCATGATCATTTTGAACAATTGTTAGAATATTTCGTTGGATTTATATATCTAGACACAACTAAGCTCTCTCATCCATTCATAAATATTTGTTGTAGAGAGGCGGTCACTTGGACGGCCTCGGAGGATTGTCTCTACCTAAACGTCATCGCACCCCGTCGTGATGTGAGTTACTTCATCTAGTAATGTTCGGCTTTCATGTTCTTTTGCCCCTGATCGTTGTTAGTGACAGTTGGTCGTTGTTTCGAAAAAAAGTTGTTACTACTATTTCGGTCAGTAATTATAATATTAAATTTGCTAATAAATTTCCGTTGCAGTCTTCTTCTTCTGCCGAACTCGCCCCCGTCCTCTTCTACATTCACGGAGGAGGATTCGAGATTGGCAACGCCAAGATCTACGGATATGAGTGAGTACATCTTATCCGCTTTTTAATTCCTCTCGGTGTTTTTATATTTGAATTAACGTACTAGTTCTCAAACAGTGTTGCTAAAAAAAAGAATTCATTCTAGGGATTTCGCGAGGAGCTATGCCGCTCAAGGAGTCATCGTAGTGTCCATCCAGTACCGAATCGGAGTCCTCGGTAAGACTATTTTGCATTAATGTGTTGTTTATATTTGATTGTGCTTCATTCAATAAATGCAGAGATTCCGGAGTGATTGTTTCTCTTGTAGGGTTCTTTACCCTGACGGCGTCGGACAAGATGAGCGGCAATTATGGTCTTTTCGACCAGGTTGCTGCTCTTCAGTTCGTCCATCGCAACATCGAGAGGTTAGTTGAATATTCCAGTTTGAGCCATAATTCCTCAACAATAATTCACAATTCTCATCCCTAACTATTGCAGATTCGGAGGAGATCCGAAGAGGATCACTGTCTTCGGTATCTCCGCAGGAGGATCGTCCGCATCGATGCTTACTCTCTCTCCATTGTCCCGTCGTATGTCATCCACAACATTTTTTCTTCTGTAGACCTCTCGCTTTCCAAGTTACAATTAAAGGGGGAGGGGCACGAATATTTTCTCACATAAGCTGAGCCTGTGGGGTAATAGGGATGATGAGTCTAGACGGCCTAGTTAGGGGAGAGGACAGAGTCAACCGCTGTGCTGCTTACTGTAGTTACAGCGGGGTGCAGGCACGTCGTGGTGGGACCCACCAATTTTGATTCGTGCCCCTCCCCCTTTAATCAATGTTTTTTTGTTGACTGCACTGAATCACAGACCTCATCGCTGGATCGATCGAAGTCTCCGGAACCGCGCACGCAGGATGGGCCATCGACAATCGAGTCGAAACCCACTCGGAGGACCTTGTGGATGCTGTCGGATGCTGGGGCAAGCGGTTAGTCCAGATTTGCATTTACTAATCGGGGGACCAGGAGAACTTTTTCATAAATCGGTTCTTTCAGGTCGGTGGCCGATATCGAGGCGTGCATGAGGAAGGTCTCGGTGAACGATCTCTACAGTGGAGTGGAATACATCGTATGTATTGTATTTCCAGATATTCATTTTAGCACGAGATTAATTCAAATTGTATTGTTTCAGTTCGAGGCAGCCTTCTCATTCAATATGCTCAAGTTCGCCCCTCGAATCGACGGAATCTTCGCCCCTCAGAGATACGAGGATCTCGCACAGGTATATTATCACATATTTTATGAAATTCTACCAAAATTGAGCGACTGAGTTGACCCCCTCCCTCCTTTTTTTCTCACACTGCATGGCAGAGTGTGACGGATGTGCATTAGACATTCCCAGACGGAACTCGCAGATATGGTCCCTATGGTACATTCTAGTGTCTGTTTTACCCACAGGGATAAGCAGGTGCAGCCATTTCTCTCACGTACTCAAGTCAAAGGTGATTTCACTTCGTTTTCACTTTCACCTGCTTGCGAATTTGCAATTTTCGATCATTTCCTAATCAGTTTTACTGATTGAAACGATGAGAGGAGTACGGTGAGAGATTGTAAATCAGTGAATTGCAAAAATCCACAGAGGTTTTGATTAGAGCTAACTATGCACCCTTTTCTGATGCGGGAGTGTTTCAGTCCTTCTCCAAACAGAGAAAGAGTGAATAGAATATTCGATGGCATGCCGTGTAATCAACCCTTCTTTCCCCATTCTCCCATCACTTTTGATGCCGAAACGTGTGAGAATGGAGAAAATGCTCAAAGTGAAGAGAAACAAACTGTAACTAAATTATTTCTAATTGCAGGAGTCTCCGAAGATTCCCGTGCTCACTGGAATCAACGCCCTCGAGTCTGCATTCTTCAGTAAGTTGGTTATCGTTCAATCCGGGAAATTAGTTATTTTCACTTGGTTCGAATACAACAATCGGACACTCAAACAACGTTATCATTGCAGTTCTCATGCACAAGTCGCCCACAATCCATCGCTCTACGATTTTTAAGGGCGAGATGCCCGTATTCGATGCCGACAAATTCGACATGAAGACGAGAATCGTGAGTATTTTGCCTATTACTTCTTCTTTATTCATTTTCTTCCTACGCATCTTATGACGAAAGACTACTGATTACTTCCATGAGGAAGAGATCGTTCTCTCGTTCTCGAGGTGGAAGAAAACAATAGTGATAGGTGCTCAAAATAAGTTTGGCGTAATCTCGAAAATTGATATCTATTAGAGTTCGAAATAAAAAAATGGTCTCTTCATTTCCCGTGTTCTCTCACCAATCAAAATGGCGAGAGAGCGTGTAAAATGAAGAGATCCGTATTTCGAACACTAATGTCTATCATTGCAGCTTCTCAACGAGTTTCTTGACCCATCGGAGACTGACGAGGCGGTGAACGACGTGATGACATTCTATCTCGGAGAGAACTACTTGGAGAAGTACTCGAAGCCGACGAAGGAGCAGATCCCATGGATGTTGCGGCAGTACACTACTGTAAGTTGACAAGGTTGTATGAGACACGCTAGAAATGACACAGGTTGAATACAAAACCGTTGATAACCTCACATCGATAATTGACTCGCTTCAGGTCGATTCTTAGGTGAGAGGCGTGATGTAATGCAAACTGTATTTCAGTTTTGGTCTGATGTGTATTTCAACTTGCCCGCTAAGTATCGTGCAGAAGAAAGGAAGAAGATCGGAGCTGACGTGAGTTTACTCATTTATTTGATCCTCTTTTAACATTTATCGCGTTGAGAGCTACGTCTATCTCTGGGAGCATTACAATGAGGATCTCTTCAAAGATGACGACCCAGTGCCTGGTGTGCTACTTTTATATTGAATGAAGTCATGCTTCTGTCTCTTTAACAGCTGGCTAAACCAGTGTGCTTATAACTGTAAAATCGATATTTTTAGATGCACCTTTACCTTTATAATTTCTCAATAGCAATTCTTTCCTTTTCAGCCGCCGTCCACATCAATGAGATGCCCTATATAACGGGCTTGCAGGCATTGGGTCAATTCGAGTGGACCCCAGAGGAGCTGAAGTTGAAGGAGAGAGCCATTCAGATGATGATCTCCTTCGTTCGAAATGGGTATGATATCATCCTACTCCGATCTGGTTTTCCTCAGAATATTGTGAATGGCTTAGCTTTCCATCATGATTATATCTGTATTCTATCCCATTACAATACCATAGATCCACAATGATAAGACTACAATAATTCCATTGCAGGAAGCCATCGGTCGATGGAGTCTTCTGGCCATCATACACGAATTCGTCCAACTCTCCCTACGTGAAGATCGATTCCCCGGAATGGAAGACGGAGGAGGGATTCTGGGATAAGAATACTCGGTGAGTAAAGCTTTATCATTAAGATAAAAATAGGTTGCGTAGCAAATCCTAAGCCCGAGAAGAGATCCTTTCGCTCGAGCTTTCAATTCTGTTTATCTCTGAAGCGGGATCTGAGCCTCTTTTCCCATCTAGCACTTTTGTTGTGCAGCTGTCCTTTTTTTTGAAGCAAGCAAAGAAATATTATCTAAATTTAATATTCGTATTCTTTCAGATTCTGGGAGGAGGTCATGTCGAAGTATTCGTACGATTTCGTTCGATTCAAGAAGAGAACCGTCCCGCAAATGCAGATCCCCCCTCCCCCAACCCAGAAGAATCACGAAGAGTTGTAGAGTATTCTCTCCTCCGATTAGATTGTCGATATCTCCCTATCCTGTCGTCTGATTCCCGATTATGTTGATCCCATTCTGGTCTGTGCATTTCTCGCTAGTTCTCATTCATCGCTCTCCCATCTTCGATTCGCTCCGATTATTTGACGATTTCACCCATCTTCGATTCGCTCCGATTATTTGACGATTTCATCGTTGATTCATTCACTCCTTCGTTCAATTGTCGTTATCTTCTCGATTGATCGTCGTTGTGTTCACTGATTGAGATCCTCCCTCCTCACTACATCGATTCATCCAAACTCTGAGCTGTATTCTGAGTACCCATTCCAATCTGGGATTCATTTGCTGTTGCAGTGGTCAGTTCAATAGTCTCATCGTGTTACGAAACGTGCTGTTTGTAACAAAATGTGATATTTCAGGAAATCTCTGCAATTCATCATCTCTCACTAGACTCGATTTCGACCATCCTTCTCAAGCCAATTCATTCATTCTCCCAATTCGACTTGTTCTCCATTTCATTCCTGCTTTCCCTCTTCTACTCTTGTAGTATCTATTGTATCTAGTCGGTTGACAGTAGCCTCTCCTATCTAATCATGTCCCCTTTATCGGTATTATTCTCCCTTGTCTCTTATTCGGGTCATTCTTCATTCTTAATAAATTGTGATTCATTCAACAATTTCAACGACAGGATTTATTGTTTCACAACAGAGAGAGATCGATTGAGTGTGTGAGAGAGAGAGAGAGTGAGATCACAAGGGAAGGAGAGACATTCTGAGAATGAACGAGAATTAAGAAACACGTCAAAGAGAGGAGAAGTACCCATATATAGGACGACAAATATGGAGAATGCACGTGGATTACTGTAAGAGAGGCACACGATGGTGTGGTCGAGAGATACTAGAAGGGGGAGTGGTGTAGATGACGTAATTGCGTAGGAGAGAGACTGACCACTTGTGAGTTATTCCATGGAGAAGGAGCAGAAAAGCAAGAGACTATTTTGGATGAGAGGAAGGAGAGAATGGAATTAGTGGAAGGGGCATCGTGTTACAATGGAAGGATGAAAGGGATGGGAATGAGAGGGTGGGAAGGAGACTATCTATGAGAAGAAGGATGGATCCACGTGGTGTGGATGAAGCTGTGGGAAAATGGAAGGAGGAAGGAAGGGATAAGGAAGCTAGGCTAGGCCCAATCTACGATAGACTACGGTAGTGTACGGTAGTCTCAGATATACGGTAGAATTTGTTGTCGAGCCGATAGGAGAATTGATGGCTCGAGATGGGGTTTTCTGTCGGTACGGGGTAATTCCGGAAGGAGATCCATTAGATCGGATGAAAGACCGTACGGATACAGCTCCTGAAGGGATCGGTAATCAGTTGTCGATAGAAGGTGAGGGAAGGACCGTACCTCGAGATCTCTCTTTTCAATATCCGGATATTCATCTTCCAATTCAGGGAGAAGGTCCGGTATGTCTTCCAATTGAGATGGAGAAAAAGTGGAAGAAGGAGACGACTGAAAGGACAAGAGTTTGAAATACAGATAGGAATAGATGGAAAGGGAAGTGGGCAAACTAATTCTCCCGTTTCGTGAGCAATGCACTATGCATGGAGAAGACTTCAAAGGGCAAGAGAAGGAGAAAATACTGTAGATTAGATAGAAATAGATGAGATTTCATTGAGAATAGATGGGAAATGGAAGATATTAGAGAGCCGATTTCACGCAATTTCAACGGGAAAATCGAGAGTCTGGGAATATTGTAGACGTCAGGGCTCGGAATAGACATTGTGAAATCGCTTCCTATTGCAATATCAGGCGCGCAATGTTTCATCAGAATTATAAAAGTCACAGGGGATAAGAATATGAAGACGTGTCAAGACATGATAATTGATGTATCAGCCAATCATGGAAAGATTGAGGGGAAATAATTAATGATGTTACCTTCTGTAGAAGTGGAAGGGCCGTTGAGATTCCAATGGAGAGGACGATAATGAGAATGAGTGAAGAGAGAGGAGACATGACTGGAATTGAAGGGACAGCTGATTGATAGAATGAGAAAGGGAAGGGCGGAGAATCGAATGTAGATGAAGAAAGGGGGCGGGGCCAGAAAGGGGGCGGAGTCACAGAGTTTTTGCAGGGAACGAACTATGAATGAGGAGAAATACGAAGGACAAAACAAAAATAGAATCGGCCTATGAATGTGAGATTATGGGCAACAACCTAAGGAGAGAAAAATACAGTACGGTGGAGGAAAGGAGGACTGACATGGATAAGGGGAAGACTGATTTATTGTATGGATGAAATATGAGATGAAAGGAGAGCAAACAAATACAGTTCGTTATAGACCATGTGGTCTTAGAACTGAAGAGATTGATTATATGAGAACGGGACCGATGAAGTATGGTCGACTGACGTGTGAGAAGGAGAAGGAGAGGGAGGAAGGGAGGAGGGAAGGGGGGGGGCGACTGAGTGGGAGAATGAGGTAATGACATCTCTTCACTATATCTCTAGGGAAATGGAGAGAATGTTCTCACTCTGAGAAACGATTACTATTTAAAGTGGAGATGAATACTCAGTAGATAAGTGATGCACTGTAAGGGATGAAAGATAATAGATGAAGAGTGAGACTGTAGAGAGATAGACATTCCATGCAAGACTGAGAGGGAGAAGAAGGGAAGTTGTTGTGAGAGAGGATGGAGAGGGGAATACCAACTGACACTCCTTCTCTTCTCTTCAACAGGTCATATTCGAATTCCCCATCGCAAGAGAACAAAGGGAGTGGGCGAAAAGAGCGTCAAAAATAGAAGGAAAGTTGGGAGAGTTTTAAAGGAGAGAGATTAATAATAATAATAATAATAATAATAATAATAATAATAATAATAATAATAATAATAATAATAATAATAATAATAATATTCACGGTTGTGGGGGGGGGGGGAGTGGGAAAGGACTCTGGCGCCTTTAGCCGTTGACGAGTAGTGTTACGGGTCAGTTGGGATCTTTGGACTCATCTTTCTTCTTCGGATTCATTTCTTGTCGCTTGCCGCTGTGACACTTCACAATTGGAGGCAAGCTTCGCATGACGTCGGACCGCCTTTCCTCTCATCTTCCCTTAGACTAGTCGCTACCGAGATCCCGGTTCCCGGATGGCCAGTCCTCCTTAGAAGTTCATAAAGAGGACACCTTCGATACCTTCATGGCCGTCTTGAAATGCATCCGTCCTTCAATTCGAGATCCGTGGCTTGATACCTCCGAAGACTTGCCAGGGTATGGGGAGGGATTCTTGAGTCAGGGGGTCAGCAGATGGAAGACGAGAGAGGGGAAAGTCGCCTCTCCATCGGAGAGAAATGAAGAGGGAATGGGTTGAGAAGGAGGAATGATTAACGAGGAAGCGATTTGATGCCCTATCCTTATCCCTTGAGTGCCTTATAAACGTCTCGTCTCGTCTCTCCTCCCCCTGTTTACTCACTATGAATCTGAGGTGTTATCGTCATTGAGAGAGACATGTGGGAGACTATTTATGAAGAAGGAGGCTAATAGAAGAAGAACAGAAATAGAATAGGAGGGGGAGAGACACGGGGCATGCATGGATCAGTGGACTATTCGACCTTTCCCTTGAGGAAGAAGACTGAGATGAATGAACGAGTAATTGAAGGAAATGCCATGTGCAAGGGAGTGGACGAATAATAAAATGAGACTGGTCACACTCGAAATAGATGCTCTTTCCGATTATACTCCTTTATTTACTCCCAAGGATTCAAGGAGGATTCATTTTCAAAGATCAGCAGCATTGCGCATAGTGCTTTCATCACTGAATGGCACGGAAGCTTGTGAAACTCAGAAATAATCTAAGTGATTGATAGTAGATAATCAGATGTTGAGTGGGAGTTCCGGAACGATGTCTTTATCCTGCAATTCCTTCTCTCATTCTGTTATTGGAGACCACTCACCAATGGAGAATTGAGTAGATTTCTTCCGGTCTCGTGACTCTTATACCAAACCATCGACAGATTCATCTCAATCTCAACAGAGACCGTCAACATTCACTTGATTCTCAGTTTGATACATAGAACATCTCCACCAATCCTTTCCTTCTTCGTCATCAATGGATCAGACTTCTCTTTCAAAGACGGAATCATCCCACATATTTTCTGTCCTTTTCTTCCTGCAATCTTCTTACCAAAATCTCCCCTTCCGAAAAGGAGTAGAAATAGAATCGTGTGACGCAGTTGCAGTGAAGATTGAAGTGAACGGAGGAAATCGAATCAAGACGGAGTGGAATAAGATAACCACTTGCATCACAGATGGTCACTACGTTGTTTCACCATGAACAAAACATTCTAAGCTCAATCATCGCATTTCATCAGAACGTGTGAGTTGAGAGGCATCGTGTGATTCAGAATCTTCCGTCGTCATCTTCCAATCGGTTTCTCATTCATCGTCTATGACGTCTCTTCTTCTTCACTCGAAGACAACAGCTTCATGCACTTGAGAGATAGACAACAAGTAGCGGTCTCTACTCCGAACTGGGTACACTTCCAATCAATTTCACTCTTTTTTATGTGCTCACCGCTACTTTTGGCTAGCCTTCTGACAGTCAACGTAATCAGTGGCAGAGTCGTGGTCAATAAAAGGTGAGGTGGGGGGG
Organism: Pristionchus pacificus; assembly: GCA_000180635.4. Taxonomy (NCBI): domain Eukaryota; kingdom Metazoa; phylum Nematoda; class Chromadorea; order Rhabditida; family Neodiplogasteridae; genus Pristionchus; species Pristionchus pacificus. The sequence continues at coordinate 12,551,581 of CM026575.1, forward strand.
GGGGGGGGGGAGAGAAGGGGGTTCTCCCCCTCTGCTTTCTCCCTTCTTCACCGTATCTACTGACCATTCTAATTGAATACGACGACACGTCACGAAGAGACAGAAATAGAACAGAGAGAAAGACGAGAATAGAATGAACGAAGAAAAGAGGAAAGAGAAGAGAGGTCCTTCAAGTTCTAAGTGAGACAAAATGGAAGATAGACACGTCAACAAACAAAAGACCGTTGAGGGGGTAGAGAACTGAATCAGGAGAAGAGATTAAAGAACTATTAAATTACACGACCTTGTAAATTCTGCAAAATCTGCAACATTTCTCTGAAGAGTAAGTGCCCCTTCCCAATTCCTCGCCCATTATCTTCTAATTGTTTTCTATTCTCAGTAACAGACTCATTTCGACCTTTTCTTCACGTCATTTCGAAGGAAGAAGAGGGAACATCTCTTTCCCCTTCCCATTCTCCCATCAACCTTCCCCTCCTTCTTCGTCACTTCCATTCACAAAGAAGATTTCCCCCACCCGCGCTTCGCAGTGACCGAAGAAAAGCCATTTATGCGTCATCATACTACGGATACTTCCAAGAGAGGGAAGAAGAGACAAGAACAGTGTCTATACTAGGATAGACCATAGATTCCCTTTGTGTCTCTCATCGATAACGACATCTCGAACCCGTCTTCTTCTTGTCTTTTTCTGTCTCACGTCATTCCAAGAATCGTGACTCTTCTCCAGAAAGAAAGAGTCGTTCTCTTCTCTGTGCGAGGGTGGGGAAAACATCGTCTCCCTTCTATCTAATTCAGAACTTGGAATGCCATCAAACGTCATTCTCCATAGAAGAGGACGACTGATTGTGAAGGATGGAAGTGACTGTCCCTTCTTCGTCATTCCTTCTATTCATTGTGAGGGTGGATGAATCCCTTTCATCCGTTCCTTCCTTGTCTCTCTTCTGACGTCTCTTTCTCATGTAATCGGAAACCCGTGACGAGCTCCATAAATATCGATGAGGAGGAGGAAGGGATAATTGGGAAACCATGACATTCTAAATACTCCAGTGGACTAGACGAGGAAAGAACTCGAGTTGTACACCAATTATTCCTCGTCCACCTCCCAGTCAAATGACTTTCTCTGCAAGACTTGTTTTTGTTATTCTAGAAACGGGTTGTGAACCGGTGAACATAATTTATCGGGCTAACACATAATCTTATCAAAACTCTACAGTAATCTTATTAGGACAATCCTCTGATATGAACAAGCAAATGAAGAAAGTGAATACTTTTGTGTACAGGAAGATCAACAGATGGAGTGAAGAGAAGATGGAAGATCAATCGTTTGAGGGCATGCACTGAAAATAACCGATTCCAGATAATTTATAAATTATTAATTAACTAATCAAAAATAAAAAGATAAAGATGCTTACTCCAAGCCTCTCGAATGTCTCCTTCTCTAATCTTTCTCTATGATTCGGATGGGCGATTCGAATGAGATCAAATGCTCGCTGTCGCACGTTTCTTCCCCATAGATTAGCGATTCCTGAATAGAACATCCTGATTATCGATCGATCGTATCCTTCCTTTACCGTACTCCGTCACCACATAGTGCACATGTGCTCGGGATGTGACCACTCCAGCGCCCTGTCAAAGATCAAAGTTCAAATATCGTTAAGAGAAAAAAGAAATGAAAAAACGAAGGAAAGTAGAAACAAAATCTATTTTCGAGAGTTCATATTTCAACATTCTCACTGGTTTCAATTGTGAGACGATTTTCGATTCTCCACTCTTCTTATTCGTAGAGGGAGCGGCCATTATTGGTTTGCCCAATCCATCGTCAGAAATCGAGGAACCGTAGATGAAATCAACCTGAAGATATAACCGTATTACTGATCACCATCAATCGATCCTCTCACCTGTCCACCGAATCCCGAGAGCAGTCTACGACCAATCGAATCAGAGCATACTGTAATTAGTCAGTTATCGATGCATCCTACCGTACTCCTACTTTGGCCAGTGATATCGATTTCGACGAATGAATTAATGGCGATCATCTGACGTTGGAGTGCAATCACACGAGGATCATTCGTCCATCTCAAGGAAATATCGATTGATTGATTGATTGATTCAGGAATTGTCAATCGATAACTGACTATGGCAACCGCAACTCACTCGACTCCGGCAAAATGAAAGAGTGGATTATTATCGAGGAAATCATAGAGCATTCGAGTACCGTATGCGAACGATGTCACCACTTTACCGGGCATTGTTGTCTATAGAGAACTATCGATTGATTACATACATCGTTCCTTCTCCTTACCTTTAGTCTATTAGTGATGACATTGTTGTTGATTAGCTCGACAACTCCATCAGATATCATCTCAGTATGAATTCCGAGATCTTTGTGATTCGAGAGAGCAGCCCACGTCGCATCCGGAACGTCCCCCACTCCTGTACAAATGTATCATTTCTAATGATTTTACTTTCAGCATTTCTCAATCCTTCTAGTCACCCTACTTTTAATATCCACGTATGACCTCCCCCTCTTCTTCCTCTCAAGGAAGGACGTCACAACTCATGGACAGGCCACTCTTCTTCCATCTCTCTTGACTACAACCTCAAGACTCTACCTCTCTCACACTATTCGACTTGCGTGACTCAGTTTATGCCTACTCAAGTAAACACTTCGACGGCTCTCGGCTATTCCAGAGGGAAGTCCACTTGGTCAGTCCAAGAGGGGGACACAACCCAAAAATAGACTTCAAACAAAAAAGTGTTTTCCTGGTGTCTGACGGGGAAATTAGAGTGGGAGATAAGAACTTGATATTTCATAATTCAAGAAGAGAAATGTTCCGGAAATGAGGAGTAATGTAGATAAAGAGCAAGGGAGAATCAGTGCTCGATTAGGAGATTGGTCAGACCAAAGAGAGACGATTAATGACCACGAGTAATAGACAAGACCACATCATCAAATACATCATTCCTCGATAGATGAGACATATTCAATTACCGTACCCATCTGCATTGTCGATCCATCGTCAACGAGATTATTCGCTATCAGCTTTCCAATCTGCTTCTCAGCATCTCCCATCTGACCCATCCTGCAAAATTACCATTTAAAATTGCGTTTGATCTTTGATCTTTGCAAGTCCTTCTTTCAGTTCTCACACTCCTTCCACACCAATCTCCGTTTCACTTCATCTATGGCCTTTTTTCCTTCTTCTTGTTCCCATGTTTCATTGCTCTTCTCAACTATTCCTGTTTACTTCGTCAAAGGGAATCAGATGACAGAAAAGTGCTTGAATATCTCTAGTCATCTATCTCGTTATTCCCTCTCATCTGACGTTGTCAGTTCCCACAAAACATCATTTCTTGCATAGAACATCACTGATCGGTAAATGGCAGACAGTACAGACAACTAGTCTACGCACTCACTACAACATCTGCACAAAAATTACGCAAGAGACCTTCCGACAACCGTATCACTCCCCCTTGCACTCACTTCCTCTCATATATCTGGAATGAATCATCCTTGACAAGGGCATCAAAATGGGAAGAATGCACGAGAGATTCCCCATGTGTTCGAGGCATATTCTTCGTCATTACTCCGATGAGAGAAGGCGCCATTGTCACTGCCGATCTGTAGGGGAAGAAATACGTTAACAATATTTGAGATAATAATAATAATTTTAAAAAATACCTGACACAGTCGACGGATGTTCCGAGTGAGCAGAAACCTCGCTCATCGGGAGGGGAAACCTGCATGAGAATTATAAATCGGAAAAATATTAAGCTGAATGTGAGCAGGTGAATATAATATATAATGTATAGCATATATTCTGTAAGCAAATCTTGTAGATTTCTTTTGTTCTCTCGATCATCTGCTATTTCTTCCATCTCCTCACCGTCACAAATGCAGCATCAAGAGGGATTCTCTTCCTGTAGAACATCTTGGCAACATCTGTGAGGAAGATCGGAACGAAGTCAACACGACCTAAACAGTATCCAGATATTCGTGTAACTCTCAGTGTCAGTCTCCAACTCACCCTCATTGACATCCTTGTTCTGTCCTCCTCCGAGGAAGAGAGCATTCGAACGAACGCCACCTGTACAATCAACACTTATTTCATAATCACTACTCGAAGGCTTCAACCGCTGCGGATGCAAAAAAATGAATACATCGCTCTACCGATCGTTCCCCCATCCATGAAAAAGTCATATACCAAAAATTCTCAACAAAAATCGGTATGTTTGCAAATTTAATGTAGTTTTCTACTAGATTGTTCATGTTTTTCCTCACCTGAGCTTCCCTCGGCACTCCATGGACTGGGACCGTGTAGATGAATGTGGTGGAGGGAGATACTACAATTGATTATTACATCAGTTGTCGATACTCATCTACCATACTCCCTGAGATCTCTTCTCTCTGCCTCTACATGTAGTCCCACTAGGAGAGGAGTGGGGGAGGAGGCCGATCCTCCCACGAAGATCTTCGAACCTGTCAATGCGATAATAATATAAAGGAGACATCAAATATTGTTGTTGTTGTTTTGTCAATCTCCCAAAGTCTCACCACTTTTGATATCCTTGAGTGCCTCTCTCACACTCACGATATTCGGCCCCTTATCGTGCACTGGATACGAAACCTCAAGAATATTCATTTTATATGTGATTTTAAAGTGAGCAAACCTCTCTCAATCGATGGAATTGATGCTGTGCTCGTCGCGAGTTGAGAGAGACCAATCGACTGAGAACGGGCATCATCTGTAATGAATTTAGGCTTAACGAAAGGGATCAATGCTGGATTCTAGACAACAACGGTACTGCACAAAGAGAAAAAGCAATCGAGACAGATTAGACCACCATGATAAGAGATCAGTGATAGTAGAGGAATGAGTAAGACAAGGGTGATAGGGGAGACTGTTTTGAAGGAAAGAGGGGAAAGATGAGCTATGACCTACCACGAAAACATAAAAAGACGAGAGACTGCTCGAGAGGAAGAGATGAGCAATAAATGAGGATGAAAGAAATGGTGAAAATGAAGGAGCAAATGTAAATCTCCCTGAATTTTTTACTAAAATCCATTTCTCCTCGATAGATAAGAAGTGCATTTAATTTCTAATCCACTGTGACATTTTTCTGACTGGAAAAATCGACGAAGTCTCTATAGCAAACAAATCGAGCGACGAACTTCACTGCAGTAGTGTGGAGGAAAACAACAAGCAGCTCAAACACCACTGATCACAATTGACTGATGATCGAACGAGCACAACAGAAAGTTGCAATGTGATAAGAGAACAAAGAATGTAAAGCAGAACGAGAACGTGATTAGAGGGAGAGGGATAAAGAGAGGAAGATCTATTACACGAATTAGAGGGATTGATGAGATGCAAGCACTGCGTGACTGAATGAACACGAGGAGTTCAAAGAAGAGGAAGAAGATGAGGAGACAGAATACATAGGGAAGAATATTCACACAAGTTAGTAGTATGGACATGACACATTAACATGTAGGAGACGGATAGAACAGTGGAATCATAATAACTCTTTATCGTCTATTCAATATCTATATCTACAATACAATTAACGACGTGTAATGTCGTACACAGAAAAAAAGTAACGATCAAAGAGAGAAAATCAAAGTTTTGGTCCTTTAACATGAATGGGGTCATAACTTGCTACCATTGTGGAAGTAATGACCCGACAAAATGATGAAAGTGAATTATAGTTGAAGCCTGAGAATCAATAGGGTGACATAATGATATTCATGGATCGATAATACTTGTAGGAGGTTAGGTCACACGCGGATTATATTATACAGGATGAGGTAGGTAATACGGGTGATATCAGATACACGAATGAGACCCCTGTTCGAAACGTATTCAACGTACATACTTGAAATGGTAGGAAGGAAAAGAATGGATATTGTAATTATGTTCCCGTTTATGCTCTACTCCAGTAGATCACTGTTCCGACTATGAAGAGAGATGACGTCACTCCTGCTGTTCTGTAATTATTTATTTGCATTGTCTATCAGAATCTCACTCAATCAATTTACTCACTAGTTTACATTCTTTAATCATTAGTCAATGATAAGTTGACTCACAGCAGTGCAATAGTTCCCAATCTGTCATCATTGATCTCTTCAGTAATACAGACAGATAGATGATCTCCCGTTGTCTTCCTTCTTCTTCGCTGTCCTTTCCGTCGTCTCTTCATCTCCTCCGATCCCATCAATAATTCCTGCAACAGATACAGATTCCACTGCATTGCTCGTCCACTAATAAGATAATTCTTCCGGAGAAAGCATTTAAAGCAACTTTAATAATTCCAACTCGAAAAATATATGAATATCGTACCTCCCAGGATGCTTTCTCTGAGGTTCTCTCATCCATTGGTCGAATCCACTTATGAGCAGCCAGATAGCGAGCGACCCGAGCGAAGCTAAGAATGTACCACAATTATGCACCCTTTTCATACAATCCTACTGTCCACTTACGTTTTGGGAGTATTCGTTGCAACGAGGGCGATTCCTTCGTGTTCATCACTCCTCTTCACATCAATTCGAAATGCTCCCATTTCCCTCTTCAATTCACCACGAAGAGGAATCATATCAGCCAGAGTGAACTGCAACATCTTCAATATAAACGAAACAACAATAAATAATCGTACTTTCTCCATTCCGATGATTTGATCGACGATAACATCAACAATGTTCTCTGTTCTTCCATTGAGTAATCCGAACCATGGCCATTTCCTTCTCTTTCTCACTCTCAATACATCAGGACGATGACCATGAGGATCCGCACCTGGCTACAATTAACACACTCATTTATTTTCATCGTGACTAAAAAGTTTTAATTAAGATCATTCCAATTGGACCAGCGAGATTTATAACACCCCATGAAGATGTATTTAACAGCGCATTTCCAATAGACTCGACGAGGAGAAAACTGACCAGATAGCAATGCAGATAGTCGATGAGAGGAATGGGCACTCGATTGGCAAAGTCATTTCGACACGCGAAGATCAACTTGCGAAGCTGCCATAGACGAGAGAAATCACCGTGACCAGCTGATCTAATAGAGAAACACTTTGATGTGGATTACAATCAATGGCAGAGAAGGTTGTAAGATTCCTACAAAGAAGAAGTGAATACTAACTTTGTGTACGCGTACAAGTAGAGCATCTTAATAAAGATTGATCCAGTAACTCTCGCATCGAAGGCCGCATTGTGAAAGTGCTCACCAACTGAATGGAATAATTTAGAATGGAAAGTGTCCCAGAAAAGTAGCTCACCTCCGAAAATATACTGTGAGCAAGGTCCCTCACTGATGGATGGATAGGAGAAAGGAAGGATCTGACCACACGAAGCACTGAAAGTAGAGTGAATTGACCATGAAAATCATTGTGCGGGGTAATCTTACGATTCGAAGAATGCTCCGAGTGTCTTCAGCGAGTGGTCCATTACTCCGTTCTCGCTTAGTTGCTGCAATTGATCAATTCAATCACATTCTGATTTGAACACTTTCAAATACAGATTCAACATACATTTTTGAGTAGACATGCGATAATCTTCGTATCGAATACAGTCGGCATTTCCTTCCTCGTCGCTGCCTTCCAATCCTCGTATGAATCTACAATGGGTACACTATTATTCCATAATTAACAAATAATTAGTAACCGACTACTTTAGTAAACTTTATTATTACTTGCTATTTAATAAATACTCTCAACAAACCGGGTAGATCATCGACGAAGCACTCGTAGAGATAGACAAGATCGAGGAAGGAATTGTGACCAACGATCGGCTGGAATGGACAACTATTTGGAAGAGCAGATTGGACATTCTCACCACTCTCCTAGCCAGCATCCTCTTCACGATCTCTGATACTCCTGAGATCTCTTGTAGGAGTCTGCAATTTTAAAATATTCATTTAAAAATATAATTTATAATTTAAGCTCGTAAGTTCATTCTACTGACTTCTCCAACTTCTCTTCCACCCATTCTTCCTCCGAGTAATGGAGAAGAGTGAGCACGGGTAATTCAGCCACGTACAACTGGAAAAAAATAAAGTGAATTAGCGTGAGAAAAGCGAACTAACCAGTGTTCCATCGTGACTGATGGAGAATTCGAGATGTCGATGGTCGTTTGTGAATACATACTCAATAACTGCCTTCTCGAGAGGAGAAAGGGGACGATCCCACGGTGGATGCATACTAAAACGAACCACCTTATCTTTGCAAAAATAAGATAAATTGTAGTGAAATTTTTAAACTAACTTACGTCTGATCAACCGTATCGGTATCGATGAATTCTCCCGATCTGACTAATTCGATGAGTATTGGATGGGGAAGTTGGAGACCCGTCTGATATGAACGAGCAGAGGGAGAACGATGCACTGTGTGTTGAGACATACGAATCTACAATCGGATGCAAATTGAATTGAGATTATGGACGTGCATCGCTGATTGCAGGTTTCGAACGTCAAAATGTAAATGTAAGATAAGTAACTGAACAAACTAACCGCATTCTGCGCTGCCCTCTGGAAATTGATCTTGAGAATCTGAAGTCTATGCTCCAATCCATCCTCGAACACACTACAATTTGCATTATTTAGATAAATATCATCGTTCGAGGAGTCTCTTCATAATTATTTCCGTTTCGCAACAAATATATTATATGAAAGAGTGGACTGACTCATAATCGATTCCTCCCGACAATATTTCCTTCCTCATGTCTTCCGTCTGACGACCATTCGAGTACGTCACTCCTTCCATTATGAACTGAAGATTGAGAGATAGAATCGAAGACAAGTAAACATCCTTTCGCTTAGTTATCATAAGGTTCTTTGTGGTAATAATTAGCAGTATTTAATTATGAAACATAACTGTGTATGAAAAAGACCTTATTGAAATCAAAGTTGTTATTGGCGAGGAACGAAACGGCAGATAGTGAATAGGAGAAGACTTGCTTGTGAGGAAGTCTCTTGAAGAGAGGAATAGCGAACGACTCCACTTCGTATCTACAGTATCATAGATTACCACTCCCAGCTACAATTTAAAAAAAAACTAACGATGCTCCATCATCTCTTTCCGTGAACACGGCGATTCCCAATTGACACGGAGGATAGCGACGGACTGATTGAACGATCTGGATGACTTATTTGCATTTAACATTGGGAAAGGAGGACTACGTTTGATAAGATTACCTTTTTATATCTCTGTTCAGACTCATCGAATAGAGTGGGAACGAGATCATCTCGGGCTGAGGAGGGAAGACCGAGGAATTCGAGATCGATTGCTCAATTTATGAAATGATCCCCACAAATAATTGACTTTCATTTTAAAAAATATATATTCACCAAAGAAAGCAGCGCTGTCGATGACTTTGATCAGCTCGGGAAACCATTCTCGGAAGTTCGAATTGCAGACATCAGCCATTTCCTCGCGTTACGGCTATCTACCGAACTGGCTATCGATCGGAGGCAAATCAATCAAGTAGCATTCTTACTGCAATATGATGATACTTGCAATGGGATAAATACTGAAGCACGTGCAAATATAGCAGACAGACCACAACTGGAATGGACTGGAAACAAGCAGTGCTTATAGAAACCATTTATCATCAATGAGAGGAGAAGCAAAGCAATGAAAATATCAGAAACGAATGCAAAACAGAAAAGTAACAATTCTCAGGTTCCTTGATCTATGATAGACAGTGGAATGAGAGTAACAACAGAGGTAAGACAATCAATTCGAAAATCGGAAACGATAAACTACTCTCTTTAGGCTTGTTCGATCTTTGCTTTCTTCGCTTTAGCCTTCAATTTTGCCAGATCGACGTCCTGAGCTGATCGCTTCTGAAAGAATCAAATTAATATCGTTGGATGAACATCTTTATCGGTTTCGACAATGTAACAAATACTTACCTCAGTGGTCTTGGCCTTAGCCTTCTCTTCAGGGGCAACGAAAGCTGCAGCTCGTTCCTTGTTCCTGAAAAAAAATAATTTGGAACGTATTTGTATAAATAACATAAATTCATTGATACATAAAGTGAATGACAGTGAGCACGAAACACATAATCTCCTTGTCCGTACCTCTGTGTTGTCTTCTCTCCCTGCTGCTCCCATTTCTTCCTTCTCTTCTCATCCACTCTCTGCTTCTCATTGAGGAAGAATTCTCCCGATTCCAATTGCAGATCAATCTCAAATCATATCCGTCAGTACTCATAATTGAATATTCAATGTTCTTCTCTTCACCGTCGTTCTACCTATCCATCAATACCTTTCTCGGTTGTTGTTGTGGTGGGAATGGAGTGTAATCTCCCTTTGTCTTCCATCTCGCAGCCTTCTTCTTCTTCGCATCGCGAGTTGTCGCTGCTGCTTGCACCTCCAATTACAAAGTAAAATCGAGGACGCAAAAGAAAATTACTTCATAACTGTTAATTGTAAAGTTAAATTTGCACACCTTCTTCTTGAATTTAGGAAGGAATCGATCCCAACTCTCATCCTTTAGCTTCTCATTCTTGGACAATTCTCTTTTGATCATCATCGTCTTGATATTGTAGATGGGATGGATATTGTTCATGCAGTCAACTACGATCGATCTGTCAATTCACATGGTTCATCAACTGCATACATTATGCCAAAATATAAATTTTAAATAACAAAGAATAATAAAACAACTCACGAGACTTGCTTGAGTCCAGAGAACGGACCAACAGCAGCTACTGTACCTCCCTGGAATTACCAATTCAACTCAATAGGATTCAAGAATTATGAATGATTTGCAACAAGTTCAGAGAATAAAAAATACCTGAATGCACACATAGCACTGAGTGAGTAACTCGATAGCCTTCAATGTTGCTCCATCGTTACCCACGAGACGGGCTCGACGCTTGACGAAACGCTCCTTGTTCGATACCTAAACACGGATTGAATTAAACAGGAGGAAATCCGTATACTTGCATTTTGACGAACATTGGAATATAAAAACAAACCATGGAAGATATCTTGATAATCTCGCAGCTAATATCATCCTGCAGTACTCTTACAGCCTGTTCATACGGAACCGAACGAGCCATCAGCTTGAGCATGTCACGAGCCTTAACGAGGAAATATACCAATGCTTATAAACAGGAACGAACATACCTTGATAATGATGTACGGGTCCCATGTCTTCCTGGTCGATCGGACAGTAATCGTACCCTCGAGCAAGTCGAGTTCTCCCTGTAGAGATCAAATTGTATTCAAAAAACAAAACTAAAATATTAAGCTGAATACAAAACGAACTTGCTTTTAGCTCGCTCAAAAAATGAAAATTAGTTACCTTTAAGTTTTGATCTCCGAAAGCCTTATCTACCAGAGGCCAACTTTCTCTGAACGATTTCGTTTAAATATCATAATTGTAATTAAGTATGCCAAAAAATATCATAATTGTAATTATGTATACCTGATGTACTTTTCTCTGTATTTCGGGAAGAGGATGGAGAAAGACGACTCAGCAACTAGACCATTCTTGTTGTCGTCCTGCAATCATTGTCAATCGAGCGAAAATGTGCAATTACATGGAAAAATCCAATTACCTTGTTGAAAGTGGCAATATCCCACCACTTCGGGTCTTTTTGAGCACCAAAGCTTGCGGCTGAACTTGAACTGGTATGCTTCTCCTCGGTTTTTTCGCTTTCGTCGAGGTCCGAAGGCTTGTTCTTTTTACCCATCTGATAAAGAAACTGTTCCCGAACAAAGTAAGATATAAAGGATAACACAGACGAATCAAAACAAACGTAAAAATCGATAATAAAAATATAATAGAAAAAAGACACGCGTCCGGGAATTCTTACTCGAGAACCAGCGAATGGTGGCGAATGCCGAAAAGTCGAAACACCCGGGAATTCAAATCTAGATCAGACGTTGATCTCTTGAACAGTTCAGTATCGATTGATAGATCAGGGGGGCTCTACGGAGGCATTCCTCTTGATCTACCCTCTCGCGCCGAACCTTCCAGAGCGCATTTTCGAAAATCATCTCTTCATTGATCGTCTATCGTCGATGACGCCTTCTTTTTTCCTTTTTGTTATGTTTGGCGCTTATTTCATCATGACAAATTAAATACGTCGCTTCTACCGCATTAATACTTGCTTTAGTCACTGCGGCAACGGCTTCTTAGCGTCAATGCGAGGCAATCCTAGTCCCAATATATTTTCGAAACGCGTTTAAACGTTTTTCGAAACTCATTTTCTCCCCTTTAGTTGAAAAGCAGGCATGAAAATGCGTTTTGTTGGGCATTCGCGATTTATGTTTCTGCGTGTGAAGCTTATTTTTCCCTTCCTTCGTACCGTTCCTTCCGTGTTTTTTGTGTGCTGATTACGGGTTCAACCTCGCAACGTATATTTTGCAGTCATCCTAAGTGAATCGAGCCAGTCTACTCCTACCACAAGCGGAATGAAGCTAGATGATTCGTCCAGCCGCTGCCTCCACCCCCCACTCCTCCTTCCGCTTGATAAGATAAGTTTCCTTCCATTCCCCCTAAAACCTGCGAGAGTGCTGACGGGATCGTAAGTAACGGGGTTGGAGACGATAGAGAGGCCTAGGCACTTCGCCTCTTAGGTATCGCGTGAACTCACGCCCTCCGGGTAGTAGGGAGCTATGGCCGCCTCGATGATCCATTCCGAGGTTTTCCCGAAATCGGAGGTTAGGGAGGATAACCAGGAAGTGGTGTTCCGGACATAGGGTAGCTGTCCGATGTGACCCGAAAACCATAAAAAATGGTTCGCACGCTAGAAAGCGGAAACTTCGGAGGTCAGAATAGATGCTGACCTCTGTCGCGACTTTGATCTAGCCTTTGCGCGATCGGTGACAGGGTAGCCTCACTCAGCCATCCGATCGTGCACCTTTCCTTGGCTCCACATTAGGCGAGAGAGCACGTAGATTCTTCCGTAGGAACAAAGATCCTGGCGCCCGCGGTCGTGTCATGTAGGGGGCGTTCTGTCGGGTGGTACGGCCCCTCAAGAGGAATGTCGTGCGCGAGGGCCTTGTGTGCCCGGACGTCATGGCAGCTGGCGTGAGGATAGACACGACAGTGAGGTCGTATTGTGTGGCTTAGGGGCCTTTATATGACACGATTCGCGATGGTTCCAACTGGAATCAGGCAAAGGGCTAGTTGACGGAAGAAGAGCTATTAGATGAGAGTGCTTTAGGGATATGCGGTGCCGGTTAGGCCCATTAACGGGATGGTAAGTTGTAGTTGACTGTGAGAGTGCATCCAAAGTAGCTGAAGTATTATGATACAACAGATCTTGCTTGTCGACGATTACAGAGCAAGAGTAACGTACTGATGGGGCCATTGGAGCGAGTGGAAAGGACGAAGGTCGATGACGATAAGAAGAGGAAGATGACGAGTGAGACGATGGAAGGTTGTGCTGAGACACGAAGATAACGTCATCAATCGATTCGTTTCAGATCTCGCCGCCCTTCGTGTCGGGACCACGACACCATCAGCAGCGAGGGAACGAGAGTGGCAACAAATGGATGATTAAATGGAGTATGAGGTCTGACTGGATGACGAAACACGGATGATCAATCAATTGATATTGTAGTATCGACGACCACTCGGCTGCTTCCCGAAGAGAAGTGAAGAATAGATGAGGATCGACAGGTTGGAGGTTGGTTGATGAAGAAAAAATAGCATTGATTATGGAACATATCGATTTATCACTTATCGATTTGCTGCAGGCTCGCCCGTCTCTCTTCCATCATCCTAGAGAGATGGTAGTCAGACATCCACTGCAGTCTCGTTGGACTCTGTGGTATTTGAAGGCCGATCAACACAAGGAATGGGAAGATTGCCTCAAGGTTAGATCACACTCATCCACTAGCATAATGAAATGTGTTCAGTGCGTATCTCTCTTCGATACGGTTGACTACTTGTGCTCCCTCGGTCGGCGTGTACGGTAATGGTGAGTACTCACTGTGTATGGAAGACTGTATTCACTGCAGGCGTAACTCTTTGTTCGCCCGTCACCTCCCTCAATCTCCCACAAGAGATGCTGGTCAGACATCCATTACAGTCCCGTTGGACTCTGTAGTATTTGAAGGACGATCGCAATAAGGAATGGGAAGATTGCCTCAAGGTTGGTTCACTTTCATTCCTAGTATAATGACATTTGTTCAGTGCGTATCTTTCTCGACTCGTGCTCCTTATACAACGTGATGCTAGTGGGATGATTATGGGTAGCGACTACTACATGATTGATTGTCGAGTACGGTATTGGTGAGTGGAAAGATCAATGAATGGTCAAACGGATAATTCGTTCAGGTAGCCTCTCTCCCTCTCAACTTATACTTGTCCAATGAATGAAGGATTCATCCGTTCGTTCTTCTTCGACTGTCAAGCCGAGAATTGTCATGATAAGGTGCGGATACTGAGAACGATGTTTTCTCATTTAAAAACACAACTGAAAATAATAAGCCCCCTTTCTGCTCTGACCTGTTGCTTTTGATGAAAATTTCTCAAAATTGGTCTCAAATTCTGGACCATTTTTTTTACTCGGAGACCTCGGAGAGCTCCCGGGTTCACCTATGCCCATACTAAACGTGATTGAAATTACATATCCATTGGTTTTAGTGAATATATTGTATATTAAACAATCATTGCGGAGCGCACACCCTGTAAATATCCTGCCTGAGAGATGCTTTGGAAACCGAATTTAGCAATGCAAAAATATGGCTCAGATTAGATTATCGATTTGTTCTTAATGTGAATAGAATCAAAACCGAGTTGCCTGAGTAGACCAAGTAGAATTATTTTTTGGTTACTTTGCTTTTCATTGGAAACAAATAATGATACTTCGCTCGCTCATCTATATCTTTTTTTTGTGAGTGTTCACATTGCCGAAAGAATCGGATTCGATTTCTAAACATAGATGAAATGGGTGAGGTTTTTTCTTGATGGTATGGAACTCATACCATGGGATTTTTTGACCCAAAAATGCTCATACCGCTTTCGAATTTTTTTCACCCAAAAACAGCTCATTCCATGAGAATTATAGTTGTCCGAAATGACCCTTTTCAACAGTTCCTAAAATAAATCTAAATGTGAAACTAATCAAACCAGCATTTTTGTAGGGAATTGTAAATTATCTGTGTATGCCATTGACGTGTGATTGATCACTTTTATTCCAGGTCTCATTAGCCTCTCTTCTCTTCCCTCTGAATCTGAAGCCCGTCGCCTTTCAATCGATGGGGATCTCCTTCCCTTCCGTTCTTCTATTGTCTGAAAGGTTCGAACATTTTTTTGTTATTTAAAAAAATGCTTTTTACCTCCAAAAGCTCGAATTATTAAATTTTTAATTCGTAATCCAGAAGGCACATTGAATTACTGAATATCTTTACTATTATCACACTATGGTTGGCAAAACGATGCGATGCAACGGTGGTCAACATTGGTCTTCGTATGGGAAAGGCGAAAAGGAGGTCGCTCTCATGTATTTAACGCATCCATCAAATTTCCAATCCTAATTATTTTCCAAATTACGTTTTTCTCTTATATATTTGCTTTTTGTTGCATTGTTTTATATTGAGGGGATTGCTATGATTATGCGCGCGTTCGCCTAAGAGTTGGATAAGGGTCGGCGCTGTAAAAAATATCAAAAATATATTTCATGAAACTCTGAATTTCGGGGTTTTCAAAGGTGACAATGATTGATTTTGCTCATAAAGCGTTCCGTCCAGACGACGTTACGTCGAAGATTTTTGTGTAATTTTTCGGCCCTTTTTATCGCTGGGTATCTGGGGCCGAGAAATTCTACAAAATCTGTTCGTTTCGACATAATGTTAGTCTGAAGCCAACGAAGGCTTTTTCAGCAGAATCAATCGTCATCGTCATTGGATTTCGGGGTTCCCAAGAGTGCCAAAGTTTCATGAAATCTATCTTTTTTTCGAATGTGCCGGGCTCCTCAGAATTTGTCCAATTTATAGACGAACGTCCTCTTATACAGAAATCGCGAAAAAAACAGTGTCTGCATTAAAGTTGTAGTGTTATTTTGTTAAGGAGCCTCCGACGTTCTCTCTTCCCGATTTTATATCCCCAATACTTGTCCATGCAAACCCAGTTAATAATTGGCTTCTCTTCAGCCCGTCGGCTTCCTTAACTTCGATGACGTTCGTATATGTAACCCCGTCTCCCTCCCTCGTCGTTTCTGAAGATCAAGAGGAGAATTCAGCAGTGTGCTGGTGTCGATGAGCAATGGTTTCTGTTGTTGGTTCCGTTGTTTATTTTTGTCGTTTTATGTATGTAAACTTGCCCCCGGACTGCACTGCTATTTCAGTGCTGTTCCGGTGGGTACCATGGTTGTTCACAATGCATGGGGGGAGAGCGAGATACGTGGTTACTTTTTGATTGTTCTTGGGTTTACCGTCCCTGACGCAGTAATCACTTTCCTCGGATTACTGTACGCACTACATGTGACGCGGTATTGATTTTTCTCTGGGTTACAGTATCCTAATTCCTCCCTGGTTACAGTACGTATCACATCGTGGTATTGATTGATTTTTCCGGGGTACTGTTTGTGTCCCGCCACGCAGTGTTTTCCTCGGGTTGCCGTACCATATCCTTTCCTTGGGCACAGTAAGCGTACCTTTCGGTATTATTTGTATCCTGAATCTGATGTTTGTATGGCTTATAAGTTACGAATACGGGTCGATTATTACTCGGCGCCATCTCGCTCTCTACTATCCCGCTGATGTCCACCTCACCTATAGGGGAGAGCTCATGAGAATTCTGCAAAGTTGGTCTCATTGTCTTCACGATGCTGAACGCGTTATTGAAACCGTGAACATCGTGTAAGGCTAAGGGAACAATGCAGGACACTCTTTTCCACTATAAGACCCAATTTAGTTCAATGTATTACATTTTCGCAAGAACGGCTCTTACAATTAGATAGATTATACAACTTTTTTGTATAAGCTTTTCAAAACAGTATTTTTCATCTAATCTGAAAATGTAAGGACCGTTTTTGAAAAACACGATATATCGATGTATCGATACTATTCGAAATGAGTTACGTTGATCGCCCAGAAGAAAGCCTGGGAATTCAAGTCAAAATCGTAGCTCTTACTGTATCCTTTTGTGGAGTATCGACTTTTTCTTTCGAATTCGCTGTATTCCCGTCTGCAATCTATTCTCTTACTTCAATTTGGATCCACTTACTTCTGCGACGTCGACCTATTTTGCTACACTGATTGGCATATTTTGTAAATTTATTTATTCCCAGAATATCTCATCGAATGTATGAGTAGTTTTCGGGCTGATGCGAAAGTTTCTTCACAAAATTATCTCGATAGATCCTGACTCGCCCCTTCCTTGTTCCTTCACCATTCAAGTCGCGGTTTTTCGCATTCAATGCCTACTTGAATACTCTCTTTACCAAACATAATGGAATCCCTGAATGATGGCTGAGACCGATACGACATCAAATCAAAGTCAGCACAGTGCAATTTTTTGCTCACTATTAATCGTCCTAATATTCCATGAAGAATTGAGATATCCTCAAATCTCAACCATTGGCACAGAGTGCATTGATAATATGTCACAAAACATGTGAAGCGACAACTCTACCACCAACGACCTTCTAATAATATCGACATATTCAAAAGGTAGAGGAGCACAAAAACCCCCGATACTTGAAATGCTTGTCCTAAATTTGTCTCGATAGACCTAGAGATTCAAAGTGGGGTGCAAATCAAAGTAGTCTGCCTGTTAGAATTTTCGTTTTATTTTGGAGACCATCGAAGAGCCAATTCTAAAGTTGCTATTTTTTAAAGATGCATACCGGATATCGACGATCGAAATAGTTACTTTTGGAGGCCCACCGTTTCGTATGATGCCCATATACTTAATATATCACTGCCATGTGAACAAGAAATCCTTCCCCAATCCTTCTAAAATCGGCGAGAATTTGGGAATAGCCAGTTCTGAAAATAGTGCGATGCGAATGATCATACCCAAAATGTCATGTTTTCGATGGTTTTTGTTTCCTATTTTTTTCCTCAAATAGTAAGCAGCCGTGATTGAATTCATATGTATGGATGTAGTCCTCATACCCATACCTAGTTTCTATTCCAAGCGATTTTGGGTGTGATTCAGTTCAAAGGGAAAGAATTCGAAAATACGTTGTGAAGAAACTTATGCATCAACCTAATAAAATTTAGTTCGTAATGAGACGCTCGTATCGCAATCGAATTTTGGTGGCATTGGATCTCGAACGAAATTGAAGATGAACAATTCTCCGAGATAGAAAACATAAAATGTAGCAGCGATCGCCCTTGCAACCACTTTCCAATCTTTATCCTGAAAGGGGGAAATTAATGGAATGAATTCAGTTGATGACATACGAGGACAGGATAGAGAATACAGAATCCGAAGAAGATTCCTGTGATGGATCCAGCTAATTGAGGAATGAATCGTTTCTAAAACGGCAGACGATTTAATTATATCGATTTATGCTTACCAATTCACAAGGAGTTCCCAAGAAAGTAATCAAGAGTAAACATAGCACATCGTAAATTATGAAGAGTGTCAATGAAAGGCATCGTTGATATCGATATTGCATCGAATCCCAGTTCTGATTTTTAATCTTTAGTATACGTCAAATTGGATTTCTTACCAATACGAGATTGGCCACATGCGTGAAGAGAAGTGCATAGAGTCCAGCTGAGTTTCCAATGACGAATACAGATGGATCAATCGCATATTGGAGCATTGATCCTATATGAAGAAACAAATAACTGAATAAGAATCCAAATACCTGAGACAACAGCCAGCAAATAAATCGGGGCGATTCTCCAAAATTTGTGAACAATTTCGAGTGGTAGTCCGATTAGCTAAAATATGGAGCTGAAGATCAGTCAGGAAGAAAATACTCAACCAATTGTGCCACTAGCTTTACGATCAGCTGAGGGAATCTACAAGAAATTCTTTTAAAAAAATTCAGTTGAAACTTTTCTACCCTTGATTAATGAACTGATAAGTGACGAATCTCCACAATTCTTTACGAGAGGGAATCGGAGCAAAGACGAAATCACCAGGCTGAAGAGACCAATTAATCAATATTTGCCGATATTGACTGACAGTTCCTTCTTTGTCTCTGAAACAGCCGGGACAAGCGAAGAATAGACTCGATACGGGAGATTCATAAATATAGTATGAGCAGAAGACAATAAACTAAAAATGAAAAAGTTTGAGGAATAATTGTAATTGAAAAACCTGTGCAATGGAAATGAGAATGATGAAGATAGGAGGAGGCCAGAAAGTGTATTCATTGAGATAGGAGGTCATCTCAATCAGTCAATGCTTCAGATTATCAGACTAATCTACCTCGAGTCTCTGATTTCTTGCAATCACTGTATTTCCCATATTGATCATGATCTTCCTCATTTTGTTCGTTCTTCCGAGTCCTTTCGCCATCTGATTACACTTAAAAAATAGAACATATATATAACTAATACTCACAATTCGTTCAAATTCTTCCATGTCAATTCTCTTATCGGCATTCTTATCTGTTCTTTCCAAAAAAGTGCTCACTTGGAGCTCATCCAGTCCGAATTCATCTGGAATTTCGCAATGAATCGATATGTGAAGGAACAACAAACCTTGTCTTTCCAGTAATTCTTCTCGAATTGTAGCAAGAGGAATTACTGAATATCCTCCGGACAACTGAAAACAATAAAAAAAACGATGAAGATAAGGATTGCTTACCGCTCTAAACGTCTTACGAACCCTCTCCACATGGTGGTTCTCTTTCGGCATTCGAGTACTGTTAGAGGAAATGTGTGGCGACACGAAAAACAGAGGAGATTGAAATAAAAGGAGGAATGAATCATCTTCTCTCTCGTTCCAAATTCGAGAAATAAATGGTACGAGATGAATACGAACGGATGAAACAAACAGAACAGTTGAAATAATATTTATTAGATTATGGGTGTGAATACCCGACGGAATGATTATGTACACTGATGACATCGCATTGAAAGTATCGACGGGTAATAAATAGAAAGGGAAAGAAAGGAGGTAGATCAATGGATCAATAACAGTATTTCTCATCGGATGCATCAGCACAATGGGCCGTTCCATCACACCATTGCTGTTTAGTCACTGATTGCTTCTGATTCTCACAGAGAAGATACTTCGTCTCACTCATTCCTGCAATCATTCACCAACTTGTTTTTGATCGTTACTGGGTTTTACGGTCCATTTCATGTCAGTCGACTCCTTTTCAATCATTCTAAATTCGTAGGGTTCCTTCCGTCTTGGAGGACTCAAAGGGGAAGAAGAAGCCTTCTTCACTTACTGCAATTCATTTCATCTTCAGCCCCGGCACAATCGGCCTTTCCATCACAATGTGAATCCCATTCCACACACGATGGTCCCGTGTGAGACAGATGACAATTGAACTTTCCAATACACGCTGAAATCATCTCTTATTGTTCATCTCGTGAATGAACTTTGAACTGAAGAGAAGGAATGTACTCACTTGAGTTTCTACTGCATCCAATCTCATCCATATTCGATCCATCTCCACAGTCGTCGAATACTCCGTCGCATCTGAATCCATTCCTTCCTCCTTTCCCTTCTCCCTATTTTCCCTTACCTCTTCTCAGCCGGAATACATTCTCCACTCTTCACGCAGGCAAATTCATCACGGGCGCATGATGCTGAAATTATTTAATAATTAAATAATAAACTAAATAATTAATCAAACGTTCATACGGCAATTGTTCTCATCGTCTCCATCAGCACAGTCCATGTGACCATCGCATCTGAAAACTATCCTATTTATTTGTAAATTTTCAGTATCGTTCTCCTGTAAGATGAAGAGTACGACGAAGGATAATTATGGATAAGGATTTCGAAGAAAGACTGAATGTAAAGCAAACCTCTTGGATAGTGGTAGACACATCTGCGGAAGGGAACAGCAAGCATAGTCTGTATCTCCGCAAGTCTCGCGGATAGCTGAAATAAAGAACAGAATAATTGACCCCCCATCTCGGACTCAATCGAGGGCATCAATAGTGTGGAGTCATTGGTGAAAATTACGTAGTGCTCTCGTATTATCAGGACGCCTCTCCCTATCATTCATGCACTTCTCCCCTTTCTCTTCCTATCACGATCCCATCTGTATCTATCGTTATTCCCTCCATCATAATTCCACTCAACATTCCACTACCCTCAATAATCCGAGTAATCTCAATGAATCGGCTCACTTGCCGTTCGTCCCTTCCTCTCTAAACAAGTGCGGGTTTGACATCCAGCTGAGGGGAAGGAAGAACGACAGTTTATTCCCCCCTCTCATCTCATTTGTTATTCTCCCCATCTGCACCCTCGAACAAAGAAATGGAGTAGGTCCAGAGATGAATTCGAGTGAGAGAGCGGGAGAGAGAAGGGGATGGATGGCAGGTGGCCAGTTCGAATCCCGAGTCAATATCTAGCCATCATTTAGATAGCTCATGAGAGAGATGAATGAGTCTTCCATTCCTTTCATTTCCTATTTCCATGGCCTAAAGTTCTTGTAGCTGATGCGTTATTTTTACGTTTACTTTATCAGTGAAAATGAGTGTCTGCCTTCCACTCGAAATCTGGCAGACAATCATTGGATTCTGCGATGATGAATCATTGAAGACTATAGATAAGGTTTGATATTGAAGTCGTTTTTGTTTCCAATTCAGATTCCAATTCAGCATTTACCCCATCTCATTGACGCTAAACATCCTTCGTGGAAAAGTGAATGCTGGAGACTTCGACACGTTTATAGAATTCCGGAAGAATGGTTTAACCAAGAATTTGCAAGAAAAGTGAATTTTGTGAAAGTGAGCCGTTGCAATGTTTTTTTCGCTAACTTGCACTGCATTTTAGATTTTACTACACCATCCTTTTACGAAGAATCTTATCTCAGAAGCTAAAATGTTCAATGAGAATATTGTTAGACTGATCATGTTTTTCCGTTTTATAACTCGTTGATTCAGATTACAGCTTGCATCTACCACAATTCCAAACTTGTTTCCTACCAGTCTCATGATCAATCCTTTGATGGAATTATCAATTATCGATTTCCAATCGCAGAACTTGAATTGTCTACTGAATTGTTGAATGGAAGGTGCGACTCTGTGCATTTTATTTCGACTAACCCCCTTTTCAGTTTCCGACTGAGCTTCGACTACACTATTTCCACTCGATTAGACCGTTACATTTGTATTGAGATGAAGACTGTCGTGAAGTCAATTGATGATGGATATTTTTACGGAGATGAAATAGTGAGAAATTCCATTTTCTATCCCATTTAGAATTATTCTTCCAGGAACATGATTTCGATTTAAAGAAGTCGCTTCATCAATTAAAGCCCCCGTGTTACAGAGCATTTTCGGTATGGACTTTTCATAACCAGGAAATATATTTCATCTTTTCAGATGGAATATTCATCCACAGCATTTGCGAAGAATCCAGTGGAAGATCAAGAACTGAGTATTCGACTTCAAGTTCCCTACGGATTATCTATTACGAATATTCGTCTAAGTTGGATTTCCAGTTTAGGAACATCGAATATTGCCAAACAGTGCCAGATATCGTGACATTCTAGGTATTTTCCCGCAAGTGTAATTTCATGTAGGTACAGACGTGGGTTTCTCAACACATAACCAATGCAGATTGTGATAGTTTCCAAGCTAGTTTAGTTAGTTTGTTCAGTTTCGTGCGAATAAAACGTAAACGTACTGCAATGTGTGATGTGATCGTACTCGGGACAGTATCTGATATCGTGACGGAAGTTGCAATTGTGTGTGAAACTATCGTACGCTTCCGCATCCGATGAACACTGCAATGAAATCAGATAAAAATTGTAGACATCCAGCCGAGGGGCTTCAAAATGACGTGTAGAATTCTTTAGACGAATCGCATACTCTGAGGACGAAGGTCTTTCCGATTGAACACTGGTAGAATGTTCTGGAGCAAGTGGTATTGTATACGAAGTAATCGAGACGAGCGAGACCGTATTGAGCAAGAAGATCATCCGGATACTCTGTCTGAATCGAAATCATTGTTTGCCAAAAAATCTTTTCGAGCGGGCACGCTAGAAATAAGGGAAAAGTGTGCTTACTCTATCACAGAAGTTGAGCTCATAGGCGAGATCCTCAGGTGCTTCAGTGGAAACGTGAAGAGAGGAGAGAGGCTGAGGCTGCTGGGGAAGCTGACAAAATGAGATTGACAAATGTAAGATTAGAATCTAATCCAACCTCTTCTGGGTAGGGCTGGGTAGGTTGGGGTTGGGCGATGACTGCATTGATGACTTGGATAGGCTGTTGAGGAGAAGGAGGAGGAGGAGCAAGGGGACGTGCGATGGGAACTACTGGGACCGGATTCTGAATGGAGTATTCCAATATCTTGGTTTACTCGAGATGCTTACAAGTGGATGAAGTGGCTGGGTGACTCGTGGATTCGGTTGCATGGGATTGGCAATGGATGGATGGGGCTGAGGTTGCTGAACTACCTTATGAACCTGAAGTTTCATACGATAAAGTTGTGTGGTTTCCGTTCAATCTTTCTCTTTGAATAAACTTTGTTCTTTCAATATAATCATTATTTGTGAGAGTGAATCGTTTACCTTGTTCACAACGGCACCGGCCACAGATGCCAATCGTGCAGTGAAATCAGGAGGAAGAGTGGGAATCGCGAACTGACTGGAATGAATACCGTACTCACGCGTGAAACTCTATCGCTTCCGAGATCAAATATCCACAGAAGGAAGAAGAAGAAGTGAAAGGGCAGACTAGACAGAGCAAAAAAGTGGGAAAAGGACATGAATAAAGATGGGAATACAGTGATGACTAACCCGAATTCAGGCTCGTCTTGTTCTTCTTCTGATTGATGGTCTGTATTGTATGAGGAGAAGGAAGCAACCTGAGAGAAGGATGATCATTACTTGATCAGTCAAGATTGAGAGAGAGAGAGAGTACCGGTAGTTGAGTTCCCGTTAGATAGGCTATCGGTGCAGAGGTTGAAGGAATTTCAGTTGGAAGAGCAGGGACGATTTGAGGAGCGGATGCTGGAGATGAGGAGGATTCGTCAATGAATTAACGAAGGGAAACACAATTCATGATTCATCAAAAATCGTATCATCACTAACAATAAGATCATACCGACGATTGTACATCATTCTGTGGTACATTATATCAAATCTCACCAGTAGCGGGCGCTGTTCCTGGCGCAGGGGCGAATCCAGTGGAGTAGTACTTATCAGGTGATGTCTGAAAGTTAATTATCGTTTTGACGGAACCTTTTTCTCATGATGTTTAATTCAACTCACTCCAGGGATTGAACTGATGGGAGCTGATCGAGGGATGGCACTGTGAGGAGAAGACGAAGATGAGGAGAGAAAGGCTGCTGATTGAATCGAATGAGAGCATGATTAAGAGAAGAATGACTTACATGGTTGATATTCCTCTGGTTGTCCATGGAATGATCCACTTGATGCCGATGGACGGGCGAGACGAGGAGGAGATGATGGAGCCTGAGAGGGTATGGGATCCTATCGTATCCGAATATCGAAACTCACTTTGATTCCAGGGAAGAGTTGTTGCGATGATATCGCCGGCAGCAACAAAAAGAGGAATGATGCTGGGATCATCCTGAATGACGGATACGGTAACGAGAGTGATAATCAGGAGTGAAGAGAAGGGCAAGAGAGGGAGAACGATCGTCTATCTATTCTTCTCTTCCAGTGACCACGTTGAATCTCACGCCTTCTCTCTGCCTCGAATGGCATCTGTTGAGTGTGTGTCCATTTCTTTCCATCGGCACCAAATAGTTTCTACCCCTCCTCTTCTTCTCTCTCTGATCTACTCATTCTCTCCATCTCTCTCTTTCTCTGTCTCTCCTCAATCTCCATACTCTATCGCTCTTCCTTGTTTGCCTGAATGGACAGCTCGAATAGGTGCTTCCTTACACGAGAAAAGAAGAGGAGGGAACTTCTCTCCTTCTCAAGTGGCTCGTTCTTCATGAGATTAGGCAAGAAAACAGTGAGAGATGGGCTGGAATCATTCGTGCACTCTTCCCTCCCCTCCCTCTTATGAAGAGAAGCATGGTTTATCACGAAGATTATGGACAACGAAATGCATGAATGAAGAGGGAATCACAGTCCGAATAACCCGATATTCAAATTATTCATATAACAAGGCTTCGATTCAGTCGTTGAACGATGCTCACGAAGTTTACGAGATTCTTCCAACCAATCGGAGAATTGAGATGGAATCTGAACGAATGAATGAATATAGTCATGGATTATAGTTACTTACTTTATCTGGTAGCTGAAAACTGATTTGCACGTTGGAGATTCGTACATCATTTCCCGTGTTCAAGTGAATTCGGATACCGTCGGATCCTGAAGAAATGATCGAGATTGAGAAATAGAAAGATCGACTGACCTCCTACAACTGGATGACCATGGATCGTAGATGATGGGTCGATTTGAACCTGATCAAGTTTATTATGAAATGCATAGTTTTGTTTTTGAGTATTTCTTAGCCAGTAGGCTCAAATTAGCCAGTAGGCTCAAATTACAATGCAATGGATATCCTGACTCAGCAGCAGAAAGATTCTATCGAATAATCAACGTACTTCGAACGAGCTTTCACTGCATTCGT
Organism: Pristionchus pacificus; assembly: GCA_000180635.4. Lineage (NCBI taxonomy): Eukaryota > Metazoa > Nematoda > Chromadorea > Rhabditida > Neodiplogasteridae > Pristionchus > Pristionchus pacificus. The sequence goes on from CM026575.1 coordinate 12,577,251, forward strand.
TGTCTACTGTGCAGATTGCATGAAGGATCGTTTCCTGAAGAAAAAATTGGAAATTGTATGGAAACCACTGATTTTCGTACCTTAGACATGAACTTTTTGTCCTTAGATAAACCATCGAGTCTCCAAACTCCCATTGAAGCAGAGATTCGTAATCCCGATGATGAACCATTTCCTCGTTCAAGAACAGCTGACACTTTCATCTAAAATATCGTTCTTTCAAAATGAAGTGGTTATCTTGAATAAAAAGCTTACCGTCGGTCTGAGTCCATCAATAATCCATCTCGGAATTCCAGATGATTCGAACTCTAGATTGAACTCCAATACTCCTCTTTCCATTACTCCAGCCTTGAACTTGGAGCTATTTCCTTGTTCATTCTCAGTTACTCACTTCATTCCACATGGTCTTGAATACCAAATTTCCATCATCATTTTCATCCATTTCGAATCCTCTGACAGTAGAAGGACGAAGAGAAAGAGGACATCCGAATGGATTATGACGAGTTAGTCTCTGAATTCAAGAGATGATTCACCATCGAAATTGCTTTTACTTTCGTGCGAGAAAACATGTGCGATCCCCCGTTGAGATCCAAACCACTCGTTCCACCATTATTCGAATTTCTCACCCGTAGGTGTCTCTCCCTCCCCCATTCCTTTCCTTCCATAATCTCTCCAATCGGGAGTAATCGCAGTTCTTCTCAACTCAAAACAACCTCCATTTCCCTCTCTTGGTCTCTCTTCTCTTCTCTATCTTCCCTCTCTCTTTCCTATCTCTTGCCCTCATCATACATCTGCCCTCCCAATGCCCTTTCCGTTTCTATTTGACCACTCTTTCCCATCTGAATTTCCACAATTTCCATAGAAACGGTCAAAAACAAATCGAACACAAAACAATCGAGTGTGCAGTCAACCGTGACACGAGCAGGAAAATAATGTCGAGTATAGAATCTCACGGTTGCGTCGAGTGGAAGACCGGGATTGTTGAAGGAAAGAGCGATAATATCTTCTGATGGAAGAGTGATACCTGGTCGTGACAATGAATAGACAATAAAAGGGAATAGACTAGACTCACCTTTTCGTCGACACTTATCAATAGCTAATTCATTCCTGTCATTGACGATATCAGCAAGACGGTGACACACCTCAACTTTTCTACTTCCTTATTTGATAATGCACACAATCTATTTTGGTTCTAGAAACTAAATTGGTATCTTCATTCAAAAAGAGGAGAATTATAAGGAGAAGAAGAATGAAAATAAGAGATATTCGTGCGTAGGTCTTCCGGTTTATTCAGAAACTGGCCGTTTCGGTTCGATCGATTCACTTTCCCGCTCTATCCATCCAGTATTTCATAGATATTACAGAAAGGACGCGCTCTTGTAAACAGTTTCGTGCCCCCTCTACGTGACTTTTGGAAAAATGTTCAAATAGACATCGGTGCTTTACAGATAAGAAATAAGCCGTTTTCCGCTACTTTCTCAACTGCGTTCATACCTTAGATAGAGCACATTCCGATGGATGATCACAGTACGAAATAATGTAATCCCATAATTCAGTTGGAAGTTTGTTGGATGGCATCTTAATGAATGAATTTGAAATAGATGGGAGGGAAAAGGGACGCGGTGTGATTGAAAGGAGGCGATTCAAGTGAACTATTCCCTCTTTCTCTCTCCGTCTCTCTGGGGCAATCAGAGTGAGAAGACAAATAAACAAGATGGAAGTATGAGAACATAGAAGGAATGAGAGGGAAGAAGGAATGGAAAATGAGGGTCTTCCATGGTATATCAATCTATCTAATTGGTCCATTTCCTGCTTGGATAGATCAAAGGACGGAAGCCAATCTAGAAATTGTCGTTGATGGAAGGTCGAGAGAAAGAAGAAAGGAAAAAGAATATCACTCGGTCAGAAACAAATGACTAACTGTTTTTGATTGCTTTGTTTTTCATAAGTGATAATTTGATCGTGAGACGAAGGGGGAGATAGAAACAATGACGACACTCGAAAGTGTGAGATGAAGAGAGAGAAGCTTCGTGTTATCCGTTGCTATGATGATAGGGAAACGATGAATCGAGAAGGGTACAGAGATTATGAGATGACAATAAAAGCGATTTGACTGAACAGGAGTTATTTGCAGTTGAATGCTCTCCCTTCCACTTTCTTTCTCTCTTCCTTCCTTCTCCTGTCTGCAGGATGAATAGACCATTGGACTCGATCCATCAACAACAAGGATTCTGACTGGCCGATTCGTCATAACAGATGGACTAGAAGCACAAGCCATGCGTCTACACTTATTGAAAATAATTCTAACAGAATGTAGAATTTTCAATGTGAAAAGAAAAGCCAAATGAATTTAATATTTTTGAATTATTCAACATTTTAATTTCCATCCCACTTTTATTTTCTATTTTTCTTTCCATTATTATGTTGTTTGCAAGCCACTAATTTACTCGAAAACGAAAATGTTCATCTCTCGAAGAGAATGGAGCATGAACCGAAAACCAAGTGAATTTGTTGCAGGAAATAGACATTGTACTCAATAAGAAGTATAAATAAAGACCTCAACAATTCGCGGAAGGTAAAATACTATTATAAGTAAATTCAACAATGCTCTATCATAAATTAGCATTCCTATCCCCTCGCCACCTCATTCCATACCCTCATTCATCATTCTCGTCTCTTCTAGTCCCTTGTATCGGTCGAGTGAAAATGAGGTCAGTTTCCAATCATCCTTCTGTCGATGCAGTTGACCATTAATGATTAAAGAAGCATCTTTTGAATTGGGGTTACGATGATTTGGTCCATATATTGTAGCTTGAACTAGAACGAATCGATACAGTACACTCTTCAGTTCCTATTGGGCTTTCATTCTCGGAGTGATTGAAGATCAGGTACTAATGCAACAACTTCAGTTGATAATGATATTAATTCCACAGTTGTTGCATAGATTGTCTACACAATTGACATCATTGCCACTTTATTCTTGGTTGTATAGTACACATTGAGTGCTTCGTTCAGGGTTCATCAGCCCAGCTGAAAGATGGGGCAATCAATGCATTGGCCGATCTATGCGATGAGCAAATCTATGATAAGAGAGCCCACGTGGGTGACTTATTTCTGACCAACCCTTATTTCACGGCACACATACCTAGATTTAAAATGAAAAAAATCATAATTTGCAATCTGTGGATGTGGCTAGCATTATGTAATTTTAATATGAAATTGGTGAAATATTATTTGGTTGCAATTATTTTAGATTCCGGACGGTGTCTGCGAGAGAATTATTGAGGCGTGTGGGCGTGAAATTGTCCGTCGCTCTGCTGTGGACGAATCTCCTCGTGAGTTGATCTTTAATCTTCAACATTGGCCAACATGTCCTTCACAATGTTCTGAAAAAAACTACACTTGCTATGCACTCATTGTCATTCATTTACACTACAGTCGAAAAGATATTTTCTTTTAGGAGTCGCCATCTGCAAAGTTATTGACTACATGCTTTTCTACCTGGGAAAATCTCATGAGCAGATAAGAAACGTGAGTTTGCTCGGATAACAGTAGACATCTCTCCACTCAAATAGGCTATTCGAACAAAGGAAGTGCATGCATGTATAGAACGAACAGAAAGAATGACGATGATTGTAGGATATGATCAGTGTCATTTTCAATCACGAGATGATTGTGCCCTTCATCTTCGAGGGAGTCGTTCGCACTGAGAACAAAGCAGATAAAGAGTGAGTTGAATGATTGGTCATCTCAACTATGTTTTATCGTAAGATTTGTCTGTTCAGTTCTGATAATGCGCCGCACTATACTATTTTATATTATATACACATTTTAATATTGTATAATATTTCCAGATGGTTCTGCTTCCTTCTTATTGACATAATGGAGAAGTCTTCTTCCTCCGATCGCACCGCCCTCATCGTTCGCTACTTCGAGAAACTGCGTACTTGGATTGTTAGTCTTTTTTTGTGGAAATTTACAAAATATTAAAACTCACTTAACCCTCTACCTATCCCGTATTGGATAGATTCCGCAGTCCATTTGATAATTAGTTTCTGAATTTCGCACACGTTTGATCGAACAGGCTGAGAGAGCTTAGGAGACTTAAATCTGTAATTTTGAAGTCTCTTTAGATATAGGCAATTTCATTTTCTTACAGACTTTGATCTTCAAGCGAGAGATCCTCTCTACCTATGACATGACGAAGACATTCTTCCGCTCGAAAGAAATGGCAGGAGTCGTTGCCACTGTGAGTGAACAAATGCCTGATTTTTTAGTGATGAATGGAACAAAACTTTCCTCTCCTTACAAAACATTAAATATACGTTCATTTCTCCAAATTGTTCCAAAAAGAATTCTAAATATAAAACATACCCGATTCAATTTGTGCTTTTCACGGAGGAATACATATATGAAGGAGTGAAACAGGGATGAAAGTACATAGGGCGTGTCTATTTCAGTTGCCTTCGGAGCTCTACAAATGGGCGATTGAGTTGGGCACATTCGATTTGCAAAATGGTTAGAATATTTTATCATCTTTTTAATTAGTCGCTCCCTCACGCTATCATGACAATGGAATATAAAAATAATTCCTATCTACTCGCAGAATGTCTCTTCAATGTGCTCGAGAGTGCGGCCGACTCGCCGAAGACGATGGAAAAGCTACTCGGATATGGTAGTGCTTGAATTATGGTATTAATTAGGCTGGAATACAGTATCTGATCAAGTTATATCGCTGATCTACTCAATCAAATTATATCGCTAATGAGTTACTGTGACGGGTTATGGTAGATAGTGAACAGACTGGATTGGAATACAAAGATCAAAGATCATTGTAGGTCTGCTATCCATCTCTCATGACTTTGCTCATCTTCCCATCAACCAGGCAACACTCAGACACGCGAATCTCTTCAGAGGGTACGCTTTTTCATCACATTTCCTTGTTTTTCCACTGGATTCCAATAAGACGTTTTTATTATTATTAGAACAGTCTTCCTGTAACTTGACTGTTCCTTGTGTAATACTATCCTTCTTTCAGAATCCTTTTGATGCATCCGGAATTCAGTCAAGTGTTCAGAAGATTGACTTGTCATGGAGTGACGGGCAATCCGATTGCTGATTTCGGTCGAACGATCCCTCTCAGGTACATTTTTGTCAATAATGCCCTGAAGGAACCGAATTCATTTTTTATTGAGATGATTTATTATTCAGAGTTGAGACGGTGGGAGTAAACTACATCCTCGTAGATGAAGATACGGAGATGTAATAATTGAAGACATACAACAACGAAACGATAGACTCGAAACCCTCACTCTAATATGAACTCTAATAAAATACCTACTTGATTCCTTGACCAAACATGCAAAAGATTAGAGTGTCGAATACAGAGTACATAGACAAGGTGGTATTTTCTTACTTGTTCGAGCGCATTCAGAGTTAACTGGTTAATGCATACAATTACGAAATGGAGTAGATGAGTGCAGAGATGAACGATAATATTCGCATGGTTTCCCCTCTTGAATATGAAAATCATTTCCTCTATTTGTATTTGATTTGCAAGTGCACTGCAAGAAATAGAATGGATAATAAATTATGATTACAAAAAACGATTACACATCAGTATCCATTTTGTTTGCATACCACGCTTTCCTTGTGATTGAAAAGATTCGATGCTTCTTCGAAATGATACTCAAAACAGTAGAATAGCACTCCAAAAGCAATCGAGATAACTCTGCATAAAAGGATCTTCTATTTCGAATCACGATTCTAAATGGAAGAAGTCTCGAGGACGATCTTCTATTTCGAAACACGATTCTAAATGGAAGAAGTCTCGAGGACGATCTTCTATTTCTAATCACGATTCCAAATGGAAGAAGTCTCGAACCGACGATCTTCTATTTCGAATTCGAATTCGAAATGAAGGAAGACTCGAACCGACGATCTTCTATTTCGAATTCGAATTCGAAATGAAGGAAGACTCGAACCGACGATCTTCTATTTCGAATTCGAATTCGAAATGAAGGAAGACTCGAACCGACGATCTTCTATTTCGAATTCGATCTTCTATTTCGAATTCGAACTTCCACCATTTCACCTTCCGCTCAACTTTTATCAACTTCTGCTCCTTTTCCCCGGACATCTCATTCTTCTTCAGCCATACATCGCAAATCACAGGTTTATGCTGAGATGCAACACACTCGGAGGGGAACACTTTCGTATCCTTCACCAATCTTCGATCTTTCGTATTCGAGACCCGTCGATCTTCTATTTCGAATTCGAAATGAAGGAAGATTCGACCCGACGATTTTTATTTCGAATTCGAAATGAAGGAAGACTGGACCCGACGATCTTCGATCTTTCGTATTCGAGACCCGTCGATCTTCTATTTCGAATTCGAATTCGAAATGAAGGAAGACTCGACCCGACGATTTTGCCGATGGGAAGAATACTTCCGTGAGTTACTGAATGTTGAGAAAGGACAGACCAGATTGAATGAAGGAGATAAAGTGCAGGGGGTGATTCCGGAATGGAATGAATTAGAAGTGAATCTGGCACGTTCCAAGTGTAAATGGGGGGAAAGCAATGGGTCCAGATGGAATTCCCGCTGATTGTTGGAAAGGTATCGGAGATTATGGAGTGAGATGGCTCACACGGCTGATGAACCGAATTCTAGAAGATGGAAAGATGCCCGATGCGTGGAGAAAGAGTGATATTGTGCTGATTTATAAAGGAAAGAGAGACGTAAGAGAGTGAGGAATCTACCGCGGCATAAAGTTGCTCTCTCATTCAATGAAATTGTATGAGAAGCTGCTAGATCGACGATTGAGAGGATGTATAAGTCTAAATGAGTCTCAGTTCAGATTTATTCCCGCCTGCTCAACAGCAGAGCCAATATTCGCCTTGAGAATGCTCTTCGAGAGACATTATGAATTTGGAATGACCATGGTCACTGCGTTTTTGGATATGGAAAAAGCGTATGATCGCACGCCGAGAAGACAGATTTGGAGATCTCTGAGAGATAGAGAGGTACCGGAGAGATATATTGATCTGATCAAGGACACTTATGAAGGTTCTTCGGCAATGGTGAGAACACCGTGTGGAAAGACTAATGAAATCCCGATACAAGTCGGCATTCATCAAGGGAGTGCTCTCTCCCCATTTTTATTCATTACTGTGCTGGATAGTGTACTGGAAGGATTGATTGAGAAAGCACCACAGACTATGTTATATGCGGACGATATATGCATTGTTGGAACGGATGTGAAGGAAGTAGAGAATATGGTGGGAAAGTATCAGACACGACTATGTGAAGCTGGTCTGACTCTCAACAAAGGAAAGACGGAGTTCATTGGATTTGAATGTGGAAATGGACTGATGACCGATGTAAACCAGACAGTGATCAAAAGAGTGGAACAATTCAAGTACTTGGGTGCGATGATCACTGTGGGTGGAAGTGCTGAGAAGGATATAGACCATCGAATCAAATGTGCGTGGATGAAATGGAGAGGTTGTGGAGGAGTGATGAATGATAGAAGGATCAGTTTGATGTTGAAGGGAAAAGTCTACAAGAGTGATCCCCCTAGTAATCTTGAATTGAAAGAGGAAACAAGAGCGTTTATCAGTTCATCACATAGGGAGAATGAAGAAGATAATTGGCTATCTCGAGTTATATATGTAGTAATCTATTTTCTTCCATTTTTTGATGTCTATTCTTCGTTATCTTCTACAGGTTTCTCTTCCAAGTTGATGTCAAAATCGAAAGTCGAATCCTGTCTCTGTCCAACAGTGAATTGCACATGACATTCCTCAGAAATATCCGTGTTCGAATTTGTTCCGTACAAGCCGTTGTTCTTGCCATCAAGCAATTGATGAATTCGGATCTGAAGAGAGCAACAGTTTAGATAGACCATGAATTGTTCTTTACCTTCCGCTTAGGTACATTGATTGCAGACGATATTTTTTCACTGATTGAACTCGACTCCACATCAAGAGTGGTCTGAAGTTGTTTTTCTTATTGAGAGATTGGCAGCAAGAGACTAATCTTACCAGGATCATAACCTGCACATTCTCGAGCCAGCCAGAGTTCAGCGATATGTTCTGCAAAGAACAAAATAGTCAATCATGTCTAGAGTTTGGGCAAAACATGAAACGAACGCGTATTGGATAGATCATCTCCGACGATGCACTCAATAATCGTTTTCTGCAATAGAGACGATGATTAGAAAAGACGTTAGAGTGATTCAACCTGAAAATATAGCATGTGACTCTCTAAAATGAATACATTTTCAGTGCAAATTGAAAAAAAGAAAAAATGTTAATGAATAAAATGCTAACGCGAATCTCGCTAGAGGAAGGTCTTTGCTACACAGCAGTTTCTGGGTGTGGTTACTCAGTCCTGTTGCGGAATTCACAGTATGGAAAGAGTCACACGTCAGCGTCATGCTCTGCTGAAATAACATCAGAGTTTGGGTGTGGGTGCATGTTTGGGAAACTTTCGATTTGTTCCATTTCGAATATTCTCACCTCTTCGAGACTGGTAGAGTGGATGCTGTTGAAATGACGTATAATTCCACTATCATTCATTGGTAGATGTCCCTGATAAAAAAACCCATTTAGAACATTCAGTACAATAGATAGAATGCGGTAGGAAAGAATAGATGAGTAGACATCTCTGCTATAGTCATTTGTCTACCGATCTATATTCTACAGTAAACATCAGATACGGTAGGGATGAATGAACTGATCTACATTATGCGTATATCTTTTTTTAACTTACTACGCGACCCTTTCGAGCTGTAGCTGCAGTTGCTGCAGCAGCAGCAGTCGTTGTAGTTGCTGCACTGCTAACCGCTACACCAGTAGGAAGAGCTGCAATAAATTAGTCTGTCTTTCTCAGTTTTCATGTTCAACTCACGACCAGGAGCTGAATTGGAAGGTGCATTTCCGTTACGAAGATTGTTGATCACCATAGCTCATTCCTGACATATCTGAATACATTCAGAAAGACTTATTTGCACTAACCAGTTGTATATTCGAACCGAAACGTACGACGAAAATTGAATGACGTGAAAATCTTTAAAATCGTTAGCTGGTGATACTTAGCATTATTTCTCACCTGATCTTTGAACATGATAGATGGATTTTCTCTCGTATCATTAGAGTCCATACCAGTCTCATCCACCACGAAGCATGCCTTTAGTATCACCTGCACATTCCATTTCAAATAAGAACTGCACTAGTATTCTTACATCTTGAAGAGTTGTTCCATTGAATCGCACGTAAGTCTCATAAGTGTACGACGGTGGAACCGTAATGTAATCATTGCTCTTTCCTGTCAGAAATTCGCAGTCATCACCGTGACTCTTCAACTTGAGCTGTGTTACATATAATTAGATCTCGCAACCATTAGATGAAACATACTCGACCATAGACGGTTCAACTTGTATATCTTATGGGCTCAATCCACACACGGGGCGGGTCCACAAATATCTTCTGAAAGAGGTTCGAACAATCACAGTGGGAGATGTGATATTCACTCACCTGTGGTAGATCATCGGTTGTAATAGCCTTGAACGAAAGTTTACTCTTTAAAACGTCGGACATCTACACGAGACAACCTATTAACTTGAATGAAAAAGGAGAGAATGATAGATGAAAAATATAAGAGACGAGTGAATAGAGAAAAGAGAATTACGCAAATTTCGTAATTGATTTTCTGTCATTTGTAAGACAATAGTGGTTGTGGATAATTTGAAATGACTCGACCCGACGATCTTCTATTTCGAATTCGGATTCGAAATGAAAGGGGGGGGGCAAAGAAGAAACAAGGGGGAGATGAGACTCATTGTTGGAAAGAGAGATATCTCTACCCGAGGGAGTTGTCATCGATCATCATTCAATCACTCTTCACATAAATGACCTTTGTTATTCCAGAGAAGCGATATTCGAAGTAAGAGAAGGGATCAGATGGACCACCAAATGTCTTTATCGATCAATTGCGCATTACAATAAATTATTTCGTTATGGTATGAACTCAGCACTGCTGATTTACTCATCATCATCACATTCGTATTCCATTCTCGATCCGGTATTGATGTAGTTTTCTTTCACCATTCCAGAGTTCTCCAGACTCATCATTTGATTATCATCAGTACAAGTCACGGTGTTCTCTTCGGCAATTGACCATTACGAATTTCGCGTATATCAACCTGAAAAGAGGCAGGGTTTGGATAGACCATGAATTTCACATTTACCTTCTCAACATTGATCTCCAAACATTCCGCAATTCCCGTTCGAATTCTATCCATCTCATCATGGGGAATCGTTTCGTATTGAGTAATGTTCAAGAAAAGAATGATCTCCTTCGATCTTTTCCATCGGGATGAAATTTGAACATACTGCAAAGAACAAAATAGACAATCGTTTTTGAATTTGGGCAAGACTTCAAAAGAGGGAGCCTTCTCCAATCTTCCTCCACTGAGTACAATCATCATCTCCCTCTGCAATTAGAGAAGATAATTAGAAACAGCTGATATTATGATTCTACTTGTTTATTGAGGCATATATCGAATGTGACAAGGCAGAAGATGGTGTTGAAATTCCTGAAACAAATTAATGTTCTGGGAATTTATTGAAAATAAGAATATTCTTAAAGGGACCCGGCACACTTCAGACATTGAATTTCAGATGAAAGTACTCCTCTTTCCGATGAAAATGGTGAAAAAATAAAAAATAAAAAATTTTTTTTAAAGAAGTTATGAGTTCAAAATCCGGAGCCGTCTTTTAGGCTGGGGTCCGGCTCTTGACGAAATCCGGCTGGGCTGTTTCCGGAATCTCGCCATTTGAGTGCACGCGCCTGTCACACCATCATTTTTATTTTTGCTTGATACTGTACTTTTATCGATTTTTTCATAGTTTATTACTTTTATTTTTATATACGGAACAAATATATACCGGAAAAAACATTCCGGGATACAGTGAAGCCTAAAATGTGAAGCGCAAAAGTAAATAACCATAGGAACTCCGATGAGCAAGTCGAAAACTTACCAATCAATTTCACCTACCCTAATAGGCTATATTCATGTAATACTATTTAAATCAATAAACAACAATGTTATTTTATAAAACGATCAGTCTCCTTTCCGATTCGTTTCACAGCTTCAAAGAACTGCGTCACAACCAATTTGAGTCTTTGTTCAACAAGATTTATATTACGAATGGTTAAAACAATAAGTGTGAAAGCAAAAAATATATATTTACAACACAAGTAATGGTGCCTTGGGCAACCAAGACGCATGCTTCTCCGGAAGCCTTGATCTTCTGTTCGGCGGAGTCGGAGAAGAACTTGGCCTTCACAATAACGAGCAGTCGACGATCTTAAAATATATAAAAGTAACTGTTCATCGAATTTATTGTTTAGCACGAGTCAAATAGTATCCATTTTTCAACATCCTACTCGCAAATGTTTGAATCGAATGCGCCACACAAGGTATTATCGCATATCCAACCTCCCAACAGAAGAGCGGTGCATTCTATGAATGTGAAAACATACAACGTTCAAACTACAAGTACTATCAATTTAAAAACAAAGCGCAATAATCAGATTTACTTTCTGTAACCAAAGTTGTGCGTTAATTTTGCTCAAATAGGTTCATATTGTTTGACTGGTTTCAATTCAACACTACCACTTAACACAACGCATAATGAAATAGGACTGATTAGGGCGTGATTGTAGAGCTAAATAGGCAAATGTAAATAATTCTCACCTACAACTATCCGTTGGCAACGCAGTCGTTGATTTTTTTTTGGCGACTTCCTTTGCAATTTCACGAAGAAATCGCTCGGCGTCGGAGAGATTCGCGCAATCCTGAAAAAAAGCTTTTAATGAAAATACCAGAGTTCGTAAGAAAAAACCTTGGTACGCCGCGGAGCATCACTTTTGTATAATCTTGTTCGACTATCGCCGCGTCAGGGTGGATCACCTAAATTAAATAAGTTGTGAATATCGCAAGGTAATCGGAATCGATATCCATTATCAAATATGGAAGCCAAGTCGGGCAATCAAGGGTATTAATGTTACTTAAATAATAAAAAAATAGGCACGGATGCTGTACAACGCGATTAACAGAACTAGAGGGTCGCGACCCTGGTCAAGGTGCGAGAGCAAGAGAGCAGAGTAAGAAGGAGAAATGAGGGTGAGGATGAGTAGAACTATTAGTAAAACGATTGCCCAGATTTATTCAATCAATTCTTACCCAGTTCTAATAAAAAATCAACCGTTAAAATGTTGTTCGTGTAAACAACTCGCGAAACATCCCAATTCGGCTAACTTTTTCATGAAAATTGTACATATCTGGACAAAGTTTAAGAGGGGTTGCGGTGAAACACGAAATAAACACGCGAAACGTCCAAAAAAAAGGTAAAAATCGATTAAACCGCGATGAAGTGCAGTTGAAAAAAAGAAAACCCGCCGTTGTAGTTTGTAGTCTCCCTCCCCCTACCGAACCCCAGCTATACTCCATTTAGCGCAAGTTGTAAAAAACCCCAGTACGCGTGGAACGATTTATTAATTACTGTATTTTGCAAAGTTTATATTTATTTTAAATTATTTTTATTTTTACTAATCACTTTCAGCAGGCATTTAGTATCATTTGAAAGTTTATTGTCTGGCATGACCAGGTCCCTTTAATGAAAAATGCTAACGTGCGACGGGACAGTGTGAATTCCTTCTTGCAAGTTAGCCCATGTTCCGATAATGGGACACTGGAAACGACTTCATGTCCATCCTCACAACGAAGATTCATCGATTGCTGAAATGATAAAGTGCTGATGTGTTTCATTTCGAACATTCTTACCTCTGTCAAACTAGAGCCATGGTGATGTTGAAGATGTCGAATGATACTACCTTCTTAGGTTTGGCCTGAAATAGTAGTCATTCAATACGTTTACTGTAAGATAGATCGTGCTGTACCCGTACCTCCGGCCACCGAGTGGCAATCTAATATAGAAATCAGCGTACAAAGTATCCCTTTGCAGGGTGGATCAAACCAATTATACGCACAATAAAATAGTTTATACAAAAAAAGGAGAAGGGGGAAGGGGGAGGGGAAGTCGCTTCGTCCGTTTAGTAGTTCGAGAGTTACATCGTGGGCGACTTTTCCCGTGGCCAATCCGGGATTATTCAGCGCATCTCGAGCTGCATAGAGGACAGCAGGAACATCCTGAGAGAAGGGGATAGATCAAAGGAGGAGGGACAGAGACTCACGACTGTCGATGGATCCACTGCAGGAGTAACTGGTGGTTCGTAGAAGCATGATGTCCAATTGAATGCATGATGACTCGATACCTTAAGGAACTATTCTCACATTGGATGGAAGATGAATAAATTATCGACGAAATCATCTCATTCTATACGATCTCTTGTTTCTATGATCGAGGAGAGATTACACAGAATTTAAAGAGTATCACTTATATTTCATCCTCACCTGTGCAAAGTGGAGATGACCAGTACGAGTCCCATCTTTTTCGTTTCTCCTTCGTGCCATCGAATCTTATCGCGCGCCTTACCCTTCAGTAGATGCTGCAAAGTCCAATTAAGTATATAAAAAAATATTTAACTAAGTGAAATCTGCTGACGACTGTTTCCCAGAAGAATGCGCTTACCCCATATAATGAGGAAGACGGAAGCGATGAAGACCAGAGACATAACAAGGGCGGGAACGGGTCCGATCTTGAGACCAGTAGAGTCCTCAGTGTAGAATTTCCAGAGGCCTCCATCGATGCCTGACGTAGTTGAATATTATAGAAAATGTAAAAAAATGATAATGACATTGGGAATATAATGTAGTGATAGTGAAACACTGGTGATGACAATTCAATTTCGAAAATATGCGGAGCGCTATAACACAAAATCAAAACGAATTTAGAGAATAACAGGCACCGCAAAGAAACAAGCGTTGCCCAAAGGGTGCTATTGATAAAAAATAACATAAATAATTAACTAAAACAAAGCAAATCGATAATTAACAAGAGAGAACGAAAGGTGAAAATAAAACAGACCGCCGCAGCGACTTACCGCGGTCCTACCGTAATAGGATTGACAGCGTCGCAAACTGACTTTTTTATTTTCACCCTCTCTCAAAGGGGGGAAAACAGTTCGTTTTGGGGTGAAAACTAGAGAGGGAAGCTATGTAAGAGAGACAGAGAAAGAGAGACGGTGAAAATTTTCGACTTGCCCCCCGAGCAACCCGAAAATTTTCACCCCTCTTCCTATCTCTAATTTTCTCGCTTCCCATGTGGTGAGAGACGATCTCTCGCCCAATTTTCAGGGAAGGGGGAAAAAGAGTCGTCTAGAGGGGGGGGAGTGAAGGTAGATCAAGGGCTCTTCCTTTGTTTTCTAGGGGGGAAATTTGACTGAAGGGGTGGAAAGCTTGGCTTGGTACGGGTACTTGTGATAGATTACAGTAGGCAGATCGGATGCAGTAGACATCTCTGATAAAGAAGTGGGGGGAATGTCTACCAATCGATATTCTACAGTAAACATGAGATACGATAGGGAGGAATGAATTGATCTACAGTATTCATTCGTGTAGATTTTTTTAAAACTTACGAAACAAAGCACACAGTGGTGAGGTCCATCTTCTACTTGACGGCCTCGCTTCATGACAACCGCACCAGCTGCTGCAGTAGATGCAGTAGTTGTAGCAACTGCATTGCTGACAGCTGCACCGGTAGCAGGAAGAGCTGTTATAAATTAGTCCGTCTTTCTCGGTTTTCATGTTCAACTCACGACCTTGATAAGTAATTCCTTTCCCGATCGGAAGATGATTTTGGAGAAACGTTTCGTCGTATTCGTATTGATAACTTATTTTAAATCTCTTCGCTTCAAGGTCTCTCTGACATGATTATTATTATTATGATCTCCTACTCCCTCGTCAAAGTAACTCTTGGGAGAGTCGATGTCACAAGATCCTACGAAGTCAATTCCAAAGTCGACCATCAACTGAGCCTGTGCATGATATCTTACTTCTCAACTGGATGTGAATTCTTACATTCTCCCAATCCACTCTTCAAATAAAATTCATAGGTATAAGAAGGTTTAATTCCAACGAAATGATATTTATCCTCGGTGAAGAATTCAAGGGACGTGCATTTTTTTAGCAAGCTTAGCCTGATTTACCAAATAGGAGCATGAGTTCAGAGGAAACATACCCGTCCGAAGATTCTATACTCGGTCTCGTTCTTGAATCTTACGGTAATCGTCTGTTTTTCCACACAATTGTAGAAAGTCGTCTCCAAAACAATCGAGTTGTCAGATAGGTTTCTGCGATAATTACTCACTTTCGCCTTGCCATCCAACTTGACTTTAGCCATCCAGTTCAAATCTTCCTTACTTGACATGATAGAAATACCAACCAACCGGCTAGAAAGAATGAAAAGATCGTAAATGGTCAACGAATGAAGAGAAGAGAGGAGAGTGAATTACGCAAATGCGATAATTGCTTTTTTGTCTTCTGTCAGGCAAAGCACGTTTTGAATAAGGGATTTCAAATGTAGATTAGACCAAACTCTTCTTTCTGAATTTTCAGACTCGACTGCATGCTTTTCGTTTCGTCAATTTCATCTGCTAATCACAATCACATGGTTAAAAAGATTACTGTTGACTTCAATCGCGTTTAATTTTCATAGAATTTATCATTAATTTATCTCTTCCGATAAGCATAATGTGAGATGTCAAAATATAACAGATAGGACAGGAATGGGCAGGTAAATAGCAAGAATGTTACAGTAATTCATCAGTTCTGTTATGGCTAGAACTGGTTTGAGTGAGTGATTGTGAATATTCTTCAGAGGAAGAATCCGAGTCCATTCCATTCCCTAGAGATCAAATGGGTAAGGGAAAGGGAGGAATCATCCATTGAGGGAAGGCACTATGCAAATCGATCGATAACTATTCTCATCGTCATGACAATAATAAATGAGTGTGAATGACTAATGGTTTAGCTAGAATGAGCATGAATGGTCAATGTATTGAATGGAAGGGAGGGGAGGATTGGGAAAATACCTGTGATAGGGGACAAATTATTGATACGATACACAGACAAGATTAAGGCAAATTGAACATGAGTGTAAAAGGTGATGATGATGCATACAAGTACTACGGTATTTACAGATATGAAGGGGTTACGGTAATCTATATATTCTAATCGATCGATATATCAATTTTGCTTAGCCATATTGTTCCTGAGGAGAGCGACGAGGTCTGGACCGTACTGACGAACGAATGAATTAGAATCGAATTGAGAATTGGAGAAGGAAGAAGATTGAGATGATGCAGAACTGAAATGAAATACATTGTGAAAACATCTCTGACACATAGGAAAGAAGACTGACCAGACCATGTAACGTCTGATCTGATTATAATGAGTCGATATATTCTTACCTGAGTGTCGTTTGTCCATTGATGGGATGAATCCTTTCCTTCTCCCTTTCCATTCCACTCATTCTCTCTCGTTCTCGCACATTCGAAGTATCCATCGCATTATTGACCACATCGAGAAGACTCGCCCTTAATAAAGTAAGATTCATTAAAGTCTTCAATCGTTTGATATCGTGCCCATAATAGTATGAACTAATCAATAACGTAAAATCGAGTAGCAAATCTTTCTTCCTTCTCACCTATCATCATCATCCAATCCTTCCATTTCTCTAATCAATCTCTTCGCATGGATCATCTTATTCATCGCCATTGCGAATTCCTCCGTGCACTGTTGAAGATGATGGGCCAATTCTGAATACGAAAATGATTGTATCATAGAGCACATCAACACATTAATCATCTACACGAGAAAGTATCACCATTTCCGTTCCTACTAATAAAGACAAAATCACAAAATACAGAAAGAAAGTTGCTCACTCTTGATCTCATCAGGCTTTCCTTCAAATTGTCCCATCCAATCATGATGAATATTTCCATTCATAATCGATGATCTCGGTGACTCATCCGATCCAAGATCGGGCCCCTCCAATTCCCTGAAGTCAACGACATTATTCGATTCCTCCCCTCCTCTACTCACTGTGGTTGCATTTTCTGGGATAGATAATTGGGAACTCTTCTTGTTGTTGTCATTGAAGGGGAAGAAGTGAGACGAGGAGATTCACCCAATCGACGACCAATACGAAGACCATCGGATATGAAGGAACTGAAGGAGAGAGATGAGAGAGATGAAGAGAGATGGAGTGATTGACTAACCGAGAAGGTGCACTCTCCTTCCTTTGATACGTTGAATGAAGGGGAGATGCATCACTTGCATTCGAATCACTTTCTCCACTTCCACTCTCCATTCTCGATCCCATTCCTCGATTACGAGGATGATATCTATCAACCTCAACACACATCATTACACACATTCACAACATGATCACTAGAGTAGAAAAAGGTTGTTTGCATCTACCTAATATCCGAAAACATACTGCGTTAGGCTCCATTCTACGAAGCATGTATCTTACGTTTACGAAAAATGTTCGGAGTATAACAATTGTTTAGAGGTCTTAGTGTTTTCTCACAATCGCTTTTCGATGATTCTTTCATCTAACTTTTTTCTCTCTTCCCTCTCTCTCACCTTCTTCTGAACAGCTCCTCGTCTCGGTTTGAGAATGGGAGAAGTGAATTCTTCCCTCTCTTCGTATTGTCTCTCATCAGCCAGATCGGGATTGGATGCCTTTTTCAATTGGGACATCGCTCCAAGGAGACCAGAAGAGACCCCAGATGAAGATGGAATCACTGAGAGGGATTGATAATGATTAGTAGTCGATGAGAGGGAATAACTCACTTCTGGTAGATGGACTTCCTTCTATTGCATTCTCTCCATTGAGTTGACCCATTGAACGAGCGAGATTACGAGAAATACGATTAAGAGGAGAACTGAAATGAGAAGAGATTGAAGAAGAAGAAGGAATTCCGTTGCTATACATTTGGAATGGAAACGATACAAGAAGAACGATTCAAGAGGAATGAATCGTACTCATTCCATCAATAGAAAGGCCGATCATTCCATTTCTATTGTGAATCACAATAGAATCGATCGATGGTATTGATTCCCCACCATCCCCTTCATCTCTCACCTTAGCCTGGGTCTATTCTCATCCACATCAAATCCTCCTCCAATTTCCAAATGTCCTCCTCCTCTCAAATTTCCAATTGATCTTGCTCTTGAAATGGGTGAAGAATCGAGATCACCCGATAGATTCTCCGTTGACTGACGAAGTCTGTAGAGCAAATGAATGAAATAATTTTCGTTCAGATCAAGCTTATATTCTTGAATTAACTCATTCAATTCACTCAATATCTAAATGAATAATCACACTCACTTTCTCGTCTGTGCAATCTTATCGAGCGCCTGACTGCTCTTCCTCAATTCTTCTCCTCCTCTCAAATTCGATCGAGAAGGAGTGCGACGAGAGGCAAGTGGATACGATGACTCACAATCCTCAAGAGACCATCATTATCCATCGTAAGCATTCCAAATTCCCTCACCTTTCTCTCATATCCCTTATTCATTCCATTGGGAGTACTCGTCGCAAGAATTCCATTCATTATCAATTGATTTGGACTCTGAGATCTCGATCGAATATGTTGACGAAGGGCAGAGAATGAATCATCTTCTTCTGTAATTATATTATTGATTATGAGTGTTTGATTGGGTTGATCACTCTTCTACTCCCTCACATGACTTCTTCTCTAATGGGATTGATCAACTGAATCACGAAGACTTTCCTTGTTCCAAACCAATTCAATCTGATGGGAATGGGAAGAGGTAAGGGAACCAATCTGTGTGTATCAAGGACATGGGAAGGGAAGGGGTTACAGTAGTTCGGATTGTTTCTTATTCGAGAGGAGGGGGGAGATACTTTGCATTCAAATGAGTTATCTCGGGAGGGAAAGGGGAAGGTACAAGGCAGGGGAGCATTCCTCCATCTCATTTCATGCTTCATCTCATGGCAGACTATCAAAAAAAGGAGCGAATTGGCAAGCAGAATAAAAGGGTTCAAGTGGTTGAAAGTATCGATAGATAGAATGATCTCATCGAGATGAGGAAAGGGGAAAAGGAAAGAAGAGAGAAAGGGGACAAGCGACAGAATAAACCATTCCATTACACCAATGCACACCATCATCTACCTTGTAGCCAATCAGCTATCCAATGGATCGATAATTGATCTACAAGCTCATCTCTCTCCCTCTCCTCTCTTCTCTCTTCCCTTACCTCTCCTTCCTCTTGATGGAGATCTTCCTCCTCCCATTGTTCTCGATCTTCTCATCGATTTCACTTCTGACGCATTTCCTTCCATTTGATTGACGAATGGAGATCGAAATCCATCGTTCGACGACTTCCCGAATAGATCCGATTCTGAAAGCGAGCAGAGCCAAGGCTAGAGAAGAGAAGAAGAGACGAACACAAGCTGTTAGTGAGAGGACGATTCACAGTGTACAACGAGATACTCCACTCGCAAGTTATTGTAGACGAGCAGGAGTAAGTAGAAGGATGGAAGGGAGGAGGGAGGGTGGTGGTATACGGTAGGGAGTGGGAAGGGAGGGGAATCACTTGTAAGATTTGAAGGGTGACAGAGTGGAGGGATATCCGCAAAAAAGTTCGCAATTGTCAACTTGTCACCTTTCCTAGCTCATCAGTGGAAGGGGATACGATAGGGAGTGAGTGGAAGGGGAGGGGAGAGGTGAATAAACATACGTCGTCTCGTAATGGCAGCTGCAGATGCTCCAGCAGGAGAAGAAGTGAGACCAATGGATGAAGTTGTCCTTCGAGATGATGATGATGAAGAAGTGGATGAAGTAGAGGGAGACCACGCTGTACGAGGAGGCTAAAAGGAAGAAGAGAATCGATTGATTGAATGGATGATATCTACCGTATACCCCTTCCCGATTATGAACCGTATTTCTTCTCTTCAAGGAAACGATTAGCATAGCCGTTTAATAGTCCCCTCTCTCCCATGCATAACTAGCACGATCAACTTTTTGCCTCTGTCCACTACAGTTCCTTAAATGGGCACTCACTGCACAACTGAGAAAAGAGCTGAACTTTCAATTCCCCTTAGAGAGTGATCAGCACTGATTTCCTAATATGCCCATCTCATAATAAACAAGGCGTGAATACGAACATGCCTTCCGGTGATGATGAATCGGACTCGTTTCCTCAATCCCATTCGAGTGAGAAAGGAAGAGGGGAGGGGAGGGAAGGGGGCAATGGCTCGATTCTATTCAAGAGAACGAACCCTCCCTCCTTTTCTGATCAAGCTGTGAGAGGAGGGTGAATGGGGCACAAGGGAGAGAGAAAGGAGAGAGGGAAGGAGAGGGAGGAGGGGAGAAAGGAGGGAGTGAAGGAGAGGGAGGAGGAGAGAAATAAAGACTGGATGACCACAAATTTATCAATTGCTTCTCAGCTCAACTCTTCAATTTGCTTGTCTAGATCACTTTCACAGACCGGTCACTTCGAATGGGAGAAGTCGAGTCAATATCAGATTGAAGAGGGGAGAGAGTGGAAGGGGGGGGGAAGGCTCATCCTCAAACCAATCAACTGCTTCTTCCTCTCTATTCCCATCTCACTTTTTGTACCCCTGGAGGGGTTCCATGACTAATCTTCCGCCTACTTTTTCTCTACTTCACCTAGGAAATTCCAATGATTCATTGTCGATGTCTTCTAGCAACATGCAATTCGCGTATCATAAAGTGTGTAAGTGTGATTGCATACCTCTTTGACAGTACTCTTCAATTGGAATCTCTTTGATAGAGATAATCTCTCGGGTGATTCTCTACTGAATCCATTTGATAGAGGGGGAAGAGAGGGAGGAGGAGACTGCACGGAAGAACCTGTAACATTAGTTTGATTGTTGAACAGATTCACCTTAAATGAGGAACAATCCTCTACTCTCTCATAAATTGTCTTCACTTACCATTCAATTGTTCTGCCTGTTTCCTTGCCAAAAGATTCTCTCTCAATCGGGAGGTGGGATTGGAAGAGGAGGAGGGAGGGGCAGAGAGGGGAAGGGAGGTGGTGGAAGTGAATGAATAGGGAGAGGGAGAGGGACGAAGGAGTGATGATGGAAGAGGAGATGGAGATGAAGATGCTTCCATTGAACGGATCACCGTACCCACTGAAAAGAAATTATTCATTATTATTAATAATAAGTTAGTAGCAAATAAATCAAACATAGTAGTACTGCAGAAAACAAATCAAATGCAGCAACAAAAAAATAAATCCATCCATTTTGTAGCAATATTAAAAAGTGCAAGATCGAATGGGAATGGAAGAATAATGAGGGCTCGTAGTGAATAGAGAGAGAGGAGGACACTCAATCGTCACTGATAAACTGCTCCCTCTCATTCACTCCTAGAAAAGGACTACCTCTTGATTGAAGGGAGAAGACTGATAGGAAGGAATGAGGATTTGGAAGGAGGAGAAGGTTTGAAATGAGAAGAAGACGATGGAAAAGAGAAGTAATCAATGGAGTGATTAGAGTGATAAGCGATAACAGTGAGAGAGAGAGAAGAGAGACAAGGGGATCAGAGAGGAAGAGAAAGAAAGGGATGAACGGACTCTCTTCATATCACACACTCTCTCGTCTACTCTGATCAATGAGAGAGTGTGAGAAAGTGAGAGACAAGGCGTGAAATAGACACTCCTTCTCTCGTGTTGTGAAGGAGTGGAAGGAGGTGAGATTCATTCCACTATTCAAACCAAGGAAGGGAAAGAAGAGACACATCAAAGGGAAGCGATCTCCCTCTCTCATATTGTGTACAATGAGGGGAATGAGAAGGGGAAGAGATTAGAAGGAAGATTCACACCCTAGGGGGGAAGAGAAGAGATGAAGATGATGGACTGTGAAACGATTGAGAAGAGGATGGAGAAGGAGGGAGGGAGAGGGAGGTAAGCAAGGAAAGGTATATGAATCATTCAAGTGAGAAAGAACGAAAACAGACAAATACTGACTCTGGAGGGAATTCAACACATAAAGAAGAAGAAGAAGAAGAAGAAGTACAAGCACTGATTGACTCCATTCCATCTCAGTTCTAACCAAATCAAAGAGACATGGAATGGATCAAATATTCCAGAGGGAGAAACACTAATGGAATGAAAGAGAGGAAGACCACCCATTACGGAATATAGAACGAAGGAGGCAATGAATAAAAGTAATCAATGTGAAGCATACATCTTGATTGTGGTTGGAAGTTGGATGGGAGAGTGGAAGGGGCGAGTTTCATTCCTCCGTCGAGAGAGGATGAGAATGGAGATGAATCTGCAAGGAACATACTTGTTACATCAATAGTCAAAATTCAGTGCATCAATATCTGAGGGGGGAACCAAAAGGGAGGAAACACTCCCAATGGACCGTCGGTTGTTAGGTAACCAATGAGATGGAGACCATCTGGCACCACACAAAGGAGAGAAGAGAAAGAAAGGAGGGGAATAAGGGAGAGGAGGAACAGATCAGAGAGATATTAAGGGGAAGGGGACAGTTACCATCACAACCTGCCTTGAGGGAGGAGATACAATGAGTGAATATGAGAGGAAGAGGGCATTGAGGGAGACTGTATATGGGGATTAGAGGATATGGAAGGGGAGTGGTCAAAGAGAGGGAGAGAGACCACCTGAGGGTGGAGTATGAGACCGAATCAATCCATATCGAGACTACTTGAGTTGAGAGAGGGAAGACAGAGAAGAGAAGGGAGAGAGAGAAGGAAAGGTATCTCCCTCTAGCTATTCATTGCTCAAAGGAGGAGTGAAAAGGAGTCCCTCTCAGTGTTCCATTGTGAAATTCGTCTTGTCCTCTCTTCGTCTCTCTTCTTCTCTTTCTCTCTTTCACTCTTCCCTACGAACAGCCAACTCCTAGCTTTTTATTGCTCATAACAAGCGATTCTAGAAAGTTTCTAGAACAAAACGGCCACATTTCCACCTTCATTCCTCTCTTTCTCTCGCTTACACAATCCCCCTTCCTCTACCGTAAGAAATCTCCCCCCCCCCCATCGGATGTAATCTATTGGTAAGAAAGAGTTCAGTGTGAAACAGCGATGTAATGGACGCGGAGATGACTACGGAACGAGCAAAAGAATCACTATTAAGGACAAATCACTATATGAGGACAAACAAAATGGAGTAGTATTTTGTCGAAGGCAATAGGGAATGGCAATCCATAAAAGTCAATGACAAACACTCGATAAAGTTGAGCATGGCTACTCCCGGATTTTGGCATGGCCAAATGTACGTAGCTATGTCTAGAGATGAAGAGTCAATTTGAGTCTATGTACCATCAGAATTCCAAGCAATGAATGATGATGGTGAGACGTACACTTTTGTGAGAAATGTTGTCGAATACTCATTACTGAATGAAGTGGGAAAGATCTCATTGGTCATCTCAACAAGGATCGAGAGCAAATAACATCATACCCTACCATGTGATCGATAATTTCGGAGACGAGGGTACTCGTGATCAATTATTCAAAGATAACGAAAGCGAAAAAGATGGTGCTTAAAGCATTGATGATCTGAGTCTGATAGGAAGCCAAAAAAGTAGAGTAGTTAAGCGTCCAGTTTGAAAAGTGCCATTAATCAGGATGATAATTACCCTTCGAATGCGCCCTCCCAAGTTGATCATAATAGTCAAAATATCCCTATGTCTCAACAGAACTCTCAGCAAATCATAAATGAGATAAACGACGATGACAATGATGATGAAGAGTTTGAGCAAATGATCAAAGATTTCTGGAATGAGTCCAGTGGGAATAAGAACAACGAATTATCGATAATAATAAGTGGCGATAAAAAATGAGAATGCAATCAATATGTCCCGAGTCAATACCATTAAACATAGCTAAAGAAATGAAAGCATCCAATTTATTTTGTGCAATAAAAAATTAGCAAAGTGAGATAATTGTACAGTAAACTTAAAAGAAAATAAAAAGGTAGTGAGAGGAGGTTGGGTGGGCCTGTCACTACACACACATAAGAGGCCGTTCGCCTAAGAATCGGACAAATCTAAAGGAGTTTGGCACAGCTCAAAAATCTCGATTCTCTGAAACTATGTTATTTAGGGTTCTCGAGGGTGCTGATGACGATGGGGATACTCATTTTTCATATCGACGTCCCGTTGGCTCCAGACGGCGTGACGTCTAAAACAGTTTTTTCCAGAATTCCTCAGTAAGGATAAAAGCTAAAATTAGGCGAGTTTGGCTCCCGAGGTCGAATTCGATGCTGATTACAGCTGCCAACTTTATTTTTTGCGAATTACAAAAATAACTGTGTAAAATGGAAGTTCACAAGGAGCTAATAGGGATCAGGGAGAGTATCATAGATCGGACCGGAATGATACAAGGATTCCAAATCTGTTTTCACATTGTCGAGAAAACATGCGGATAAGGTTTTATGCAAAAGATAGTTTACCTGTTTGTAAGTTAATTCAGCCATCCTTCCCCTTGTTGACTTCCGATCTCTTGATCTACGCGAGTCTATCTAGCATGACCTCTTCCCTCTCTCTGTGCTCTCTCTATTCCCCATGCTCTCTCGCCTCACTCGAGAAGGAGACTCGGATCGATAAAAGTTCGGAAGTCAACAAGTGGAAGGATGGTAAAATCTACTTAAATCTACTTACAAACAGGTAAACTATCTTTTGCATAAAACCTTATCCGCATGTTTTCTCGACAATGTGAAAACAGATTTGGAATCCTTGTATCATTCCGGTCCGATCTATGATACTCTCCCTGATCCCTATTAGCTCCTTGAGAACTTCCATTTTACACAGTTATTTTTGTAATTCAAAAAAATTAAGTTGGCAGCTGTAATCAGCATCGAATTCTACCTCGGGAGCCAAACTCGCCTAATTTTAGCTTTTATCCTTACTGAGGAATTCTGGAAAAACTGTTTTAGACGTCACGCCGTCTGGAGCCAACGGGACGTCGATATGAAAAATGTGTATCCCCATCGTCATCAGCACCCTCGAGAACCCCAAACAACATAGTTTCAGAGAATTGAGATTATTCAGCTGTGCCAACTCTTGTCCGACTCTCTCGCAAACGGTCTCATAAGCTGTGAGAAAAAAATAATAACGTGCAATTTACGAATGTGAGACAATTGTGCTGAAACAAAAGAAAAATGAAAGGGGGTGATGGGGGAGGATGGTGAGTGGGGCCTGTCACTACAAATATTCGTTATTGTAACATTAGTTAAGCGATATTATACATGTAAGGTATTGACAAAACTGTAACATCGATACAACATTGAATGTGATGAGTTGGGGAAGGACTGTGTGTGGGGATTATACATGTGTGATAGCGAGTGCTGGGATGTGAAAGCAAGACATTAATTAGCATTACTTGTGCTGCCTGGAAAAAAATGTTATTTCCAAAGGTTGACCATGTTAAACAACCATTTCAGTTTTCGTAATGTTTATCACGCAAGTATTTGACGTAATTCAGCGCCAATTGTTGAAGTCTCACACCGCTAGACAATTCACTACTCTTACATTTTTCCAACTATGCCCAACAAAAATCTAACGATTCGCCCTTAGCGTACTTCACTACCGCAAGAAATATCCCCCCAACGGATGTAATCTATGGGTAAGAAAGAGTTTAGTGTGTAACAGCAATGTAATGAACGCGGAGATGATTCCGGAGCGAGCAAAATGGAAGAAGAAAAAAGATTGAATTCGAGTATATTTTAAAGAAAGAAAAGGGATTAATCTTACCATTGAAGGCCTTCTTCTCTTTCTCCTCTTCTTTCTCCATTTCTCCCCATTTTCTTCTCGTTCTTCGTGGACTCGCGACATGATTCTCATCCATCAATGGAATAGAAGAAGAGAACATTGAATCACGAGCTGAATATAAGGAAAGATATTACCCTTCGATATACGGGTAATCGTCTCTACATTTTACACACTCTCTCTCGCCTCTATGGCCAGTGAGAGAGTACGCGGAATGAAGAGACTATTACTCGTATTGCGCACTTTAGAGGAGATGAAGGAGATGGAGAGCGAAGACAACCTTTCACTACCGGAAGCCTTGTTCAATGGATAAAAAGATAAGTGATTGATCTCATTCGAGTCAGATTCAGTCTAACAAGTCTTTCTCAACCCGCCCTCACTATCACATGATCTAGAGATAAAAAGGGACTGGAGCGAGGGACGATAACCCCCAAACAGAGAAAGAATATAAAGAGAGAAGGAAGAAGAGGAGGCAGATAAGAATTGTAAGCAGTAAAAGAATGATTGATCCTTTGCTATGGGGGCAAAAAACAGCCAACAATCTAAACATTGGCCTCTTCCTCTTCTACAATAAACTAATTCATTGATTTGCCTCAAGTACATTTTTTCACCCACTGAAAGGCAGCTAAAAATGGCATATACGTGGTCTCGAGTTTCACGTCAAATAAGGGAAAGATAAATAGAACGGAAGGAGGAGGGGGGGGGGGGCAAAGTGAATGGAAGAGTCAACTGAATCCATCTTCCATTCACACTTCAATTTATTGACTGTGAAGATGTACACTCCTATTAAAACTTATGTTCGCTACTGCTCTAATTACTGTTAAACTTCATCGATTTCCTCTTCCCATATAATAAATAAATAAAACGTACAATTTTCCTCGAATGTAAATGTCCCGTTCGTTTGCTCGTCTCCCGTCGATGATGGTTCGAGCAGTGAGAGACTGAAAAGGGAAAGGAATCAAGAAAGATCAAGACATAGACATCATCAATTCATCTCATTGTGCATTACGAACACATAATCATGACAAAAATGTGTATTGATCAGTTGTAAGGGAAGGTAAATTCATGTCGTTAATCTAGGCATTTGCAACCTGAGGGAGATCACTGCTGGGTTAGTGATTATTCAAGAAAAGGAATAAATAAAGGAAGGGTCTATCCATATTATGACGACACCGATATCCACACGGGGGGGGGGGATACATTCTCTCCTCTCTCTTTTTACACGGTGGGATAAGCGATAAATACAAAAGAGACGTGTGTGTACGTGCATCCTTCTGTGAATGAATGGGTGCGAAATCCAAATGGAGGGAAGAAAGAGGGAAGGAATGTTATTCACGCTTCCCCTTCCCATGTATCTGCCACCGTAACGGACGAAGAGGAAGGATGGAGGAGGGAGGGAGGAGGGGGGGGGGGTGATAGGCGGAGGATCAGAGAGGTGAATGGGGAGAGAGAGAGAGGGAGAGAGAGAGGGAGAGAGGGAGAGAGAGAGAGGGAGAGAGAGAGAGAGAGAGAGAGAGAGAGAGAGGGAGAGAGAGAGAGGGAGAGAGAGAGAGGGAGAGAGAGAGAGGAGAGAGAGAGAGGGAGAGAGAGAGAGGGAGAGAGAGAGAGGGGGGGGGGGGAGAGAGAGAGAGAGAGAGAGAGAGAGAGAGAGAGAGAGAGAGAGAGAGAGAGAGAGAGAGAGAGAGAGAGAAGGGAGCACAAGCAAGAGAAACCAGCTGATCAGTGCTCTAAATGGATGAACAACGAGTGAATTGACAGGCAGACAATCAGACAGATTCCCTTCTAGCTCCCATTCATTGTGCACGGTTCCAATCGGGTGGCAGTAAGGTCTTCCCTCTCTTTGATCTCTTCTATCCTCTCTCTTCCCTTGGACTCTCTTAACTCTTCCGATCACCTTTCTCCCATCCAAGTGTGAATACTAACACTGAGAAAGAGACGGATGGAAGGAAGAAGTAGAGGGAGGGGGGGGGCAGAAGATGGGGACTTCTAATAATAAGACAGGGGGGGGGGGCGAAACGGTGAGTTTATCCGGATTCATCCCCGTGAGAGAATGGAAGAGAGAGAGGAGATAAGGAGAGAAAGTGGAGGAGAGAGATGACACGTAAAGTGAGTCACTTAAGAGTGGAACACGCAAAATGGAGAAGAGAAGGAGAGCAAGGGAGGGAGGGATATTACCCTCCTTAGACTAGAACAAGACATAGACATTATCTATTCAACTGATTGATCTGTATAAATACATAATCATAACAAAATGTGTGTTGATCAGTTACAAGAAGTGATTTCTCGTGGAGAAACAGTTGAGGACGAAAAGGGAAGAAAGAGAGGGAAGAAGGGGATGGACAATGGATATAAGCGGATTCCCATAGAGGAACGAAGGGATGACCTGTATCGAGATAGGAGTTGGGTAAACGGAAGGAATGAGAGGAGGAGAGATGAAGGGTGAGAAGGGTGAGAATGGGAAGGGAGGGAAGGAGAAGAAAGAAGTTAGATGGGTTGGAGGGAAAGGGGATGACTGTTTCACTGTTGAGAAAGAGATGGGACGGGAAGGAAGGAGGGGAGGGGGGGGGGGAAGGAGGTAGACAAGTTGGAACTGTGTGAAATAGAGAAAGAAGGAAGGAAGGGAGGGAACGCAACTCGACAGATGGAAACTGCCGATAGCAATCGCCCATTCTCCCTATTTCACACCCATTTTTGAAATCGATCGTTACCGTAATCTCATTCGTTCGCTTGAGGATGATTAACTTGCACAAACAGTGAACGGAGGGAGTACAACCTGTCTCTCTACTCTATCTCTCGGGAATGAATACATAAAAGAGGTCGTTTAGAAGGGAAGAATGAAGAATGGAAGGAGTGAGGAGGGGGAAATGACTGGAATGGCAACGGAGGGGTGAAGGGTGGATTGAAGAGAGAGAGGGAGAGAGAGAGGGGGGGGGGAGGTGGAATCAGATGGGGGAAGAATCGTCTAGTATTTGATCAGTCTGTCTGTGTCTCTTCAATCCAATCGAGGAAAGAAATGGAAGACAGTCTCAGACCAGTTAATCCATTCAATGAACTGATCAGAGATTGTGATAGACAAGTGATGGAAATGGAACAATGGTTTCATCCCTCTTCTCTCTCCTCTTTCTCTCGATAGAACAACAACCGATCCGGTAATAGTCTAATCACCATCTCTCTCTCTCTCATTCTAATCCATTCCCCTTTGTGACCCCGTTCCTGAGGGAGAAACCAGAGAGTGGAATGAAGTGAAGAAGGAGAAGGAGGGGACGAAACAACACCCATCCAATTTGCCTTTCGATTCTCATTATTATAATCTCTATCGCATTCATACCAATGACAAAATGGAGGAGAAAAGAGCGAGAGAGAGAACGCACGACTTAGCAATGTGAATGGGATGAAAGAAGGAGGGAGGAGATGGATTATGATAGGAGGTCCTCCCCATCCCTCCTCCTCTATTCACTCCATTGGACCACACGTGTTCGAATGATCGTATTGAGTGACGATATGATGAAGGAGAAGAAGAAAGGGACTGACATCTGGAGAGATCTCCTCTTATTCCACTCTATGGGAGGTATGAGAGAGTACGGAGATATGAGAGAGACATTAGAGATACAAAGAGAAGTGATTCGGATGAAATAAAGTATCGAGTATATTGAAATGGTGAAAGTGAGAGATGGATTGAGAAGGAGGAGCTAGAGGGGTAAATGAATGAGATTGAAGATCTGATTGGAATCTCGTCTCCTTCTCAAGACTCGTCTCATTTCAAGGTTGAGGAAGGGAAGGAAGAGGGAGAGGGAGAGAGGGCGTCACCCTCCCGTTACAGGTAGATGCCATTCTGTCGATTGACATGAGAGAGAAGAGAAGAAGTGATCAAAGTGATGCCTGTGGAAGGTCGAGAGAAGAAGAAGAACGGTGAAGGAATGGAGAAGAGAATGGAATGGAGTAGACGAGAGGAGGGGTAACGCCCTTTCGAGACACTCAGATTCATGATTTG
This sequence comes from Pristionchus pacificus, assembly GCA_000180635.4. Lineage (NCBI taxonomy): Eukaryota > Metazoa > Nematoda > Chromadorea > Rhabditida > Neodiplogasteridae > Pristionchus > Pristionchus pacificus. The sequence continues at coordinate 12,607,003 of CM026575.1, forward strand.
AATCTATCATGAGAAGATGGGGAGAGATCAGAGAGAATGAGGAGAGCCCAGACGAGAAAGAGAGGGAGAGAGACAGAGAGAGGTAAGAAGGTGAGTAACGATGGAATTGAGAGGGGGACAAGAAATGAGACTGGAGGGCAGGGAGGGAAGGAGGGGAAAGGGCAGATCAAAGTAGCGGCATCATTCAATCAAATCATCCTTTGAGGGCTGAATCGAGAAAGCGGCGAGATCAAAGAGTTTCGAACAACAACTATCGAAAAACAACAACAAAAACAGTTGTGAAAGGGGTGCAAGTTGTCGATTGAAGGAGAGTTGAACGGCATTCTTCTTGCCTCTTCCATTGCCTTCCAAGAGAGGGAGAAGAGAGAGGGGCAAACAGGAGGGAGAGAAGAGAGAGAGAGAGAGAGGGGGGGGGGAGAAGTCTCGAAGAGGGGGAAGAGCTCATTCAATTGTCTACCTGTGAACAGACCAAGAGAAGAGAAGAATAAGAAGAAGAAAGAGAGGAGAGAGAGAAGAGGAGGGATTAGGGGACTCGCGAATCACAGTGAACTTAGACGAGAGGAGAGGAGAGAACGAACAATGGGGAAGCATCACTGAACCATTCCATACTCATATCTAGAGTTCAAAATACGAGTAATCGGTGTGATTTCTCGTCACTCTGATCGGTGAGAGAGTACGAGGAATGAAGAGGCGGTTCGAACTGTGCTCGTATCTCACGAGTACTCGTCAACTCACTTAATCATATCTCCATCATCTTCTCTTCTTCCGCTGACAACAATGGATGAGTTCGATCCCACTCCACTCTCAGTGTCGTCATCGATGATCAGTGAATTCACTGATCCGAAATGGGACGAATCAACCTCAGAATCCTGACGATAGACACGATTAATGTCTAGAGGGAGATCAATATAAACCTTAGGTTGCTCATCGGATACGGCCTCACTTCCACTGCCGAGCACACTATCGGGCGATGGGGTACTGTAATGAGGACGATCGATCATTGACTTTATTACTTCCTTCTCCCATTCGACTAGTAATTATGAGGATATTGAGAGTGAATCTCCCACTCAAATCTGTCATTCCTTTCGATTGAGAGAGAGAGCGATCGCTTGAGATAAAGGAGAAGAAACGTGAAATGGCAGTCACGAATCATTTCTCATTCACAAATGACAAAGAGAGATCAAAGATCAATTATCTCAGAGAGATAAAAGATCAACTATCTCACCGGGTATCAACGAATAGTTTCCTCGCAGCAGAAATTCTATTGAAGAGACGATCGGAGAGACGAAAGACGTAGATAGATCCATTGGAAGATGTTACGATCAATCGTCTACAAGCAACCATATTACTTACCGTATCTTCCAATCAGTTTACAATCCACCAATGTCGTTACAGTAATCTCTTCTCACCTATGATCAGTTGAGAATGCGATATTCGTCGCCATATCTCCAAATCCTCTCAATACTGCTACGGGATTACCACTCTTCGCCTGAATTAAATCACTTGTCGATAACCATTTCCTACTGTACTACCGTACCTCAACAATATACACGAATCGATCACTGCAGATGGAGGCAACGAATGTTCCAGAATGATCGATAGCCATTCGAGTACACGATGAACTGCCTACCGTACCTTCAATCGATACCGTAATCCTCTCTCTCTCTCATCTACCGTACTCTTCTTACCTGTATCAGTGGTTGCTTTGACTGTCGAGAGAAGTTTTCCTGTCAATGAGTATTTTCTCAATTGACGATCAGCACAGGAAGTGAGAAGAGAGAGACAATCAATCGATATATGGAGATCACCGAATGAGTGCTGACCGGAGATCTGATTCATACGCTCCAACACAAGTGAATCGTCCTACAAAGGAATATTCATTCGATTGGTGATATCGAATTCTTCCTTTACCTTACTCGCCACCTTCCATATAATAATCATCTTATCAGCTGCACAAGTGTACATCATGAAACCGTCTGAGGACTGTAAACAACCACTATCTTATCACTTTGTATTGATAAATGGTCTAATCAATCCAATTTACAGAGATAGAGAATCTAATTACTCGAGAAATGATTCTACTCTTTTCCTCTTTCGCCAACCGAACGGACGAGAGAGTGTGCAAAAAGAAGAGACGACGGAACCATTTGTCGATCTCTAATAGAGAATAAACTGACGTGGACGAATTTGATGGCGACGACAGCACTGGAATGATCTTCTATGGTGGTGATGTGAGAGTATTCATTGTCTAGACGAAAGAGATGAATGAAACGATCACGACCTCCACAAGCGAGAAGAGAGGGACAATCTGAGAGAGATAGAGGACGTCATCTTAGTCAATGGAACAACTTCATTCTCACTATTGGAAGGAGTGGAATACTCGAGACACATAATATCGCCATCCTGTGCTTCCAATGTGAATATGACGTCCATCGATGGAGTGGATAGATCGACAACCCTGAAGGGGATGAGGATGAGGAGGGGAGGAGAGAGGGGGGAGGGAGGAGGGGACTCACTTGAGTGTTCCGTTTCTCAATCCCACTGCACAATGTCGTCCGTCTCTGGACACTCGGAGACACTTGATTCCATTCTCGAATCGTTCAGTCGATGGCACCATTGAATTGTCTGCAAACGAACTTTATCTCAATTGTCACTAATGACTTCATCGATCGTCATCTTCATCTCCAAACTGTCCATTACTGCCCTACAACTTACTTCTCGGTGCCACCAATTCTGCCTCGTTATCCAGAATCACCATCTTCTTCAGATCATTGGAGAGAAGATTCTGGAATGGGAGCCATTCAATCCGTTGTCCCCCTCCCCTCCCCTCCCCTCCCTCCTTCTCTCTATACCTTCATAGGTGTGCTTCCCGTACTCGTTCCTCCATGGTGGAGATTCCACAATCGAAGTGTTCCATCTGCACCTCCCGTCAAGAATGAACCAGATGGAAGGAAGGCACCATCATGAGGATACATCTGAGAGTGAACAACATCCCTTCATCTCATCATTCCTTCTCTTCTCACCTCAAGTGCATGAATATTGCCGACATGGGCGAGTGTTGAATGTATCTTCTTGTATGCTCCCTCTTCTCCTTCTTGCCATGAATAGATAGAATGGTCTGCATACGCCACAGTGACTGTCGATGTGGACGGATCACAACACATGGCACGTACATCGGCGAATCTGATCACGGATTCCATACAATCATTGCTCATTTTGGAATATAATCTGGCACTTTTTTTACTTTACTCATTCGATCACTCGCTCTCTTATTTCTCAATAGAACGGCTTGGGCACTACAGTAAAGACGTGTCAAATAAAACACACTTGACTCCATTTGGTTTAATCTGAATGTCTTGGACGGTAGTGGCCGATGCAACATCTTGAGTGAGATAGTGGGGGAGACAGAGAAATGGACGAGCGGTTGGTGATGGAGATGATAAATCCATTGATTCCACCTCAAATCAAACCATGTTATCATTCATTCTTCCCACTTTCCTTCCATTTTGAGCAGCGAAAACTAAAACTGACCGCTCCATTGCTACAGCCAAGAAGTAGTCTCGATCCCAACACACAAATGGCGAAAATCTTCCCTTGATCGAGATGAAATGTACGAAGGATCTGAAATACATTCAATGATCAACGTCCCTCCCCTTCCTCCTCATCGAGACTCGTCAATAACACACTCCTCATTTCACATGTTATCTCACCGGTAAGAAAGAGCAAGAGAGCATAGCGAAATGAGGAGTGCGTTTTAGAAAAGTCCTGCTCCTTACCTTCTTATCGACCAATTCAGCAATGGTTCCCTTCTCTGTGACAGTGATCACTCGATTATCTCCCATAAATACGACATCGACATACATTCCATTCCTGTAATCTCCGAGAATCGCCGCCCTTCCCTGTAATACATTATTCATCCTACTTCATTAACACTCTTTAATGAAGATGATCAACATCAGACGTCGAATAAATCGTGAAAATGTGTAATTTGTAACACTTTATTCGTCCCAAGACTTGGACTTGCATCATCGACCCTTATCTCATGATCAACTCACGGTGAGCCCTTTTCCTTTGATATCTCCGATAGACCAGAACTTGACATGTCTTTGTCCCACACTCACACACTGAGATCCATCCGGAGATACTGCCACCGCTTGCACCTAAACATCATTATTATTTATACTAATTAATATTATTGATTTGTTGCATCCCTACAGTACCCCTTCTTCTCCACATACCATTGCAGTCACTTTGGAACTCGCGATTTGTTGTCCAGTCTTCCAATTCCACAATACAATCTGCTGATCGTGGTTCTCTCCCACGGAGATCAATTGATTGTGAAGGGGCGAGAATTTCTGCAAAATATCAAATAATAATAACAACAGCAAGAACAATAATAACAATAACAATGAAAAAGTGAATAACATACGACGGCAACGATTCCGAACTCGTGTGAATTCATCTCCCTCGATTGTGCACCCACAAACTTTTCCGTCGTCTTATCCATTAACTCGAAGAGACGGACACATGGAGAATGGCCGAACTGAGAATAAAGGAGATAACCACTTATCAACGAGATATCCACAATCTCCTTCTCATTATAACACAAGATGGATCCAATGCTTCCGTTTCATGTACTATTTCAGTGTTGTTATAGTCGAAACTCATTCCAATTATAAGAAATCTAAAGCTGATACAAAGTTGGAAAAAATTAGTTCATGAAACGGAATGATTCGATATGTCTCCTCTCCTCACCTCTCCAGTGGCAATGAATCCTCCACATGGCGAGAAGTCAAGAGTGGAGAAAGTATTCTTCGATGGCCCAATCAGATGATTCTCCTTACTTCGACGACCTCGATTCACCACCACTGATGCACTGCAATTTCAAAGATGACACCTTTATTCTACCTTCTTTCATTCACAAATCCCCTTGGCCTCCCTCCTTGGCCTTATTCTTTTACTCTTTTATTCCTACAACTCTTCATTCCGTCTGACATTGAGTAAGGATGAGACAGGACTAAACCTTCCTCCATTATGTTGCGAGAATGGTAAACAAAACAGAAGACGACCAACTGATCCCATGGAAGGTATAATAATCAATAACTGTTACCGTACCCAGAGAGATAAGCGATATCTCCAGTCGTCTTATCGATAGCAAGAGCTGCCTGAGAGAGACTAGTGCAGCCGATCACTCGCTCCAGTTTAGCCTCAATTATTACAATATTATTGTCTCATAATTAATACGGTAGTACCTCCACCCCTCTACAGTATTCGATTAAAATGCCCAACTATATTCACCATTTTTATTCAGTTTCGTAAATCCTCCTTTCCTCTAGGAGGAGAGGGGAAGAGTGGCCAAGATGTGGCCTTCGTTCGTGTACTGTAAAAAAGAGAGAGAGATACGGTACAGGAGTACGGTAGGACAAGGGAATTAGCAAATGTCGATGCAATATTGCGAGTGAATAGGCAAGAATGACGAACGGACAAATGGAAGGAATGCGCTCTCGATATTGGGTTGAAATTGAAGAAAGAAGTGAGAGAAGGAAGAAGAAGAAAGAGGAATGGAAGAGGGATAAGCCAATTGAAGTGGTATGCACTTCTACTATAGAAATGAAAGAGAAGAAGAAGAGGAAGTAGAGGAAGATACTGGAAGACAAAAGACTAACGCTTACTCTACAATTAGTCTCTGTTAACTCATGAATACAAGAGACAATCGAATAGGATTGAAGTGAAGCTATGATATCAACTGTACTTCTCCTTCCCGCTCCCTTCCTCTTCTCTCTCTCTCTCTCTCTCTCTCGAACCACTCCTCTTTCCCATTTCCAAAATGGGGCCGATTTCAAAGTGGAATGTTAAAGGGGAATTCGAATGGCATTCATTGTACTACAGAGAGGGAATGAGAAAGAGAGAATGATGGAAAGCGATCAAATCAACAAGGGAAAAGGTGTAGAAACTGTCGAGAGAAAGGTCGAATCATTCATTCAAATGGGAAAGAAAAAAAAAGAGTGGAATGGAGAGGAAAAGTGAAACATTGGCGTGCACTCTACTCGGAAGTTTGCACAAATGACTGAAGAGACAATGGAGAGACAGGGGAAGGGAAAGGAATGACAAGATACATCTGTAACTATACTCTCTCGACCATTAATGATATCCAATGATTGATTCGATCAATGAGAAGAAATCAAAGAGGAGCAACAAAAATGAGATAATCATCTCGTCTCTCTCAATTCGCCTTTTGTAAACTGCGCATTCATAAACACGTGAAACGAAGAGAGAGACAAAGAAAGAAGAGATAGAGAAAGAGAGGGATCAAATAGACGATAAATACATCTGAATGACAGTTCAGAGGACGATTTAGACGAGGGATCACCCTCAAAGAGGATTATGAATAGACACGCAAAAACGAAGCATACCTTCAAAAGGTGAATCACTATTTGAGAGGGGTTTAGTTCCGTTTTGAATCGCGTATTCACAATTGAAATGGATAATGAGAAGGCGTGATGATTAGATGAGAGATGAAAAGCACACGGAACTGATAAGAAGAAGAGAGAAGATGGTAGAAAAAGGGACGAGAGGGGAGGGAGGGAGAGGGGGGGGGGGGGGAGAGAACGAGTCCCAGAATGAGAAGAAGGTGATTGATCTGATGGGAATCTGAGGGACAAATAGAATATGCGACGAAAGGAGAGCGAATCAGGAAGGGAAGGGAGAGAGAGAAGGGGGGAAATGGTGAGAAGTGAGAGATACAAGGGAAAAAGAAGTGATCTGAATGGCAGATTAGTGATAACAAGGGACGTTTATACAATCGGTGACGTTAAAATTCAGGGAAAAGTGGCAATTAACCCGAGATGATAACGAGAACTGTTACAGGGTACTTAATTTGAAAAAGGAGAGGAGGTGGTACTAGCACAGAATGAAGGAATCATAAAATTCGTTCGGAAAGTCGAATGAAAAATGTCGATAGTTTTTCGAACGTTCTTTCGAGAACAGAATATGAGAAATGGAAGATGAGATAGAAACGATCATCAAAATAGATGAGAATTCTTGGCAATTCAAGAATAATTGAGCAGATGTGCGTCAAAGATTCAAGAATGAGAATGCAACCCGAATATTCACCATGACTATCTTTCGGAAGAGTGATAATAGACTAATCAGAATACGGAATGATTATGATCCATATCAGTCAATAGGGAAATAGTGACCGGAAGAAGAATATAGAGGGAGGGAGGGGAGATATTATCAACCGCGTGTAGTGTGAAAGGAAAAATGAATGAATGGAAGAGGGAAAGAAGCTGAATTGAATTGATAGAAAGGATGAATCGATGAGAGTATCCAAACATGTAGAGAAGAGAAGAAGAAGAAGAAGGATGAAACGATACGAGAAAAGGTATGAATAAGTTGAAGGAAGAGAAATAAGGAGCAACTCAGCTGTAGATGAGAAGGGACACACTAATAGACGAATGAACTCTCACTCACTTTCCCATGATCATTAACGAGAGCGATTGTTAAAAGAACCAAGAGAAGGAGGGAGTAAGAAAGAGAAGGAGGAGAGAAGAATGGGAGGTCCCTTCAAGACACCCCCCCCCCCCCCCGTCCAAGTCATGATTGACCTATCAAGACTGTACCATTCACTGCCATTAACCTCTGTCGACATCAAAGAGACTGATTGATATGGAAGAGAGAAGAAGAGAAGGAGGAGGACCGAGTTTCCCTCTCTCTCTCTCTCTCTCATTCTGTGTACACACGAATAGTCAAGTGATAACTATGATAAGAGTGAAAGGGAACGATGAATATGAATACATCTTCCTCTCTTTACTCTCGGTTGTATGAACATTCCTTGTGCAGTCAATAGGATCATCCTCTTCTTGTATCACTCCATGAATATGTCACCATTCCTCCTCCCTTATGCTATCCCCTTCTTCATCCTTCAAAGAGAGGGAGAGCCTTTCACAGATCAAGTGGCGCTTTCCCTCACTAATCTCATCTCCATAATTCGAAGTATGGCGAGTCAAATGAGTGAAATGGATAGGGTATGGAAAGGGGTACTAAAGAGGGGGATCTAGCCTTTCATTGGGTGGGCTCACATACCGGTAGTTCTTTCTCTAGAGTAGTAGTATAGAGAAGAAGAAGAAGGATTAGCAAAGGGGCCAATCTCATTAGAAAATCAGTGAGAGATTAAAGGGAAAAGGAGTGAAACCATTCAAGAGATAGAGGATATGCAACAATGAATTGAGTGGAGTGGTACAAGTAGTGGTACTGGTTCCAACGATAGAATACAATCTACTACCTCTCTAGTTGTTTTCCATCTGAAATTGAGAAGGGGGCGGATTCCGAATGGATTTTCCCTTCAATCTCTCATTCGAATCTCTCTAATCAAACAAGTGACCGGTCATTAATTTCAAAAGTGACTGGATCTACGTTGTGAGAGTTGCAAACAGTGAGGATCATGAGGATGAGGGAAGAGATGGGGGAGGAGAGGAGTGATCTGGGTGGATGGATGGATGGGAGGGAAGGGGGATCCCATCTCCCATTCACTAATTTCCATGGACCGGAGCTAATCTCTCTCGAGAGAGGGCACAAACCACTGGGGTAGAGGAAGAGGGAGAAAGGAGGATGCAGCAATATACCCAATGAGAGATAGAGCTGCATCGACTGCAGCAACAGAGAGAGATAAACAATGAGAAGGACAGACTGAATGGGGGAGACCGAAAGGGAGATAGACTTCTCCTGGATTGAGAGAGAGAGAGAGATCACGTTACACTCAGGAGAGAAGCCCGAAGGAGGACAGAGGGAAGGGGGGGGGGGGAGTGTACGACCGAGGATGGAGATGAACTAAGATTGATCGAATGAGGGAAAGGCGAGAGAGAGACTAATTGGGAGAGAGATCAGTCTGATTACTATCACAAAAGACCACAGGAAGACAATATTATGTCAAACGGAAGTGTGATGGAGAAAGGGAAAGAGAGAGAGGGAAGTGCCCTCAGGGTCAATTGACGAGACTTTAATGGTCTACGAGAATGGGGATGAGGAGGGGTAAGAATAAGGAGGGAAGAGGGATAAGATGGGTACAATCGGGTTGAGTACTCAAAAGCAGACACTTCAAAACACGACAAAACAAAAACAACAAAATAATAGGAAAGGAGGGATGAATGAGGAGGAGAACGAACATCGTGCAAGAACTCGATAAGGAGAAGAAGATGGGAAGTATTCAGAAGGAAATGGAATGGTGAAGAATGGAATTGGTCTGTGAGAAGGAAGTAGAGAATGGAGATTGGGAACGGGTCTCAGTCTCACAAACGGAAGGATGAGAGGCGGGAAGGGAGAGAAGGGCGTTGATTAAGGACTGCCATACTGCTCGTTACCCTCCTTTCTCCACTCATCTTCTTAGACTGTCGGATAGATCAATGAATGGGATAGAAGAGATGAGAAGGAGAAGAAGAAGACTCATTCCTCAGATGAGGGAAGACTCTCATGGGAATCAGCTAGAATACCCAAAATAGAGAGGGAATCTCGTCCATTCTAGCAGTGACCATATTGTGAGTGGTCAGCACACATTACTGTCTGTCTCATCCATCACGGATTCTATGAACACATGATACGGAGAAAGAAAAGAGAGAAAGATGAAATATGATCGAAGAGAGATGAGATCACGACAATATCAGTCAAAGCATCGACGACGATTGGACACTGACTCATATCTTACACCACTCCCCCCCCCCCTCCCTCTTGCATTGAACACGAGTAGTGCATGAGTAACAACTACTCTCTCGTTGCAAACATTTTCTGCCCTTTCCAACTGAGTGGACATGACGGAAGGAGGGGCTACTATCCACTATTAGAGGAGTACGAAGAGAATATGAAGAGAAATAGATTGTTCAATAACAGAAGGGAGGAGGAAGGAGACAGGAAGATGGTCCTGAATGGAACAAGAGATGAGTGAATGAATATTGTCATTGACTACGAAAGGGAAGAAGAAAGGACAGGTGCTCACTCAGAGTAACGAGCAAACTTGCCCCAGTAATACAGTGAATCCTCACGATGGTCTCTCTCTCTCTCCCTTCCAATTGACAATCAATGATTCGTCGTTGAGACTGTTTGTAGACGGAGTGAGAAGAGGAAGGAGGAGGGGCGAGAGAAAAGGGGGAATGAAGAGACGGGAAGAGAAAGAGAGACGGAAGCATGCGCGGTGATGACAGTGATAACTGATACTCATGAGAGAATGGAAAGACAATCTGATTAGAGGCACTAAGTGACGGTGTGAGGCAACCAATGGATCAACGCCTACAATTGCACGCTTTCGACCAAAATCACTGCGCAAAAAAAGTGAAAGTTGCATTGCGACACTAGGAATTGAATACATCTTTCACCGAACTACGATGGATGAATTATGGGCGAGAATTGTATAAGTGAGGCATCCATCAACACAACGAAAGCGGAGGGAAGGAGGGAGGAGATGGGATCAGATGGAGGGGTTTACATAAATGTAATCGAACGCCCCTCTTGCATCCCCCCCCCCCCCTAAAGGTATCGAGAACGGAGGGGTGAAGGGAGGAAGGGGGGGGGGGGAGAAGTAGAGTTCGAAATACTGGTAATTGTCTCTTCATTTCACGTGCTCTCTCACCGGTCAGAGAGGCGAGATAGTGTGCGAAATGAAGAGACGATTACCCGTATTTCGAACTCTAGAGAGAAGGGAGGAGAGGGAGGGGATGGCTAGAGGCGAGATCGAATTGAGAAGAGGAGGTGAGAGGGAAGGAACAGTGGACATGTCTCAGATGGGAGGGGGAAAGGGATGCCAATTATGTCCACTCCCTGTGGGAACATCCCTTTCCATCCATCTACTCTCTCCATTACACACACTCTCTCAGTCATTGTCCTTCGTAGTAAAATAAGGTAAGTAAGACGATTGGAGGGCGGAAGGGCACGGTGGGAAGAAGTGAGGGGTGGAATGAGGGAGGAGGGAGGGAGAGGGAGGAAGGGAGGGGGGGGGGGGGTTGGGACGGGAACTGGAAGGAACCTACTATTGGCATTTCCACCTTCACTTCAACTAAGAAGCACACAAAATCAAGACAACAACGTTAAATACGCGACATTGTTGCACTTCCTCTCATGGATTGGGAAGGAGAAGAAGCCTTCTTTAGAACGGGAATGAATAGGGAATGGGATGGAGACGAAAGGGAGAAAGGGGACACTCTCTGATACAGAGTAGGACTATGAATACTCTTCATGTCATCACTCGAATTCTCCAGTCCATTCACCCTATCTCTTTCACTCGATTACAGTATATGAAGGCATGTTGATTGATTACTTCTTCTTCTTCTTCCTCATCACCCTCCATTTACCTCTTTTCCCATTCCCCCATGTGAACACCCTCTATAGTGTCCATGACTACCCTTTGAGTGTATGTAATCAACCCTTCCATCTTCTTCCTTCTCCTTACCGGTGGTTCGAGTGAAATGGAAGGAAGACGAGGGAGACGAGAGGTAGGTCTTCTTCCCGAAGGAGTCGAACCAACCATTGTTGATCTGATACATATTTATTAATCAATAGTTACTCATGAGACAAGAAAGGTGAGTGCATAAAATCAAGTGCACTGCAAACTGCGAGGGGGTAATCCGTTGATAACTAACCTTCTCCTCACAGCGGCACTCAAACTTCTTATTCCTCCATTGGAGACTTGACTCGTCGACGGAGCGGAAGAGGAGAGACCGATCCTCGTCATTCGATCTATAATAGAGAAAGAGAATACATGGGAGGGAAGGGACAAGTCTCTAATCCTTCATTGTCCTCAATCACTAATCACTAATAAGGGATCTGAACTCACTTCTTTCTTCTTTCTTATTTTCTTTCTCAATACCTCCTCTGAGTGGACCACTAATTGTGCGAGCAGGTCGGGGAGCGCTTGGCGGCTTCATAATCGTTAACCCTGATTATCCATTGATTAGAAAGGAGATCAAGGAAGAGATTGAAAGTGCAAGACGGAACAACAGACCATGCATAGAATACAAAGTGATGGAAGAGAACAGAAGGGAAGGGGGACGGAAACTACGAAGGGAGGGGGGGGGGGAGGGAGGGAGGGACACTCAAGGAGTAACCACCAAAACTTACAGCATTATGTCAAGTATTTCCTGCAATTCGGTGAGAGTGGACGATAGGTGAGAGGGAAGGAGAATGAGATAGAAGATGAGGTTGTGAGATGGAGAGAGGGAGGAGGGAAGTCACAACGTGAGAGGAGGGGAGAAGAAGGACAGAGAAGAGGAGAGAAGGTATGGGATAAGGAGAGATATCAGGTCAATACAGAAATTATCATTATGATGGATGATACGGAGAGGAAAAACGAGATCAAATGGATGATAAAAAGAGGAACAGAAGAAGAAAAGGAGAAGAGAAAGAGAATGATTATCTCGAGGGAAGGTTATAAGATCATATCAGAGTGTACACAGAGGAAGAAGATAAAAGGGAAGAGGCTATCAGGAGAGGATAAGTGAGGACATACGAGAGTTTCTCTAGAAGCTGACAGCTGACACTGGGGGAACGTAAATCAGTGAGAGGAGATTACATGTTGCCAATCACCCATAAACGAGTCACGAAGATTGCAAGAAGGAACACACCATCGATTGATCCAACAGGGAATTTACCAAGCTTTGGGTGTGAGTTGATAGGGTTTGGAATGACGCACAGGGTAGAAATAAAGATCAGTGCTGATCTGGCTGCATGAAATGTGAGATGAACCTCTTCCCATCTTACACAATGAGGAATGGGAGAGTCAAGTGTCCATTGCACGCTCATCAACACGATACGGGAGGGAATTATGAAGGAATGAGGTCTAGCAACAACAAAAGAGAGGAAGCGATCGCGCAAGCTGAAAAGACACAACAAAAACTGAACGAATACAGCGAAGTTTGAGTTCAAAGACGAGCGGGAAAAAATCATCAAGATTTGAAAAAAGTCGATAATACAGCCCGCGCAAATTGCACATGTTCACCGTCGGAACGATAAATATCTACAGTATTCAATTTTTACCGTAATCATAATTTTTCAATTCCATTTTATTCAAGTTCTATTTTATTCTAGTTCTCTTCAAATTTGTATTTTTTTAAAATTCATCAATGCGTAAATCTCGCCACCTTCACTCTGCACTGCACTATCCGTTCAGCTGTTCTCTACGTTATTTGCAGAGAATAAAAATTTAAAATCGTCGCTTGAGTGGGTCGAGGATAAACAGAGAAGAAGAGATGCATAATAGGCGAGCTTAGTCGAGAGAGAGAAAAGAAGCTCAAATCGTTCTCGCCAATCCTCAGTGATCGACTCTGTTCACACCATGTATTCAACCAATGGATCTAAAACTTATGCAGATGACTCGGTAATAGATTCTTTTCCTTTCAAAATACCATTCTCAATCGAGTAGTTCACTCTCATATTTGTCATGGCTGCAACTGAAGTACTTCAGTCTATCTCACAAGGGCACCATTTATTCCTCCCTTCTTTGATCTATACATTTCAGAGTGAGATGACACTTCTCTCCGATCAACTTCGATATTCAAATTGGCCTGAGATTCGAGACATTCGTCCTTTCAATTACCATTCATTGGATCGATACACGTAAGTTCCTTCTGGAATAGGTCATTCATCAATAGATCTATCTACAACTCCCTCGAGACTAGTCAATTTCCCTCTCGTGTAGTCCTATCCTCTATCCTCTATTTCTTGCCTTGGTCTAATCTCAGTCAACTACTTCTTTTCACTCTTCACACTCATCTCATTCCCTCTCTCTCTTCGTAATTCAAACCATTCTCAGCCCCCCCCCCGTCATCCCTTCTCCCGTTCCACCATTTGATAACCATACCATTGAGTACTGCATAAGGGAGTGACCCTGAGGGAGAAGGAAGCACTGCTTGGTATCATCATTCTCCCACTTGACTCACCCCCCTAAAACACTATCCCTCCCTCCTCCCTTATCATATCCCCCTTCCCTCACTTTTGTGTTGTCTTTCCATATGGATTCATTGTTTACTCGGATGCTTGATCATGAGTTGTCCTACGTGGTATCCATCCATCCCTTACCCTTTCTCATTGGAATTGACCATTCATCTCTTTATCTCACGGTCTCATGATTGAAAACTGCAGATATTTCTTAATCCTGATTCATTTCAATCAGAGTTATCACCTTATCAGCATGAACTTTTTCATCCTTTCATTCATTTCACTTGATCGTCATCTTCAATCCTCAGCCTTTCTTCATCTCATCACATTTTGCCATAATGAATCCGTTCTATGCTCATCCTCCCTCACATAACGATTTCTCCATTCATATCTCTTCTCTCTTCGTCTCTTCTTCATTGTTTGCCATACCACATCGATTCCAATTCGATTTCATATCTCTGTCCTTCCCCATTCTTCCCTTCATCCTTCCATCTCTCGGGTGTCAATCCCTCTTCAATTCAGAATGGATAAACGGGAACCTCCCGTTCAATCATCATATTCCAATGAGAATGAAGGATCAGAGGTGAGTAATCTTCCCTTCTTCATCGGAAGCTGAGTAACAGAGAGAGAGATCAAAGCGGTATTCTACATTGAAGAATGGCTCTATTTTGCCTTGTGACTGTATAATCGAATCATGACAATACTCTTCATTCTTCATCTTCTTCTCTTCTATTCAGATTCCATCGGGTATCGTGCAGGAAAGAAGGGCACTCTTCTCAAGAGGATCCACCGTATCTTTTTCTTTTTTTTTATCAAAATAGCAGAAAAATCTTAGACTGCTTCAGCACGACTAAAAGTCATATCTGTTATAGTAACATGATCAATATTCATATTCCGCTGACCAATTGAGATGATTCAGTGGCTACTATTCCCCTCCTTCATCTTCATAGTTCCATCTTCCTCATCTTTCCTCTCTCTCCTCTTCTCCTATTTAGTCATCTTCCATCTTCTCTCTTTTCTCTCCGTCTCATTTTTCCATTCACTCTCTCGTTTCTCCTGATAAATTTGACGTGTTCCACTCTCATTTTTATCTTCCATTTCCGTTTTCCAATCAAAAGCCTTCTCTTATCTATTTTTATCGCTTTCATTCCGCAGAAAAACGCTGAAAACAACAACAACTCTAATCAAATTGAACGATGTTGACCTCCTCCATTCTAATGAATCAATTGTAGCGTCGATCCATCCGTGGATACTCTACAATGCCGTCATCATGGAAAGAGAAGAAGGGAGGAGAGGGAAGGAGGAATCGAGATGGAGTTACACTAGGAGAATCTATCGACTCACGAACCATTTAGTATGTTCATTATTATAATTTGTATGTTGATCAAGGAGCGCAAACAGAATGAATCTCTCAATGGATTGCATTCTCTCATTGTCAGTTCTCCTCCAATGGATCCCCTCGTAACTGCTCGATCACATCGAATTGATGTAGTGGGAATAGGAATAACTGCAACTCCATCAACCATTCTCAGAGGAGGGCCATTCGATCCTGAGACACGATTCCAGAGGTAAGAGTTGGTAGTTTCAATTATTCTGTCTATCTTGTCGTCTTCAGAACCTCAGACTGTTGTGTTATCCGTAAAGGGTCGGGCAGACGAGGAACTGTATGGACATTCCCTCAAGCTGGAAGTGATTCCTCCACAAGAACTTATGATCTACCGGTCAAGAGTGAGACATTACCGAGAAGAGTTCCTGTCAGAGAAGTTACCATCAGAACCATTCCACAGAAGGTAAGCTAAGAGTTGATGATGAAGTACACAAAAGCAAAGATACCGCATGTCTAAATGGTTGATCATAAAAGAGAAGGGCAAAGGCGTCGTCCATCTCATAACTATTTTATCCCATTCGCATTCTCACTTTTATTTCCATTTCCCTCCTTTCACGGGATTTGCACCAAACAAAAGGAAAGAAGAGAAAGAATAACGGAGTGAATTGTAGAGAGATGCTGCTTCTATATGGAAAGGAGAAGGACCGTTGAGAGTTATGAAAGACCAATCAGAGTACGGACCACCACCCGCATACGGTAAGAATACGGTAGGTCTATCGACAATTGATTGCATTCCAGGATCACGCTCTACCAGCCATCCTCCCTCACTTCCGTCTACAGTGAACAACAACAATCGAGTATGTCGATAGTTGATCCAGTCATGATAATCATTATTCCTTTCAGGAAGACAAATTAGATCCTCAAGAAATCCGAAAGACTTGTGAAGTAATTCGAGAGTCTCTTCTAGAAGAACCACCCAAGAATATGGTACGAATCTAACCTTTACGAAATGAATCATCATTCCGATTTCATGCTATTTCCTCCCTTTCCATCTCTAGGTAGTTCCATACGATTCATTCCTCATTACCATTCATTTCCTACTCGTCTCAGTTACAATGGTGTACTAATCACAATCTCTTCCTATCTCTTCCTATCTCTTCCATTCCCTCATCAAATCCAGTTCCCTTCCTTCCCCCTTGTCCCCTCTCTGCCCTCTATCACCTCTCTCTATCACTCCATTCCATTCGTTGTGTGGTCGACGATTACTGCAGTATCATATATAATTCACTTGCCTATCAATGATGCAACCCTCCTCTCCTCCCTCTGATAGCACTCTCTCTCTCTCTTTCCATCTTTCACTGCACTGTCTCAGATGTTCTCTAATTCTCCTAATGTTCAAATGCCATTTCAATCTCTTATTTCATTACACTTCTTCTTCTCTCTAAGGGTCGATCCTCTTTCTCTCTCTTGTCACTCAATCACAATTCCCATTCAAGGGTTATCCCTTCACTTTTCACTTCTTTATTTCCATCTTCTCGAGTTGTTTTCGTGCCAGCGGGCGAATTTTCTCCTCATAATTTTCCTCTCCATTAATTGACTTCTTTAATTTCAAGTTATCATTCTCTCGCATCTTATGGAATAGAGTAGTCCATTTTCCGCTTGAAATCTCAGCTGCTCTCGTTTTCCATTCATTCGTTAGTACAACTTATCCATTTCCTTTCATTCATTTATTCTCCTTCGTTCTTTTCTTTCTGATCAATCATCCTGTTACTCGGCCTTTCTCTTCGTCTCTCAAGGATACGCTGTGCAATTCAAAATCACTTCTTTTTTCACTATTCATCAGCATTTGTATTCATACCATAATTCTTTATTCCTCATCAAAGTATTCCTTTCAGTCTCTACAATCTCGTCTTCACACGATGGAAATAGAAATGGCTGAATTATCTCGTGCTCTCAACTCATCCCAAACACTCATCGACCAATTGCACAATGTAGCTGCAGTAAGTGACTACCGTATTCCTCCCTGACTACCGTAATCTCTTCCTTTCCAGTCGGGATCCTCCA
Source organism: Pristionchus pacificus (assembly GCA_000180635.4). Lineage (NCBI taxonomy): Eukaryota > Metazoa > Nematoda > Chromadorea > Rhabditida > Neodiplogasteridae > Pristionchus > Pristionchus pacificus. The sequence goes on from CM026575.1 coordinate 12,624,311, forward strand.
ATTATTCGTCCATTTCGGGTGAAGATGACGATAGTCTCTCAGAGACAAACTCTCAGGTGGGATCAATCAAGTTTGAATGGTTAGAGAGGGGGAAGGGAGGGGAGGGAGGGAGGGGTAGCATGTGGGTGGTGACAATGATCTAATCACCAGTGATAACTCACTCCATTCAGATTATTTCGTTGAGAAACCAGATTGCGATTCATTCGCAAAGTCTCTCGAATAAGGATCTACTAGTGAAGAGACTTGAGAAGGAATTGAATGATGCACAACAATGTGTGAGTATTTATTACTAAGATTGACCATTTTTCTCACACCTCGCGAGCTCGAGTAAAACTTCAATGTTTTAAAGAATTTAATCCAAATCACAGAGATTTTACTGACAAACACAATCATACATACAATCTTGTATCCCATTTCAGAATCACGCTCTCAATTCTCAATTGGGAATTCTCGCGTCGAGTCCGGGAGCGAATTTAAAAAGGGATTTGAATGAAATCAAGGTGAGATATCAATAATCGACAATGTTTATGAGAATTGCCTGAATGGGGTTGATCAAGAGAAAAATGAGGAAATACTTACTTGTTCGAGTACGCGATAGACTTTACACCAAGTTTGCCTCTCAGTCTCACACAATTCCTTCTTGTCCAGAGTAGTCTTCAGCATTTCCATGATTCCTTAATTCCTCTTCATCTCAATTATCTTCCATTCTCTCCTTACCTTCCATGAATGCTTTCCTCACGAGAGTAGGACACACGTCTAGAATCATACAAGTGATCGCATAGTCAGACAATTTCTCCGGAAGCGAAGCGAATCCACTGTTCTGATCGTAGTTGTTGATTGTGAGATCGAGCGCCTTAATTATCCATTGATCATGAGCGACTATCTTGGACTTACGGCCATAGTCATATGGGAGAATTGTCTGAATACATCACTATTCGATCCGGGAACGGCAGGAATTGGAAGGGATAGTTCGTATTGAGAGAGGAGAGACTTGTAGGTCTGAAGGGAGTTGGATGATTAGTTCCTAGTCAAAAAGGGCACCTCGAATGCAGTTTCACACAATTTCACTCCCGCTTCTTCCAATCCAAATTCTTCCACGCGAGACCATGCCTGAATTCAGTTTATCATTAGAAATTGAAAACAATGTATGTACCTCCATGATCTCTGTGTGCTCCTGAGGAGTAATCGCTTGCTTGAGATAACCATTTCTCTGGATCGAAATACCCTCGATAAGGTGCTTGCGAGTCAGCTGCAGTAACTGCAAAACGCGTGTTTCCAAATCTTTATAATTTGACTGTGGAAGTGAACTAACCACTCTCCATGATCTCTCCGTCTCTTCATCCAATTCCTCCACTCCTTTCAACACTTTCTTCATTGCGGTGATCATTGCGTCTTCGAATAACTAAAATTTGATCTTCATTGTTCCCCTTGATATTATCTCTTCAATGACTCACAATGAGATGTGGTTCATAAGCATCATAGAAGAAGTGATGTGCTCCGACTTCATTGAGTACTCTCGTAAGGGAGACTATATCGTCCTTATTCTCCATTATCATTGTGATCGCAGCTTGTACTGAGGCACAATGATGTCTGCAGAGGGGAACGAGTTAGGGAACGATTATGATTACCCTAGAAGCATTGGACCGCAGGCTACCTTACGATGTCTTACGACTGTAAAATCGCTTGACGTGGATACACCTTTACGATTCATAGTAGAGCTCTTTCTCTCTCTCTGACTAATTAGCACTAGCTCTTTTTCTCCTAATCTTCTGCCATTTTCACTAGTCAGTTATTACGAATGACCAGTTTCGAGAAGGGAAAGAAGTGATTGGTCCAGACTGACTACCTCCTCCTCCTCCCACCCCCCTCACCTAAAGTAGAAATCTTCGTGCAATTCCTTGTTCCAATCCTTTACATTTTCATCGATATTCCTTCCGAATTGCCATATTGGTCGAGTGTGTTTGAATTCCGTCATAAGATGTTCGAATGTCGATTGGATCACCGTACCCTCAAATGAAATCTCTTACGAACGACTGCTAATGAATACAGAATTTCCTCTGCATTAGCAGCTCCCTAACTGTTTATTAGTGGCGAATACGTAAACAGTTAACTGCCTCTCACCTGTTTATTCATCTTATGAAGTAGAATCCAATGGGCTCTCGCAAGATGAGTCTCGTCAGCCTCCAAGTCTGAATCGCACTGGAATGAAGTATTGAGGGGGAGAATGGAATGAGTCCTTACTCTGTCGGTATCATCACTCCTCAGATCCTCTTTGATACTCGCTCCATCCTCTGAATCGATAGAGGAAGAGGCTGCATCCATTACAGTGTCCAGAGTCTCCTGGACAAGCTACAAATAGTCATTGCCAATGACTCTATTGAAATATTTGCGCGCTGATGGTAAACGATGCTACATGTAACACTAATTCAGTTCTCGAAGCACTCTAGAAGCGAAGCATATTTCGAAGGATCATTTTCAAGTAGGAAATCTTGCGAGAATCATGCTAAGAAATGAGAGAAAGAGAAGGACACTCCACCTGATGGACTCTGTATTCGTGATACATAGGATGACTAGCCATGAAGAGAGAAGAGCACTAATGGAATCTGTCGATTGAAGTCATCTGAGTGAAGGGAGAAGAAGGAGAAGGAGAGGAAAAGAGAGAGAGGAAGAGAGAGATGGGGCAATTCACCATTCCACGATATTAGTTGGCCATGCAACTGAAGAGAATTCATGAGTAGAGGACCGATGTTGACTAAATATACATTTAGAAGGGATCGAATTCGTATTTGGATATGATGCAGACAGTTTTATCACGAGATCATTTTATTGGTGTTGTTGATCAAGTGAACACCAAAGTGATCACTCCTCGTGAATGGGCCATTCACTCGATTGAACGATAGTCCATTCTCATTCTCCTATAATTAGTCCCCTATGATCAGCCCCCTTTCTCTCTCCCCTATGAATGACCCCCCTAGCAACCTTCCCTTCTCTCTTCTAGTGATTCATTCATCCTCTATCTATCTAGCTACGAGTACATTCCAAATGGTAGGTCACTCCTTGTCTTCTTTGTCTCTCTCTCTTCCCTTGCACTCTTCATCCTTCCTGACAGTGGCCACAGTTTACTCCTCGATCTCTTCTCTTCTGTTTATCAACATTCTCTCTCTTCTCTCTTCACTCTCTGATTCCCTCTTCTTCTTCTTCCCCTTATCAACTACTCTCTTCTCTGTATCTTCCATCGATTCCATTCGTCACTTCTTCATTTGGAACCACTCCCATCCCTTCTCCTTTCATGGCATCCATACACATCTCCAGAGAATCTCCAACAAGATTCTCTTCGATTGTCTCAAACACGAATCCCATTCTCACTCTCTCCAGAGATGGGCAAAATCATTCGTAGATCCATCCCAATATCTCTCTACAATTCACTATTTGTAATCATTCCTGCCAGTCGAGAGAACTCTCCTTCAATCTGGTACCAATGCAACAAACACGCAGATTTCTCTCATTGTCCAAACATCTCTGAGAACTCTCCCCCTCCTCCCCCTCCTCCTTCTCTTCCATCCCTCTTTCCACGTTTCAACCAGTCTCACAATGGCAAACTTCGTGCCTGAATTCATCCTTTTACTTCCATCAAACTGGTTCTTTCTTTTCCATTCTCTTTTCTCTTCCTACCATAAATGTACTCTTTCCCTTCAACCATTTGTCTACCTTTCCATCAATAATCCCTTCTGTGTTCCCCTCTCGCCCTCCCCCCCCCCCTTCCTTCTCTCTCTCTCGTATGACCAGTCCCTTCTTCCCTCTTGAACCCTCAGGGGCTACTTTCACCTTCCGTCTCTCTCTTTCTCTCTTTCTATGGAGACTCCACTCTAATCGTCATTCAATGACTTTCCCCATCATATTCGAACCATTTGATGACAATCTCAACTCATTTCCATCTTCTTACCTTCTTTTTGAAGAAAACCCAACCTCAGAAACGTTTCCTTTCAATCTATTCATTTATTTTCAATGCATTTTCACCATTGAAATCCTCCCATTCTGAGTCAGTGCTCGTTTATTTGTTATTTCCCTCCTCTTCTTGTTCTGGAATCCCTTCTTTTAGATGTTTCCTTCTTTTCTTCAGCAATAAACACAACAATTATGACAGCCAAAGAAGTTGACGAGTTGAAGGTGATTTATTAGTGAAATGACACTAAACAGGGAAAAATGGTGCTAAAAAGACTATTTTATTTATTTAAATAATTAAAATCATGCTACATTTACTCATTTCAGAAAGAGTTGAAGAAGAAGAATTCGGACTACGATGATCTGAAGAAAATCAATGCGCGATTGGAGAATGAGAGGTGACACTTTGTTTGATTTACTACATTCTATTCAATGTAAAACCACGCTATGATCCCTCATGATAGGAGAAGGTCCCTTAGAAAGTTGACACCTCTTAACTTCCTTCTTTCTCCGTCTGATCTTCTCTAATCCACTGTTAACGGGTCTCAGCTTATCTCTACGCAAACTCTTCTTCATTACGTCATCTTTGGCACTTTCCTAGTGAGGGTTCGAGAGGAGGAGGGGGACGGGAGGAGGGAGAGAGATGGAGAGAGGGTTAGACCGATTAACGTGTTCATTATGCAATTCATTCCTACTTTACACTCCCGATCGGGTTAGAATGAGAAGATTACTTCCACTGATACACTGAATTATCTACTGTGATACAAACGGAGCTTGTCCTGATATTGCCCCTGAAAACAACCAAGGGAAATGTATGAAACGACTCAAATTTGCCGAAAAACATTTTATAAGAAAACTTTATATTGAAAAAATGTTAATTTGCAGGGAGCAACAGCGTCGTCTTCTCGATTCGCGAGTTCCTCCTGATGTGCAGACGTTAATGGCACAGAAAAGAGAACTAACACATCAATTAGATAGAGAACAAAATGAAAAACATGAATTGTTCATGCAGGTAAGTCTTAATGATCAGAATGCAATAATGAAGAATTCGATGACCGAATAGTTACTTATTGATCGATATTGTAGATCAACTCCCTGATCGCGCAAGTTGCTGGAGCGAGCGATGGAAAGAAGGAGAAGGATGAGATTGAGAGGTTGACCAGAGAAATCATGGTGGGATTTTTGTGAAATTCCTGAAGAATCCTTAAACATTTGGTCAGAAACTGAGAAAATGATTCGTTTCAGTCGCTCGAATCTCTATTGGAAAATGAGAAGGATTCAGTGCGAAGGAAGAAGGAAGAATTAGAATTGAGTGCGGCTAAGAATGAAATCGAAGTGAGTTCATGCTTATTGATTCGTTGCTGTCAATTGAGAATAGGAGACTCGTGTGAGTTGTGTTGAATTGATTTCAATCACTTGAATTTCAGAAGAAGAAGCTCGCAAATGAAGTGGAATCACTGAAAAATAAGTTGTCAAGTGAGGTTGAGACGATGGAAAAAGAATTGAATATGAAGTCTGCCGCCCTCCAGAGTATGATGCTCGCCAAGCAAGTATGTATTATTAATTTTTATTAGTTTTTTCTTCATTAGTGATCGGAAACCCCATCGAATAGTGAATTATTTATATATTTTTTAGGAACCGAAGGATGATGGAGCAAAGAAGGAACTGGAGAGGTTGAATGAAGAAATTGTAGAGGAGAGGAGAAATGCAGAGATTCTGAAGAGAAACCACGATAATCTCGTTGCGAGGTGGGTGTTCACTATATTTAGAAGTGATGATGTGATCTAATCAAATATAAATGATTTCAGTTCCTCAAAGAGCGCACGTGATTATGAAGAGAAAGTGCAGATTCTTGAGGAGGAAATGAGGGAATTGGAGAGGAAACTCGATAATTCATTGAAGGAAACTGCGGAAACGAGGGAGAAAGTTAATGTGAGATATCTACATTTTTTTATTATATGTAATAGAGTTCAAACGCATATTCCCTCATATTCCATTGACATTTTTACCTGTACACTGCAATAACAATAACCATTTTGCTGCCTTCTTATGTCGAAAAGAGCTATGAGCTCTGGGGCTCTGGGAGTCAATTGTTTGAAATTTCTAACATCATGAATTGCAGTCATCGGACGGCTCTCGTCGTGATCTCGAAGATCGATTGAGAAGAGCAGAAGAAGAATCAGAGATGATGAAGGAAAGATTGGATAGAGAGAAAGAGAGAGGAGATGCATTAGAGAGACGATTGGAATCGACTAGTGGAGAGAAGGGAGAAGAGGTCAGATCTAATGAACAAAAAGATACTAAAATCAAGCACGTGATTAGGATTTATCCCTAAGAATTCCTACATTGACAGGTTCGATTACTCGAATCTCAATTGCGCGATGCCCGAGAGAAAGAACGAAATCTTCAGGAGAAAATGAAGGAAGTCGAGGAGAAATCGAGAAGGGTTAGTTGAAATTTCTGGTACCTGCAAATTATTAGATGCGAATAGAAAATTATACAATGATTTTCTTCAGTTATCCGAGGGATCTGCTGTAGAATTGGCCCTTCTGAAAAAGAGTTTGGAGGAAGAGAAGGAGAAGGGACGATTAGTGTAAGTTGAAGTTTCTGACAATCTTCAAAAATTATTTATTGAGCACAAAATATATTGATGTTTCAGTGCTACTCTGGAGGCGAAGTTGTTGATTGCTCACAAGGAAAGAGATGAGATCGAGAGGAGGACGAAGGATTTGGAAAAGCAGGTGAGGAACTGATGATGATCAAGTTTGCGGAAACTCAATTTTTTTAAAATTTTCCTTTTTTTTGCGTGTACTCATGTTCTCGTGATTCACTTCATTCTTTCAGCACGAAGATACTCAAAGTGAGATGAAAAGAGCTCAATCAGCAAGAGGAAATGTCCACGATGAATTGATGACTCTCGTGAAATCACTTCAAGAATCGAGACAACACAATGAGTGAGTTAAGAAAGATTATGTACGGATTAATCTTTAGATTCCTAAATGGGTTGACCCGGATGGAGCTCTCTATTGTCTTTCTTATCAGTGTCTTTAGCAACCATAACGGGGAGGGGTACGAAACAATGTGAGGGTTTCGCAAGCGGATTGAGAGTTAGGAAGAGATCAGCAACGATTCCAATTGAATACGGGAATCATGAAATAAAATATCAAAGATAATAATAATGTATTTGTCAGGGAGCTCTCAAATGAGAATGCACAATTGATGAAGGAATTGAATGAATCGAGAGAAGAAAATGAACAAATGCATGAAGAAATGAGAGCGAGAGAAGATGAGATTGGAGAATGGAAGGAGAGAAGTCATAGGTAAGTATGAATTTTCAATCATTTCAAATCGGAGTAAAATTCAGTAAAACATATTTTGCCAAATCGAGCTATTTCAGGGCTTTCTTGTCCCGAAAATTAAAGTTCCGTGAAATAATGCGAAATTGCAAATACAATTGATTGAGATGAATTTCAAGGGCAGAGACATCCACTTCGACTCTTTCATCTTCACTCGAAGAGGAGAAAATGCAGTTGAAGAATGAGAATGAACGATTGAAGAAGAAGTACGAAGAACTACTCAATGAAGCTGAGATCAGTCAGAAGGCTATCGAAGAGTTGGAAGGTTAGTACATTTCGTCAATAATCTTGGACATGACATATTCTTGTATTGCATCTCGTACGGTTAATCCTACAAATTCTCTAGAATGGACTTAGACATTGCAGACGAGAAGCAGTCTCTGTTCGATGCTTCTCGTAAGAAAGAAGAGAGAATGGAAGGAGAAATCGAGAGGGCCATTGCTGATACAACCACTGCGAGGGCTGAGGTACGTTTCTACCATATATTATCGAGAAAAAACTGTATTGTCCACGAATTTTTCCGAAAGTCAGAATTAAAATAATGGAAATCTCCGTCAGATGACAAAGATGGGTCTCCGACTGAAGGATCTCGAAGCAGAATCACGTAAACACGAAGGAAGAGCAGAAGAACTTCAGAGGAGGATTGACTCCATTCTGGATGTTAGTTTGCAATATCAAACCTCATGATCATTCGATCGATCGATAATTGATCGATTCTACCGTAACCGTCTCTTCCTTTCAGGACTCAGAGAAGACCGCGGGAGTGCAGGCATTGGAAGCGGCTGAGAAAGCAACGAAGATGAAAGAAGCTGAAGAATTCTCAAGAAAGATAAAGAAACAATTGGAAGAATTAGAGAAGGAAAACACCGTAAGAGATTTGATTCTTCATGTTTTGAATACCTCTAAAAGTCGAATGAGTCAACCCCTTTTTTCCAGGAGAGATTGGCTGAAAAGGAGGAAGTTCACAGAGGAAACGTACAGAAACTCAGCGAACAAGTCAGTTTTAGCTATGTTATTCTTCCTTCTTTCGATCAGATTTCCTCTATCTTTAGATTCTAACCTTCCTTCTCATTCTATCAGTAAGTAGTCTAGTCAAAGCACTTCATCTTTCCTATTCCCATTTCTTTTCAGTTTGAGGCGAGTTATCCAGGTATTATGACTGTTGTACCCCCAAGTGATCTTTGATCTCTTTGTTCGTTCTGTTGTGTGACTCTGTGATTGGTCATGGATCTCAATCACTGTTCTCTTTTCAAGTATTTGTTTCAGATAACCGATCTTCAATCGAAACTCTCCACTTCCTCTTCTCTCCTCATCGAATCTGAATTGAATCTCAAACGAATGCACACGGAATTGGAAGAGTTGAGGAGGAAAGATGTAGAGAGGACCAAGAATGAAATGCAGGTAGGAGGAATCCATTCAGGTTCATGTAATCATCCTTGATTGCAGACTTCATCGCATGCTTCTGAAGCCGATCGATTGAGGGAGAAAGCAGAAAAGGAGAAGGGAGAACTCGAGAGAGAGATTGAATTGTTAGTTCAATTACTTCCGCCTCACTTTACTGTAATATTCAATTCAGATTCGCTGTTGAGAAGGCTGGTCACGAGAGGGAATTGATAGAAATGAAGATGGAAATGGAGAAATTGAAGTCTGAATTGGAAGTGGAGAAGAATCGACCCAACCATGAGTCAGTTCGGAAATGTTTTTTCATAAGCTATTTTTTGAGGTTTTTACATTGAAAATGTTCAGGCCGGAGCTGTATCGGTTGAAGGAACTTCTTATTTTGGAGACTGCTGCGAAGGAAAGAATTGAAAGGGAGAAGGAGAATGTAAAGAAAGAGCTGGATGAAGAGAGGAGGAGGCCCAATCAAGAGTGAGCCGATTTACTTTTCGCTCAGAATACTTTGAATTATTGCTATCTTGTTCCACAAAATAAATATTCTTCTCTTACAGAGCGGAGACTCTGCGATTGAAGGAAGCATTGATAGCTGAGGGAGCAGCGAAGGAGAGATTGGAGAAGGAATCAAGAGAATTGAAGATGGAATTGGAAGATGAGAGGAGGAAACCCAATCATGAGTGAGTGAATCTGAAATATTTTTTCAAATATTTTTTATATTTTGCATTGAACGGGAATGGCTTTTTGAACATGACTTGTGTTTTCCATCAGTGATTAGCCAAAACTATAAATCCTTTTGCAGACCGGAGTTACATCGACTGAAGGAAACTCTGATCCTCGAGACTGCAGCCAAGGAAAGAATTGAGAAGGAATCGAGAGAGTTGAAGAATGAATTGGAAGAGGAGAGGAGGAAACCGAACCATGAGTGAGCTAAATATTTTCCAATGATTTCCATTTCGTACATCCAGGAATCTATCCTTTTGGACTCTACGTTAAACGCTAATAGAATTTTATGTATAATTAATTAACTTAACAGGCCGGAACTCCATCGTCTGAAGGAACTTCTCGTTGTGGAGACTGTAGCCAAAGAGAAAATCGAGAGAGAAGCGAGGGAAGTGAAGAAAGAACTGGAAGAGGAAAGGAGGAAGCACAATCTACAGTATGTTTCACTCCTGGAATCAAGTTTATCATACATTTTGTGCCTATTTCAAGGGTCGTTTGTCTTTTGCTTCTTTGATTTGCATTCCCTCGATAGAACCCCCTTGGTTACAGGCCTGAATTGAATCGTCTGCAAGATCTTCTCAAGGCAGAATCGACAGCGAGAGAAAGATTGGAAATGGAGAAGAGAGAAATTGAAGAGGAAATGAAGAAAAACGTCGTGCACAGGTCGGTCGATATTCAATTGACCTTTACTGTTTGTCACTACCAATTGAAGCTGTCCTCAGAGTCCAGTCAAACTAAAAAATTACAGTGTTTTCGGATACTTCTGGTCACCGGCTGAAAACAAATATTGAATTCAAATAATTTGTATTGCAGTAATCACGTGGAGAATGGTCATTCCTCTCCCGTTGCTCCACCTCGAAAAGGAAAGGATTCTCATTCTTCATCCGTCTCATCAACCATCTCGGAGAACATTGATCCATCTAGTCAAACACCCGCAGATCGAGTGAAACATCTGGAGAACCAAGTTGCTAAGTCAGTATATTTCTCATTATCAGTATTCCGCACCTTGGAATTGTTTCTTCTTTCTCATGCAACCTTCTTTTTCTCAATTGAAAATGTGAACAGCAAACTTTCCCAGGCAGCTGATTACTAATTAGATCCCCCTATCTCGGCCTTCTCTGACCTTAGATCTCTTCCACCTCCCTCTCTCCACCTTCCCTTTATCCCTCCCGCATTACATAAGCCCTTCATCCTTTTGTGATAGGAACGATGGCCTATTGAATAGAGGATCATTTCCTTCCTCTGATTCATCTCGTTTATGAGTTCTGACTCAAATAATGGATCCGAGGGGTGAATAAGGAGGGCCGAAGGGATTGCTAAAGGGAGAAGCCGCAAGTATCTGAGAATGGAAGGAGTAGGTCAGAAGGGAAAGAGAAGGAGGTGATAGGGGAGAGAGATTGAGAGGAAGGGAGTCAAGCCTCTCCCTCTTAGATCATGCCGCGTAGTGCAAACTGAAACCCGATAGGAAAGATTCTTGATAGACGGAAGAGATTTACTCTAGCAACGGAAAGAATGACGTAGAATGAAAGAGAAGAGAAGGGTCGTGACCTCTTGAAAGGATAAGGAGATAAGGAGATGGGATACGGTGGAATGAATAATTTACAACCTGATTAATATTTGGAATTGCAGGAAAGATCGGATAATCGGCGTACTCAGAAGGAAGCTTCATCAGCAGCAATTGGCTCTTCTTTAATCTATTTATTCACTTTTGTTTTAGTCTATACTTAATCCATGTCTCGAAGTGCCTTTACCATCCCTTTATTGTGATACAAACCCCGTACATACCTATTTCCATCGCTCACTTACTTCAACCAATAGTCCATACAACGAGTTACCAGGGAGAGAGAGTGTGTATCAATAGAGTAATCAATTATTCCCCCATTTCACCCCTGTTCCATCGTATACAATGTTCTTGCCGTATTAACAACGTTTACAAATCAGAAATAAATTTCGTTTTTGTTCTACGCCAACCGTATCTACACCGCAAAGAGTGCAGAAGAATCATTCGAAGATTTCCGAAGAAGAAGCTGACGAAAGTACAGTTGATAGGGAAATAAAATAACTAATTTCGAATGGATGATTACCAACCTCCATCGTTGGAAATATGCACAAATTAATGCCATTAAAAATATACAAAATGACTTTTGTAGTGAGAAGGTAGGTGCCCCTGTTGATCGTCGTACATATTCTACATTCGCAACTCCATTCTCTCTCATCTCTAGATACTAAATGATTGATTACTTCCTTCGATCCCTGATTCTGATGTCTATGGATGGAATATAATTGGATCCCCTCCTTTCTCTCTCATCTACCCCTTCCCTCTTCTTCCCCTTCGACGTGAGGCTCACCTTCCCTCTTTATTTGCTCTCTCCTACGAAAAGGAAGAGACAATGGGCAATGAGAGAGAAGAGAGAAAGAGAGAATGATGAGAGAGTGTGGGATAGGAAGAGAGTGGGTAGAGAGATGAGGATAGAGAGTACGGTAGACTGAGAGGATGAAGGTAGGGGATAGAGAGAAGGAGAGAAAGGAGATCGAATCGGGACTAGAAGTTTCCCCCCTTGGGAAGGAAGTGCAAGAGAGAGAAGAGGGATACTGTAGGAGAAGAGAGAGAGAGAGGAAGAATAGAGCAATGAAAGAGTTTATGATAAAGTGCATCATGATTACGGTAGGAATGATGAATAGAGAACAATTGAAGATAGAATCGACAATACTAAGAGTGGAGCGAACCTATAATAATTATCAAACTGTTCAATTGATTCATTGAAGAATAACCTCTATTTGATTTCTTAAAATTTCCAAAATTGCTTAAAATTTGAATGCCACAAGAATGTTCAATGGCCAAATTACAAAATTAGAATCTTAGAAGCTCATCATTTCATCATTGCGCACAATGATCTGACATTTAATTTTCCTATCAGTTATTTAATGATTGAAATGGATAAGATGAAGTTTGCTACTATCTCCTACATACAAAAGTCAATCATTGCAAAGCATCAGAGTAGGAATCATAGAAGACAAACGAAGCGAATAGAATTGCATGACAAGATAGTAGGGAATGGAAGAGAGTAGTGATCTCCTAGGAGGATGAAGGGGACTGAGACTGAGTCTCCGCTTGTCTCGTGTATGTCTTTCCCCCCTTCGCCCCTCCCAATCTGCTACTATTTTACAAATATTTGATTTCGTTTTCCTCGGCTGGAGAAACACAAATAGGAAGAGGAGGCAGCAAACACTCTCGTGTATCCACTGACAAGGAGAAGGAGAGACCGAAAGGGAGAATGGACTCCCTTCGAAGGGAGGTCTTGTCTCTCCTTCTTAGTCCTTCTGAAGTTACTCCATTCGTTCTACCATTTCAATTGTTTCCGATCGGAAGATCGATGACTCTTCTCTTTCCTCTTCTTCTTCCTTTGATCTCTTTTCCTCGAGGGAAATTCCCATATTTCGCAGTGATTACTCTTCTCATTCTCTTCACTTCTCATTTACACTCGTAATTCGGCTCATTTCTCACTTGAAAAGTTCGCACACTCGGAAATCCGCCCTTTTCTTCCCTTTTCTCTTCCCTTTCTTCTTCTCAAGGTGATTTCGTCTCCTATTCTTCCCACCTTTTTCAACACTCTCATAACCCATTTGGAATGATCGAGAGAAATTCCAAGCGAGACTATTATATTCAAGATTTACGCAAACATTTTACAAAACAATGGGTAACCTAATAAATCCCCTGTTGATCGGTCAGTCTCTCTCTCATTCATTCCATTGTTACCATACACATTGTCTCATTGGGTGCAGTCCTGACCCTATTCAGATCTTTTTCCGAAAGAGGAAGATGAAAGAAGAAGTTTGAAGTGGCCAACTCACTCAATACGTAACGGGGAGTGTAGAGAGGGGATAGGACACGAGTTGCGTGTACAGACGAGATCATTCTCACCTCATTGGATTATTATTCTCTTTTCGGAAGGAGAACTACTATAATCCCCTACTTTCTCACTTCATCTCCTTCATCTCTTTCTCTTCACAGCTCCTCTTCAATTATGACTACTTTGCAGCCGATTCTCATATTACCTCCTTCTTCCTCCCATCCAATCCACTTTTCACCGTATGAAATGGCATATTCGACTCTCCGTCGATCTCTTCCCTTCTCTTCCTTCACTCAAATATTTGCGATCGGAAGAAGAATAGAGAGAGGGAAGAAGACGAAGGTAGAGAATGAGTAACGGAGTCGAGTCAATGGAGATGGTCTGAGGAATAGAAAGAGAGAGAGGAGGAGGAAGGGTACGGTAAGATGAGAATATGGGGTCATGTTGGTAGACTGAGTATGTCAAGAGGATGTTGTGGTGTGAGAATGACACTTGTGGATGAAGAGAGAGAGGTGTGATCTCCTAGTTGAAGATAGAGGGATAAGTATGTTTCGTGTCACTTCATCGTGAGAAGCTACGAAGAGAATCATCAACTATCTTTTATCCTTTTTGATACGGAAATAACGATAAATATTCTATTAAAACATCTGGGAACAATTGAAGAAAAAACATCGAATCGATTGAAGAGGAAAGATAAGGGAGGATTGTCTTCAGTTATTAAAAGGTGTGTATTATGACTAGAAATGGAAAGAGATACAATCGATCGAAGTTATTGATTTGATTGAATGGCAATGAAGATTTGATAGGAGATGAGAAAGGGTAAAATGCTCGATTTGATTATGGTTCATATGATGAGTTGAATGAATAGACCGGCAAAGGAAGGGTAGATCACTATAGGATCGGATACGGTAAGAGAGAAACAACGAGGTATTTACAAACAATCGAATGAGAGGAAGGAAGAGGCACTTGATTACTTGATTGGAACGAATACCCGATTAGACATCGATGGAAGAAGAAGAGTCATTAGACTTGAGAAAATAGAGGAAGATCACAAATTAGCCCCGTCATGAGGGTTTGACGAACTGAAATATCGAATGATAATCTTTCTGATGCAGGAATCAGATATATTATGGATCTCCTATGAAGGCAACTTACCTATAAAGAGTAGATGCATTGTAGGCAGAGTAATCTTGTGCGTACCCATAATAATTGATGGCATCGAACTGAAAAGTTATCATTTCATTATGGAGCAGACTGGATTTTCTCATTTTCATCTAGGGAATCTGCTTTACAACAAACCTTTGTATTCGGATCGATGAGTTGGTTGAAATTAGTGAGTGCGGGGAGGGAATTGAAGGTGAAATCATTCGGATTATACGGCATCGCAGCGTATTGATTAGCCATCTGAAGAGAATGAAGATGAATTCCCTTGTTCCCTTACCATTCTCATCCCCTCTCCCTTCCTTCCTATTGATAGTGTGAATGGAAGGGGTAGGTGCTACTTCCTTCCTTCCGGCTGAGTCTGTCACGATGGACCCACTAATGGAGAGGGGGGATACTTGACCACTCCATACCACCTATCCGTGTCCTCTAACCCATTGTCATTCTACTCACAGCAGCTTGATTGGATAGTGATCCGACTCCAGTGATGACACTCGTTGGAAGGGAAGTCGTTGCGGATGTTGAGGAGAGTTGAAGGGACGGAATCGATTGGACGATAGATGAAGACTTGTCCTTACGAATCTGCAATGATACAACTAATGATCATCCATATCGATATTCCCCTGACTCTCCGATAGAGTACTCACCACAGAAGATTCGATAGGAATGGTCTTCTCATCAATCTTCGATTCAGTAAGGGACGATAGGTTGACATTACTGAGTAGAGATCCAACACTCATATTGGATACTGATTCATCCTTCACAGGGAATCCTCCCATTCCATCGAATTCCTCTTTGACAACGAATGATCCCATCGATCCACCTCCTCCTCCATTGGTATTCCCCAATCCATCAGAGGAGATAGCTGATTGCTTCTTCTGAAAAGGATGGAATGAATGAATAATCCCAAGGAGGGCCAAGGAAGATCTTCGATTGATCTCACTCGTACCTTCTTGGACCGAGTCGAATCCCTTTCTCCTCGTTCTCTCACTTTAAATCTCTTCTGTCTCCTCAGATAACATCCATTCTCGAACATATTTCCACATAGAGAATGAAGTGTCCAAAATGATCCCTTGCCCGGTTTATCCGGTGTACGAGGAACCTTCACGAAGCAATCATTGAATGACAATGAATGACGAATTGAATTCTGCCATCTGTAAATGATGTCGTTAGTATGGGAGATTCAGTTGATGTGTAATAGTTCGAAGACGAATTAGGTTCAACAACTGACCCCCTGCCGCACCTTTGCTGATTCTGCCGATAGTACGGAAATTGAGTCATGATCCATGTATAGATCTCATTCAGAGTCATCATATGGGTTTCACTCCTTTGAATTGCCATCGTAATCAATGAGATATACGAGAAAGGAGGCTTCGAACTACCGTAGTTCCCATTGTGGATCTTGGCCTGAATGGTAGACAAGGTAATTGTATTGATTGGCTCATCGAGAGGGAAGATAAGTACTCACTAATTCTGCTTCGGGGACCATTTGACCCTGTCCAGCAGAAGAATTCGATGATGATCGTGCAATGGGAGTTCGTGATGGAGGGGAAGATGAAGAGGAAGGAACATTAGAGGGGGTAGAAGAGAGAACGACTGATGAAGATGAGACTGATGGTCGAGTCAATGGAGATATTGATGATGTTGTCATCGAGAACGAATACGGATTCGTCATTTGATTCTGAATGAAGAATGGATTAGTATAGCTGCCCTCCCTTAGCCACTCTCCTATAGAATATTTAATAAGGCTACGTTCAATATGGATATCCGTGTGAAGTATACCTGATAGGAAGTGGCTGCATAATAGGGAAGACTCGATAGAGTAGCTGCATTCGTACCATAAGTACTGTAGTATCCACCAAGATTCCCATAGGCTGAGGAGAGACTATTAGCGTACTCTTGAGTAGCAGCAGACATTCCCTGAAGAGAAAGAGATTGACTTGGTGATTATTGATCCCCTCTATTTCACAATGAAGACTGGTTTTTCTCTTCTTTACCTCAGCTGAGGGAGTTCCCGAGAAGAGAGATGGAATCTCTAGAGATGCTGTTGGAGTTGATGAGACATTGGATGTGGTCGATGCCACTTGCATCTGAAGGAGAGGACTTCATCGATTAGGGAGAGGGGAGAGGGAAGGGAAGGGAAGG
The DNA here is from genome assembly GCA_000180635.4 of Pristionchus pacificus. Classification (NCBI taxonomy): domain Eukaryota; kingdom Metazoa; phylum Nematoda; class Chromadorea; order Rhabditida; family Neodiplogasteridae; genus Pristionchus; species Pristionchus pacificus. The sequence continues at coordinate 12,640,881 of CM026575.1, forward strand.
GGGGAATCCCCCTCAGAAGGAAAGGTTCACGTCACAATTGGAACAACAAACACACTCGCGATGTGCAAATGTTTAGCAGAAACAAATATTGAGAAAAGGAAAGAGATAACAGAGAGCAAGTGTACTCAATTGCAAACAAGTGACCGAGGGCATGATCAGCGACCGAATTAGATCGATTAGAAGGAACTACCGTATCCTTCCCGGAAGTAGATACTGTAGTCAGGATAAGGGATCATCGAAACAATGAGGATACGGTAATCAATAGAATCGGCTCGGGATGAAGAAGCTTTTAGTGAAAGCGTTTCTGCGCTTTTTGTTTTCGACAAAAAACTCGTGATTGTGAAATTGCTTCTCTTTCTCGATTCGATCGATCGTCAAGAAGGGAAATTCGGGATCAATCGATTGGGATTATTTACCGTATCCCCTTGAGATAGAGTAATTGACTTGTAAGGGAAGTGAAGGAAGAAGGAAAGAGGACTCTTTCGAGACACTGAACGGCACCAAGAAATGAGTAAATAGGCAGTGAAACTGTGAGAGAATTCCGAGATGGAAGAGAGGGCGGAGGAGAGATGCTCTCGAGGGGAGGAGAGAGCGGGAGGGGAGGTGGGAGAGAGCGGAGGTGGGAGGAGAGAGAGGGAGAGATCACCGTAGCGAGAAGGCTCCTCTACCTCTGAACAAATAGTGGGGAACGAAGAGGAATCGAAGGGAGAAGGGGGAGGGACTAAAGGGAGGAGAAGAAGAACGATGATTGGTTGAGAGTGGGGAAAGGGGCGGAGTCAAGGAGAAAGGGAGGATGGAGGATACGAGTAGATAGGACTATTGAAATCATTATGAATTGAGGATATGAGGACAAGAATGGAAAGTAGATCAAGAGAGTTTAATGGAGTATCAAGAGGAGTACTTGGAATGGAGAAGGGATGAGAGAGAGAGAGAGTGGTGAGTATTGGAATGGTACGGTCAGAGATGCAGGTTATCACTTGTTGTGATAACAGTATGATATCATTAATCTGTTCCGGTTGTTTTCATCATTCCACCCTTCATTTCTATGCCCTGGGGGCACTATGGTCACTCGTGGTCGAAAGAGAAGAAGAACGTGAACTCTCGTGGAATACAAATATTTGCCAAAGATGGTTAGAGGCTAAGAGAAAGAAGGAAGGAAAGTGAGAAGACTGACAGACAAAAAAGGAATGAATGAGAAGAAATAAAGAATGAATGAGACCACCCAGAATAAGAATGGAGATTGGTCCAAGACGGGGATGATTACAATAGTGATAAGCATGAATATATCACTGATAAAGAAGAGATGAATAAGAAGGACGATTTGACATGAAGTAAACAGAGCTATGAATTTGCAGGAAAATAGGTAGAATGGGTGCGTGGACTACAGTAGATGTGGAATGGACTAGAAGGGGTGACTGTCCCTTCTTCCCCTCTCTCTTCCCCTCCATTCTATCCTCACTTCTCTTCTCTTCTCTTCTCTATCGATGGGAATCGGAAGAAGGATCACATTGAATCACAAAAGTGAAGAGATCCAATGGAATTGGAAGGGATGAGTAGGAGGAAGAAGAGACTCCATTGTTTCAAGGGGCATCGAGGTATCGGCCTGTGATGAACCAATTCATCGATGTCCATTCATCTGAGGAATATCAAGAAGAAGATGATGATCGTACAGTGAGGGTGGTCATTCTGTCTACGAGTAAAAATGATTCGAATGGCACTGCAGCAAAATAGGGTGTAAATGTGAGTGAAATGGATGAGTGACGATTGAGTCAGAGAGTGAATGGAAGAAGATGATGATATGAGGAAGATTCTGATATAAACTGGTATGATAATGGTGGAAATGGTGGATCTATTGTGAGAGAGAGAGAGAGCAAGGAAGAAGAGAGGAAGAATGGGAAGTCTTCCTTTCTCTCTCTCTCTCTCCCTCCTCCTCTCCTCCCTCCTCCTCTCCTCCCTCCTCCCTACTCCTCTCTCCCTCTCATTTCGCTCGTACCAGAATCTCTTCGAAATTGAGACCTCAAGAGGGATTCATTCTCCATTTCGCATAGACATGAGAGACCACTCGTCTTCCTTCTCATTCCCATACCAAAATGAGCGAAACTAGAAACAAAATGTGGAGATTGTTGGATTCAATACATGGATCACTGCAGAAATAATCGCGGTTGCACTTCGACTGAAGAGAAGTCAAGTTGGAGATAATGGATTCCATTATTGAGATTGATCTCAGAGTATCGACCTACATGAATAACATCCAGAAGGAATGATTGGAAAGAGAAGAATGGTAGGAGAATGGGAAGAGACATCCAGAGGGGATGGAGAGAAAGGTGGCAATAGATAGAGATGTGAGTGGATCAGAGGAGAAGCAGTATAAAATTAAGGTAAAAAAGTGTGATGAAAAAACTGAATATAAGTTTAGATAATAATCGAAATAAAGAATGAGCTGGTGGTTAGTTGAACGTTGAGGAATCCAGTCTGAATCCGAGAACGAGAGACAGTGAGGACGTAGAGAGAGAGAAAGGGGTGGAAGAGGGCAAGAAGCGGAAGTCTATCTAGAAGAAAGAAGAGACCGGTATGATGAAGATGGAGAGAAGTGAAGAGAGAATTGATAAGAGAGAGAGGTCCAATCGATAGACTGAGAGAGAGAGGTATTCACTGTACTTGAATGAGAGATAAGAGGAATCAGCTGATAGAAAGGAAGAGATGACGATAGGAATCAGTGAGGTTATGAATTGATGAAGTTGAGAGAACAATGGATTAAAGTAGCTATTTATTACGATATTCTTCATAGCAATGACATCACCGATACGAAAATACAATGAGTGAGGTCGAAGAAAGAACGGAAACTTATGACAAGAATAGAAAAAGTGTACAAACAGTTCGATCACTGTCTATGGCAATCCGAGGATAAATAAAATGCAAAAAGTGAGAATACAATTCAACCGGTTTCTATGCGAGATTTCTGATACGGCACGGAATCCGTGATGGGAGAACAATAAATGAATATTACTTAGGGTTGGACTTTAGATAATTATTTTTTGGAAAATCAGTCCTCAATGTCAAGGGAATAGTAAATCTCGAAATTTTATTTTCTGAGACTGTTCATATACCTTGATCGCCGGAGAAAATCGAAAGACTTATTTGAAATTTTCAGCAGAAAAAAATCCAACCCTAACAATAAGATAGGTACTATCTAGATTTGACCGATAGATTTGACAATGAAAACAAAATAAATTTCTTCACAATGTTCCGGAGAATTGGGAGAGTTCCTTGGGAGTGGAGAACTCTTGAGCATTCGTTGATCTGGAAAAATCGATTATGAAATAATTTCTTCACGAGATCGAAGTTCGAACATGCATATAACCTGAATAATAACTTACCCATATAGATTCATGTTGTTGTAGGCTGAGTAGTCGTAGTACGCCGAAGGATCGAACTGAAGAAGAGAATTGAATCTATGAATCTTTGATCCTTGAAAAGTGAAAGACTAGTTTCCACTTACTCGAATAGTGGATTCAGTGAGAGGGGCGAACGAAGGGAGAGGTTGAATTGCATTGAATGAAGAGAAGTCACCATAGGGCATTGAATACTGACTCTGATGTGGATTGATCTCACTTCGTCCATTAGACTGTGACCATTCATTGTTTATTCTCTCACTAGGTGATACTTCCTTCCGGTTGGTAATATTCTATCCCTCTAATGGACTCATTGGGCAATCGTACCCTTCCTTATTCTCTTACCACCTATTGTCATTCAGTGACAGACGGATACTGTTGAAGGAAGAGAGAGAGACTGACCGTTGGTTGAGAGGAGAGAGAAGAGACTTCAGTGATCACACTCGTTGGAAGACCAGGCATTGAAGATGAAGAAGGTAATTGAAGGGACATGGACTGATTCAGAAGCGACTGATTCATTAACGTCTTTGTTGGTGATGACTGAAAGAGAATCGATGACTTTTGGAAATTATTTGTAATTATTTCACCTTGGGAGTCTTCTTCTTCGATGGTTTGTGCATTGTGAGTGAAGATAGACCAGCATTAGTGAGTAGATCTCCAACTGATTGCAGTGGAGGTGGAGGAGAAGGGTCCATCAATTCCTCCTTTACTTCTTGGAGGAGACCATTTAGCGATGAGGACTGTTGCTTCTAAAAGATTCTCAATTGAATGCCAATGTTTATTACAACATTCTATGTACCTTCTTAGCCCTCGACGGATCTCTCACTCGTTCCTTCAATTTGAATCTCTTTGGTCTTCTTTGATAGCATCCATTGGGGAACATATTTCCACTATCGGGATGTAGTGTCCAATACGCGCCCTTTCCCGGTTTATCCGCTGTTCGATTCACTCGAATGAAACAATCATTGTACGAGAGAGAATGACGAATCGAGTTCTGCCAGCTGAGAAAAAGATGAATTTATAGACTAAATGATGAAGGGATAGTGTACCTCTTGGTATTCTTCCTGTAGTGAGGAAATCGGTCGATAATCCATTGATAGATCTCATTGAGAGTCATCTTCTGTGTTTCACTCCTTTGAATGGCCATTGTGATCAGTGAAATATATGAATAAGAAGGCTTCGCTCCACCGTATGTTCCAGTCTCAATCTTGATCTGAAGAATATCGATTGAATTGCATAAAGGGGATAGGTCACTCACAATTTCTGATTCGGGAATCACAGGATCATCGGGTGAATTTACGGAAGTTGGTGGAGTGGGAAGAATAGAAGTAGGAAGGGACTGAGTGGTGTCTGAGGTAACTGTAGATGGAAGAAGTGGAGAAGATGAAGTAGTTGGGAGGGAATATTGATAAGTATTAGAGGGCATCTGACTCTGCAATGATTATCAACTCATTGACTGATATGGTCGAATTGATCACCTGATACGACGTTGAGTTATAATAATGGAGAGTGGAAAGGGAGGCATTAGGGTAGTTGTAGTATCCATATGCGAGATTAGAAGCGTAGTCTTGAGGAGTCGAAGTCATTCCCTGAGTAAAGATGATTACGAAATTGAAGAGGTGTTTTCAGTGAGGGATGAGGGATGACGAATCGAACCTCAGTCGATATTGTGGATTGGAAGAGAGATGGAACCTGATTGAAGGCTGAACTACTTGATGTTGAGAGTGAATTCGATCCCTGGAAGAAAGTTATGCAATGAGCAACGGAATGGAATAGTAATAATACCTGTGATTGGGGAGTCTGGAATAGAGAGGGAAGGGAACCATTAGGAGGTGTGGATGGAATCTCAGAAGGAAGTGAAGTAGAAGGAAGAGATGTCATCTGTAGTGAAGGAAGAGGTCATTGATGAGTGCGGTAGAATGAATCCCTTTCTCACACGTATGTTCATCATTCATCATCATCATTGGAACAGCAAACAAGACTGTGCAAATGTTGACCATATACAAATACAACGGAAATGATCGTAGACGGATGACACTAAAGTTCAACTTCTAGACATTGTGCGAATCAATGATGAATTCATTAGTAATTTGCAAATGATACGATTTAATTGATGATTTTCAGATTACGGTATTGAAGGAGTCTAGAGCGATTCCTTGCAAAGTAGAAAAAAGTAAGCAAATTACGGTATTTTCGGGACTAAGGATGGAATTACGAATCAATCGATAGGTTGTGCTTTTCGCAGACTTAGCAGAAGAAATAGGGGTATCTTAGAGGAAGAAGAAGAGAGAGAGAGAGATCACCGTGCTGTGAGAGAGAATCGTCTATGCAAACAAGAGAGGAGGAGAGAAGGTGGGCGGAGAGATGGAGGTGAAGGGGAGGAGAGTGGAGGGAGAGGGGAGGTGGGAGGGGAGGGGAGGGGAGAGGGCCTCAGGGGTCAGGCACTTATCAATATGTCCCTCCTTTCATCTCATATTCCCTCATTTCATTACCTTTTCGGGTAAGCTACATTGATAGTAGGCAGGAATAATACTGTATTGTTCGGCAGATGTACCGTAGTCTTCAGCTGTCAGCATTTCTTCATTCCACTTCTCGGAAAAAAGATTCATCTCGAGAATGCTGTTTTCTGTTCATTTTTTTAAGTTCATTTTGAATGCAATATCAATGAAACTCATGTACGATATAATTCAGACAGAGGAAGTGATACAATCTCAGACTCGAGCTTCACCTAAAGTATCCAGAGGGAAGAGGAAGTGTAAATGGTGAATAGAAGTATGAATGAAGGGACGAACCAGAGGGATAATGGTGGAAAGTGGTCATCCAATGGAAGGAATGACCTCTAAGGGACCAATTCGAGTATTCCTATCACATCCATTGTCTCATTTGTTTGACTTATCAATATCCCACCTCCTCAGTCTCCTCTTCTAACTTCTCACCTTCTTCTTCACACTTCTTACGCAAGTTCTCCCATGGGAAGGGGAAGTTCTTATCCCTTCCTCATCCCTAATCAGTCCCTCCTCCCCATCTCCCTTCTCTCAATCGGATGGATTACACCATCCAGTCGAGTGTCACTTCCTCTATTACGAGTCCTTCCATGTCTGAATGAAGTTCTCTTCCCTCTTGATGGCCATTCATAGTTGACCTCTCTCCTATCACCTTCTCTCTTATCGAAGTATCAGTCTATGAAGAGTGAGAAGAGATGAGATGAAGAATGAAGAGAGTGAAGAGTATGTGAAGAGTAAGAGGAAGAAGCAGTAGAAGGGGTAGGAAAGGGGGAATCGGTATGTAAAGGGGGAAATAACTGGATGAAGTGGACGTACTCAATGAAGAGAAGTGAGTGAGATCCAATTCCTAGTGAAGAGATCAAAGAAGAGAAGGGGAAGAGGTCAGACGATGATCAGGTGAACAAACGAAGAAGAGGGTCAGAAGATCTCTCTCGATCGAATAATCTCGAGATGGTTAGAGAGAATGAGAGAGTAGGCACAAGGAAGAGAGTGAGAGAAGGAAGAGAATCCGGATATGGGAAAGAAGGACTGATGATAAGCTTGCTCATATGGGAAATTGATTTGACCTCGGGGGAAGAGTTAGGATCGAATAAATTAGAGGGAACTTCATCCAGTAGATAATCTCTGTTATCACCAGAGATATCATAACTTGTAGAATCATGATGATGTGTGCTCCTATGATGGGTCGTGAATGTGGATGGGAACGGATGAAATAGATAGATAGAATGGGAGGGAAATGATAAGAGTGAAGAAGAGTGAGTCATTCTGTTCCTTCCATTGGAAAGAGTCAATGAGGGAGAACTGAATTGAATACTGAACGAGTCAAGTGGATGAATCAGTTTATAGAGAAACTGAGGATTCCATCACAAATTAAAACGGTAAAATGTCAATAAATAACATGATAACGAAAGAAAACTTTGAAAAGGAATCTTCAAAGTGAGATTAGAACAAATTTGCATTTTGTACAATTTTACACAGAAAAAGTGTATTCGTGAATATTTAACGCGGATTGAAGGAGGAAATGGAAAAAGGACAATGGATAAACAGTGGATACATGGACAGAAACGAAATAGAAAGAGAGAGAGGAAAGAAAAGAAGACGAAGCCATTTTGAGGATCGATCAATGGAAAATAATGATGATAGTTGGAAGAGAGAGAAAGAGGGAACATTTGAATATTACGAGATGGGTCCTTTCCCCTCTCTTTAAAGTGAATATGAACGGTAGGAATGAAAGGGACGAGTTTGAATGTGAAGATTCGTGCCCTTTATAGTTATGACTCGATGGAACCATCTCTGTCTCTCCTTCTTTCCCTACTTTTGATTTAAATGTTTGAGAGATAAGTGATGTATTTTGCAGATTAACAGATTTGTCTTGGATTTTTTCACTTCCACATTTAGTTTCTTGTTGTCTTTCCGAGAATGATATTGCATTTGGTTCATGAAAAGATGTTCTAGCTAGAGATAAGCTTGCCGAATTCATAGATAGAGAGGATAAATTAAAATAAATACAATTTCTCTAATAGTATGTAGGACCGTCTACAGTATGCCTCACGAATTATTAAAAAAAGCACTTGTCGATGTTCATTCAAGACCGGGCTACTGTAATATTCTGTGTTTTCTAAATAGCGTTTGAATTTTTGGCGACCCATTTTGTGTACTCGGTTTGAACGAGCTGTTTTAAAATAATGTTCTTAAAATTTGTATCGTTTCTCTATTTGAAGATAATTTGCAATTGTTCAGATGGGGGATCTCGAAGATGATGATGAACCAATGAATGAACCTATTAAACAGAAGGGAAAATCACGAATTAATGGTACATTATTTATCTTTAACAGAATTAATGAGGTTGTGAATGAAGAGGTTCAGCAAGAATTCAGTATTTGGGAATTATTCTTCAACCATGGGTTGAGAATTCCTCTTCAGCAATGAATTCCACATTTGCTCTCACTTTCTTCATTTATTAATTTGAAAATGAATATTTGGTCTTGAAGAATTGTGTCTATCCAGATAAACGAGAGGATCAGGCTGATAAAATCAGTCGAGAAGTGGTTGATTTCATAGCCACAGCTGTAGGAGATCCATTCTTTATCAGTGTTGTAAGTTTAACACAGTCAAGTGTTGGACCATGTATGATCTCCTATAGGAAGTTGCAACGATCGTGCAGAAAGCAGAGAATATGGATGATAGAGTCAAAATTGCAGGTAAACAATTTTTTTTAGTCAAACATAATCAATCAATTTTTTATTTTAGTCAATCAAAATCACTCGAGAAAAAAATCAATTTCTGACTAAAAAATTTCGTTTTGCAGAAAGTCTTTTTCGAGCTGGAGTAATAAAATCCATCCATCATCGAGATGGAATCCTTGATTTTAACAATTATCTTCTCGCTTTTGAATATTTAGTTCCCAGTATGGTAAGGTACCGTGTAAATTCGTTCAAATTGATCATTTTTCAGACGATCTCATTTCCTGATTATCTGCGTATTCTCTGTACTTACAATTTCAAGCCTAATGGGGAATCGAATTGGGATATCTTAATTGAGGTAACACCTACAATTTATTTTTTTTAATGTTTTGTTTTCGATCACATTTGTAAGTATTTCAGCAAATTCAACGGACGATTATTTGTAGACTTTTGCGAAAGGTTAGTACGATATTCATCCGTTCGATAACAATATACACAGGCTCGATATTCTTTCAATTGTGATCATTGGACATTTGATGAATACACTGCAATTGTTGCAGTAGTACCTAAAGTATTCTTATTCCTAATAGGTTGTATGAAGGTTCGCTGTCTGTTTATAAATGGTCTGATACTTATTAATTACAGTCTGAACTTCCAAATGATTTCGAGAATAAAGACAGGAGGATACTAACAGAATTTGAAACAATCTTCTTGGAATATTTTTCTAGCGATGTCTTCTTCATCGATTTGTTGAAATTATCAGGTATGATTTGTAATCTCGATATTTGGATTCTCCTTATTTTTAAACCGATATCAACAATATTCTCAGATTTGAAATACGAAACGAAAACAAATCGATTAATGCCAACTGTAATTGGTGACGCAATCAAACAATTCGATAAGAAAAATCGAGAAATTGTCTTTGAGAAGAGCGACACAACTCTTTCCCATGAGGTAACCATTCAACGATCAACTCTTTATTCTTGTCGATATATCTATCAAAAAGAGCTGCATGATGCTCTCCATTCTGTCATCCTTATGCACGATTTATCTTTATTATAATATATTTCAGTGGAATCATTCGATCGTCGACACAACGATTTCCGTCTTCGTCAGTGCACGAATGAATGTCAGCAATAGAGAGGTTAATTAGCTAAATTCAAAATCATTCTTCAAATGTAATGATCATTCATTCAGATGGTTCAAGATATTCGCCATGCAGCGGAAATGGTCGGAGTGGGTCAATTGTGGATGTGGAAGAGTGCAGTGAGATCGGCAATACAGCTAATGGTATGCATTCGGTTCTGATCATGGTTCTAAATTGATCACTAGCTCATTCCCCCACATCCTTCATTGTCTTCCAGTGTGAAACTCGTTCATCTCCTCATTCATCAATTCGTTCGTTCGTCGAAGTTTTCTTCCTCGATCGTCTTCCTGCAATGATCAAATTGGAAATTTACACTTTGAGAGAACTACTGCAACACACTGCGAGAGACATGCAATCTGTTCGTTTTTATTCGTCATAATTATCGATCTATATTTTCAAAATAACCATTTCATTCAGGCGCTCAGTAAGCTACCCGTCCACGTGTGGGATCTATTTCAAGATGGCCTTGAAAGGGTTCGCTATATTTCGATTTTGAAAAGATTCGATTGCCACTATTCTGTGGGATTCTCAATTGAATATTTTTCAGCATGGCTATGTGGGAGGAAGGATCGCCGTGGACAGATTCCATACTACGGTGTAAGTATTCCTTCATCTTCATTCATGTCTATCAACAATCCCATAATAAAACTTGTTCAGACCCGATTGTGAATTGATCACGCGTTCTCCCATAGCTTTAAGGGCTATCGAAGGAATCAAAAATGTATGACCGTTCTAACAATATTTTTCCAGTCAATTGAAAGGATTAATGCATGATAGCCTGATTTCAGGACGATATAATCTCAATTCTTCCTTCTCTCTTCGATCCTTCGTGTATTGCGTTCAATTCTGTACTCGCCCATTTATCGATCGATGGAGAAATACACCGAAAGACGATTCAATTAGCAGAGTATGCAACATGTATTTGCGCACTTTTCTGACTGATCCCCTCTTTCTCAGTGTTAATCGTCTCATGGAAGTTCCTAATGATGAAGTGGATGGAGAATTGAGATGGAAGAGATTCGATGCAACCTTTTGTCTACTACTCCACACCTACTACACTGTCAATCGAATGGTTAGTTTGAATTTAGGGTCGATAAAATAATGTCTCATCGTTAGACCCTTCGTCGAATTGTCTGTGGAGGAGGGCCGAATCTAGAGAATAGAAATGGAGTATTCTACAGGTATTCTGGTACTCTATTACCGTATCTAAATCTCTATTATCAGATGGGTCACACGATTTGGTCGTCGTGATACGACTCCCAATGACAAAAGAGATATGGAGAATACATTAGATGAAAAGAAAGAAGAAAGAACGGAAAAGGCAAAGGGATTTATTCGGCTATTGAATAGTCAATGTCCACTTACGGAAAATGAGTAAGTTTCTTGATAGGATCATTCAACGTGAATAAATCATTACAGTTCAAACTATTCTGATCTCTTCGATATTCTTCCTTATCTTGCTCAACTTCTACTCGAAGAAGCTGGCAAGAACACATTCGATATATCGGTTGGTGCCTTATCTTTGGATGTCTTCATTGTTCTCTTCAGACGGCTCTCTCAACACTCTCCACTTCTCCATCCATTGTCTATTCTCTCCTTATGTGGCTGTACTGTCTCGATCATTCCGATGCTCGAGTATCTCTAGTCAAGAATATGGACAGAGTGATGAGGGAGATGCATGGAACTGATAACACGTAAGAGATCCCTCATCGCTATCGTTGAAGAGTGGATTCAGATGGAAATTCATGATTCATTCATCGTCGATTCTCGTGAAAGAAATGATGAAAGGAGCGAGGACGATGGATTGTGTCAACTCTTCCCCAATGGTTGCTGCATTCATGATCAAACCATTGAGATATAGACATGAGGTCGGTTCACACGAAACTGTAAGCGCATAAAATTGCGAATTTGAGTTGGAAGTAGATAGAATGATGTTTTCAGGTAGCGAAGGCAGAGATGGTGAAGAAGGGGATCACAGTTGCCTCACGAGGAAATTGTCTTCCACTATGGGTGATCGATCTCATCGAATCAGGAAATCATGCTGCCAAATACGATTGGGTTCATGTACGTTTCGTCGATATTAAATCATTCATGATCAATTCCATTTCAGTTATGGGTTCGTGAGATCACTAAATTAATCGTGATGGATGAAATGACTGAGATGGGCGAATTGTTGATGGGCGCAGCGATGATTGCCCCTCTGCAGACGTGCACTCAAATATGCCAGAAATTAGGAGATACAATTCTGAATGATTCGAATGAGAATGATTATCCTCCACGACCAGAGATGGCCCCTTGTCTATTCGTATTCCTATCCCGATTCACTGCACAGGTCAGTCACATTTCCACTATTTTGGAATATTGTCTGACCTAAGATGGCTTCTTTAGATGATGATGATGGGAATGTGGGCCATTGCACACGGAGAAGCGCGAATTGCCGAATTAGCGGAAGAATTAGGAGAGGAGGTGAGAGAAAGTAGGAAGAAAGTACGGTAACAAAATCAATTACAGGCTGTTCCAAAGAAAAAATTGAGATTCTACGTAGATGATTTGGAGGATGAATTGGGTGAGTAAACATTTTATTATATTTTTTTGATCGATACATTGCAGAAATGACCAGAGCTCATAAAGACGAGATGTTTGAAACAATTACCGCACTCTTCAATAGAATGCTCAAAGCATGTCAGAAGGGATATCTACGGTAAGCATCATCGTCTATCCATCCTTCCTCATCTCTCTTCATCTCAGGAACTCTGTCTCAGCAGTTTCTCTTATTCTCAAGGAGATTGCAATTGGTCCTGATATCGAATGTTCCGTTGCACTGAAGAAGATGGTACCTCATGAACTAGTGAATATAAATAGATTGACTTACCCCTAATCATTTCCTCTCTTCAGTTGGAATTGCTCGCAGTCATCGATCCTCTTTCTGTTCCCTTCGAATTATATTGCTCCTTCGTTTCGGATAAGGATAAGAGATTGGAATATCTCTGCAAGTGGAAGAATTGGAAAGGAGTCGAATATCCAGAAATGGAATATGAAGATGATGATATGAGAATCGATGATGATATCAGAGTGGGTAGAATGCTGTAGAGATCTTCATTCACGACTACTGTAGGCAATTGTACATAGAGTAGTGTCAAAATTATTAACAAATAATCATTCCAAAACAGAAGTTGTCATGTGGATCTCGGAATGAACTAGTTAGGTCTCGGATCAATTAGTACCGTACTTGTACATAGAGACAAAGTAGTTCATTTTGTTGTTCTATTCATGCTCGATCTCACTATCGAGATGAATACTGGTTCTCCCGATGTTGAATAAATATCTAACAACTGTAGATAGACACTGTAGAGTGCACCTATTGCTGTATTGTAGGTTGAAGTTTGAGATTTCTTGAGAAAAGTAGATATTTTTTTGCGTTGTACATTATCTACGGTTATCTACGGTGACTTGTAAAAAAAAATGCCTTGGCAAACATGCCAAAAATATGCATTTTTTTAAAAAAAATCACTTATCGATAAAACTTATAGATAGTTACCGTAACATATTTTCACTTCTCGAATTCGCGACGTTGAAGCAGCACTTTCGCAGTTTCAATTTTTGGACTTGTGGTCTTTTCCATCTCCCATCTCTAGTCCGCTCTCTTTCTTTTCTATCTCTCAAGGTAGATCATTTGTCTCACTTGTTTTCGTCTGTGTTTCACTGATCGATTCGCAGTCTAGAGGAAGGGAAGGGAAGGGGAATGGCAGTCCTTCGTTCTCTCTCAACATTCTCACGTCCTCCCTATTCCCTTCTCTCCTTTTCTTCCCTCGGGCCTCTCTTTTCTCTCTTTCTTCCTTCTTCTTCCTTTATCTTGTCAAACCACTTTGTAGAATCTCATTCCCTCTTCTCTTCCTCCCTCGTGTTGTGTTTCTCTATTTCCGTTGACCTCAACTGTAAACTCCGTTCTTCTCATTTAGTCTATTTGAGTATCGAGTAAACGAGGATGATGCTTGTCTGTCCCATCTCTTTTCCATCCCTTCTCCCTTCTCCCCTGTTGACTTGGTTCTAAAACACTCTTGTGCTTTTATTTTCGCCTCGAATCGACTCGAATTTCGCAGTAACTGGTTGACTATTCTCTCCTTGTCTACGCTTGTTTCTCACGTTTCAATGAGATCGTTTCATTCGTAATCAGTTGAACTTCAAAGAGCGATGAAAGTTGGTAGTTCGATCTTTAAAATGCTCTTCCTCTTCTTCTCACCCTTCCCTCCTCCTCTTCATCCCTCATCTCAACTTAGAATTGATTGCGAGAGAGGAGGAAGCGTCTGAGAGAGAAGAGAAAGTGCACGTAGTCTAGGGAGAGTTGAGAAAGATTGGCACGTTGGTTGGATATCAATGAGATCACTTCTAGGAAGTGGACTCTATAGACCATTAGTTGAATGTTTGAATCATTTCTCCCTCAATGTGATGTACGTGTTAGGTGTTATCTGTCTCTCTACCCATCAGTGACCCTCTCCGATAAAGAGTGATTGGATAGAAGGGAGAGACCCCGAGGGAGGAAGGCTAGTCTTTGACGAAAACGTGAAGTGTGATGTTAAGTTTAACCCGATTCGACCATACCATTGGGATTTGTGAACTCTAGTTATAGAACTTCTTGAATGTCCGTATTGTTCGAGTTTATGTGTTGTCCAAGATACCTGACACGAAATCTCAGTGGAGTAAAGGGATGACTGACCAACTGCCATGGACGAACCTTCCCTCTCTCTCATTTCAAGTCAATCAATAGTTTCAAGTCTTTCCTCTTGTCTAATAGTCTACTAATCACGTATTTCTATCATAACGTAATTTGATCCATGACCTAGCACATTTCTCCACTCATCTCTTCCCTTCTTTCATCGATTGGCTCTTCTTTTTCATTCTCAACTTCTCAGTTTATTGTCAATACACTCTCCGTCCTCCATCCCCCTCTCTTTCCCCTTCACTTCACTCTTAAATTCGTTCGGATTCGTGTTGTAATTCGGTCGTCACTTCCTACTCTGTACTCCTCTCAATTCACACGTGAAAACAATGAGAAACAGATCGAACCCATCGCTTATCTCACCCCATCCCCCTCTCCTTCCCTCCCCCCCCCTCACTCTCTCCCTCGGTCACTTCCCATCTACAAACAAGGTGTTGACTGCAACTGCAGTTCTCTCTTTCCTCTCTTGCTCCCCTATTCCCTTCTTCCATTCCCTCCTTTCTCTCTATCCTCTTCTCGTCTCCATTGATAGGTAGCCCAGACCTTTGTGTTATCGTGTTGATATTGTCGTCCCTTCTCTCTCTCTTCTTCACATCATCTTCGTACCCCCTCCCCCCTCCAATCTCCTTTCTATCTCCTCCCACTTCCTTCATTCCCATTAGTATCTTCAAAATGACCGACCTCTTCCCCCATACAATTCCTTCTCTTGGAGCCAATTCCGAATCAGAGATGGAACATAGGAAACCCACTGTTTATCGCGTTGATAATGAATACAGGCAAGCAACTTGATCTACCGTATCCAATGATTATCGATTGATTGTAGATCGGAGAGTATGTTGACCGATCACGAAAGAAGAAAGCAGATCTCGGTCAGAGGCATCGCTCAGGTACGGTAGTCAGTTATCGATAACTAATTGAGAGATACGGTATTACAGGTGGAGAATGTCTCTAACATCAAGAAGGCATTCAATCGTCATCTCCATTTCTCGATCATCAAGGTATCGATCGATTCCCTCAGTCTACCGTACTCTCTTGTTCCTCTCAGGACCGTAACGTGGCCACTCCCCGTGACTACTACTTCGCCCTCGCTAATACCGTAAGAGATCATCTCGTATCCAGATGGATTCGTACACAACAGTACTACTATGAGAAGGATCCCAAGGTACGGTAGATGACGGAGTATCGATTGATTGGAAAGGGAATGGGAATGGGAGATAGTCATGGTTGTCTTGATGATGCACGTGAATGGAAGCTGTGTGCTTGAAGAGAAAGGAACGGAGTAGTGAAAGTGAATGATGAAAAGGATACAACGATGGAATGGGATTGGAAAAGGAACGAACAGTTTGGGAACTTGTTGATAAATATATCGATCGATAATTGATTTATAATGGCCTTCAGAGAGTGTACTACCTGTCGCTGGAGTTCTACATGGGTCGCACTCTATCGAATACGATGATGAACATTGGCATTCAAGCGACTGTCGATGAGGCACTCTATCAGGTAAGAAGAAGGGAGAGGGAGGGGAGTGATCCATCGATTGCAGCTCGGTCTGGATATCGAGGAGCTCCAGGAGATTGAAGAGGATGCGGGATTGGGTAATGGAGGATTGGGAAGATTGGCCGGTGAGTGGAAGGAAGGGAATGGAGAAGGGACGAGTCTCTATCTTTGAGCGTGCTTCCTCGATTCGATGGCAACTCTCGGTCTGCCTGCCTATGGATACGGACTGAGATATGAGTATGGCATCTTCAAACAACTCATCAGAGATGGATGGCAGGTGGGAATGTCTCCATTGTAGTCAATTGAAGTGATTGATTGTAGATGGAGGAACCCGACGATTGGCTTCGTTTCGGTAATCCATGGGAGAAGGCCCGTCCCGAGTACATGCTACCTGTTAACTTCTTCGGAAAGGTTGTCAAGGATGAAGATGGAAAGGTACGGTAGATGGAGGAGAGAGTACAGTAGTCTATCGATTGATTGATTCTTTCAGTCTAAATGGGTGGATACTCAAGTGGTCTTCGCCATGCCATACGATACGCCCGTTCCCGGATATCATAATAATGTAGTGAACACACTGAGATTGTGGTGAGTGGAAGGGGGAGAGAGAGAACACACTAATGACACGGAGGGCACAGACTAGGGTGGAACGACCATCCGTGGGAAATGATGTACTCACTTGCGATAACATACGAATCAGTTGTTTATTGAGTGCGTCGCATTTGGCACGGATGGACTGATTTGACTCTGATAATGATAGAGAGATTCAGGTCGGCGAAGGCAGAGAATCACTTCCATCTCAAGTTCTTCAATGACGGTGATTACGTGCAGGCTGTGATGGATAGAAATCTGAGTGAGAATATCACTCGAGTACTCTATCCCAATGACAATGTGAGTGAAGGGATGAGTATGGTAGCGAATCAATCGATAATTGACAGATGTTCATCGGAAAGGAACTTCGTCTGAAGCAGCAGTACTTCCTCGTAGCTGCCACTCTGCAGGATATCATTCGGTGAGGGAAGGGAGGGGGGGGGATACAGTAGTCGGAGTGGATCGAGAAGTGACTTAATAATCTCTTCAGTCGCTTCAAGTCATCCAAGTACGGTAGTCGTGAGGCCGTTCGTGCTGATTTCTCCACTTTCCCCGATAAGGTTCGACCCCTCCTCCCTGATTGATCTTTGATCTCTCCTTCTCTTCCTCTTCAGGTTGCCATTCAATTGAACGATACTCATCCTTCCATCGGAATACCCGAGATGATGAGACTGCTCATTGACGTTGAGAGTGGGTTATTCTTCCATTGCTTGAACGCCCTTCTGCCTTTTCCCAATACACCCGTTTCATATCTCCAATTGCAGACCTCACGTGGGAGGAGGCATACGATGTGTGCACCAAGACGTACGCCTACACCAACCACACCCTCCTTCCCGAGGTACGGTAGGACACTGGGAGAATGGATCGACGACTGACACTTCTCCATCTCTTCCTTTGCAGGCACTTGAGCGTTGGCCCGTGTCGATGCTTGAGCAGATGCTCCCTCGCCATCTCGAGATTATCTACCAGATCAATCAACAGTTTATGGAGGTACGAATAGCTCACTTTTAGTGGAAACTGACCCTGTTGTATGTTAAATGGCTAATAGAAGATAGTCAACTTCTATAATAAATTGTTCCCTGTCAGGCGGTTGGCAAGAAGTACCCTGGAGACTTTGATCGCATGCGAAGAATGAGCATCGTCGAAGAGGCTGATGGAGTGAGTTGATGAAGGAAGAAGGAATTGATCTTTGATCTCTCTCTCAGCACGGTGAGAAGCGTATCAACATGGCTCATCTGTGCATCGTCGCTTCTCATGCAGTCAATGGAGTGGCTGCACTCCATTCCGATCTACTCATGACACAGACGTATGTTGGACTATTTAAAGTTTTTCATGTTAGACAGACGAATTTTTGATTAAAGTCTACTATATGTTAGTCATAAAATAATAGTATTTCTTTCAGATTCCGTGACTTCCACGAGTTCTACCCTGGTAAGTTCCAGAACAAGACGAATGGAATCACTCCTCGAAGATGGCTTCTCCTATCGAATCCCGCCCTTGCTGACGTCATCTGTGAGGTACGATAGAATGGAAGGTAGAGGGGAGGATATCGATTGATTGCAGAGAATCGGCGATACGTGGATCACTAATCTGGATGAGTTGAAGCAGTTGAAGGCATTGGATAACAATGCTCAGCTACTCGATCAGATTAGAAGAGTGAAACAGGTGAGAAAGAGAAGAGAGGATCATTCACTCATTGTGTTGATTGAAGGAGAACAAGATGCGTGTAGCTCAATATCTGGCTGATGAGTATAAAGTGGAGATTAATCCATCGTCTATCTTTGATATTCATGTGAGTATCCCCTCCCACGAAAGAGCACAGTGTCTCATATGAGACCATGTCCCCGATTTTTCTGGTTTGAACCACCTATTTGAGTCATTCGTCCGAGGTTGATGCTCTTTACCGATTCTCCCCCCCCCCCTCCCTTCCCTCCCTCACCAATCCCCTCCTCTCTTTCAGGTGAAGCGAATCCACGAGTACAAGAGACAACTTCTCAATATTCTCCATGTTATCGCTCTCTACAATAGAATCAAAGCCAATCCCAATATCAAGATGGTGCCTAGAACGATGATCTACGGTGGAAAGGTACGGTAGAAGAGAGAAGGGATACGGTAGGAGACGAGTATTGACTGCAGGCTGCTCCCGGTTACCATATGGCCAAGCAGATCATCAAGTTGATCACTTCGGTCGGAAACGTCGTCAACAATGATCCCATTGTGGGAGACAAATTGAAGGTACGGTAGACACACGAGGGAATGGGATCGAGGAGTGATTGTATTGATTGTAGGTTGTGTATCTGGAGAACTATCGTGTGTCAATGGCAGAGAAGATCATTCCTGCAGCTGATCTATCGGAACAGATTTCCACTGCTGGAACTGAAGCATCCGGAACTGGAAATATGAAGTTTATGGTGAGAGCATTGATCGATCCAGGAGATTCATGACGATGGCAATTAAGTTGAACGGAGGTCTGACGATCGGTACTCTTGATGGAGCGAATGTTGAGATGGCTGAAGAGATGGGCAATGAGAACATCTTTATCTTTGGAATGAATGTTGAAGAGGTAAGAGAGAAGGAAGGAAGGAAGGAGGAGATGGTACTCAACGAGAGATACTTGTTAGGTGGAGGCACTCGGCAAGAGAGGATACAAGGCCGAAGAGTTCATCAATAAGAGTCCCGCTCTTAAGCAGGTACTGTAGAAAAGATACGGTAGTCTGATCTTACCGTAATCATTGCAGATCGTTGAACAGATCGAGGCCGGATTCTTCACTCCCGAGCAGCCCGATGCCCTGAGGTACGGTAGAGACGATCGAGGAATGACTCGGCCCGTGGTGTGATCGGATGACGATGTTCTGTCGTTTCAGAGATCTCGCCAACAACATTGTGCACCATGATCGTTTCATGGTGTGCGCTGACTTCGACGGATACGTCGCCTGCCAGGATAAGGTGAAGAGTATGGTAGTGAAAGTTTATTATCGATTGATTGTGTCAGGTTGCTGAAACGTACGCTGATCAGCAGAAGTGGTGCAAGATGGCCCTCCACAACATTGCCAGCACTGGTGAGTACGGTAGTCGATGGAGTGGATACGGTAGATATCAGATCGATAACTGATTGTTTTCAGGCAAGTTCTCGACTGATCGTACTATTGCTGAGTATGCCCGTGAGATCTGGGGAATTGAGCCAGGAGAGACGAAATTGGCTGCTCCTTATGAGGAAGCATCAAATGAGTAAAGAGTAGGAAAGACGAGATAAGAGTAGTTAAGAGTATCCATAGTATCTATGTAGTCCGTATCTTTCACTCTGCCATTCAATCTATATTGCATTACTCCATTCTGCCATAATGACGAACTATTTGTAGCCATTGTTCGTGAATCATAGTCCCTTTGTTTGTATTCTTCCCGGTAGTACTTTGTATCCCATCTTGCTCTATCTTGATTTCACACATACATCTTGAGATATTTTGTGCTGTACCGTGTAATAATCTCATTTATGATTCAGTAAAAGATTTTTATCACGACTTGTTCGGTTGAACACGGAAAGAGTCAGCGTCTCTCTGAATATAATTAAAGCGTTGATTACCAGTTGAATAGAGGGATTGGGGAAGGATATGGGAAGGGGAAGCTCGTAGGTGAAAGTGGAGTGGAAGGTGATAGGGGCAATTAAGTTAGAATAATCTCGGGTATTTGAATGGTATTTACACTTCTTCTACGTGGAAGTCTAGAAGGGGAAGGAGGATCGAAAGATGAGAATGAATCACGAAGTTCATCCATTTCGGGTGATGTGAGACCTTCGAATGATGGAGTGACACGAGGAATTGATACTTTACGACCGAGTAGAGCTTCACTCAGATCACTGCACAGCTGAAAGGATAAACGATCAGTTGGTGATCAATATTGAGTTACGGTAGAAGAACTTACTGATTCGAAGATGTGCTCTGGAAGTTGTGCCTCCTCAGTGACTACACGAAGGGCCGATTGTTCAGTTACCGAATCGAAGAATTTGTATGCTGAAATGGTCATTTGAACTACCGTATCCCGAGGGTGTGATATTACTGTATGCAGTGAGACATCCAGCCAATTCAGCTGCTGCAGGATTGAAGTTCGTAGGAGGTTTGGGACCTGAAAGATCAAAGATCATTGATAATGTAAGACGAAGGAATAGCTGACCCATCATATTGATTCGTGGGAAGAAGTAAGCAGTGACTCTCAATGGTTTGGATCCATCTCTATCCTCTTCCCTTTCCTCTCCTTCCACTCTGATGGGTGCAGCACGAGCAAAGAATACATTGTGAGATTGTTCGTGAGAGAGAAGAAGATCAACACAAATGGAGAGTTGACTGGAAGGAAGGCTGATTGATCTTCTTAAGCTCCGTCCACTCACTCGAGGAATTTATCGTAGTGATCCTTGCCAGTCAATTGGAATACGAAAGCCTGCGAGATCCATTGAGGAGGTTTGATTGTGAATACTCCCTCCACTCCAGCGAGAGGTTCGCACCTCTGAACAGAAGAAAGATTATTCTATTTTCGCCTATACATCCTTCACAGGCACTTTGAGTGTGGAAAGAAGCCATGCTCACCCTGAATACAATCTCGGAATCGTAGGGCCAAGGGAGAGAATGGAGATGGAGATGATTGACTGAAGCATGACCAAGAAGGGAATTGAATAGAATATGAGCATTCTCATCGTGATTGAGAAGCATGAAATCAGTGCCCATTCGAAGAGCAAGATGAGTCAGAACCTGAAGAGAAAAAGAAGTTGATCTTTGATCTCTGAGAGAAAAACGTGAACGCGATGGCCCTCATTGAGTTTTCATACTCTCTTTCATTCCTACGTCATTGTCCCGTGTCACAGACTCATTGACAGTCTCATCTATTTCCGTTATCCTATTTCCTCATCACGCGAATATTCACTCTATTCGATCTCTGTCTTCCCTGTAGGATGTGAATGGAGATCCAAGTGAATTGAGTCAGAAGATGTCATTCCATGTCGTTTCCTCTCTCATCTTAGATGGAGACAAACGGCAATAAACCCGTCTCTTCCCCTCGTTTTCTTCCCTTGTTTTGTGACTTTGGAGCAGCATCCAATTGAGAAAGGAAACGTGTAAGGAAAAGAGAATAGAAGAAGAGAAATAGAATGAGAATACTAAAGGAGACAAGGAGACAGGACTGAAGAGGTGAGGATGAGAATAGAAGAGAGAAGGAGAATGGAAGAGAGGACAGAATCTATTATGATGATGAGATGAGAAAAACAAGGAGGAAAGAGGGAAGAAGATGAAGATGAATGATCAAAGAGATGGAATCAGTAGTCGGATATAATGTGAGGAAGGGTGAAGAATAAGGTTTCGAATGGAAGATTGAATGAATCCTATGGGAGACATCAATTGTGAAGCTTCCGTGGAAGTGTAACTACAGGCGAATTGTAGCTATTTCAATTGGTAGTGCTGGCCTGTTGGGCTAACAGCCGATCTTACCAATGGATCCCACCTAGCGTTGTCTTAGGACTGGAAAATCGCTTAATGTGGATACATTTTTACCTTTACCAGAAGAATTGGTAGTAGACTAAAGGAATATTGTAACCTGTGGATGACATTTGTTAACAGCGGGAACAAGTAGACAATGATTCCTCTCTAGTGGAGATGCATTCACTGCGAGTACATGTCTGTCCAGTGGATCCTCTGTGATCGGACGATCCTCACATCGAAAGTAGAGAAGAACCTAGACATGATCTTTGATCTTTTTAATGGGAGGAAGAAGGATGATTGAGATAGAGAAGTGCATAGACATCCGGTCATCATTCTCTTCCGTTTCCGCAGTAATGGATGTCCTCTAATAGTTCCCTCTCTCTTTCTTTCTCTCGCTCACTTCATTATCGTGAAGACGAGTGAAATTCCATCGAACGGAATTGAATGGCTCACGAATCTTACGGAATCTCATTGGCTTACGACGTAATTCGCCCCTCTCGACGTTCAACTGGAAGAGATTAGAGAGATGAAGAGAGATCAAAGATCATTGATGATGTCACCTGGATGGTGAGATTGTATGGTCCATCGAGATACTTGTACATGCAATTGAGATTGTAATTGAGAGCATTCTTCTCCCTGGCCGATTCCCATCGATGAGCAATCAATTGACAAAGCTGAAATGGATGAAGGAATGATCAGCGAGAGAATAAGCTGAATAAAGAGAAGGAATGAACAGAGGGATGGAGCATTTCCTCCTTTCTTCCATCTTTCTTCGACTAATCCCATGAATCTCTCATCGAATTGGGAAGGAAGATTAGACTGAAGGAGAGAAGAGAAGGGGAAACTCACCGATTTCTCATGAGAGAATGATGATGGTAATCGATGAAGATCATAGACAAAATCATCCGTTCGATAGATGAAATGAGGAACGGAAGATTGAGTTGAAGAGAAGTCTGCTGGTAACTGAAAGGGGAGGTATCCTTCTTCTTCTTGCTACGAGTTCCTCTCGACTTCATTACCTACTCAAAAAGGGAATACGGTATCTCTATTGTAGGGAGTAAACAGAAGATGAAGGGAGTAAACAGCCTCTTTTGATCGAAGTCACGCTATTCCATTCAAAGAGAGAGAGAGAGAGAGAGAGAAGAGAGGCATAATGGTGATGGGAGAGGAGAGGCTAAGAAGAGACAGATGACAGTTGTTAGAATGAAGGAAGAAGATGGGATTGAGGATCTACCAGAGGAGAGAAAGGCATGGAAAGGAGGAGGAAGGGGGAGAGGGGTGTTGATTGGGAGAGACAGGAGAATTATGTTATCTCTTGTTATCTCGTGAGTGATAGACCAAGTCCTAACCTAGTCTCATGACCTCCTCTTTCTACTTTACTTTGGTGCCTCGTGATCAGTAGGGTATATATACAATGATTGTCTATCACTGGTATGTTCAAAAGGTGGCGTTATGAATTAATAGGGCTATACCCACGCAATATGAGTCGTATCATTCTCGCACTCACATTTCTAAACGTGTCACCTTTCCTAGCTCATCAATGATTGACTGTACTCCATTTCAACTTTCAACTATCTTCTTCTATTCTCAATATTGGCTCTATCTCTGTCCCGAGGGGAAACAAACTCTATGGACTCTTCAAGACAACTAGCGAGAGGAATTGACTAGAGACAGAGGGATGGATTCACTCATCTGTCCCATCCATCTACCCATTCAACCAAGGAGAGTACTGTAATCGATAGAAGAGGGGACGGTACCTGTACAGATGAATGGGATCGTTGAGTACGTGGTGCAGTTCCCAGCATGACGATCCGTCGTCTAATTCCTGAGTGGGAGGAGTCAGTCAGTCCATCGCTCTCTCCCCTCCCCCCCCCCCTCCCTCCCTCTCCCTCTCTCCCTCTCTCCCTCTCCCTCTCTCCCTCTCCCCTCTCCCCCCTCTGTCCACGCTTGTTGTGACCACAAGTGTGCCGCAGGGCTCTCGATCGATGACCATTCGACAACAATCCAAACTCCCTCCCATTCCCCCTTCCCTCCTCTCTCTCCCCTTCCCTCCTCTCTCTCCCCTTCCCCTTCCTGTCATTCTCCCCTGCAGGAAAGAGTGATGGACATTCCATTTCACCGCTTTTCCCTGTACCTATCTCTCGTCCTCACTAATTCACGACGGAACCTCTCTTTCGTCTCTCTGTCTCTCTCTTTCTCTTCAGTCTCACTTTCTCTCTCTCTCTCTCCGCCTGACTTCTATCCTTTCTTTCTATTTTTGGAAATTCGACCGAACTGAAATAGCGTCTGACTCAGGATAGGAGTGGAAAGAAGTTGCTCACTGTTTTCTTGCTCATTAGCGCATTTTATTACTCTATGAAATTTATCTTATGTGGTGTTAAATTCTCGAAAAAGTAGATGGAAAAGTAGCAAGTAGTGTTAATTTTCAGACATGGAAAA
The DNA here is from genome assembly GCA_000180635.4 of Pristionchus pacificus. Taxonomy (NCBI): domain Eukaryota; kingdom Metazoa; phylum Nematoda; class Chromadorea; order Rhabditida; family Neodiplogasteridae; genus Pristionchus; species Pristionchus pacificus. The sequence continues at coordinate 12,665,311 of CM026575.1, forward strand.
GTGTAAAAGTAGCACACAATTCCCGCATTCTTCATAACTCATCTCCCCGTGATCAAATCGTCACCATATTTTAACGGTGGTTTAAAGACGTCATAACAAGCTTATATTCCAATTTTTGAGCCAACCGCACCACGGGGAGATGAGTTACGAAAAAATCGGGAATTCAAACGTTTGCTACTTTTACACTTCTTCCTGTCTGAAAATTAAAACTACTTTTCCATCTACTTTTCCGATATTTTAACACCACATTATGTTTCAATATTATTTTTTTATTAAAAGCAATACCTTCCCTGGTTTCTGACCCGATTCTCCCTTCGACCGCTCACAACTAAATTTGGGTGAAAAATAAATAGAAGCCAAGAAAGATTCAGTCAAAAACCAGAGAAGTGAAAAAAAGGTTGAATAAATGAACTGACGTTGATCCATCTTTGATCTTTTCTCTTTTCAGACGCCGTACTCGTTCTTATCTCGTCTATTCTCTCGACCAATGGCGTGGACTTGTGATGGAGGATCCAATGCTGAAATGGTACAGAAATTAAGAGGTAAGCGGAGATCAAAGATCAATCTGAGAATATAACACGACCAGCAGTTAGATAAGAGCAATGAATGAAAACGTATGGGGATAACTCGGGAGCGATACATATTGAATGAGTAGAATGAGAAAGAAGGAATAAATTGCAGCTGCTGGTCAATTCTCATCTAATCGAGTGGAAGCAGCGATGATGGCTGTGGATAGAGGAGATTTCTCCCCTTCCAATCCATATCGAGACTCCCCTCAAGGAATCGGATACAATGCGACCATTACTGCACCACATATGGTTTGTCTGAATTATAGTCAATTCCTCACTCGTTTCCCAGGCTTTTTCACTGGTTTTCCACTAGAATAACCTGGAATCCCATTGACATTGAGAACAAAACAGTGAGGGCGTTGGAAGGGGAAGAAGAGTGGAGAGGACAGGGCAAGTTGAAAGAAGGTTGTGACGTTGTCGGAAAGGGCATAGAAAGGGAGGAATTTGTAGGAGGAGGAAGGGGAATGAGATGGGAACGATATTCTTCGTCGACGTTGTGGCCAATGAAAGTTGGATGGGATTGGGAATGTGACGTAGAGGAGGGAAAAGGAGAGGGGAGGAGGGACGAAATTGAGTTTGTGATACCATGGCCAATAGTGAAAAGGAGATGTTCAAAGAGGAGAGAAAACGACCATGATTGCCAAGTTTTTGCATAATCGAGAAGATTGACGGAAGAGAAGGAAGATATGACGAGGAAAAAAGGATGATAAGGAGAAGTAGGGAATTATGGAATTATCTACACAGTCAATAACAACAACGTTTACTGTAGATGCAAATGGAAATTTGCATTTTCTTGATTTGCTAACGTCTAATGTAATGGGAAGATGGGAGATAATCGGCGTAATTTATTTGAGATGATAAATTGTGAGATTGATCTTTGATCTCTTTGCAGCATGCGAATGCACTGCAGAGACTGGCTGATCATCTATTCGAAGGGGCGAAAGCATTGGATGTGGGAAGTGGAAGTGGATATCTAACTGCTGCTATGGCTATTATGGTAAGTGAGAGGGGAAGGGAGGGAAGACCCACGTCGACGAGAATTGATCTGATTATGAAATTGTCTGTTGTGAGAAGGCACCACCCAATTTCGTTTAGCAGAATGAAATGTGGTGTTGAAGAGTGGGAGGTCCGAAGGGTGTTGTTCTGATGATGTGAGAAGAAGAAGAATAGAATGGAAGAGTGGTGAAAAGGAGAAAGAGAAGAAGAAGAGAAGGCAGTGGACGAGAATCAATGTATAATTAGGTCACTCCTAATCTTAGAGAAGAAGACGAACTTTTCACAGAAAAAAGTGCGAAAGGCAGCAATTTCACACTGAATTTAAGAGTGGATCAGTGGAACGGAAAAGGGAATTATAGAGAGAGAGAGAAGGAGATAGAGATATAACGGAAAACCCGAAATGGAAACAGAAGGAGAAAAAGGGTGGAATTGAATGAAGAAAAGACGAAAGAAAAGAAGGATGGAGGGTGAGAATATTTGAAGAGAATTGAAGAGAGAAAGGCGACGAGTTGAAATAGAGATGAAAGAGTGTGATTGAGTAAGAGAGAGAGAGATAGAGAGAGAGAGGCTGAAAGGGAGATTGGATAGGGATGATGTAAGAGAGAGATAGGAAGAGAAGGAGTAGGAAAGAGACTTGTTGGGGGGTGGTCGAAGACTGAATGGAAGCAGAAAAAGATGTGATGTGAAGCATGAAAGTGAGGAAGAAGAAGAAGGATTGAAGAAGGACGAAGAACGGACTGAAGAGTGAAGAGTGAAGAGGAAGGAAGGTTGTTGTTTTAGAAAAGTGAAACCACGAGGAGAAAGGAAGAAAGGAACGGATAGGGGAAAGACTTAGCTGGAAGAATGAATGAAGTCCTCCAATATGAAGAGAAGAGAGAGAAGAATGAATAAGACAGGACAGAGAAGTAACATGAGATGATGTTGAAGGGTAATGAAGAAGGAACGGAGTTGAAGAGGGAGAGATGGAGGGGGGGGGAGGTTGTTTGTGTGTCTCCGAATTGTGGTAAACGATCTGCGAAGAATAGAGGAGGACTGTGGAAGTGCCTTACCTTCTCTCTTTGCACGATAACAGGTGCTCATGATGAATTAGTGATGAATTGCAGGTGGGACCGAATGGAAAAGTTGTCGGAATCGAACACATTCCACAATTGGTCGAAATGGGAAGAAGGAATATCGAAAAGGTGAGGAAATCATTTTGATCGATCATTTTTTATTAGATGAGATGAATGAAGATGATGACGTTGTATGAGAATGGGATGATTATTGCAGAGTCATGGGAATCTTCTTCGTTCTGGTCGAATTGAATTGGTAGAGGGAGATGGAAGAGTGGGATGGCCTATCGAAGGAGGATACAATGCAATCCATGTTGGAGCTGCTGCTTCCACCCTTCCCATGGAGGTTCATCTTTGATCTTTATCCCCTCTGATCTTTGATCTTTGAGTTGGTTCGTCAATTGGCTGATGGTGGAAGAATGGTGATCCCAGTTGGAACAGCCCATCAGGTGAGATTACAGTAGTTGAATAGATGGATCGATAGTAGACACTTTAGTTCCAGGAATTCATCCAAATCGATAGAGAGGGAGATAAATTCAAACAGAAGACTCTTCATGGAGTTATCTACGTTCCTCTCACTAGTAAGGATGAACAATTGAAGAAATGGTGAACAATCACTTGTATATATTGTACATACTCTTTTTTGTCTCGAAACGTTATTTGTACTATAAGAAGCTGCTCCATATTGTACATAATCTCATCATACTAACTGCTCTTATTAGAAGTTCGCATACTCTTTTTTCCCTAACGTGTTTTCGCTTGGTAACTTTACTACTGCTTGACATAGCGAGTGTCATCCTTTCTCTCTCTCGGTTGTGTTAATAAAGAAATGTACAAAAAATGGTGTAATCAATTCCAGATTTATTCGTTCTCTTTCATTTGGTCAATAGACTTCTCCGATCCTCAGATTTTGATCATTCAGAAGATGGTTTCTGCAATTGTTCATTGATAGTCCTTCTTCCTTCTATTCCTATACCTTGCATTGTATCGACTGTGACTTCTCCTCTCTTTTACTTCTTTGACTCTTCAATATTCTCGATGGTAATCTCTGAATCCATCTCATTCCTCCCTTCCTTTCCCTTCTCTTCCTTACCTCCTCATGGAATATTGGAATGACAACATGTTTCCATTGTGATCGTGGTCTATAATGAGGTCTTGTCCAGAAGGAAGAAACATCTCGAGAAGGACACGAAGTTCCACTTACGAACCTGAACCTGATTACATTACTGTAGACGATCTATCGACAACTGATTGTTATCCATCGAAAGAGGGAACTAACCATTCAACCAACAGAGAATGTTCTTCACTCTTTCCTTCCATTGATTGAGCTGCTCGAATCTCTACCGTACTCGTCTTCAGAGGAGGAATTATCAATCGCTGAGGATTAATACTGAAGGAGAAGATAATTGATCTTTGATCTCTGATCTCTTCCCATACACATAGAGGGAAGGAACAGAAACGACGACTCTAAGGGCGACCCATTGAAGAGAATGACGATTCGTTATTGAGAGAACTTCTTCGTGATATGAAGAAAGAACGAAAGGCTGAAGAGAGAAAGAGATGAAAAGGAGGAGAAGGAAGGACAGTACATTCGGTTGCAGTAGAAGAGTGTCCACATCAATGGGAGTATTTGGTTGAGCTGTCTCAGCCAATGTCGATCTGAGAATTGATCTTTGATCTCTAAGGAGTGAGTAGTTGTCTTACTCATCGGGAGTCTGTGACTGATCGAGTAAAACGAGTGGTTCATCATCTGATTTCTTCCTTGGAATGAAATGATACGCAAGGAAGAGAATAGAAGAGATAACTTCAAGAAGAATAGAACACATCGACATGTACAGAGAAATCTGCTATGATTGAAGAGAGGGAAGGTCAATGGAATGGAAAAGGACGTACATTCCTTCTCTTTTCTCACCATTGGAAGGATGTGAGTAGGAGTACAATATCTTCCCGGGGAGAGAAGAGCCTTTGACAATCGAAGATTATACGCTGTTGATTGAGAAGCCACTGCCATAGGAAGCAACTGAAGAAGATAATGAAGAAGGGAAGGTAAGGAGGTCCCACCTGGAAGAGAACCAACTGCCAACTACGGTAGATGCAACGACCAGTCGTACACTGGAATGAGAGTAGGGTAGGAGAAAGAGAGGGAGTGGTCTACCATGATCTGTATACTGTACATGATGTAGACTGTGTAGGCAAAGTGATTGAGTGGGAAGAATGCAATCGGAAGAGAAGGAGGAAGGAGGAAAATGGCGATTGACTTATTGGGACGGAATATCACTGAAAGGGAGAGATTGATCTTTGATCTTTGATCTCTTGTTGTATTCTCACTTTCATCGTTCGTCTTCTTGCAATTCCACAGAAATGGCCAAAAGTAGAAGGATAATGTAGCCAGTGATATCAGAATCTAAAAGTCTTTTCGTTCTTCCCTTCTTCATTCCGTACTTACCTTCACTCCTTGCGTTCCAAAGAAAATTCCGTAGAAAGACTTGGGAATGGTGATGAATTGTGCTTTTCGAAAGAAATTTTGGGATAAATTCAGCACAGAGATTGGACTCCACCACACGAGAGATGCAGTTATGAGGGATACTGTAGAGGGATGGTTTACGGTAGGAGGGTAGGGTAGGGAGTACTATACTGACGAATGAGATAGTAGAGATGGGCAAAGGATAGAAGAGTTTCTGTTGATGGAATTGTCCATGACGATGAACAGAGATCTCCCTTGCAACAGCACAATCTAATCCTTCCTCAAGATTGATCTTTGATCTTTCCCTTTTCCCCTTCTCTTTCCTTACCATCATCAGAACATTTCTTCTCTCCATTCACTCCCATTTGCACTACACATTCCTCTTCCTTCGATGGATTCTCATTCATACAACCAGATATCTCCACCAATCCCTTGATGGAATCGATCGATTGAATCTTCATCTACCGTATACCTCCGTTTCCACTCGAGATACGTAATAACATCCCTCGTCCTTCTTCTGTGTACAATGAGATCCGTTGATGTGTAGACATTTACTGAATAGAGATGAGAGTACGGTAGGAGAGAGGAAGACCTACCTGAGATGTCCGTTCTGATTGGATGATTGTGTAGATTGAGTGATAGTCAGTAGAGAGAGAAGAAGAGAGGGAAGAAAAATCATTCGATCGACCAATCAAGATGGCATTCCAACGGGAGAATGAAGGAAGGAAATGGAGTTGAAGTTGAGAATGAGAAACCAAATACAAAATTTGAATCATTTTATCTTCAATTGTATCGAAGTACGTTGTATAAAATATTTCTGAAAAAAAATAATGCTTGATGAAGGTGAATTTGCAAGGAAGGAAGAGGGTTTGAGTGATTCGTTTCTCATTCAATCTGTGCTTATCTTGTTGCAACCCTGAATGGAACACTCAAACGGGAGATCTAATTGAAGTCAGACCAGTTGTATCTCCTCTCTTCTTCTCTCTAAGTAATACTCCCTCTATTTCCTCTTCCTTCCTTTGTCCATTTGCCCTTCCCTTTCTCTATTCATTCACCGATGCTTCGCCCTATCATTCTTCTCTTCTCTCTTTTCGTGAGTTTATCCATCGAGATTAACCTAAATACTCCCATATGTTTCTCTCTTTGCATAATCATCCGATTGTTTTGTCCTCGTTTTGAACTGATCAAACTGGTCACGAAGAGATTCTTCCTCGTTGATGACGATCTCTCGATTCCTTCAGATCTCAGATGTCGTCTCTCATATTCCTTCCCTCGCTGAAATCTCCAAGATGAGAGATCCCGTTCTCATACAGGTCAATTTATCCCCCGTGAAAATAGCTGATAGAGTGATAAACCATCGAAACAAGCACATATCTGATCGATAAACAGAGAATGAACGTCTTCATCTACAGATCTTTCGTGAATCTCACATCGATATGTCAGGAATGAGCAGATACAATGAAGATCCTCCTCCTATTCCATCCACTCCCAATGGTCAGTTCAATCCTCCTTTTATTTTGAAGGCCAATACGTGTTCTTTCGAAGAGATATTGTTTATGTGGACTGAAAGTGATGATTAAGCAGTGGAAACTTTCCCTCTCCCCCCTTCACTTTCCCTTTCGGAGTCCATCCTCTTCTCTTTATCCTCTTCAGAACTTTCTCTTCTCTTACTTCGTCATTGTCTCTCTTCACTCTAAGCATAACAGCTGATTCACTCAATCAATCGAATTGCCTCAGGGGATTTAGATCGAGAGAGGGGAGGAAGGGGGGGGGGGTGAAGAGGTGATGAGATGGAGGAGAGTTCGTAAGGATAGGGTAGACTCGTGATTGAGAGTGTGAGAGAATGATGCATCATGAGATACTCTCGAATCTGAGAACTTGAAGAATCAGTCAAACATGTTTCAAACCCTTCCTTCTTTCTGTGTTTTCACCCCTCAACTGATCATTGAGTCAGAATGAGTCGTAATCATTTCCTGATTCCTCCTTTCATTCTCTTCGTGTCAGTTGGTATCTCTCACTTCTTTCTGTTGCACGAAAGAGACGAGAAATTGGTGTGGAAGGTCAAAAAACGTTCATTCTTTCTCTTCATCCATCACTGGAGGAAAAGCGACAATCAATTGATTGAGAAGACTTGAAGAACTGAAGAAGTGAGGGAGGAAAAGCGTGCAAGAATTAGAAACATCTGCAGAATCAATTGAATAGTGAAGAGTCTTTCTTTCAGGTCATTCATTGGTTCCATTGTTACATGCAATTGGACAGGTCTTCCGTTTTCCCATTGTGAGAAGTCCATCGATGAGAATTCCATGGTCGAGATAGAGAGTGATAGACAGAGTGGACAGATGTGTGAAATGAGTGATAGATAGAAGAGTTCAGTGAAAATAGAGGAATAGTGCGTGCTAAAAGGAAGTGTTCATGATAATAACAAATCTATTCAGGAGAAGTAGCAATCAATCACGATTCGGCCCTCGGATCAATCGGGTCGCGATCGGATCAAACATTCGAACATGGAATAGGAAAATTGGCCGCTGATGGGGCTAATGTATTCTATCGGTTAGACCCTAATACTTATGTCTTAGTCTGTGGCTACGCTTAGGAGTATAAATATAATTGTGATAATTTCAGGGGTGCTCAGACGGTAGGAAACGCGTTTGGTCTCCGTCAAGGCAACTACCACGTTCCACTACTAGATGCTGCAGCTGGATTGATTGGATAGATTCCCCAACCTTCTCCCTCCAAATTATATGTAATATTACGGGCCAATTCGCTTTGTTTGTATGTGTAGGGTGAGAGTAAATAACTGAATCGGGTCGATTGACTCGATTGATTGGATTCGAATCTCATTTTGTTCATTCGTTTCTTCCCATTGCAAAAGGAACATAAACGATGACTAATCAACATGATCAAAGGGCACAAGCAGATATACAACTGCCTCCTACTCATTCTGGGATGGGAAAAGAGAGCAAAGATGTGAATGAATAAGACAACTCAAGTCATAGGGAACAACCATTTGAACATCAGAATGCGTCTCACACAGTATCCTCCTCCCCACTCAATACCTATCAGACTCCTCTCTCTTCTCTCCACCATAGATCCTTCATTCATGAAGCCCCGCCCTCTTCTCCTTCTGATGAATCGTATCCATTCAGTTCAGTCACACGTCTCAATCTCATCCACGAGACATGCCCTTCCCCTCTCACCTCCCTCTGGAATCCCCCTCCCTCCATCCCCTTCTCTCCTCCCCTTTTCACCACCTCCCCTCTCTCTCTATCCTCCTATCTCTCTCTTGCCCTCCCTCATTCAGTAGATAGTTGCACCTGTCTGAAGGTTGTATCTCTCTCATCTAACCCCTTGATCAGTCCTCCCTTCCCCCTCACATTCCTCTCTCAATATTCCGTTATTCACGTGATCTCGTAGATCCATTATCTCCTCTCTCTCATTATCTCTTCTAGTGTTGACTCATCATCCCTCCATATTTAAGATCCTGCCAATCCTCTATCCTTCCATTCCCTTCCCCTCTCCTTCATTCTCATCTCTTTCAGTCATGCGTACAATCTTCTTGTTGTTCATCATCGCTGGTCTTACCGTAGCCTATTCCTCATGGAGATCCGAGCAGAATTTGGTAAGTAGATGATATGATAGTTATTGGTTACGGCATCACTAGGTCTACGTAAAACTATATAATTGTAGGTGAGAGTTGCTCGATCGGCTGAGTCGGAAGAATCGAAGGAAACTGTGGAAGGATCGGGAATGGAAGAGAAGAAGAAAGAGACGAAGGAGAAGAAGGATGATTCAAGTGAGGAGAAGGAGGAGAAGGAAGAGAAGGAAGGAGAGGTCAAGGCTGCAGTCGAAGGATCTGGAGAGGTACTGTAGTCACTTACTGTAATCGTTGTTGATCGATTCATTGTAGACTTTCCGTTTCAAACGTGAGATCGAGGGAAGTGGATCAAGTGAAGAGAAGAAGGAGAAAGATTCAAGTGAAGAGAAAGATGTTGAAGGAAGTGGAGAATCTCTCGATATTGTCAATCCCAATCCTGAGGTTCTCACTCAATGATCTCCCTTCCCATTATTCATTTCCATTTGCGGTCATCTTCCACAATCAATCGATAATCATGCATTCACGGTTGTTTCCCCCACATCATCCTTTCTTTTGATTCGATTTTACTCCATTCATGCAATACTCAATAAACATGACTTACTACAACGACTCTCTCGATTCAGTCGAATCAATCAAATGAGTTTCATTCCCTCATTCCTCTTGAATGGCGCAAGAGGAAGAGGCCATTGCATTCTTTAAACTCTTGTCCTTTCCATCAATCAGAATGGACTCTCTGAACACGAGTTCCCGTGGATTGACAAGTGATCTCTCTTTCTCCTCAAGGAGACAGAATGATGTAAGGGAGAAAGGGAGGGAATCTCTCCCACTCATTCATTCCCTCCATGCACTTTCGTTCCTCTTATCAGTTCATTCCTATACAAAATCAGAAGGAACGGAGAATAAACCACAAGAGAGGAAAGGATCGAATGAAAAAATGAACTGCAACAATCGTTCATTTTTTGCCTGCTCTTTCGATCAGAACTGACGTCCATTCCTTCTAATCTAAACATAATGAGTATTCACGTACAGATCATTTTCATTTTTATTAGTGTCAGTTGAACATACAACCAGGAAACAACCAGGACAGTATTCGGATGGAATTTTCAATATTTAGTTTGAAACTCTCATTTTACTAAATGCAGATTGAGTTCATTTAAATATTTGATCGAATTTGCTTCACAAAGAGAGCTCGATTCATTTTCCGTCCATTCTTTTCATTTTGTCCTATGTTGAGTGGTCGCGGCCTATTTCTGCTCTTTTTTGGTTGGTTGTTTATCTTTGATTGTCCAAATAAGACTTCATCTTGCAGCTACACTACTCACAATATCTAATGAGCGACCGACAGGGAAAACGAATGTGACAAAACCAGAGGAAATTGTTGAACCCCCGAAAGGAGATGGAGATAAGAAGAAGGAAGTGGATACAGAACTAACTCCGTCACTTGGATTGGATAAGAATAAAGAAGGAGATAAGACGACGGAAAAAGATAAAGAAGTCACTTCGCCACTTGGATCGAATCCGAATGAAGAAGATGACGAAGAGAAAGAACCAGAGATTGAAAGAGAAAAGGAAGAAGGGAATGGGGGAGGGAGTGAGAAGGAAGATGAAGGAGTCACTCTAGGAGTGATCGATACTCTTCCTACGAAGAATAAGACAGGAGATGATGAGGGAAAGAAGGATTATGGTGAAGGAGAAATAAAAGATGATCATTTACTAAAAGTTTATGCTAACGGTGAGATTATCAATATCTTTCTCCATTCATTATCTGATTCAGAAGCGTTTAAAGAATTTAAAAGGAGAATTTTTGTCAATAAACACCTTTTCGAGGTGATTGAATTATTTCTCCTACACTTTTAAATTGACCGTTTCAGCGTCGAATTGAAGATCGATCGAATCCTCGAGATGTTTCCAAGTTATCGGGGAAAACATTCAAATGCCATCACCACAGTGAGAGATTCATTCAATCTCAATTCTATCGTCTTCACTTTCAGAGATTCCTGTTGAATATGCATGTCATATTGAGTATAAACTGAGCGATTATTCCGAGTATGAACACTTCATCAAACACTTCAAGTGAGAAGCTCCTTCCATCCATTCTCTTCATCTAAATTCTTCTCAGTTCGACAATTCCGAAAGTGGTTAAATCTCGATCGAGAGTAGTGAGGGCGACTGAACCATGCCATGCGTATGAGATATCCAATCATTATTGATTATCTTTGTCTCTTGAGGTTATACAGAGAGACAACAGGGAGTCTACTAATCACATGTGGATGCGATGCTAAGGAATGTTAGACTGCTCTCTTATTCATCACCGTTCAATAACTCGTTCAGACCTCTGTAAAAGTATTGCGAACCGGCCAGCGAAATTTGTCGAAATTTTGAAATTCAAGAGTGGAGGGAAGATGAAATTGACGCGTACAACAGGACAGAAAGTGAGATTGATCTATCTCATAGCTAATCAATATCTAATTAAGGCACTATTATTCGTACACAAGTACATATACTATCTAATCAGTGCATTTCTCGGATTAATCATTCTCATTGTTCTTCTCGTTATTTCAATTGTTGAATGGAAGGGAATGCAGAGTAAGATGGGATAGAAATGGATAGAGTAATAATGATGGAATATCAGAAAATGAGAAGAAAAGGAGGGAACGAGTGAGCAAATTGAGTCAACGAGTAGAACGGAGTAGAAATGTAAGTCCTTCCCTGCATTCAATAATGAATCTATCCATTTAGTCTCTACGAACAACTTGTAGTGATCCATCGGATCCTCAACCAGAGTACGAGTACAGTGCATTCCAACAACTAATGAAGAAACGATAATCTATTCTCATTCTTCCAATTACTATTCACTCAAACTAATCTCGATCTGGAGTATCCAATGATTCGCTCAAATTCAATCGATAAATTATACATAGAGGATATTGTAGCTAATTACACCGAGAAATCGATTATTCAAGCGATGTATATGAAAAAGATTTATAATTCGAACAACAAACTGAGACTGACAAAGTTGTAACAAGTAACACGTAACTAGGAATAACAATGAAATCAACGATGGAGATCAAAGATCAAATATTCACTTCCGTCTTTTCTTCTTATTCTCTTTAGCACATTCGTCTGCGCCTTTTCTTTTGTTTGTGACAACCTAAATCACAATCGTTCGAAATGTAATTGTTTCACCTATTCTTTTCATAATGTAAAATATATTGTCGTACCTTCTTCCTCTTAACGGGAATCTCTTCAATCTCATCATTCTTCTCTCCTTCGCTCTCTTTCCTTTTCCTCTCCTTTCCTTTACCCTTAGATTTCGATTTCTGAAATAAAATACATCAAATCGTTATCCGTAATACACTGTTCACAGTGACAATCGGGAAAGAAACGTATTTATAAAATATGGCATTCTTTTTTTTTTAAATTTCAACATGACATTCATTCAAATAAAATAATATACACTGGTGGACTAGAAAAGGAGACAAGTGTAAAATTGCGGATGCCCCCATTAGCACTGGCAGTCTGTCACCTTTTCTAGTTTTTTCTAGTCGACAGATCATAATTTGCGGATGCCCGAAGGAATACCCAGAGCCATTTTGAGGATGCCCCGTCGCAGTCACTTTTCAATCCCACCAGCGATTGGATACCTCAGTGATCTTTCTCCTCTTCACAATCGGTTCCTCTTCTTCTTCATCCTCATCATCCTCACTATCATCATCCTCTTCCTCAAAGAAATATTCATTAATATTTCCACCACATTTCCATTAAACCATCTCCTTCTTTCTTTATTTCTCATACCTTCACTTCAACGACATCATCATTCTCTTCTCCATCCTTCTCAATTGCATCCCATACATCCTCATCGTCTTCTGGTTCAATCTTGATCTCCTTCTGGAATACCTCAGTGAGATTGATTCTCACCCTCCCTCATCACCTCATCAACCAATTCTTCCTCCTTCTTACTCTCCATTAATTCCCAATCTTCCTTATCTTCTTCCTTCAATTTCGTCAGAATGGATAATTCATCTCGAAGGAGAAGAGTGTTCAAACGAGCCTTGCAGTACACCTACAATCAATCAGTTATTATCAATATTCATTAAGAGGGAAGAAGGGAGATCTCACCTTGTGCACTAATTTCCTCGTGTTAACATCATGTACTCTCACGAATCGATCGATTCCACACGAAGCGATGAGAGGAGCAGACGAATGAGACTGAGAAAGAAGATATTACAAGAATCGAACAGTGAATAAAAGACAAAGGTAAAGGTTCACTCCGTATTCAAAGCATTGTCGTCCTGCGGGAGCCCACTACTAAGCCAGCGCCTATTTTTACTAGTCCATTCCCAATTAAAGTCTGACTCTCGACTGCAAGGAAGGAGAACAAACCTGAATACATCTGACAGATCCAGCCTGTCCCTTGAACTTTGCATTCGGTAGCACTGTAATATCGATTGTCTCTCCTCTCTCTACCTGTATTCGCACTTACTCTTCCTCAGATCGAATTGAGCCATTTCTCCCTTTGTATTTCCTGCGATCACTGTCCAATCGGAAGTCTGAGACACAGTAAGAGCTGTGATTGGCTCCTGATTGGAAATACGTCATTGATTAATCAATACATCTTCCCCACAGTACCTCCAACCACTCCATCCTCTTTACCGGCTTCTTCTGTACGCGAGGATCATACGTGCGGATCTAAATGAATCAATTGATAACTACAGTATTCTCTATCTCTCTCTTCTCACCTCATGAGTACCAGTAGAAGTGACGATAGTGTTTCCATCCTTGAGATATCTCGCTTGCATATCCCATATGGGAACTTCCAGATCGAGCCAATCGTTCCGAACCTTAATAGGAAAGAGATGAGATAATGAGAATGACAGATCTCTTACATTCTTGCTCTTCCATGTTTCCTTGAGACTGGCTGGATCAAGTGTTCTCAATAGAATATTCTTGCCCGATACAGCAATCTTTCCTTCATCATTCACTTCCATCGTCAATAGATTTCCATCTCCCACTGTCACGGACGCTTTCTAAATATAATACAAGTTAAATATTGTTTAATATATATATCATACTTTGTCTCCATTTTTCTCCCATAGTTCGACAGTTCCTTTTTCGCTCGCGGTAAGGATTTCCTGACTGAAAGTGATATTTGAATGAAGGCGAGAGCGCATTCTAATAACTTTGAAGTCAGAGAAAATAAAAAATAATAACTGACCTCTTAGTGACATGGAGTCCCCTTATCCTTCCCTCTCCTTCCAATGCGAAAAGTGTGGAGAATGCACCAGTGAGAGAATCATACAATCGAAGGGATCGATCCAATTGAGCGATCAAAATCTCAGTCTAAGAATCATTTATACATCTCGAATATATGACTATCTAACCTGATCCTCTCCAGAAAATGCCATTGATGTGATTTCATCTTTCTTTGGATCGAGCTCAGTCACTGTGGTTATATTAGAGAACGACGAATCCCGTAGAGATATACCTAAATTCATTTACAATTAGGACACACCATCGAGAGATATGACATGACTCACTCTTGAGAGCTCCTGTGGCAGCACCTACGAAGCAATCCATTGATGGATCACTGCAATATATTCATAAATGCATACTTTAAAATTGTTGCTCAACATAAGAAATAAACGGCTAGAGAATAGGTGGATACCCCCAATCGGTATCTTTAAATCGCGATTAAAATTGCAAGCTCGAGTGCATTACATGTTCTCGGCGATGGGAATCTTTTGCAAAAAAATAATATAATAACAAATTTAAAGCGTCTTTTCAAAACTCAAATATTTGCAAATTATAATTTAGAGAACTACCGTACTCCCTTGAGTTTTCCTTGAGTTGGAGCACGTCTTTCTCCAACGAGCAAGGTTTTTTCTTGATTTTTGGAATCAATGATTATTTTGATTTTTTTATAGTTGATAATGTAAGTGACAAATGCGTGATGTATATACCGTATAATATATACCATTTGAGTGAAAGAGAAATGTTCTGAAATGAATAGTTTATCTTCAGAAGTTGAGATTCAAAAAAGTCACCAGTATTTGCAGTACAAAGCATTGAAATTCATTTGAATGAGATACATAACTGTTTGTGATAAACAAATTGAACCGTTAGGTGCACAACCGAGATCAAGACGGCCAAAATATATAAAAATACAACTACACAATACGCATTCAGAGAGACAAAATTTAAAAGAACGAAAAATATCGATAACACGTATAGAAGCGAGTAATAAACGTGCACTATTTCTTCGCTAAATTAGCAAAAAGATTTGAAGTATTTTGATTACTACGAGACTGTGCTTGCTGAATGAGCATCTGAATTAGTGCATTTGGATCTGAGATGGGAGAAATTGATGAAGAAGGAAGAGAAGAGTAAGGAGTACGAATAGGAGATGATTGAAGGGTTGATTGAAGAGATTTCATTGCTGACATCATTGGTTGATATAGCAGTTGATTAGGAGGTCGAATAGGTTGAAGAGTGGGAGGACGCGATAATGGTGAAGTAGGATTCTTCTTGAGAAAAGGATTCAGCTGAGGTTGACGAGAGAGAGGTAAGGCATTATTTTTCTTTGGAAGAGGAGGTCGACCGACAAGACCAAGATTGCCAAGAATTCGATCGGTTGATCCCACATTATCAGCCTTACGCTTCTGAAATTGTTTCCATTTTATAATGCAGACTCACTCAAATAGACAAATCAGGTACTGACAAATAACGTAAAGATAACAAACCCTCTGTTGTTGTGGTTTCTTCTCTGTCATTGCCACTTCGAATTCCAATCTAGTCACTCCTCCATGCTTATCCATCTCCTCCCTTACTTCCTTTCGCATATAAGCTAGAGGAATGTTGTCCTTCACACTACAATAGAGATTGAATAAATGAAACAGTGTGATGTGATAAAGATGGAATCACATGAGAGGGTACTTACTCGATGAGTGACTTGTGCAGAGCGAGTATCTCAGCCTTAACACTTTTCGTCCATTGGGATGGATGAAGGGAGAGCACACGAGAAAGGGATCTGGTAGCCAATTTAACCGTCGATAGATAGCATGATTTAAGCACGTACACTCTGCAATTCAACTCGATATAATTGTAAGAAGTAAAAATCAAGAGAAGAATAGGATAATAAACTAACTCTTCTTTATCAGTGATTGTCCTGGCAAGAGAAGTACAAACTCCCATAATGGAAGAAGCATCTCCTAATTTAATTGAGAGAGCTAATCCCAATCGAAGAGAACGAGACACGTGGAAGGATAAAGAATCAGATCTACAAATGATATTCTATGTATTATCATCTATTGCCAGAACAAATCATACCTTTCAATATCGGCTGAAGTGAACTCCACAACACTTTCAAACAGATCTTCATCTTTCTTCCTCCGTGGGAAGATCTTCTGAAATATAATTTATGAATAGAAAGAAAGATCTCAAAAGTATCGAACCTTGAAAATCAAATCATGGGCGCCTTGCATATCATTCTCATTGAATGCAATCTGAGCCAATCGATGGAATGCCTTTCGATGAGGGAATCGATCAGCCACTAACTGAAGAGGGGAATCATGACCATTGAGTAGAAAGAGGGGATTCATACCTTGAATGCCTCTTTACACGTAGTCTTCAATTCCTCGATCAACTCCATCTTATCCTTTGTTTCGTTTAGCTGCAAATGACCTTTTTAAAATCTTTTATCGAAAACATACTCCATTTTATAAAACAAACCACAAATTCTTCATCGGTTTCCTCACTGTATCTCGATGCTTTGAATGATAGATTGACAACGACGGCAGATATGGCTACAATCGATAGTGGTTCCTCCCCTCCTCCAGCCTTTCTTACCTGGTTCCATCTCATACAAATCCATGGCAGCCGATGGTTTGACTACTCCATGTCTACTGAATGCGTCTGTGTACGATCGAAGACGAACGAGCACTTCCCATGAGGGATTAACACTGCAAGTACATCCATTGTTCACGGGGGTCGAATAGGTACTGTGTGCCTAATTACACAAGCATTTTCATGATTTTGGGCGCTGGTTCCCGCATTTCAACTGGTCTGGGTACCAATGTGAATATATCTAGTATGCCACATTCAAAGCGATAGAGAAATTATTTCAAAAAGCAACAGAAAGCACAGGCAAAAACAATAACATTAGATAAGTTGGAGAACCTAAGTTTTCGAATCTTGATTGTTCGTCATATACCCAAAATGACTCACGTTCTCGTAATATACTTCCACACAGTTGAATATGCCTGATAATGCACTTCAACTGGTTCGACATTCTTCTGATTCTTCACTGCTATCTTCTGTGAATATTGAGTTCCGCCCATTTGAAGAGCACAAGCTGCTTCGAAGAATCCATCCATTGCCTGTAGAAGGAATGGAGATGGAGACAGAGGGACAGACCCTTACCTTGACTACATACATTCCCCTCTCTTCCCTCTTCTCTTCACTCTCTTCTTCTTCATCCATACTTTTACCCTTCTTGAGATAGAGTTTAGCCAGGAAGAAGTATGAAATCCATTGGAAGTCCCACGCATCGCCCTAAATTTGACAATTATTAGCTTCTCAAGTTCTCATTTCTTCTCTTACACGATTCTGTTCCTGCATAGAAGGAGCGATCTCAAGGACTTTCTCGAAGAGAGAGGCACATTCACTTCTCAGTTCGTCAACTATCGATTCATTTTGATGAGGATCGAACGATGGTATCTGAATATACAGAATTTATGAATATAATGAAAGAAGCGTGATAGCTAGGGGCCACAACGTAGATAGCAGAATTCGAGCAATGCGGTCACAAGTGTCTTAAAACTACTCCTATGGGTCCCAACAACGCCATACTTTTGGCCGTTTGTCGATATCTTGTCTTTGAGGCGCGCTAGAGCCCGAGAAGTACGCGCGCCACCCTCTGGGAGAGAGGAGGGAAAAGCGAGACGAGAGGGAAAGGGGGCGGAGCCTAATTAGCGTGTGTCTCTCTCCCTCCCCCGCCCTCTCGCATGCCTCTCCCCGCCCAAAAGTCACAAGCCGGGGAAGCATGCTAAAAATCTGAAAAAAATTCTAAAATTCCTAAAATATTCGAATTAGTAAAATAAGTTTGGTCCGAGAAGGATCGTTCAGTTGGAACATGCCAAAACTACCTATTCCTTTCGCTTGAATGCGAATTTGATCTACTTACTGATATTATGCATATCTGGGACCAAGCTCAAATGAAAGAGGAATATCATAGCTTTCCATAGCGCTGTCGAACGTCCGATTTGGTTTAGAACGAACCTTGTGACTTTACTTTCTCGCTATTGCACGAAATCGTGTCCACACAAAGTGGGCGGAGCTTGTGGGCCCTAGTGATAGCAACTATTTCTCACCGAGCGGAAATAACGTGCGAGTCTTGTGGCCAACTGGTAGAGTGCACAAGCAAGCAAGAAGGATACGGTAGCATCATCCTATAATTGATTGATTAAATTCCAAATGGAGATTGTAATAACAAACTGTGCTTGAGAGTAATGAGGCGACTCTGAAGGGACGAAGATGATGATGAAGCTCATGAAGAAGATCATCATCGTATAACTTAATTAAAAGGGATTATTGAGATGGGAAGAAGGAGGAGACACACCTTGAATAGTCTCTCACTGGTAGCATACGAGAGAATAATCCATGCTCCCTTAGTTACTTCCTCTCCGAACGAACGAACATGATTACTACTCAGAAAATATTCAGCGAATTGACGAGCCTCCTGTAATTAATTATGAAATGAATTGTAAATAAATCCCATGCTATATTCTTCAACAAAAACAATGAAAGACAATTTACATCGTTCTTGGACTGCCTATGATAGGAGAGACTGTGTAGATAGAAGACGATACTCTCCAATTTCGATCCTCCTTTGTGAGGCCATTCAAGAAGTGGAGATCTAGAAATAATCACAACTGATATTACAGGCATTCACTTCATCTTTCTAACCTCGTCTTCTCATCATCACAATTTCCCTTTGAAGGTGGTCCTCTTTCTACCCATTTCTTCAGTCTCTTCACAGCTTTCAACCTTTTCTCACTCATTTTAATAAATGAAGGAAAACGATTCTTTACGAGATCTATCAAATCGACTCCTGTCGTCCCCTGAAAAGTACATATAAACGTATAATAATTCAAACTTTATAAATGGAATATTATGATTTGTCTCACCTTATCGTTATACTCCGGAATGGGATTTGGAATGGAGAGTGCAATTGCACATTTGACAATCTTTCTATTCTCTTCACCTAATTCTACACCAGATTGATGATCTTCTGCCGCTCTTCTCCTCTTCGAATATCGACTGCAATATAATCATTATTAATTCCCTTCCTCCGTTCCTCTCGATTAACTCACCCGAATGTGCAATGGAGTAATTGATATATCTCCTCTTGTACATTATTCATTAACCATTGTAGTTTCCGATATCGAAGGATCTCTCTCACACTTTCCTTCTCCATCACACCACGGAATTGAGAGAGAGAATACTTGAGGAATGCACCCTGCAACCATGCACAAATGCATTTTATGATCTTGTCTAAGATTAAGTAAATTGAGACATTGAGGTGAATTTCCGTGCTACGTGTGATTCGACGTTGTCAAGTGAATCACTTACATTATCCTGTCCACATCCTCCATTGGACGATAGTTTATCGTGTGCATGGACGAGGAATCGAAGAGAACGAGTGGGAAACTCATTGTAATCATCCGATCTAAACAATAATCAATTATTGATATCTCAGCTAGGTACCATGTAATCTTACTTATCGTAGTCATCATGAGATAGAGACTCGTTGAGGAGTGTACCCAAGAGATCTGGTTTCGATTCTGAAGATAGCGTAATTTCAGTAAAAAAAATTGAGTGTTTACCTTCGATTCTCTTGATGACTTGATGCAATAACCTCCAGAGAAGCCAATTCTTAGCTAGATGAGAGTGTTCGGTTAGACGAAGAAGGGAATATCTGCATATTTTTAGCTTGAATATCTCTTTAGCTAATTCGGCTACATCATCTAAATGAGCAATTCTTACCCTAGGGAAGGAAGAATCTTCGAATTAGAAGGAATCGATGTGTATTTGATCGAATTGAGCAATTTGATCCATGGTTCGATAGTTGATGCAGGGAGAGTAGGGAGAGAAAGAAGGAGGAAGAGCATCCTGAGACAGAAGTAACGTACAACGTCATCATTAATAGATAACACTGACCGATTGAGTATTTCAGCAGCCTTCTCAGTTCTTCCCAATTGAATAAGTGCCTTCGAATAAAATCTCGTTCTTACACTCAATTCGTCATCATCATCTACTGAACTCCATTGAGAATCACTCTCAATTATTGATACGATCTGAAAATGAAATCATTTAGAACAACTGAATCCTCCTGTAAATAAATGAAGAATTTAAGAATGTCAATCTCTAACCTCAGTCCAATTCTCCGTTTCATTAAGATGATGGAGTGAGTGTATTCTTGATGTCCTCTCTTTCTTCTCCATGATTTCACGGATCGAATCACGAGATACAATACCTGCAATGAGACATTGACTATGGATGGAATAGTGGCAATTCTAACCTCCCACTACATTGAATGCCTCTTCTTCCTTAATCGTTTCCGTCATAAACTTGAGACATTTCATCAATTCTTCCTCATTATCCATAATAGTCTCTACTCGTTTATGCGTGAATCGAATGAGATCTCTCTTCTCAGGGAATTTCATTACTTTCGAATCATCCGACTGATCGATCGTAGAGTGAACCATTCTCATACAGTATTCCATCGCTGTTGGCTCATCTGTAAGAAACAGAATTGTTCGAAAGAATAACGTATGAGAAGAAACATTTTGGAATTATCGATAAGGAAGAAAGAAAGGTATCTACTCACCATACATAACCATCAATGCATGAATGGATCGATGATGGGATTGAACAAGTTCTTTCGAACAAAGAGTCCATCTTCGATATACCTGAATCAATACTTCACTCTGATGGGAAGAACGAGAAGGTAGACAGTCCATTCTTAGTGTACAGTAAAGAGACAGCTCTGAAAAGAAATAATGTACATATTCGAAGTGATCTGCTAGAGAAAATCGAATCATTTTTGGCCGGATTTATAGAAGCAGTACGATAATCGAGTGAAGCTAAGCACTCGAGGTTCGCCCCGGGTTCGACTCCCGGTCTGTCCATTAACCTTTGCTATCTCAAATAATGCTAAGCACTCATGAACATCCGTAAAAAATAGATACCAAGTGCTTTGAATACAGTGAGATATCTCTCCTCGTACAAATATTCTTTCATTACTGTAAGCAGATCCTCCTCACTCCCTGAAAAATACACTTTCAGTGTTCGAGATTTAATTGCCAATTTACAAATGACACGAACATAGCTTCAACTTACCAATAGGCCCGGGAGTGGCACTCATTCTGGATGGTGCTTGACTAATTCCTTCTCTCAAGGGACGAATTGGACGAGCATCCAAATAGTATGTTGCTACGTCTTCCAATGCTGTCTCAAATTAATTTTATTACAGAGGTAAAATGTAGAATAAATATAATAAACTCACTGGTTCCCTCAGTGCGATACTATCAACAGAAGTAGGTCTCTCGTCTTCATCACAAGTGCTTTCATCTCCTCCTCTCATTCCTTCCTTCTCTCCTTCTTTCTTCCCTCTCTTCGATATAAACCTTCCTTCAACTGCTTTCCTCTTTCTTCCTCCTTCGCTCACCATCGGCTTCGATTGATCTTCTTCTGATGAGAGTTTATCCAGCATCTGCAAAATATACATAGTCAGAAATAATTAGTCTTCCTTCGTTTTCCTTATTGTAGGATAAACAATTCTTGTCAAATAGAAGATAAAAATGAATTGAGACACTTACCTTTTCTACAACATCTTCGACAATGAGAACTTCCTCTTTCATGTCTTCTACAATACTTTCAACAATCAATTTATCGTCTCTACACTCCCATTCTTCGATGAAGATCCGTTGAGTGAACACCTAAATGGTCAATTATTTCTTTCCGATCGACTGTGATTATAACATCATTAGAGAAAAACAAACCTGGGAGTAAGCACGAATTCTATCAAATAGATCACAGAATGCAGTCATTATATCCCATGCATTTTGATCATCCGAAAATGAGATCTTGATAGGAGCCATTCCCTGTTCCTTCTTCATCTCCTTCTCTTTTGACTCATCAAAACATTGCTTAATCTTTGCTTCGAGAGCAGAAATACGAGATAAAGTCTACAAAGAATAATGTGTTTGAATGAGTTAACATCAATGACTAACCTGTTGTTCATACTTCAGATCGACTTCGAATGAAGTTTTGCCAAACAATTTATGAATGTACTCCTTCAGTTCTGGACTGATTGCAGCAATTCTGCAATTGAAGAATTACTATTAGCATGCAAATAATTTTTTGAATTGCAATTTATACCTTTTCTTGAGGAATTCTCCCTTTTTAAACCGTCCCCATTGCGCTTCTCGTTCAGCCACAAGTTGCAAAGATGCTGCAAACACAAATAATCATAGAGATCCATATAATCATATCCAAATTCGATTAAAATATGCCTACTTTTATAATTCTTCTTTAAGAAGTGCGTACTCATCAATGCTTCATCTGCCCGCAAATTGTTCGTCCTGAAACGAGATAATTGTGTCAACTTCTTACAAATAGTTGTGCCAAATCAAAAAAGTTATCAATATCATAGTGAAACTAACTGTTCGAATGCGAATATCGCCATATTGAGATCTCCCTTCTGCACTAATTTCTGTCCGAGTGAAAACCATGATTCGTCATTTCGAGGAGCAAGTCCCACCACCTACAAAGTTCACAGTTCATAAAACAATGCTATAATTTCAATTGAAATAGCACTATGATCGCAAGAGCCACATCAGTAAAGAATACATAAAAATAACCTGAAGATAATGGTCAATGGCGTTTTCCTCATCGAGTGTCGCGAGATTCTTGTGGGCTGCTACGAATACACGACCCATCTGAAAAGAAAATGATGGCTACAGTAACAACTGAGAGCATTCTTCCTGTCTTCACAAGAGTATAATAACCATTATCAAGATTAGATTGGTTCGCTCACTTTACTCAGATGACTATTGTCAACAGGACGCTTCTCCCAGAGAAATTCAGTCACTTTGTACTTGGAAACCTGCACGAAATAATTGAAGAGTAAAAACGGCAACGATAAAACAACTTACCGCGGGTTGTTTGAGAATTTTTCTTAGTTTCTTCTTCGCTTTCTCTTTCTTTCCTTCTACTAACAATTCCAGGGACTGTTGAAATTTGGCCAAAATTGCGGCTTCCTGGACGAGAAGGTATCATTATTAGATTCACTTGTGCCAAAATACCGCAGCTTCCTTTGTTTCCTTATCACCTTCGTCCTCTTCTTCCGACCAAACATTCGAGCTATCTGTAAGAGAGAGAGAGAGAGAGAGGAAGATATAACTATGCAGATAAGAAATACATACCGTATTCAGTATCATCACTGCTGTCTCCCGATAGATGTTCTGTCTCTCCATCATCATCTTCATCATCGTCATCTTCACTACTACTTCCTTCCTGCAATAAACAAATGCAAGAAGAGATCTAAGATTTCTTCTTTCAAATCATACCGAGCTGCCATCTTCATCTTCTTCATCTTCCGATACTTCAGTGCTGTCAGCGATATCATCACTGCTCGCGTCGCCCTCATTTTCTCCTTCTTCAGGGAGAACTTTCTTGGTCAACAGGCTCATTCTGCTGTGAATATAAATTTGCAAACCGATAATATCAATTTCTAAAATACATGCTACATTAAAATCCCACAGATATACTATTCACAACTTGCTATCAGACAATTTAAGATAAGATTGGAAGTGAGAACAGATCGGATTAGACAGATCGGAAGTCAGACAGAGACGATTGGAAAGGGGGGGGGGATGAGGGGACCAAGCACAGCCACAGGAGATGCTCAATGGAAACGAATCGAGAACTGAACATGATGAGGATCAGGGAAATCGTTGATTTGATAGAATAGAGACAGTACAGTGCACTTCAAATACCAGCTTGTCCCTGATTGAAATTGCGAGGAATTTTCGATGACTCTTATCGAATAGGACTATAACGCTGAAGAATCAGTCTCTTCATTCCTCGTACTCTCTCGTCTCTCTGACCGGCGAGAGAGTACGTCGAATGAAGAGACGGGCTCTTCAGCCTAAAACCCCTATTACCTAGGATTCTTCACTTTTACAATGAAGACATGTTACAATCGATTGCGATTAGAGAAGATAATGTGTACTTCAGACATTAGCTTGGTGCTGATGAGAGGGATTTTCGATGTCAATTATTTTTGGAAAAAAATTTCAAAAAAATAAAAAAAAATATTATTTGCAGAGACGACTCGACGCACTAGGGCATAATACCGTACACGCTATCGGGTTTTGACTTATTTCAAAATGTCAGTCTGGTTAAAATCAGTCATTCGTACCTATATAATCTAATTGTTGAGCAAAGCTGCAAATGAAAATACAAATGTATTTAAAAACTTGGGAGTCGAGCTTAAAATTCACAAAAAAGCGAGAGCCGAAATCTGGCTTTTAGAAAAATTGCGTGTGACCGTACTGATCCAAATTTAGAGTCGGGACGCGTAGCCTAGGCTAGCCGGCTTTGATCGATTAGCTGTTAATTCGTGTTATTTATTTGTTATTTTATTCAAATTTTGATTGTGATAGCCCATACACGTGTTTCAGCACCCAACGTAATGGCTGACAACAACGAGGCTCCTCAGGAACAGATCGTAAACCCTGAGCCGGAGGTTTGTGTTTTCACAGTTTGAAAATGATCTTTTATTCGAGGAATTTTGAAGAAAATATTGATTTGTTCGGACTCTTATCATCTATTTAAGGCAATGGATACTCAAACTGCTGCTGAGGAGAAGCCTGCGGAGACTACCGCACCTCCCGCCGAGGTATACATGCGTTTTCCAAATATTAAAATGGTTGATGTTAGTCAAACATGTAAGGGAAACGGTTTTCAATATTTCCCACTTTAAAAAAATTAAAACGTCTTAGTGCTCGGCCATAATTAATAATTTTTGAACAATCTTCAAAATAAATTAATATTTATCATTAACAACTCATTCGTAGGCTCCTCCCACCGAACCTGCAGCTCCTGCTGAGGCTGCTCCTGCTCCCGTAAGTCTCAATTCAAATTTAGTTGGTCTATGATGAACTTATTTCTTACTCCAATTTTATCAGACATTTTGGTACACTATATTGATTTTTACAACTTACATTACAGTCATACCTGTGACAAGTATGTACTTGGAATTTTTGCTGCCTATATGAACGGGTAGCCGCAAATAATTATAATATTTTTTCTAAGGACAGCGACCTGTTCCTCTCAAAAACCGTCATATTTTAGACAAAACGCTCAAAAAAGTAAAAAAAAAATTTCTGGAAGCCGACCTTTTTCAATATTCAGAACTTTTTACGGGTCGCCGCGTACTTAAGTACATAAAGTACGCAGGTGTGATTACAGTAATCAAGCAAGATTATAACGGTAATGAATTCTGTAATTCATTGTTAATTGCAGGCTGCCCCTGCGGGAGTTACTCGTGTACAGTCGACGATGCCGACTCGTCAGTACCTCGACACTACCGTCGTTCCCATTCTTCTTCAGGTATACACTCTTTTCAATAAATGCTCATTATTTTGAGCATGCATATGTTTTTCTACAATGTGCATCAATTTATGTTTAAGGCACTGGGAGCGCTCGCCAAGGAGCGTCCTGACTGTCCCATAGAATTCGTGGCCAACTATCTTCTCCGTGAGAAGGAACGTTTCGCCTCTGGACCCTCTGGAGCTACCAACTGAATTCATTCCTATTGTACTTAATTTATAAGTTGGTATTCTATCATGTTTTCTCTCATTCTCTCATATTTTTGTTAATGCGATTCATACGTCTGATCAGTTTTGCAACCGATAAATTCGATTTTCAAAATTTGTATCGTTTGGTGTATTGCCCAATCGTTATATGCGATCGAGATATCTTGAACGTTTTTGAGCAGTGTTAATTTCGTTCTGTAGATGGTAAAGCTTTTCGTCGGAAATCTCACCGAGCGAATCAACACCGATAGACTGAAAGAGGTACTTATTGTTAGTTTTGATTTGGAAAGATTAAAAACAAATCTTTGGGGGAAATAACCGTTAACATAAATTCAACTTCAATTTGTCAAATTCAGCTTTTCGCTCCTCACTGTCGAGTGACTGAATGCGATGTCCTCAAGAACTACGCATTCGTGGTACGTTTTTTTCTATAGAATTATGTATAATAATATGTACATTTATTTTCGTTTCTTTCTTAAACGATATCGTTCAGCATATTCCGGATGACACGAACGTGGATGAACTCATTAAGAGACTTGATGGATCGACTCTCGATGGAAGAGCTATCCATATCGAGAGGTACACTTATTATTTATACTATGGAATTATCTTTATATTTTGAAAAAAGTGCAAATATTAAATGTATTAGATCGACGTCACGTCTCCGCAAGCAACCAGGAATGAGTGACAAGTGCTTCCGATGCGGTAGCACTGAACACAAGACTACCAATTGCCCACACAATGAGAAGAATACCGATACTTCGAACGCAACTATCAAGATTGATTTGACCAATTCGGGAAAGAGGTAAGTCTATTGCCCTTTGATCCTTTCTACTCATATCTCTTTCAGACCGTATTCTGGTGCAATGGACGGTCCAGCAGCTAAGCAGCCTTCGTCTCATGGATACTATGCCGGAGGACCTAGTGTTCCTGCTGCTGCTCCTGTTGCAGTTGCCACGCCTGGTGTTATCGATCCAGAGATAACAAGACCTGTTTATGGGTATGTCCAATGAGATCGATTAGTATCACTGCTGCATCCATATTAACAACAATTCTGCTGTATCGTATTTTTATAAATACTATGTTTGCAGTGATCTGCAAGCATTGTACGATCAATACGCGGAGTCTCGTCAACGATATCAGTACTTCCGTGATCGTCTTCTCAAGGAGATGCAGAGTCGTGCAACGGGAATTCCCACGATGGCTGCACCCACAATACCCACTCAGACTACGATGGGAACACAGTATATACTCTTATTTACTCTATGGGATTATGCCTTTACGGGATCTTAAGCAGATCAACGATGATTGATCTGCATAATCTGTATGAAACTGATGTGAAAGCAGATTGACGGTAAGTTGAGGTAATCTGATCATGCGCGATATTGGAATAGTGAGGGTGCAATTGCGCGTGTTTCCCATATCCGCCCATTACATTCTCCATATCTTTGTCGCGAATTCAATTAGTATGAATCCTCCTCACATCTCTAATCACTCTGACTCTCCTCTATTCTTTATCAGTGTCTGATCATTTCAACGATTGTTCTCTTGATATCGCTTCCTTTCCTTTTGATGTCGTGTTGTTACTCGGTTTTCTTTTCGTTCACGTCAAACGCCTCTATCCTTCCCGCCCTGCCCCGTCCGCGCAAAACGTTGCTATTAGTAGACATGCTTTTCTCGATTCTGAAATTTCGCTCGCATTAATTTCGTATCCGTCGCAACAATCTCAATCAATTCGCGCGTCGATCGATAATCTACGCGTCGTCGAGTAAAAAGTGATATCGAGTTCCGTCGGGTTTACTCAAAAGTTATCTCTCCCTTCCCTCCCTCGTCTCTCCTCCTCCGTCTCCTTCCCATTCCCCCCACTCCTCAACGTCTTTCTCTTCAGAGTCACTGCTCATCCCGTCACGTATCTCACTCAACAGCCCACTTCTCTCCTGCAGCAGCAGCCTCTGCAGCAAGCCTCTCATCCATATGCCAATGCCGCCGGACTCAAGGTTAGTAGACAGACTCGATATGGCATGTTCAATGTATTGCAGGCTCCGTATCAGATGGGAGTGGGACAGCAGCAGCCTCAAGTGATGACTCAACAGTATGCAGTGCAACAGACTCCAATTCCCATCCAACAGACTCCTTCCTATGGTTAGTAGATTGAATGGGGAATTGCAAATAAAAATGGTTTAGGAGAAGAGAAAAGACTAGAGTTGCGGCTGGGAAGAGATTAGACAGTAAAGAAATTAAAGAATGAAGGATTATTAGTGTGTACTTCAGTGTCGCAAGCTCAGCCGATTTACCAGCAAGTGCAGCAACATCAGTATCAGCAGCAGCAACCCGTCGTATACCAGCAAGGTAAGATGATAAGTGACGTATTCAGTGTATAATAATGTATATTGCAGTGACTCAACAACAGACTGCTCCCGTTGCTGTCAATGGAACACCCGGAGGATATCGATGGAATTAAATTCATCCATTCACGCATTCACACAACTCGTCTCCCTCTCATCTGATCCCATTTGTTCATTGACTATACTTGAACTTCAATCTCATCTAGTACCCTCCAAATTATCATGTTGCCACAAATGTTAATAACTTCCTTGTAATGCATTGAATGCGACTATTAAATATTTCGCCTCACAATGTTTATTCTTTTGATTTGATAAACTGAGTAAAAATGAATACAATTTGTACTGTGTAAGTGTTTCGGTTCCCAGCCGTATTGATTTCTAGTTGGTGATGGATTGAAAGGGGATCACCATGGATGGATTACAGGGGAAGAATGCTACGGGCTGGAAGAAATCTAGTGAGAATAAGTGAGTGATATCCATTGATAAATGAGAGATTGAGAAGACTTGAGTAGAATGGGAGAATGGAAGAGGTATACGGATTGAGAGTAACTCGTGGGAGGAAGAGTAATCACAGGGATAAATAGAGGCGAATAGAGATCAAAGATTAGAGAACAATGAAAAAGAAGACAACTGCAAGTGCGAAGAAGGTGAGCATGAAGACACTTGCACTGAAAAGAATGATGAATTTGATGAATACTCGGAGGGGAAATTAGAAGTGAGTATCGAATCAGCTGATTCATTGATCAAACAATGGCAAACTTACAATATGACGTAGGCATAGAAGGTGAGTTTCTCCTGTGAGAGACCGCGTGGAGTTCGACTGAAATAGACTAGTAATCGATAGAGTGATGAATACAGTATACCTCTCTAAGAGGAGATCTTCCCCTGGCAACTCTTTATTGAGTGGCATATTGACTGATTGAGAGAGGGGGGGGGAGTCAATAGGAAGAGAAGAAGAAGAGGAAAAGAACTAGCGTCGTCTCTTCGTTTCAGAAACACAAACAGTGAGGGGCGAAGGCAACAGGTAAATATATGACTGCATTGGAGAAGGGCAGGGAAAGGAGAGGGGGGGGGGGAGTACTAGGAGGCGAATAACAAGTATTGTCAAATACGGGACCCTTTTATTCCGTTTTTAGTGTTATTTTAGATTTCTGAATGTGTAAAATATTAACCGGTTGAATATGGCGGCGAATGACTGGTCTTTGGCCTTCTTCCTGTGTTGGGAGGAATCATCATTTCAAGTGAATTCATCCATTTCATATTCGACAATATTCTCAGTCGATGAGCAAAGCGACTGATCTGCCATAATCGATTCCTTTCTTTCTATTGGGAACGAGAGAGAAGCTAACCTGAATGGAGTGAATGGGATGGGGAGATGGAAACAAGCTATCGGAAGATGGGAAAACAGAAGAGAATGATGGGATATTGTGGAAGTAGAGGATATTAAATTTGCGGAATAATAGTAATTATAATTTAGAGCGAGACGAGATGATCGAGGGCGGGTTTGGAACCGAGAATGGAGGGGGGTTCGGTTGATGAGCAAACATCGCTGACCCCCAAGGGGAAGAGGGAGAGGGATAAGAGACCATGGGGGGGGGGGGGGTGATGAACAGTTAATAGAATAGTATCTACCGTATAACACCTGCAGAAACAAAATCCAGGGGGGGGGGGGCGAATGCAAACTCATGAAAAGTTTCATCCAGGGATCAAGAACGATATATTGTAGTTGGAAGTAATTATGAGTATTGCAGGCAGTAGAGGGTATCGTCCGGGTAAGGATCAGTACGGATGGCTGCCCGATCCACCCAAATCGGCATGGACACCTCAGGGTAGGAATGATCTTTGATCTCTGAATGATCTTTGATCTCTGAATGATCTTTGATCTCTGCAAGGAAGGGAGTGAATATCATCTGTTTAAGGTGAGATGAATGGTGAGACGGCGCAACGAGTTCATCTCGTGAATGCATTCCGTCGATTTGGATATCTCGAGGCCGAACTCGATCCACTCGGATTGGCAAAGACAAGAGAGTTAGTTGGAATACGGGGAGGGCGAAAATTTAACGGTCTCTTATTTCACAATGCTCTGCTGAAATTATTAGAGAACATTGTGCAACGAGGGGCCTTTAAATTTTCGCCGTGCCTAAGTTGGAATAGATAATAAACGGGAGTGATTGGTCATGTATTCAGTATGCCCGAGCTTTCCCCTGAGACGTATGGGTTGAAATGGAATGCATCCCTCAATGAGAAACACAGTGTTGATGATCTCGTTGATCAACTCAGGTATGGAAAATCGACCGAAGTTCATCTTTAGAAAGAATGGAATCTCATATGTGAGACATAAATGTAATTTGAGGAGTATCTACTGTGGTCCGCTAGCCATTGAATTCATGCACATTTCGAATTGGGAGGAGAGAGATTGGCTGGCGAGGTGAGGAAGATCAATCTGTCAAGTGATTATATCAATTCGAATTCAGACACTTTGAGTCGACGATTTCGAGTGAATTGAGGACTGAAGAGAGAGTGAAATTGGCGAAGACAATGGTTAGAGTGGAGGTGAGGAATGAAGATGGATCGAATGAGACAAGTTATGATTCTTATTACAGAACTTTGATCATTTCCTCGCGACGAAATTCGCTACAGTAAAGAGATACGGATGTGAGGGAGCAGAGGCAATGTTCGGATTCTTCACTGAATTATTCGATAGTGCACCCGAGAGAGGAACTGAACAGGTGACATATTCAGGTGGAATAGTGGAATGATAATTTGTATTATTCGTAGATAATGTTGTGCATCGCCCATCGTGGTCGTCTTAATCTCCTCACTGAACTCATGCAGTTCCCCACTGTACAGATGTTCAGGTAGACTCATTCAAGATTTTTTATATTTTTAAAACCTGAAACATTGATATTGAACCATCACGTGTAATCCCGTACGCATGGATTAATTAATATTAACTGTTAAACAAGAGCAAAGATTATTTCTAATTATTCAGAAAGATGCGCGGTAAGCCGGAATTCCCGTCGGACGTGCAGGGATCAGGAGATGTACTCTCCCATTTGAGTGAGTTGAGTGAGATGTCCCTCTAATGACCTCTCTCCCTCTTCATCTTCGTCCTTCGATCACTCTACACCCGATGGATCAGTCCATATCACAATGCTTCCCAATCCATCCCATCTCGAGGCAATCAATCCTGTTGCAATGGGAAAAGCACGAGCAAGAGCAGCCACTCTCAGTTAGTTCATTCTCTTTCTTTGGAATGGAGAGTGAAAAGGGAATCGTTGTAGGGAAGGGATAATTTCATTAAAGATTCCACAGTGTTAATGCATTCTAAAGGAAATGTAGCCTACTCAGCAACGACTAGAGTAATCACTCAGAACAAAGTCCCTTCAGAAAAGGGAGAATACTCGAAGGAGAAGGATGCCCGATCGGGAGATGGAGTTCTGTGTGTACAAGTGCATGGAGATGGAGCATTCTCGGGACAGGTACAGTAGAGGGAAGGTATACGGTAGAGAGAAGACTATTGATTGCAGGGAGTAGTATGGGAGACTCTTGCCCTGTCTCAAGTTCCTCATTTCCGAACGGGAGGATCCATCCATTTGGTTACTAATAATCAAGTAGCATTCACGGCAGAAGGACACGTTGGAAGGTGAGAGGCAGAGTTAGGTGAACTATTTTTCAAAAAAAAGTATGTTTCCGAAATATACCTCGAAAACAATAAAAATTGAAAACAAGTATTTTTTTTATGTTTTCGGATATTAGGTAGTCATCAACGATCTTTTCGTACCATTGTGAGATGGAGGGAAGGGAAGGGAGTTGATGTAGATTTCTCATTGTCAGATCGACTACCCACTGCACTGACATTGCCAAGGCCATCGACTGTCCCGTCATCCATGTCAATGGAGACAATCCGGAGGTTATCAATCAATAAAAATCTAATTTTTTTATTTATATTAAAATTGATAGGAAGTAGTGGCTGCAACGAGACTCGCCCTCGACTACAGGAACAAGTTCAGAAAGGTACGAAGATCGATATCGAGGATGATTACCGTACGCCCTCTCTTCCCTTCAGGACGTATTCGTCAATATGATCTGTTTCCGTCGATGGGGACACAATGAATTGGATGATCCTTCCTTCACTCAACCACTCATGTACAAGGTCAGAGATAAATATTGATTGTGATGAGAAGTAATTAAAATAATAATAAGAAATAATTTAAGGCGATCGAGTCTCGTCGTTCGGTGCCAACAGAGTACACGGAGAGATTGATAATGGAAGGAGTGATTACGAAGGAAGAAATTGAGAATGAGAAGAAGGCACACACTGATAAACTACTCGAGTCATTCAGAGCCATCGAGACAACTCCGCCCGTGTATGTTATGGCAATATTCCGACCATAAAAATTTGGCAATATCTGATTCAGTGCGAATCATCTAAGTGCTAACTGGACAGGAATGGGTCAGGCTCCTCCCTCGATCGAGAGATGGGACACGGGAGTCGATCTAGATGTACTCAGATTCGTCGGAGCGGCTTCTGTACAGACGAAAGACGGATTCGTATGTTGATTCGGTCTATTGTCTATTTTCACAAGAAGAAGGAATGAGTGAGAAGAATTCTGAGTGACGAACCGTATTTCTCCCAGTAGTTATGATCCCTCCCTATCGATATTGTGCTGATGAATGGAATTTATTGGCAGGAATTGCATCCTCATCTGAAGAAGACGCACGTGGAAACGAGATTGGCCAAATTGACGAGTGGAGAAGGAATCGATTGGGCAACTGCTGAGGTGATGGAAGAGAAGGAAGAAGTGAAGGAGTGATGACCCCCCTTGCAGGCTCTAGCAGTGGGATCTCTTCTCACTGAGGGAGTCGACGTACGATTCTCTGGACAAGATGTGGGAAGAGGAACATTCTGCCATAGGTGAGGAATTGAGTTGGAGAGACTGGTAATTGTCTCTTCATTCTGCACACTCCCTGTACACTGTGACCGATGAGAGAGTGCGTGAAATGATGTGACTAGTACCCGTACTTCGAACTCTAGCACGGAGGGAACAGATAAATGAGAGATGATTGTAGACACGCGATGCTCGTTGATCAGAATACGGACGAATGTTTCATTCCTCTCAATTCGATCCATGAGGGACAAAAGGCGTTCTATGAGGTTGATTCCCTCATTTTATCGATTAATATGCCCTTATTTCCAGGTGGCGAATAATCTCCTATCTGAAGAGGCGATCCTCGGATTTGAATTTGGTTATTCTCTTGATTCTCCTCGTCGTCTTTGTGTATGGGAGGCACAATTCGGAGATTTCTTCAATGGAGCTCAGATTATGATTGATACTTTCATCGCCAGTGCTGAGAGTTAGTTACTCCTCCATTCAATTACTTTCATCAATTCATTTTCGGAGTGCCAACAAACTTGACCTTGCGCCAATTTTTTTCATGATTGCCTAGTCCCTAGACAGTTGGCATACAATCGCCTCCTTCTCCCCCTTTCTTCCTATCTTCCCCTCGAGTCAATTAATCAGTCCCTCTTGTGACAAGTGAGAACTCGCGCCCCCTTTGACAACTCAAGGTGGTCCAAGATGGAGAAGAAAGAAGAAAAAAAAATAAAGGGATCATTGGATAATAAGATGTCTACCATCTTATTATCCAATGATCCCTTTATGAAATACTTTATCCCCTCTCCTATCCATGCATATTTCCATTCATCTATCCGCTTCCTCCATTATTCGGATCATTTCCGGAAAGGGCCCTCTTTTCAACCGTTTTTTGTCCCCATAGTAAATGTCCATTCTGATCCTCCTTTCTTTTCAAGTTGAATCGTACCGCAGATTGGACCTTCCTCCCTCCCCCCCTCTCCCCGCTCCCCCCCCCCCTCCTCTACCTTTGATAGAATAGATGGATAGTATACAGGAAGGACAAAAAACGGAGTAGTGATGAATGGAAGTGAATGTATCTGAAGGGATAGAAAGACATTCAAATCGGAAGAGAGACTATTTCCCTCCCTCCCTTTCCCCTCTTGTTCATTTAGCTGAAAAAGTGGAGAAGATAGATATGAATCGGGAGGTCATTTGTGCCAATGGGACATGGAGGGAATGGAGTGAATGGGGAACGGCTCCGTATGGTCATTCAATTGAGAGGGGAAAAGAAGGATGAAATCATCCCCCCTAGAGAGAAGGAAAATTAGCGAAATGTGTGAGAATGCCTTTCAAAGTGACCATGGAATATGGTAATTCCTTCACTTTGTAATGATTCCAAATGACCAACTGATTTATCGAGAGTATGAATGGGTTGACATGTGAGAGAGATTAGAAGACATTACAAGACCAATGGGGCGAACAGAGGGTACTGTGGGTAGAGATTAAAGTGGAAGGAGGAAGAATTTTGTCAAAAGTTAGCTAAAACATACCACCGATCGACCAAAGTGGAGTAAATGACTCGAAACATTCCCACCGCAAATGCAATAGCCTTCAACATTTATATTAGCAAACCGCATCTTGAATAAAATGAGTATTTGACGGGTGCAGGTAAATGGTTGACTCAATCTGGATTAACGATGCTCCTTCCTCATGGATTCGATGGAGCTGGACCAGAACACTCTTCGTGTAGAATGGAAAGATTCCTTCAATTGTGTGATTCGAGAGAAGATCAGGTTAGAAAAAGAGAAGAGAAGAGGAAAGGGATGAATAAATGACTATGCAGACTCCTGTCGATGGTGAGAATGTCAATATTCGCATTGCCAATCCAACCACTTCCGCCCAATACTTCCATCTACTCAGGAGACAGGTTATCACATTATTCTAATCGATAATGCTCCCTCTCCCTCCAGGTCGTTCCCAACTACCGTAAGCCGCTGATCGTGGTAGGACCGAAGATTCTGTTGAGACATCCTCAGGTACGGTAGATGGACTGATAGAGAGAGAGATGGATATTGATGTGCAGGCAGCATCGACTCTGGCTGAATTCGCTCCTGGAACATCCTTCCAGAATGTAATCAATGAGAAGAAGGAAGGAACCAAGATTGAGAAGGTAGGAGACTATATTATGTCAAATAAAATCATTTTTATCCATGTCGATTAAGGTACATTTGGGGTTATACGATGAAAATAAGATCCTCTTCATTACATATAATGGAATTGTTATGATGATCAATTAATTAAGGTGATCTTTGTCTCTGGTAAGCATTGGATTACAGTGGATAAGGCGAGAAAGGAGAGAGGTCTCGACGAGAAGGTGAGGAGTACGGTAGAGAGGGAGAGAGAGGAATGAGTATTGATTAAGGTAGCCATTGTTCGTGTGGAATCTCTTTGTCCCTTCCCTGTCGCTGATCTTCAATCTACACTCGAACTGTATCCCAATGCAAAGAGTGAGAAGATTCCCTATTCCTTCTTCTACTTTCTAGATCATTTCCATCACTCGTGTGTAAGAGAAGGAAGGTGGATTCTCTCTCCTCCTCTCCCTATTGGTTACCGGGCGGTCAATGAGATAATGGGCCAGTTGTCAGTAGTGAGGAGACGGAGGACGAAAACTATTCACTTCACTCTCTTTTGGCGGCATATTTAGTTAAAGAAGGAAGAAAGAGGGAATGGGAAGGATAGAAGATTAGTGGTGATGTGCTGTGAAATCTCCATTCTCATTGAGGGAAGAGAAGAGGTGAGAGGGAGATTGAGAAGGAGAAGCGCCTCCCATTGAATAGATACTTACTACTACAGTACTACTAGGAAGGGAGTGAATTCCTTCCCATCTGGATATCTATCGGCCCTTCCCTCTACATCTCTCTTGGATCAATTTACATGATCATGTGGTTGTATCGGTCCCTCCTTTGACCCCATCCATTCCATTTCTGTGATTGTTTGTATTACTTGGAAGGCGTGATCAAGTGTATCGATGCCCCCTTTCCCTTCTCTTTGTTGATAGAAGGGAAGTCCACGAATGGAGTAACTCGATCCTCCCTTATGATGACTACCCCTTGACTGTCCCTGTGTGGACAGCTTATCAGAGGGAAGAGAGAAGGGAAGGGAGGGTAACGAGAGGAGGATGAGTAGCTCCTGTTAGAGACTGTCAATGGGATGAGGACTGTCCATGTTGCACCCCCCCCCCCCCCCCCCCTCCTCTCTATTAGAGTTGGAAATACGGGTCGCCGTCTCTTCATTTCGCACACTCTCTTGCCTCTCTGACCGGTGAGAGAGTGTGGAAAATGAAGAGACGGCGACTCGTATTTCCAACTCTACTCTCTATATTCCTTCCTTTCGGTATAAAGAAGATGAATGGACACCAAAGTGTCATAATCTTCCCCTCAGCTCGTAAAGTGTCACTGATACGTTTGCGGTATCTTACGCAATGAAGGAATGAATCGAGTAGTGATTACGCAATGGAATTCCTCTCGAAGAAGACTGTCCTCCCATTCCCTCACCCTTCCCTCTTTCATCTGAGGACACGATTACATACTTGTGTCTTTGTCTCTCTCGATGGGCACTTGAATGGAGGAATGAGGACTCACTCACAGTGTATCACATCCATTCTCTCCTTCTCTCTCTCTCTTCTTATCTAGAACACCCATTGGAATGGATGAGAATGAGTGAGTTTGAGTGTGAATGGAGTAGAGATGTCAATCGAACCACTTGGAAAGTGAGTGTCTTTGTCATCCACAGGGAAGAGAGGGTACAGATATCCATCTGAGGGGGAGAGGGAGTCACTCTCTTCACTGTTATTCCACACTACTCGACTGCCTCATGAACACTATCTGATATACCCAATGGAAGGTTGCTGCATGATTCCAAGTGATGGAGTAGAGAGAAGGTGTTTAGACCCATCAGGTCATCCCTCCCATTCGTCCCTCCGTTCAATTTATCCCCTCTCTCTCTCCCTCTCGATGCTTGCTCCTTTGTGTGGAAAGGGAGTAAACTGTAGACTGCCCATCAGAAGGGAGAGAAGAGACTCTTAATCGGCTAATCGACCAATCGGGTCGGCAAGTCGGCAAAGAGAAAGGGAAGAAGAAGAGGTTATCAGAAGAAGAATGGAGAAGGTGGTGATATGGGAGAGAGAAGTGATAAGTAGAAGGAATGATTGAGAGGTCAGAGGAGGATTGACCGATGAGTGGTTGGTTAAAGGAGGAGAGAGGGAGTAGTAAGAGTAGGAGTAGATGATCAGCTGTCATCTTTCTCTCTCTCTCTCTGCAGAACCGCAAGTTATGATGAGATAGAGAATGTTTCCGGTGGCATGGAGAGAAGGGGAAGAGAGAGAAGGGTGTGACAGAGGGTGATAGATGGAGAATATCAATGGGGCAATGATATATGATGATGGAATTACTCGAGAAGAGAGAAGAGAAAGAGAAGAGCTCTTTTTGTGGCCAATGGAGCAAAGGTGCGAAAGGGGCATCGAGAATAATGGCCTATTTATGGTATGAGATTGGAGAGAAGGGCAAATCCAATCGTTGACCTTTGACCGTATATTTGAATGGGTGTGACGATGGTGCCGTTACCCCGATTACAGAATGGGTTATAAATAAGGAGGAAGGTCGATGAAGAGGGGTGGTTATGGGATAGAAGCATGTGGACAGGAAGGGAACATGAGTTATGATCTACCAATGCCCCCTCCTCCTCCCTCTCTCCCTCTCTCAAAGGTGGTGCGAAGGAAGGAGAGAGACAAGAGCAAGAAATGATTTGTGACATCCTTCCAAGATCGTGCAAAGCAACATTGGCCCCTCTCTTTCTTCTTTCCTTTTCCTCTATGAAATTACATGCAAAGAGACGGAATTGTACGAGTTGAGAAAAAAACTAATTGCGGTTAATTTGCAGTGATGAGTCCTTACAGGTTTCGTGTGGTCTCAGGAGGAGCCTCGGAATGCGGGTGCATGGTCATTCGTCAATACACGATTCGAGAATGCTGTCGGAGTGAAGGTAAGGAGATGGAAGGATAGAGAATACGGTAGGGAGATTGAGATTGGAGGAGAGATGGAGACCACACGTGGTATGGGAATGAATCAGTTGATGAGAAGAGAGAGAGAGGGAGAGGATACAGTAGTGAGGGAAAGAAAGGAATTAGATGAAGAAGTTGGAGTGTCTGCAGTCTATTCACTGTGGCTCCAACGGGTCATCTTTCCCATTTTTACTTTTTTCTCTCGTTTGTACTTAACCCTTCTCTTGTCTACCTTCAGTGATCAAGGTTTCCCCACTCGGGTGCGGGTGATGAGGATAGATCAGTCCCCTTTCCTCCTCTGATCCGTGACTACAGTGTTGACAGATCGTGCTTTATCTGTTCCGATACAGTGAGAAGGGGAAGGGAGAGGAGGGAGAAGCTGTTAGCAGTAGAGAAGGAATTCACTCCTTTCATCTATCCGATTGACGAAAGGAAGCGAAAAGAAAAGACTGTTTTATGAGTGAGTGTGTGAGAGAGAGAGAGAGAACCGCCCTGTAGATGACCCCCATTTCAATGAAGAGAAGAAGAGAATCTGATGGTGATAGATCAGTAGTACCATCCAAGGAGGGAATTGTCATCATGGAGCATCTCCTTCTCTCTCTTCCTCAGTCTCTTCCTTCCTCCCCTCTTTCCATTGTCTCGTACAGGAAATTGGAGTGTCCATCTGAGAGTGCGAAAGGAGATGAGAAGGAAGGAGAAAGAAGGAGATGAAGAGTTGTGATAGGGAAGAGAGGAGAGGGGGGGGGGGGTACGGTCATCTGAAGGAAGGAGGAAGGAATAGATCAAGGGTAGACCATTGGATCAAGAGTGGATGAAGAGGAGGAATGAGATTGGAAGAGATGATAGACTGACTGACTAAAATGAGAATGAAAAGGCTGGCTGGAGATACGCATCTCAGGTTACAAGTGGGGGAGGAAAGAAAGGAGATGAGAGAGAGGGGGAATAGCTTCACACTTTGAGTAGTATGATAGTCAACACTCGATACAATGAGATCCTCAAAGGGCCTCAAAGGAGAAGATTGATCTTTGATCTTTTCAGCTGAAGTACGCGGGACGACGTGAATTGGCCCATACTGCGACTGCTATTGGACAATTCCATTCGGAAGAGAATGAAGCAGTTATTAGAGATACTTTCGAATGAAGATGAAGAGATTGATTGAGATGGAATAGATAGATGATATGGTAGTAGTTGTACTTATTACCCTCCATCTCCTCTCCTCCCTTCCTTCCCTTCCTTCCCTTACTCTATCAGACTCCGCCCCCTTTCACTGTGAGAGTGAGACTAGCCCTTCTTCCTCTCTCTCTCCTCCTCTCTTTTCAACAACGTGTAGCTATTACTGATCATCCGATCATTTGAATATCTCCGTTGATCTACCCTTTGTACTCTCAATCCCTTCCTATTGTCTTCCCTTTGTCCACTCCCTGTCAATATCTTCCCTCTCTCGGTTTGTGATGTTGTTTGTCTCTCTATAGATTGTTCAATAGTAGAATGATTAGGTTGGTTGATTATGAATTGATTCTGTTATACTTTCTGTTGTAAATGTAGTCTATACAATAAATGAAGGATATTCTACATGAGTCTTGCCCGAGGGGACGGATTAGACAGACTGTCAGACACTGCCTTATTGTGGAGAGAGAGAGAGAGAGAGTGCCATAGGGTGGATGTCATCTCAATTACCTCTCTAGATACAATGCCCTTCCTTTCTTCATATCACTTCTCCCTTCTTCTCTTTCACTAGAGATATTCTCTCTCTTTCTCCCTCTGGGGGTTGCATAATTTGATTATTTCTCCCAGTCCTCTTTCATTCTCTTACAATCTCTCCCTTCTCCTCTCAAATGGATATTCTTCCCTTCTCTCTTGGTCTTCTATCGACCTCTCGTTGACTACTGAATCTTCCATCTCAT
Organism: Pristionchus pacificus; assembly: GCA_000180635.4. Classification (NCBI taxonomy): domain Eukaryota; kingdom Metazoa; phylum Nematoda; class Chromadorea; order Rhabditida; family Neodiplogasteridae; genus Pristionchus; species Pristionchus pacificus. The sequence continues at coordinate 12,705,037 of CM026575.1, forward strand.
AATCTCCTGTTCTTATCCCTTCATTCATTCTCTTCATTCATTTTCTTCATAGTACTTGACTAGGGTGGCCAAAGGGGAAGAGAGTCACTCAGTCAGCCCAATCATTCTTTTTATCATCCTCTTTCATGCTCTTTATGATTATGATTTGAGCGGAGAGCAATGCGCTATCGGTGCCCCTCCTCCCCTTTTCCCTCTGCCCCTTCCCCCTTCCCACCTCCCCCTCTCCCCTCCCCCCTCTCCCTCTCTCTCTCTCTCTCTCGATCTCAACTTATAGGAGCAGCTTGATTGACGAAGACTGATCAGTGAAAAGAGAAGAGAAGAGAAAGGGACAATTCACACTTGCCGATTATTAGATACGATTTGCTTCCCTTCTCGAGAGATTGAAATCGTTTCACTTTCCCTCACTCCGTTTCTCACTCTCTCAATACAAACTATTTCATGTTATCGTGAGGTTAATCAACTTCTCTCACCTGTTCAACCCTTTCTCAGAGAGGTGTCCCCCTCCCCCCTCTCTCTTTCCATTTATCATGGCCATTCCATCGTTTACAGTCATTCTTCCACTCTCATTTTTGTGCATTCTCTTCACTTCTCCAGATGTTCTCTTCATTTTCAGTCCATTCCCTTCTCTCTCTTCATTTCCCCTCTTCTTACCTTCTTTTCTTGCCTACCGTGACCATTAATTCACTCGTTCCCTCGATCGAGGCATAAATTGTGTGGTCTGAAAGGGTGAGTACTGACTAGTCCCTTTGATCTACTCTATTGATCTGTCTCCTTCGATTCTCTTCATTTCCATCCAATCGTCCATCTGAGATTGGAATCCTTTTCTCTTTCTTTTTCTCTCACTCATCAATTTTCAACTCGTGATTAGTGAGTGAAGATGGAATACTCTGCTGATCACTACAAGAATATCCCCTCCCCCCTCTCCCTTTCCTTCTCCTCCCTTCGATGTCCTCTTCTTCTTTCTTCTTCTGTCCAGATTCATCCCTCTTCTACACTCATTTTTCTCCAAGTGATAGTTGTAATATTCTCTTGTCTTAGTCTTATCCATTCCTTCCTCTCAATCATTCATTCTCTTCTTCTTCTCTTCTCTTCTCAAGCCATTCTTTCATCTAATCATGTTCATACACATGAGATGTGAGATTCACGATAGATTTATTGTGATCTGAGAGAGGGAAAGAGGGGAAGAGAGAGAGAGGGAGAGAGAGAAAGGAGTAGCAACACTTTAGGGATTACTCCTCCATTGAACACGTTCATTCATCATTCTTCTCGTGTAGAATCAGTTTCAAGTGATTAACTCTTACTCCCTCTCTCTCTCTCTCTCTCTCTCTCTCTCTCTCTCTCTCTATCACCCCCCCCCCCTCCTCTTCATTCCATCACTGCCTCTCTCTCTCCTCCCTCTACCAATCCAACTCCATTACCTCTCTTCTTCTTCCTTCCAACTCTTAGGGGAGGTCCACTTTATCGTCTCTTCCTTTCTTCATTCTTCTTCTTCTCTTCAGTCTTCTTCAACTACTAATCTCCTTCTTCAGGTCAATACCCGTTCCTTTTCTCTCTTTCTCTCTTCAATCATTCTTATCATCATGTAAGAGTTCGCTTATTGGAATTTTTCCTGATTTCCAATAAGGCGAACAAAGGAATTGCACTGTCTTCGAGAGATTACACGGAATGGGGAGACTATTGAAAATCAGGCAGTGTTATTGCATAAATTATTTCCAATAAGAGAACCTTATTTCATCGTCATCTTCCAACATCTTCTATCAAATCTTCTCTAGTTCTCAAGTGGTCCCATCTCTCTCTCTCCTCTCCTCTGAGATTGTGTGAACTCATCAGTATGGAATCAGTCCATGTCCCTTTCCTCTCTCACAGATGTGATTATGTCTCTCTTCCTCTCTTCTATGACTACTCCATCGAACGAAAGAAGAGTGAAGGGAATTCCATGAGTGACCAACCCATCGCTTCTCCTTCTTATCAACTGTTTATTGTTGTCGATCGTTTCTGACCCCTGGCTCCTTCCTTAATCAATACCGTATCTCTCCCATACCGTACCATCTCCATCCTATTGTCATGTCCATTCTTCCATGTTGTTCATCACTCGGAAATCCTCGTCTCTTCTCTCTTTCCTTGTTAGTCCTTTCCTTCTCTCTCTCTCTCCAATGGAATTAGAACTACTATTGTGTAACCGAGTCTCCCATTCCACATGGAAGTCGACCTCTTTCTTTCTATTACTTCCTACGACATCCTTCTGATATCTCGTACAGTCATCATTTATCGTTCCTATCATCTTCCATTCGTTCCTCTCTTTAGCATTCATCGCCCTTCTGGGTGCACTCGCACCACACTATGAATCGAGGCCCACGGCCTCCAGGGCTGCCGAGACTGCAGAAGAGCAAGGTGATCTCCCCTCCCCTCCCCTCTCGATTGATCTTTGATCTTTCCTCTCCTCAGATCCGTCTATGTGCTCGTCTCTCCTCTCACGATCTTCGTCCCGGTAGTCTCTCTTTCTGCACGACGACTAATCAGATTCTTCTCCCACACGCGACGAAATCGCACTCGAAGCACGCATTCGATACGGTATTCACACCAGAATGTGGACAGGTGAGCATGCACTTCGATGGTTAGAGAAGACGAGAGAGTGGACGAATAGAAGAGAGACAGAGAAAAGGGAGGAGAAATCACCGGAAAAGCATCGTAAATCGCCCCGCAGATATCTTTGATGTGGAGGAATTATGAGAGTTGTAGGACTATTAACCATTGACGGGGAAAGAAGAAAGAGAAGGAAGGGAAGGGGAAGAGAGAGAAGGGGAGTGGGTGGAGATCTTGTGATGGGAAGCCTGTATCTCCACTCTTCACACGTAGTAGAATGAAGAATGAATTGTAAGCTGAGATCTCCTCAAATGAAGAAAGAGTGCCGTACTCCATAGGGGCCAACTTGGCGATAGAGAGAGAGAAGAAGCGAAGGAGGAGGAATTGAATGATTCATTCCCCTAGAGAGAATGAGACGACGTGAGAAGATGGAAGACATTTATCATACAACAACTTGGAGAGATACCATTATGGAGATGTTTGTCACGAATCTGGAGGGTTGAAGGGGCAAAGGGAAGAGGGGAGGTGGGAGGAGGGGAGGAAGGAGGGAGAGAGAAGACAGCTGATAGGAAGGGTTACGCAAGAGAGATCACTATCAATAAGCTAATTGTTGTGAGAGGGAGGGGGCCAATTATTCACTTCTTTCTTTCTCTCTCACTCAAAAACATTCTTTGTCTCTATCGAAAAGTGTCGAGAGAAAGAGATGAAGTGTAAAAGAGGTGAACTGTAAATGGGTGAAAGGTGAAATATTCGAGGGCAATTGCTGAATGGCACATCAAAATAACCCATTGAAGACACAAATAGATTGAAACAGTACTGATAGACTGTCGGTGATAATGATCATCGTATTTGCAGAGTGAGATTTCTTCATCACTCCTTCCTGATCTTCTACATGGTATTCTATCGGGAATTGATGGATGTCTCATTTCATTCGGTGGATCATCAGCCAGTCAGTTACATACTCCCTATTGACATGACACATTACAAACACTTTCGATTAGTCTGTTCACTCCTCTCAATGACTCCCTCCCCTCCCCCTCCCTCTCTTCTCTCTTGTCTTCACTTGTTGATCCATCCATCTAATCCCCTTCTGATACACTCTCAATGATCCTCTTCCATCTCATCTCTCACTAATTACTTGATCCTTCTCTTCTCTCTTCATCATCTCTCTTCTCTCCTTTCCCATCCTCTCTTCTTTCGATCGGAAGGGAGGGAACGACGACACATAAAAAGAGTTGTGTAGCATCTGTGAGAGAGTGAGTGACCACTCAGTCACATCATAAAATGAATATCGAGATCGGAAGAAGAGAAGTATCTGAGACGGACGGAGATGGGAGGAAGGGAGATAACGGTTGAATTGCAGCTAAGAATGCAGCACTGTACTCATCCATTCACGATCAACAGGGAATTGCACAATCAACCATCTCGTATGTATTCCCAATGCTGGATAAGAGGTACTCTCCATACCTTCTTCGTATCTGATCTTTGATCTTTAGTGTTGAATTGATCCGAAGTGGATACACAGTCAAGATCTCTGCAGTTCACTATTCACAAAGGACTGATACCATCACTGATCTACTCAGGCAGTTCAATACTGGTGAGGCGGAGAAGGAGGGAAAAATCAAATATCTAAAGAATTCAGATCCTCGTCGATTTCCCGTTCGAATAGTGGAAGATTCATTGGAGGGACCGAGAGTGGAGAACGTATCCGAGATTAGAGTTGATTCAGTGGATCAAGCAATGTTCTATCTGAATACTGTCATCGACTACCGATTGATAGGTACACTCTTTCTTCCTTCTATTCATTCTGAGGGGGTAATCCAGTCTCCGAATGGCAACTAGAGTGGAGACTGCCAATTGACCTCTTCCTTCCCTCTGTTTATCCTGTAATTGAGAGTAGTCCAGGCAGGTGTCGGGAAGAGATTGGTCATTTTATGGTAGGGGATATCCCATTTCATCCCTCCATCCCTCCCTCCCTTCCTCTCACTCAGTCGTTCTCCCTTTACAGAAGAGGAAGAAACACAGAGACTATCACATCTATTCTTCACTCTTTCACTCTATCGGCCTGATAGGAAGACATCGTTTCATCTGGTGAGATACATAATTTTTATCCTTTTCCTCATGAGCTAATAATTTATTCTGCATTAATCAAAATCTTGGTAAAGGATTGTATAAGAATAGAGAAACTGCTAGCTGAGGCAAATGTAGAATGTTGTAGGAATGCATAGTTTCCAGCATAATCCTTCATTTTCTCAGGTTGATCTCGGAATGGGAGAAAGGAATTCTCAACGAGGATCTCTTTCGATGCCCGCAATCGGGAATATTCTCATTGCACTCACACAGGGACAAAAGAATCTTCCCAATCGGTCAGTGATCTAACTTTTTCGTCCTTTGATCCATCCAATTAGCCTTCCTCTCTCCCTCTTCCCCTGCTGGGAGTGGTAATAGGAAGAGGACACTCATCAATCATTTGATATAAGGAGAGAGAGAGGGAATCAGATGGAGGATGAGTAATTCCTCCCGTGGTACTCCCCTCCCTCCCCTCCCTCCCTCTCTCCCTCACTTTCCTTTCGGCTCCTTTTTGGACGCTAAGTCCTTCCCATAGTTGGACATCAAAACGAGAGACGTCCCAGAGGGAAAAGAGAGGAGAAGGAAGAAACAATGAATTGAGAGCTACTGAGACATCTTGAGAAAACGATTGAAGTGGATTGAAAGAGAGGGGAGTTCTGAAGGGAGAGGGAATAATGGGAAGGTTCAACAGAAGAAAGAAGGAGTCTTATCGGGGGATTTCATCTGACGGAGAGAGGGGGAGGGAGGGGTGATCACTCGTGAAGTTTCTGCTTCCCTCACTCTCATTTCACGTTCATTTGATTGGGTTCACGAGGTGTTTCTCATTTCTTTTCTCTCGACATCAAAGATGATTCTCTTCAGTGATTCTTCTCTTGGTCAACTTCTTCGTTGTGAGGTCGGTCGATGTAGACAGACGACGATTTTATGCTCTTTCGCTGAACGAAGGTATCATTTCATTCTTATCTTTTTTGAGTAAAGAGGCGAAGAGTGTTCTGAAAACTGCTGAAATCGTTACAATTGTGTTATTTGCAGAGACGAGAATGAGAATATTCTGCAATTGGCCAGCAAACTGAGCAAAGCGAGGAAAATTCCGAGAAGAGTGAGGGTAAGTGAAGATGTTTGAACTGAGAAATAGAAGAAGAACAGTGATAGGGTATCACTAGAAGATTAGGCCATTGACGCAAGAGAAGCTTCTGTTAGCACTATTTATTTATGATGAAACGTGCTATCCACGAAAGAAAAAGTTGCAATGTGGAGGGATGTTCATACAATGTTGCTTCCATCTAAAAATAAAACCACCCCTTTCACTATACTTCATTCTTGATCCTCGGATGAAACATATCCGGTGTTCGCATTCGTCACCCTCTCTCATTTCTGTCCGTTTTTCTCGGTGTTGTGCTTCTTTCCGTACAGATATTTGTCTCGGATATCCGTCTTTCTCCTGACTGGTTAGTAGTATTACTGATTGTGAAGGAAGAGAGATGACTTCCTTTCCTTCCGTCTCCTCTTCTCCCTTTTGTCCCTCTCTCTCTCTACTCGATTAGTACTCAATTCCCTCTCTAGAGAAGGATCAGTCCACTCAATCGTCTAATTGACACATACACAACAAAGACTGAAGAGATCTGAAGAGTGAAGAGAGCGGGAGTTGTTCATTGCAGGGTATGGCTGATTCCTCTTCGGTCTCTTCAACTGAGAGGAAAAAGAGATGCGATCACGAGTCGTCATCGGAACAATCCGCTGCCGAGACTGTCATCTATCTGGGAAATGGTAAAGTCTATCCTTTTACTGTTTCTGATTCAATTCATTTTTCTAATGCAGGTCGTCGATCATCGAAAGATAAAATCCTGAGGGAATCGAGAATTCCGACTGCCGAAGCACCGTTGAAACCACTCCAATTGCATGTGAGAACATCGATTATTTGCATTGTTGCTTGCTAAAGATTTGAAAAAAATAAATTGATGTAATTTGAGTTATGGCCTCTCCACTGTAAACCGTCTCCATCCCGATCTTCACATGGACTGCATTCACCATCGAAGGAAGGACATCCGGGGAGCAGTGTCGCACCATTGTTGAAAGGTTTGTGGTCCATCATTTTCTAAAGCGATCAAGAGAGGAGAAGTGCAATGTTCTATTGAGATTAAAGTTCTGAAGATGGTCTTCTCTTCCAGGTTACACTCCGTTCTTCTCTCCTTACTCTCGGGTGTACGAAGAGATGATTTCTCCACCTGGAACGAGCAAAGGAGTGATCGATGATGACGATGATGATGATGAGGTAAGTAATTTATTGTATTACCTACGTTGTTATTCCATGTTGAAATCACCCACCGTGAGCTATCTATATGCGTTGTTTGATTAGATAGTAACCTTCTTTTTTTAGTCTCGCCCCTTCGGAGGAGTGACGAACAGTGGAAGAATTGATTTCGGAGTGACGATCGAAGGAGAAACGAAGAAAGATCGGTGAGGAATTGATTGATTACTGACTGTAGAAATATTGCATTGCAGACAAGCCGAAGAGGAAGAGAAACGACAATCAATTCTCACTTGGATGGAAGAATCGAATTCGATTGGAAGAGAGAAATTGGCTAGTGATGACGAAGATGATGATTATAATGATGATGATTGCTTCGAAGAGAGAGAACGGTGAGAATTATTATTATTGTTTAGATAGGAACCATTTTGACTCGTGTAATTACAGTGAGGTTATTATAAAAAGAACATATATAAAAAATAAATGTTATTGAAAGATAAATGCCGAATCGAGTACTTTCAGTGAGATTCGTCTTCCCCGTCCATTGGAAGATATTCAAGAAATGGACGAAGATTCACTACGAGAATCAATGAGAAGCGGACATTCGACCATTCATGCCAATGGGAAACATCCACTGTCAATTCTGAGTAGAGAAGCACTTGAGACGATCGAATTCAATGATGGAGGATCCTTTGAGGTGAGAATGCATTCGGTTGATATGAAAAAATAAGGAAGGATGGTCTGTTTCTCTCGTTTCTCTGACTCACGATAGATGATGAAAAAAGATGACACGAGAACATTGCCCAAAAATAAGAGTGATCAATAATATCTTCTACAGGGTCAGGACGAAGATCTTGAAAGGGCGATGGGAGCATCGATCTCTTCCATTCTCTCCCATGACATGCTCACTCGAGTGAGGGGAGAAATGCTGAGAGAGGTGTCACGGGTATGCCATTCAATACAGTCTTCTCTACAGTTGATCTTCCTTACAGGCTTCCTCACAATTCTCAATAGACGAGGAGCCATCGGAGATGGATGTGTATAGAAGGGCGAGTCATCTCGAAGAATATGCGAATGACAGATTGAAGGAGGTATGTTCAAATGAGGGATAATGGACAAGAATTGTGTAAAAATCCGACCTATCAGCTTCAATGCATAATTTTCAGTTGACCGATGCAGAGAAACAACGACAGAAGAAAAGATTGGGATTGAATTGTTGTCAGACTTCAACTTCATCCACTTCGACCGATTTGAAGAACGAAGAAGAGGAAAGGAAAGAAGAATTGAGAAAAAGGCGAGATGAAATAAAGGAAGAACAAAAGGAATTGAAAGAGAGGAGGGAAGAGATCGACAGAAAATTGGGAGCACCTCTTCTAAGCAAATTGACTAACTTCACGTTGCAAGCTGCTGGGTGAGCCTTGAATTGAAGCGAATTTTGATAGATTCATTCGACTACACCACTTTTATAACGATTCTTCATTTCAGTTTCCGTAAGGTTCATCATCCATCTGATTCTCTTCCATCCACTCCAACAATCTCCTCTCGTAAAGTTCTTCTCTCTGCCCGTACTCCCTCTCTCTCCAATTGTTCGTCCCCTGTTCATCGATCGAAGAGTAGTCTTCCTGTTAGGAAAGAGAGACGATCGTGAGTTACTTTGATCCTTGAAGGTGGTACATTATTCCTTCTCTTTTAGTAGCAAGGGTCGTCTCTCTCGTGAGCGTGAAGAAACTTCATTGAAGAAACCAGATGAGATCACTCCTTCCCACTCGAATCTATCCCTTCGATCACCATACTCCAAGGTTCGTCTCCTTTACCCTAACTGATCTTTGATCTCCTTCTTTCTTCAGGTCACACCAGCTCGTGCTCCATCAGGGGCGGAATCATCTGGTCGTGGATCAGATGATAATGGAAGTAGTGTTGTCAGTGGAAAAAAGATGAATAAGAGGGAGAGTTATTCGGCCTCTTCCGGATATGAATCGGCCACTGGAGATTATCGATATTATTGTGAGTAAGAGGGAAGAAGGAATGAATAAAAGAAAGAAATTGCAGATAAGAATGAGAAGAACGATCGGTTTCGTGTTATTGAGAAGAGATGCGGAATTGCTGCTAGAGAAAGTGATCGATTGAGGGAGAAACAGAGGATATTACAGATGGTGAGAAGATCACTTTGATAGATTTCGCTTGTTTACAATTATCACATCTTGTAGTAAAAAGGAAAAATAATAATAATAATAATGTTATTCATTTTAGGAATTGGTTGAAGCGAAAGAACGAATAGGAGAGCGAGTAGAAGAATGGAGAGGAGATCTCGAAGGAAAGAGTGCACTATCACATCATACATTACTCGACACTCTTGTGCAGGTATGGTTGGAGGGGGAAGGGATACGGTAGAATGGAATTTGGGCGCTGAAGAATCCGTCCCATCGTTTCACGTATTCTCTCGTCATTCTAACTGGAGAGAGAGTACTAGAAATTAAGAGATGGATTCATCATCTTGACAGCCCTAAATGAAATAATGAGAAACTTGCAGGATGAATAGAGACTACTGAGGGTGAGTGAGTACCGTGGTGGTTACTGTAGATTCATTTCCCTGTTATCGATTGATCAATCGATTGCACATTCGTACAGTGTCCACTTCTGTCCCTCATTCACTTTATCGTTTCATTTCCCTCTGAATACCGTAATCAGACGATAATCAATAATCATTGCAGGAGAATCGAATACTGGAGAAGCGAGTTGTTGCATGTCAGAATCATGCGATGTTAGTGACTTCTCTCCTCTGATCTACCTACCGTACCCTCCCCTCTCCCTCAGGTTCTCTCAATTAATACGAGTTTCCCTCCGTTGATCTACCATTTCTGAGCTTGTCCTCTCTAGTGAACGACCACATTGCGATTTATTTGCTTTTATTCTGCTTTTTGACTAGTCAGTCCTGCGTAATTCTAGTGTATTCTTGCCTCAGTTCTTCCATTCATTCTCTACATTGCCATTGATTGAATATCGAGTGATTACGGTGATACGAATGCCCTACCGAGAATATCGACTGATTAGCCTGTGCATCATAAACTGATTATTCATTGAATGAACTATCCAAAGCACACAGATACACTATACAGTTTCGTTCTCCTTTTCTTCCCCTCCGGGTGATATCCCTTCTCTTTTTCCCTCTTGGTGATAGTAGGTCAGAATGGACAGTGTTGCACAGGATGGAAGAAGGAATGCTGATGGAGAGAAAGATGAGAAGAATGAGATAGAAGAGGAGGTTCAACACTCTCAATAACACCCTCAAGAGAACACGAGATCCAATCAAAGGATTTGAAGGGGTCAGTAGATCCATTGAAAAGATAGATCAAGTCACTTGGATAGTCACACCTTCTCGTTCTCCATTAGAACCCTTCCTCTGAGTGACCAATCTGTGAATAAAGCTCCACTAAGTGAACTATTCATCTCCACTTAGTTCTTATTCCTCTCTCTCTCTCTCTCTCTCTCTCTCTCTCTCTCTCTCTCTGAATGGATTGTCCTTCCTTCCATCGAACAGGTGTTTCCATTATTCCGGATTGGTTACTATAGACTATTCTTCCTACTCAAACACTTATTCCTCTTCAAAACTCTTCACTGAGAACTCTTCCCCTCATATAATCACTGTTTCCATTCCCTTTCCCTCTTCTTTTCTTCCTGGATGATATCCGTATCTCCTTAGCATTCCATTATCTCACTCTCACTGGAGGAAATCTAGGACAATGACTGAGTATCTCAGCCTATCCCTTCCTATCACTGAACCCTCTTCTCAAGTGAGGGGAAGGAAAGGGAAAGGGATAGTTCCGGAACTGCCTAAACCATCTCTCTTTGCCTAAACGTAAACTTTTTTTAAAATAAATGTTTCGCATACCGAAGATTTGAGGATAGGTAGCTGCCTAATCACATGCCTCCATGCCCATTTCTTTCTTCACTTCAATCGTCCATTCCATACCCTCATTATGTTCTTTTATGCTTCTTCTTTCATAATCCTGCCATTCTTCTCTCTCCAATCATCGTATTACTCATACAAATCCTCACTCTCTTCCGAACAAGAAATGACCATTCCGATAGATACAAAAAAGTGAATTGTTCATTCTCCTCTTGACATTCTTTCGTCCGTTCCTTTATTCTCGCCAATCCGCTCATCAAATCATCGTCCCTTCATAAGCCAGTCTTCCCTTCTCTCTCTGACTCATTCCTTGCTTGATCTACTCTGAGTAATCCATTCAGATCCTTCCCTCTCTCTCTAGATATTATCCTTCTCCATCTCTTCGTCTCATCTCACAATCGAAGTAGGCTGCAGTCTCTTTTGACCTCACGGGGAAAGATTCGAGAACAGATAGGAATACACAATCCGAATACTGAGATCCATTCGAAAACCAGAACGACCAATTCCATCTTGTGACTTTTCTCACCGAACGCTTCTGGGTATTTACTGACTATTAAGTGATACTGATTCTCATACCTAATAGTCCGTAAAATGGCCCGAAAAGATGCAGAAGCTATAGGAGCACTATAGAAGATGCACGAAGATGTGAAGGAGCACCACATAACGAACTATTCAAAATATCATTTTGTGTTAGCTAATACATGAATTCGCAATACTTCACGCCTCTATAACTAATGAATTTTGTACTCGTTGATCAGTGGATCGAACTGTTTATCACCTTATCAATATTCTGTAGTTGTCAGATCAGATTTGATCACCTCAAGCTAGTTTCAATCTCACTTTCCCTCATTTCACTTATCCGTTCTCCCTCTCCTCTCAATCTCTCTTGAGTATCTCTCTCTCTTTCGATAGGGAGTGAGAGTCATTCTTCCGACCTATTTTAGCTAGTAGGAAGCTGCGAAGAGATGGAGGAGGAGGAGGGAAGGAGGGAGGAGGGAGGGAGGGGAGGTGAGGAGGGGAGGAGGGAGGAGGAGCTTTTCTGGATCTATCACAATCTGCTCTTTCCTCATGTACCTTGTGAGTTTCTGAGGTGAATGGATCCTCCCATGCCTATTCTCTCCCTTATCTTCTTCTCTTCTACCGTATCCTTCTCACCCCTTCCTCACTTTCTCAATTCTTCCTTCATTCATCTCTTCATCTGTCATTCCTCTCATCGCTCATCATCCTAAAATTGAACTCCATTTGATGTCAAGGCCGCTAAAAGTGAATGGATCCGTTCTATCGTTTCTCATAATCTCCCATGTCCTGAGGGTACAATCTCGTATCCCCCCCCCTCCCTCCTCCCCTCTCCCTTCCCCCCTTCCCCTCTCCCTTCTCCTCCCTATGACTCCTTTGATCCTCTTACATGCCCATTCAGTCCATCCATAATATACATTCCGGATCTCGTCTCTTCTGATCTCTTCTCTATTCTCTATCAGTCAGGACGGGTCATTTCTCCTCCACTTCTTGTCCATTCAAATCGCCCTACTTTTCATCTCATCCCATTATCCTTCCGAACGCCTTTTCCCTCTTATCCGAGTCTCCTTTCATTCATAATCAATCGATATTCTCAGCAGGGAAATCAGATGAGGCGCTCCATAGCGCTTCTCTTAGTGGCTGCTGCCCTTTCACAAGGTAAGTCTCTTTTTTTACCGTGGATACAGTAGGCACTGTGGTAGAGTACGGTATAGTTCCACCTTGAAGGATTACGGTGGAATGTTGTAGATACTGTAGTAGAGTACGGTTCAGTTCGATATGATACTGTAGCTAATGAATATTCCTTTCAGCAGCCGAAATGGATCCATGCGACCGTCAACCCTTCCGAGGTCGATGTCCCAATGGAAATGGAGCACAGACTCGATCACAATTCGTATTGAGATACTACATGAGAAATAATGAATGCGTCTCCTATCCCTTCGGTGAGTATATTCCTATTGATGTACCTCTTTAAACAAGCTTTATCTCTCGTGACTTTCACTCGTAAAGTACAGGATTAGTCATATCCCTTGAGTGAAAGTGATAAATCTCAGGTCACTGTGCCAATGATGCCTCTGAGCCAGAATTATTCCGATTCAAGGAGGAATGCGAACAGGCTTGTCTCGCTCCAGGTAACCACTAATGCATCATTTATGCACAACTGAATTGTCCATTCTTAATGTCACTAAGAACGAAGTTCCCAGTCCCCTCCCCAATGATGTTTCCTCCCGCAAGCCTCATCCCTAGATATCAGGATAAATGCATGTACTGTATTCTAATTCCCCCCGTTCAGGAAACCTCGGTGTTCCTCTCGGAGACTCCTTCGAGACATACGGAACAGTTGGCCCTATGGACAAGGAGAAAGTGAATCCGACGACTCGTACTCCTTCCACTCAGACGCCCCTTCCCACTACTGTCCCTCCTACCACAACTGGAGTCCCTTCGACGACTGTGCGAGTGACTTCAGTTAGATCGACCACTCCTTCCACTACTACCACGGAAGAACCGAGAAGTGGTGAGTATTCTACGATAGTTATCGAATTGAAGATGAGTGATCAACTAGGATCAGTAGCTAATGAATTCATCCAATGATCATTAAATCTTCAGAATGCGAGAGACGTCGCTCCCTCGCTTCATCTTCTCTCATCAAGGGAGGATTCGTCCCTGAATGCGATAGAAATGGTCAGTCCTTTCTCCCTTTCATCATTCATACTCAATCTCTTCATTCCTTCAGGAAACTTCGCTCGTACTCAATGTGAACCCGATGCTCGTCAGTGTTTCTGTGTAGATGAAGATGGAATTGAAGTATCCAATTCGAGAACGAGAGATGGATCGAGACCCGATTGTGATGGTACGTCCCTTTTCATCTCTTTCCTCTGCAGTTCCTAACTGCTTTATGGCAGTGATGTCTATTAGGTCACCTTGCACTATTTCCCCCTTCCTCTTTCTTCATTTTCACTCTCTCTCTCTCTCTTTCTCATACAAACTTTCCCTATCCAATTCTCGCTTCGTTTCCCTTTTCTCTGAGATTCCTTTCTGGTTTTCCTCGTGTATCTCTCGCTCAAGGGGAAAGTTTCCGCTGACAAAAGAGAGAAGGGAAGGGGGAATGAGGTACGCTTCCCTTCTCCCTTCGATCGTTCCCTCTTCTGTCCCAGTTGAAAGTGATAATCTCTGACGATAACCTCCCCTCTTCGATACTCTCACTTTCCACTGTGAATAGAGATGAAGAACTGATACGACTAATCGAATAAAGAGGGAGAAGCTCGAGAGAGAGAAAGTGTAGATCCGGGACTGGAGAATGGCATACTAAGAGGGAAAAGAGTACTGTATCCATTGTAGGTATTGTCCGTGCCTCTCCTCCTCGTACTAATGAATGTGTGGGAATTCCCGAGACGGGCCCTTGTTCATCCAATCTCGTACGATGGCATTATGATGAAGAGGCACAGGAATGCAAGAGATTCGCTTACTCGGGTAAGAATTATTGAACTGTAGAAGAATCTAGGTATAGAGTAAGCATTACTTCGCAAGATGAAGACATCATTCGGTGACTGTAAGGATTGCTCACTGCAATGCAGAAAATGAAGAAATGATAACAAGTTGTCTAATTGGAGGTTGTGGCGGTAACGGCAACAATTACGAGACAGAAGAGGCTTGTCGTGAGAGATGTGTCCCTGTCTCAGTGGAATGCCCTCGTGGTCTTCCACTTAGACACACTCACGGATACTATGTCAACTGTGCCAAGCAGTCCTGTCCCTCCGGATACCAATGCCATACCATTGGAGCTCAGGCTATCTGCTGTGAGGAGGAGAAGAAGAGCGAAGGTAATGAGAGACAGGGGGGACGGAAGATTATATATCCCTTTCAGTCGACAATCTCCGTTCCAATGTGGCTGCTGGAGATGTGTGCGCTATGCCCAAGGAAAGAGGACCATGCGACAAATATGAACTGAGGTAGGTAGACTCCGCCCACTTGCAACCCCCGCCCATAATTCGATAAAATCGTCTTCTTCAGATTCTTCTACAATTCCGAGACGAAGGAGTGCAAGTATTTCTTCTTCGGAGGTTGCGAAGGAAACGGAAATAACTTTGCGCGAGTGGAAGATTGTGAACAAAGATGTGGAGTGAAGAAGGCTGCTCCTGCTCCTCTTCCCGTCCATACTCCTCCTCCCACTACTATTCCTCCCACTACCACTCCTCAGAGGGTAAGTGACTAGGATTGACTGGTATCCATTCATTGATTCCTCTTCAGACCGCTCAGACGGTTCCTCCCACTCGGGCCACTCACGTGCCCACCAGTGGATTCTCTGGCCGAGGACCAGTCGTACCTGCCAGAGGAGGAGTCGAGGACTCTTTCGAGACATTCGAACCCGAATTCACTCCTGAGACCGTGCCCCTTCCCACCACTGAGATTCCCCGCGCTGGGGAGAAAACGCTCGCTGAGGGTAAGCATTCTTTTTCAAGCTGAAGGCATCATTTGGTTGGTGATTGCTAGGAAACCTAAGCATCTTTCAAAGCTATATCATAAGCACTCTCGCATCCCTGCTTCCCATCCATTCTCTTCAGTTGTGCATGGCATCTCTCTTAAGGTTCTCGCTGCATTCATCCTCTCGACGCAGGAAACTGCCAGGGTCACTTCGTAAGATGGTTCTGGAATGAACAGAAGGGAAATTGCGAGGTGAGCATGTCAGCTTCAGCTTGATCCCCTATCTGAATGAATGCATCTAGAGTCTCTCTTCCCCTTCAGGTCTTCACTTACACTGGATGTCAAGGAAATGGAAACAACTTCGCATCTCGCGAGGAGTGTCTATCCATCTGCAATGGTGAAGCATTGGCTCGTGGTGGCAGTACGTACTCAGTGCTTATTCATCCCCTTCCCTCTCTCGGTTCATGGTCTAGTGATTAATGAGCTTGAAATAAGGGTAATCGTCTCTTCATTTCGCACACTCTCTCGCTTTTCTAGCCGGTGACATGGTGTGAAGAATGGAGAGATTATCACCCTATTTCGAACTCTAATTCCTGGTTCGACCCCGGTATGGAGCACAATGCAGCACTATCACAACGGGAACAGTCAATGCAATGAATCACTCGCACCCACTCATCCCTTCCCCTCTAAGACCCAATGGATATTAGTCCTCTTTCAGTCCTTCCTACTGCTGCTGCCGTGACGAATGTGTGCAAACATGATGTCGATGCTGGAGAATGCAATGGAGTATTCCAGGTCAGAGATCAAAGATCAATCGGTACAGATCAAAGATCAGTGAGTAAAGAGAGATATTGCAGAGATTCGCGTTCAATCCTGAAGCGGGAGAGTGCCGTCCCTTCACTTATGGAGGATGCGGAGGAAATGGAAACAATTTCGCCACGATTCTTGAGTGCAAACAGAGATGTCAACAGGGTGAGAAATTATGATGATTTATGGAAGAAGACTCAGTACGGAAATTTTTGAATGAAGTAAGATTATTCGTTTCAGATACAGTTAGCGGTGATGTGTGCACGTCTACCGTTGATTCTGGCGAATGCTCGGGAGTATTCCAAGTAAGATCAAAGATCAATCAGACTCTATCATTCCTATTCCCTCTTCAGAGATTCGCATTCGATCGTGCAATGGGAGATTGTCGTCCCTTCAATTATGGAGGATGTGGAGGCAATGGAAATAACTTTGCATCTCTTGGAGAGTGTAGAGGACAGTGTTCTCATCTTCTTGCCTCTGGTTGCTCCCCTCGACCGGCTTGTGACCTCCAGAGATGTCAAATGCTCCTTGATGTTAGAGGATGTCCCTTCTGCAGTTGTCCCCCTAATAGAGGTACGGTAGATGGGAAGGATTACGGTTGAATATCGATTATAGATGGAGTTGTCCCTCCCGTCGCCCAATGCCCTCCCGTGGATCCATCGAGATGCGTCGAACCATGCACAACCTTCACCAACAGGTACTGTATCCGCCATCTCTACAGTACCCTATCATCCTACCGTAATCAATGATCCAATTTCAGACTGGGATGCACTGAATGCTCATGCCATCGTGAAGGAGAGATGGTTCAACCTCCTCCCTCCATTCCAATCCCTCATCCCACCTCCCCATCAACCACCTCCTCTCCTCCCACCTCCGCTACTCATCCCACTTCCCCTCGTGGTTCACCCCCTGCCCCTCATCATATTCATTCTCCATCTCCTCCATCTCATTCCTCTGCTCCCTCTCCTCCTTCCGCCCCCTCTCCTCCTTCTCCCTCTCGTAATCATGCTCGTCAAGAGGCAGTCACTACTCATGATACTCATGATAAGCCCCTTCCTCCTCCTATATCTTCTCATCCTAAGATCTCTCACTCTTCCCCTCCTCCTCCATCTACTACTAAGTCTCCTCTTCCTGATGTCCTCGGAGAGAAGTGCATGCAACCTCTGGATGCAGGTCCTTGTGATCGATTCATTGAGAGATTCTACTTCGATTCCAAGGATGGAAGGTGCCATTCATTCAGGTGAGAGGGGTTACTGTAGATGAGGATACTGTAGCTGGATCAATCATCAACTGACTTTTTCTCAGATACGGTGGATGTGCTGGAAACCGTAATCACTTCTTCTCTCAGAAGGAATGCGAGATTCATTGTGCTCGATTCTCCAGTGAGTTCATTTCTCTCTTACGTCTTCCAGAGTGACATTCTCTAATCGATAATCTCTCTTCTGGGTCGGGGGAGTCCATTCCAGAGTGTGGTATCCGTCCGTACTTCGTCCTCCTTCTTCTCCTTCCTCCCTTTCCCCTCCCCCCCCCCCCCCCCCCCACCCCTTTCCCTCGCTGCACTCACTCTCCTCTATCGATCTCTCTAACCATCAAATGGATCGATGCTTGAACAGCCCTGCATGTCTAACCATATGCCCATTGATAATCTTCTGTTGCTTGTTCTCTGTTCTTCTCAGTTGAAATGTTTCTCACTTCTCTCATTCCAGATTTCCTGTCGGAGCAAGATCCGACACTTGCAATGATCTCTCGTCGTCTCTCTGAGAATAGTGATGCATCTCTTCCCTTCATGGAATCACCCGACTCATCTCCTTCCACTCTTCTTCTTCCTACTACAACTCCTCTTCCTAATCGAGTGGAGACTGGATCATCCCCGGGAACAGTCGTACGTACCTTCAAACCCATTTCCATTGATGAGATCATGCAATGGGCACTTGAGCATGAAGGACCCGAGGCTACCGCTGGACCCAAGGCTGGAAACAAGTCTGGTACCAAGGCAGGTACCACGAGAACTGTCCCAGTGACTACCACTAAGGCTGCTCCTACCACGACCAGAACTGTGCCCACTACTGTCCGTCCCACTCCTACCAAACCGACTACAGTGAAGGTCACTCCTCGTGTAGTTGAGACTCATCGTCATGAAGGAAAGACCAAAGTAGAAGAATCAGTTGATGAACCAGTGAAGAAGATTGTCACTCCAGTGGAAGGAGTTATTCGAGTACCCAATCCTCCACGTGTTATCGTCCCTCAAGATCAAACTCTTCCCAAGGAAGTATTCGATCGATTCATCCATGATGTCGACTCGTTCCATCACTCTTTCGTAAAGGAAAAGAATGGTGAGATTCCTCCCCCATTCCCAATTCATCATTCGCACCCATCACCAATGCCCGCAGGCACACTTCATCTATTCCACGTTCCCGATGGCAATTCGGGAATTCCACCCATGCACCCTCTCGCACCGCAAATCCAGCACATGATGAGAGTAGGAGAGCAGATTATGAGAGTCAATGAGGGAAATGCACGAATGCACCACCAGAGAGTAGTCGATCTCACTCCACTAACTGATTTGCATGAGGAAGCACCGATGAGAGAGACGAAGAGAGTTAGTGCATCGAGAACGAAAGTTCTTGCTCATCCAACATCAGAGAGAGTCAGTCCACTCGTTCCACTTCCAGGAAGAGAAGAGGAACAAAATTCACCTGGTGTTGCTGTGAAGAGAACAAGTGAAGAATTTATCCCTCTTAGACATCGACCTGCACCATTGAGAGTTAGAGTTAGACCCATTCCGAAGGATATGAAGGAAATGAAGAGTGAAGAAATGAAGAGTGAAGAAGATAGTGAAGAGACTACTACTCGTGCAATCAGACTGATCAAAGTGACCACTGCTGCAAGGAAGAAGACTACGACCCATGCAGCAACGACGACTCAAGCAGCAGAAGAGACGACGACTCATGCTGCAACCACAACTCATTCCATTCCTTCCACTACTACGAAAGTAGAAGAATTTAAGAAGAAAGATGAGAAGAAGAATTCGATCAAGAAGGTCGAAAAAGTGATTGATCATACGAAGACGCCTGTTGTGACCGTACCCGAAATGGTGCCCACTACCACTCTAGCTACCACCACTTCCATGACTACCACGGTTGCACCGATTGAGAGTGAAACCGAATCGACTGAAGAGACATCAGAGGAAGATTCTTCGAAAGAAGAAGAGACTTCCACTGATGAGACTGTTGAAGAGGCTACAGAAGAAGAGATTGAAGAGACTACTGAGATGGCCGCTGAAGAGACTGAAAAGAAAGAAAAGGCTGATTCATCAGAAGATTACGTCGTTATCTCTGAAAGCGGTGAGGTTTCTGAGGATATGAATTCCACTGTGACAGGGACAGTAATGAAGAATAGTACGATGAAGGATGTTGAAGAGATCACAGTTGTATCCATGACTGTGCCCATTTCGACCATTCCTTCTTCTACTGTACCTTCGACCATGATGACTACTGAAGGAACTACTCCCGCTCCCTCAACTGAATCTCCCATCTCTATAGAGAATTCAACTATGAGTTCATCTGAATCTGAAGAAAATTTGAGTGAGGAAGATATGGAGAACAGTGAGATTCTCTCTGAAGTCGATAAGGAAGTTCTCTCCACTTCATCCAATTCCACCTCCAATTCCACTCTTTCCCACGACGAAGCAATGGATATGGCTAAGATTCTCTCAACCTTTACTGATCTTCTCACTCCCACTAACATCACTACTATTCCTCCTCAGTTCACATCCACAATCCCTCCACATTCCACATCCGATACAGTGTCACTCGTTGACTTCCTTGGTGCACTATCACTCGATTCATCGTCTTTATCTCCTTCAACTGAGACTTCGACCACTTCAGAAGATGAGACTACTCCTCTTCCAATCTCAATTGATGAGGATACTCCTCGATTCCTTCTTCCTCCTCCATCTCAAGTTGAAGAGATACCCAATCGATTCCGTCCTCCTGACAATTTGGATATTCAATTGAAGAGCATGAATGAATCGATAACTCGTGAGTCGAGACACATCGATGCACTCCCATTGCCTGCACTCTCTTCAGTTCCTGCACTACCCTCACTTCCCTCAGTTCCTTCAGTTCTCTCAGTTGCACCAATTCCTTCAGTTGATAACCTTCCCTCTCTCACTCCTCCACTTGCATCCTTCACTCCACTTCCACCACTACAGCATGAGCATGAATCCATTCAATCTCTTCATCCTTTAGATGCATCTCCCTCGGTTGTCACACCAACGAAGAAGCTTCCTCTTCATCGTATCATTGGCACTACTCCCACAGCTTCTCCCACTCCTGCTCCTCTTCCCCTTCCTCATCCCTCTGTCCCTCGTGCAATCGAAACATCAGCAGAGGAAGGCACACGCCCGCATGAATCAGCTTCCCCCGTGCACATTGCTCCCGAACAGGCAATTCAGGGAGGGTTGGAGGTCAATTTAGGAGAGGGAGAGGATATCTCCCTTGAGTCGACTACTACTGCTCAATCTACTCCATCTGCCAACTCCATCACTGAGTCCTCCTCGACAACTCCTTCCATTCCTCTCCCTCCTTCGACCTTCCAGCCCTTCCCTCTAGCTGAGAGCACGTTTGCCCCATTCCCATTGGCCGAAAGCACCTTCGCTCCTGTCCCTACACCCGCAGCCACATTCGCCCCTCTTCCCACTCCCTCAATCACTCTTGCTCCCTTCCCTCAACCATCTCCCTCTCTCAAAGAGGAGAAGAAGGAGGAGGAGGAAGGAACAGAGACGGAGAGTGAATATGAAGAGGAAGAAGAAGATGGAGATGATTCAGATGATATGGTCACTCGTGTAGAGGAGACCACAACCACTCCCATTCCCTCTACTACTACAACGACTACTACGATTGGTCCTCTTCCAGTCCTACCCGATGGAGCAGGAAGACAGCCAATCCCTGATGCACCCGTTGGAATCGCCGCTCTTCCTGGTGAGATTTTCATCTATATTTGAGATGTTTTGAAGTGGATGCTGAAAACGTAGATCAGTCTGAGAGAAAGATGATTGATTCTTCAATTGCAGAGGAACTTCCCGTCTCCGACCCCACTGCCGTCTGCAGTCTCACTGCTGAAGCTGGACCTTGCTTCGACTACTCTCCCAGATGGTCAGTCTCTTTCCTATCGAACAACAATCTCTTCACCATTCCATCCCTCATTATCGATATTCAGGTACTTCAACCCCACTTCTTCTCGTTGCGAGCAGTTCTCGTACGGAGGCTGCGGTGGCAATGGAAACAATTTTGCCGAGAGAAAGACTTGCGAAGTTCGATGTGGAACAGCTGGAGGATCTCCCACTCTTCTCTCTCAAGTACCTGAGAGATGCACTCTTCCTAAGGATGTTGGAACTGGAGGAGGATTCGCGAGCAAATGGTGAGCACCAAGAAAGATTAGAACCGTTCCTGTAAATAATCAGGAGATTCCCCGTAGTGAGGAATCTATGCACAATGAATATAAAATGAAATTTTCAGGTTCTTCTCGATGAAATCTCTTCGTTGCGAACAATTCATCTTCGAAGGAGTTGGAGGAAACACAAATCAGTTCGATTCTCTCTCTGATTGCGAGAGATTCTGTACCCCAACCGATATAATGGAAGAGGCGAATCAACCTGTGAGTGATGAAGATGATGAAGAAGATTACGAAGGAGAAGGAGAAGATCCTTCAATTGGATTGGATGATGCTTCCCCTCCCAAGAGTGCCCTTCCTCCTCTCACTTCTGTCGATGACTCAACTGATTTGACTGAGAAGACAGCTGAAATTGCCCCTGCAGTCCACGGATCAAAGACTGTTCAGAAGAATTATCACACTGATCCCATTCGATCAGTTGTTGATGTGAATGGACAGGAATTGCCAATCGTTGCTCCTTCTCCTCCTGAGACTGTCAATTATCAGACTGGTCATAGAGCTGCTGGAATTAGAACATTCGCTGAATCGAATGGAAGAGTTTCCATTGAGAATGCAGCTGATGTTGATGAGGAAGAAGATGCTCCCACTCATCCCGCCCTTCCCTCCTGCCCCAATTCTGCTCCTGAACTCAAGTGAGTGGACTATTCTCTTTGTTGATCTTAGTGATTACCCTGTGAATTGGTCTAGCTGATTCTTCCTTCAGATACGCCGATGGTCGTCCCGTGATGTGTCTACCAGGCAAGAATCAATGCCCTGACAAGTCGGTGTGCTACTTCAATGGACTCGATTACTTCTGTTGCCCTGAAGATGAAGATCCGTATGACAAGCACGTCTTCGGAGGATACAACGGAGAGGAGACCAAGCAGGGATACAAGAGATTCGGACATCTCAACATCAGGTACGGTGAAAAGGGAAAGAGGGCAGATTAATGATTCTCTTACAGACGTCTCCGTGACTCCGTAATCGATCATTCTCGTCGTAAGCGTGAGACAGGACTCTTCTCCATTGATCCCCTCCGATTCGATGGAGCTCCCATTAGACAGATCTCTTCTGCAAGACCAGCTAAAGCAATCAGAAGACATCCTGGAAGAAGGAAGACTCCTTGTGATTATCCCCTTGAGAAAGGAGAATGCGCTGAACAACATCTGAGATATTTCTACGATAAGTCATCTGATTCGTGCCGTCTCTTCCACTATTCCGGATGTAATGGAAACACGAACAACTTCGGATCTATTAGAGACTGTCAAGAGATGTGCGTCAAGACTGTCAAGGGTAAGCATTTTCAAACATCCGATCATGTCATACTTTGTCGAGCACAATGTTATTTTTCATTTGTGAAATTAGACGTGAAAAAAACGCACTGACGAATGAATAATCATCTTTTTCAGATACCGCAGCTCAACAGCAGAAGATGGCATCATCTCTTCCCCCTGGTACTTGCCCCTCTGGTGAACCCCTCGGTGGATCAGCTCCCGTTCTCTGTGGAAACACAACTGAATCCATTGGATGTCCCAAGGGATACTTCTGCAGACAGGGACCTCCCGATGTCTGCTGCCCCAATCTATGTTCGTTTTTTGAGTCATTCAGAGCAAAATGTGTTTTCACAATAGATTCTGGTACGATAAACTGATGGGAAATTGAACGAATAATTTCAGCCCTGAACGAGATTCTTTCTGCTGCTTCGACAGAGGGAGAAGTGAAGGAGGGTGTTCAAAGTGAGTCCTCCCCTTCCCTCGCTCCTCTCTTCATCTCTTCACCCCTTCTCTCTTCCAGCCGTCCCTCCTACCACAACGACAACAACGAAGGCTCCTCAACACTATTGTCCCGATGCATCCGACCCTCTTCTCACGAAGGCTGGCAAGATTCGCACTTGTGGATCTGGATTCGATGGACTAAAGATGTGTCCCAAGGGATTCTACTGTGCAATTAATGCTGACCAAGGAAGTGAGTTGAGAAAGGGATACGGTAGTGAGTACGGTGTGTCATACTATCTCTCTCTCTTACAGCTCGTCTTTGCTGTCCCATCTCTGGTTCATCCTCTCGTATTCCCTATCAACACGGAGTTATTCCTCCTTACTTCGGAAAGCGTAATCCCAATTCGGGTGAAGTTATCGAGAGAGGATCACTTCCTGATGATCATCAAAAGACGATTATTGCTGATGAGGAACAAGTTGAGATGGATAAGGTTAGACATTAATGCAATTCTTTCTGTGATACGTAGACAAAATGTTGAGTTACAACGTGAAAGAGAGGTTAATTGAAACAAATCAAATTGCAGAAAGCAATGGACGATTTCATTGTTCCTAAGTCTCCCAAGGGATCACTCGAGAGATTTATCGATGAGGCAGAAGTGAAATCAGAGGAGGAAGAAGATGATGAACTAGCAAGAATGATGATCAAACCGACGAGACATCAAGAGAAACAGGAAGAAGGTAAGTGGAAGAAGAGAAGATCTTACTAAGTAATGAGTATTCAGTTGCATCTATCATTCTTCCCTCAATCGACAGTGAATCTTCTCCTGTCTTCATTTCAAATGTGCCCACTCCAACTCTTGAAACGGAATCTACCGTACTCCCTAAGGAGACATTCGATCGATCGAGATGTCAATTGAGACCAGATGAGGGAAGACCATGCAGAGAGGATGAAGTTGCACCAAGGACTAATCTCCATTACTTCTATTCTGAAGTTGATGGAAGATGCAAACTATACTTCTACAAGGTAAGATCTATTCAACATGAAGAGAAGTCAATCATTCAATTTCAGGGTTGTGGAGGCAACGAGAATCGATTCGAGCGTAAATCTGACTGTGAGACAACTTGTATGGAGTGATCTTTGATCTTTCTCTACCTTTCTCTTCTCCCTAATTCTCATTTCAACACGAGTTCATTTGCTTTCTCCATTCCATTCTTCTCCCTTAGTCTTTCTTAGTAGAATACGATATATCCTTTGATGAATTGCTCACATTCCATTATTCTCATCGATTCACTCCATTTCTGTATGTATCTTGTTGACTGTCTTTCCCCTCATTCGACCCCTAATAATCATTCCCTGTATATTTAGTCAATTTACTCCAAACTCTTCAGGCCGTGCAATAGGGAACAATTTCCCAAATTCTTTCGTATTTATCCAATTTGTTGACCGGATAAATGTAATAATAAATTTTACCATGAAGCAAGGCACAAAATCGTAATAGATAGATAGATGATGGGTATGGATTTAGAGTGGAGAAAAGTGTATACAATAGTCTTCGTACTGATCATAACTCAATCTAAGGGTCATGAAGCATTAAACGACCAGCAAACATTGAGAATGATGAGATGAAATCGAGAGAGAGGTCATCATTCGTCCTCTCTTCATCAATTCTCAAATGGTCATATCCATATTGCTCTTATCTTCACTATTCGCACTAAAAGAGGTATTTCTATACTTTCCATTATCTTGAGTTATTGGTATCTACAGGCGTGTTCCCCTCAACAACAAGATGAATTCTTTGCCGATCCAAGGTAGAATTAACATGAACGATAGAGCAGACCAATGACAATAATTAATTGAATGAGATCCATAGAGTATCTTTATCCAAACCAGAAAGTTGCCATCGAATTGCTAACATTTTAAGGGATTGTGCAAGAACTGCTTTACTACGAATATACACAAAATATCCATGGGATGAAGAGAAAATCGAATATTATAGAGGAGAAATCGAGAAGGGGGTCAGTATAAGTATTATTTTTTTCTGACTTGTCAATTTTAGCTACGAGATCTTGAGATTTATGGAGGAGTGACAGTCCAACAGATGGGAACGAGAAATTCAAAGATGTTTGTGTAAGTTGAAAGTAAGATTTAACGGAAGAACTTATTGAGTTAAGGAGATTTGAAGAAAATGGGAAATCAGTGTATGGAGAACAACATACAATGAACAATCTAAAGGTTCCATGTACTGTGAGTAGACATTCAATCTCAATCTCGACCAGTCATTAATTCAGGTCATTCAAGAATTCACTAGGAAAGCTGTTTCGTGGAGTAATAATGTGAGTTAGATAAATCACGCGTATCATGAGAGAATTCAGCTGATGATGGGAATACAAAATTTTGAAACGAATTAACATCAGTCTAACCCATTTCTCTCCTGACATACGTGATAATATGAGATGATAGATAAATATCCATTGTCAGATTAATAAGGCCGTACTTGCATGCCGATGTGAAAACCCATATGAAGTTCACAAGATTACACCACTATACTGATTTCTATTCACGAATTCTGTCAAGCACTATTTTTTAATACATAGTCTATTAGTGTATTTTATTTAGTTTAAAAATATCATCATTGTACGCTCATTCGAAAATTGTATCCATGTGAATCCGAAAGCAGATCTATATCTAATCAGATCTAGATCTATATATATATATATATATATACGATTGTATCTTATCTCAAAGATTGCGAATAAAGCGAAATAATTTTCTAACAATTGCTTTCCAACAGTCTGACTAGTCAGTGACTCAGTAAAAATTTGCGGTGTTACGGTAGTTGTACTGTAAGTTTTCAACTAAAAAAATATTTGGAACGGGTCCCACAAAGATTTATCGATCTTTGAATTACTACGGTAGAAAAATACCGATTTTCGCACTTGTTTGCGACCCGAATTTTTTCAGCGTTGTGTTGTTTCGTCGTACTTTGTTTGATGAAAAAGGTTGTGTCATAATAAGGGTGACTAACACGAGCGATGAGCTGCTCTCCAGCTCTATCTACTCCGGCTAAATCACAAAAGCCTTCCTTCATCAACGGAACAGGTTTGGAGAGGTTGCATACTTTTGTATTCTCAATACTATTCCAGAATCACTGTCATTGGTGAATCTAAACGGGGAGCAAGAAGATCATGAAGTGAATCCGGATATGCCCAGTAATTCAGAGTCAGAAAAGGTTGCCTTGCTCAGTAGCAATTGCTTCAAAATTGCTCGTGTTTCTGTATTTTTATAAATTGTGTTGTTAAGCGTGGAGAGTGCCTCATAGCGAAATCCGCGTCGACTTTAAAGGATCGGAATCCTTCTGCAGTATGTTGATTCTCAGCAACTAAATGTTTTTGTCATTTTTAGATGGAATGTGGAGTGATTACAAAAGTTAAATCGATTCTGCGTAAAGAAAGTGAATCACAGGAGGTGACGATGATTTTGGTGCTTAATATGATTCACATATACTGTTCTCGAATACGCTGAAAAAGATGCCGGTGTTCATTTTGCTCGAAAACATTCTGTTCGGTTCAGATTTCATCACCCTCGATTATACACTTATCATATTCTTTCAGACCTCGAGCTCTGCCAGAAAAAGTATCGTATGGGGAGATAAGACCACACTGGAGACCCGCTTCTTTTATCCTCGCGAGGAAAATGATAATGTTATCGGTGAGTTCTTCATGTGATTGAATCGTTGAATGAGAATTCCCATTCAAGCGATCGATCCAGTTAGAGATGAGAAGTCTAACTGCCCCCGGATTAAGAAGAACGGAGGTAGGGCGAATCTTTTTTTTAGTAGTCTGTTAATCGTTATTTTGTAGTGATGAAAGGAATCGATGAGGTTACGCCGATGGGAATGAATAAAAGATGCAGATCGGATAAATTGGATATTGAATTAGACGGTATTATTTTTTTCCATTACCACTAACTGTCTACTTAGCTCTTGCATCGTAATTAGTAGGGCCATGCTTGTGTTCAGGAGCGCCTATTGTTGAGTATCCGAAAGGAACCTTTGATGATGATGACTTTCCTATGGACGTGGGAAATGGTGACGGAGATGTCGATCTACAATCGTTGGAGACGACGATTGCGGATACACCGATGACAGATGATAAGGATGATGATAATATCATTCCTCCTACGGAAATGGAAAAGACGCCTAAGAAAGCTCCGAAGAGGAAGTACCAGAGAAAGAAGAAGCCCGTGATTGAAGGTGTGTCACAATACATTTCACTCTATTTTCGACAACTCGTAACAAGTCTAAATATTTATTTCAGAGCCGGCAATGATTGAAGAGGATATGGTCCTAGTTATGAACGATGGCGACTCTGACAATGAGAATAGTAATATATTAATTGTTTGACACGAGTATATTTTGGCGTTATAGTGCTCATGATTGATGAAGGAGATGAGAATACGGAAGAAGATGGAACGAAAAAGGGAAAGAAGAGAAAGAGTATGCTAGAATTGAGAAGGGAGAAGGAGGTATTGTTAATCTATTTTCGCTTAGGTTCATCGATTATTTTTTTAGGAAGCTATTCTTGAAAACGACAAAATGCTGGCACAATTAAACGAGAAAACAGATAAAACGGAACAAGATATGAATGACGAGTTCGAAGTTCTCGCGAAGATGGTTTCCCAGGCTAGTAAGAGAAAGGGACGGGTACGTCTATCCTTCATTCGAATATTATTTTCCTCATTTATTTTCAGAAAACAAAAGTAAAATCGGATGAAGAATTGAGGAAAGAAGTGGAGAAAGAATTGGGTTTGTCTACTCTGATCATTTTGTACATGATAATTATAGAGGTGGATGACCCTGAACTTGTGAAATCTAATATCATGAAGAAAGAGAAAGAAGTATACGATGAATGGAAAAGATCATTTTTAGCGATATCACCGAAGGAAGATCCCATGATTAAGGTTAATTCTTGTCAATGGAGAGATGTATTGTAGATATCGGTGTATGATCTATAACGTTTTTAAGGAGCTGGAGGCGGAAGCAGACGCTTACGCTGAAAAGAAAAAGAAAGAAAGGAGAGGGGAATTAGATGATATGCCCGATTTCGATGATGTATGCACTTGAGACATCTCGTTTATTGATATTTTTTTAATTACTATATAAATTAATATTGTTTAGCTGGTGATGCAGTACAACAAGTTCAAGATGAATCCTCTCGATATCAATGATGATGAACAGGATGAAATTTGTGTTGAGCCGAAAGAAAAAGTCACGAAGAAAAAGGTTGTGGAAAAGAAAGAAGTGAAAAAGAAGAGTGATGTAAAAGGAGGATCGAACAAGAAGAAAAAGGACGAGTATGTTTAATATATTACCACCATCACTTTTCTCACATCGTTATTTTTGGAGTACGCACCTATTTCAGCAAAGAACACAGTGATGTTCCTCAGACTGAAGAAGATAAGGAAAAGAAAGTTCTTGCTGAGATTGAGAAGAAGAAGGCTGACGCTACTGAGAAAGCAACGAGAATGAAACAACAGAAGATAGAGAATAAAGAGAGAAAGAGAATTGAATGGGAGAATAAGAAAGAAGAAGAGGAGAAAGTTAGAGAAGCTAAGAAACTAAAGAAGAATCATGAGAGAAATATTGTGAGTTTTGTAAATCTGTTCCTTATTCATTAAATGATTTGAGATGGGACGGAAACCGAAGAGTAGAGCGGAAGCTGCAAGAAGGACGAAGGCACTTCTTGCTATGGAGTAGGGATATGATGGATTATGATGAGGGGACGTTGTATTGTTATAGGAAAGGTACTGAAAAGAGTGCTGCAGAGGAAGATGAAGAAGATGAACCGAAAAGGAAGAAGAGAAAATACAGAAAGAGAACTAAGCCCGTATCATTCATTAGAAGAATCAGGGTGAGAATGGTGTCACTAATGTATTGTGTTGTTTAAAGAGACTGATAATACAGGATGCGGATGATGTGGAGAGTGAAATCGGATGTGGGAAGTACATCGAGAACCCATGTGATATGTGTGATGAGGTGCGTACCACTCTGATATAATTGTACTGTTGATTGTTTAGGATGAATGGACGAATTTACCATACGAAGATGAAGATTCAGATGATGATCAAGATATAGATGAGGTGCTCTCTGTCCCTTTCATATGGACGAGTGAAGAAGACAAGTTGCTTGTGAGTTTCATTTTTGACGATGCCTGTAAAAAGGCATCGTGGAAAATGGTTATATGTTGAAGGAGGGAGATATTGGTCCACTCAATTTCGATCCTGATGAACAGATGAAGAGACATGTCAACGAGACGGAGAAGGTTATTTATCCATTCGAGTAATTATGAGAATGACAATCCTTTGTAGTTCTCCAATGGTCTCAATGTAGAATATCATGAAATGGTGAAGCATTTGGATGGAATGAAGCTCAATCTTTTCGCAGACACAACACTCAGAAGATTGTTCGTCCTCTCCATTCTGTACTCTCTTCCTCTAATGGAAATTGATTTATAGCGATCATCGAGTTGTTCACAATATCGATTCTCTCGCTACAATGAGAACGTGGCCAATCGATCTCATCCCTCATCCAGCTGTATCCATTCCCATTCATCAGAATCGGCTATGGATTAAACATTTCGAGTTCGTTGTATTTCCATCCATGGTGAGAGGTTAATCCGTTCCTTTTCAGAGGACTTGTTCGTGTTCGTCCCCTTCACAAAAAGAAAGATCAGATGACATCGAAAACGATCGATGAGATGAGTGGAGGAAATATAGAGACTGTGACTAAGAATGGTTTGGATACTTTCGTATTCTCAACTTCAACATAGTGAACTCTTAGATATAGTGACGAACCTGGAGGAGCTGATTCTATCAAAGCTGAAGAAAACCAGGTAAGTAACTCGCGATTATTTTTACTCAACTACTCGTTCTTTCAGTTGGACTCCTCTTCCAAGTGCTCGCAATCCATTCGACATTCCTGAGATTTCTACTAGAAAGTAAGATCAGTGATGAGACACAACGATTCTATAGGTGTAATAGATACATTTAAGTGAATCTCGTGCCGTTGTGGACTATCATTCTGTACCATATGTACACAAGCTTAATGTACAGAGTCTCCCTTGTGAGTATAATAACAAAAAGAGGAAGAAGACGAGAAAGGAAGTTCTACAAGAGATTGCCACGAAACCGAGACCTGATACGTTGAAGAGGGAGGTAAGAGGTTTAATAGGGAAGGCATGTGATATTATGTGTCAGGGCATCTATATACAAGAAGAGGAAGGTGATGAGGAAGATATATATAAGTTTGCATGGAATGAAATGGGAGAAATGATTGAGAATCCGATGAGAGATAATCGAATGGAAGAAGATCCATTCGCTGCTGCCAATCCTTATGAGGGGTAAGTTATTTTTATATTGATTCGTAATGTCTATTTACTCAATTGTAGGATGGAGTATGATGATGAGGAAGTAGCGAGTGGAGGGAATGGAATGATGGAGGAATCTCATTATCATCACGAGAAAGAAGATGAGACTCAATTAGGAGAAGCATTCTCCTTTATGGCTGCTCATATAGATGTTTAACCCCCTCTTCCCATACGGTCCGTTTCATTTACTGACGTTTTATCCTAACTCTGAGATGATCTAATTGTCGAAACGAGTACACCAAATAATTCATACCGAGTGCTAAATCACCCTACTTTTTGTAGAACAAACCGAATAATTAAATTGTCCCAAATACACAAGTAAATCAGAAGTTGTAGCTTTATTTAAATCAGAAAAATCAAATCAATAGTTGAAAACATATGTCCTTGTTTCGGAACTTCCTTTCCTCGTCTGCTTCTAATTTTTTTTGTTTTTGGGCAATTGTTTTGTTACTGTCTCTCAGTATAACCGCTAATTTTGTTTGTTATGTAATAAAAAATTAGAAATATTTTGAGTTTATTTCTCTCTTTATTTAATGCTTTCTATTAGTATCTCTCACTTGGTACAATACGCATGAATGGATGATGGGAACAATGGTTAACCGTCGTTTGAAGAGTATCGATTGGAATGTTGTTTTGAATGATTGACTAGTAATAATGGATGCGAGTTAGATGAATCGACATCCATGTATCATAGGGTCTATCGACGTTGAGCCTGCCTCAGGGAGAATGAACCAGTTCTTGTGCCATAGATCAGGCATCATAACGTGCTGTTTCTGTAATTTATTAATGGTTAAGTGTCTCAAATGGGTTAAATAAGCGTGTAAGCGGGATTAGGAATGTATGAGTAGGTGTGATGAGCACCCATCACAAACCTTGCTGTTATGCTTGTGACTGTGCCCTTCAGTGGACGAACCGAGAATATTGTTGTCGATTAATAATCGATATGTCCATTCCACAGTGAAGAAAGTTGCCGCATTAGAGGGGAAAGCTCTGAAAGGGAATCTAGTCATGATGAATAGAGAATAGAGTATACATTACCTTAGAAGAGTCGAATTGAGACCAACGAAGAATGATCGCCATCCATTCTCTGCGTATGTCTTGAGGATAACGTCCCAGTATGATTTGTACGAGTTGCAAGTCTGAGAAATCAAAGATCATTTAGAATGTGATGGTCAGATACTACCTGAAATCTGGTCTTGATGACATCGGTTGGATAGTTGAATAACCACGATAGCATACCCGCTCCACCTTAAAAGATAACTTTTCCACTCTGTTTATATGATAAGGCGACTGACCTCCCGCAAATAGTAATTGAGGAGTAGTGAGACTCTCCATCTTTCCATCTTTACTCATCTTTCTTGCCATCCAATCATACGATGCAAAGTATATTCCGAAAGCAGGACAATCACGGAGTACTGTAGCAAGGAATCCTCTGAAAAAAGGGAAGTTATTATCCGATCGAATGATCATATTTCATACCTCGATAGACATCCGTATCCCTCTCTCTGGATTAGACTTTTAGCTGCATGAATGGGTGATTTGTATCGAGTATGAGCTGCATCATTCTGGATTTGTATCAATAGTTTAATCCTCTCAGAAGGAGTGGCGATAATCGATTGAGCGAGACCAGCAGCACATCCAGCGAAGAAATGAGCCTTAATGATATAATAGAGATGTGCCATCTATTAATCTATCACTACTCTCTCAATGGGTTCATCCCCCCCCCCCTAATCTCAAACCCGTTTATCGAACCATTCTCCTTTTTTTGTCTAACCTGTATGGAGTCGGGATTCTCGAACTTCTTTGATACCATTCCATGGACTCCGAATACCGTAGCATTTATTACTGTGAGAGAGGCGAGTGGAGGAGTGATTCCTATAATGAATGGAGATGAAATTGAGAGAGTTGTCATAGACATCCTGAGAGAGATTGAGAGATTAGAGAGATAGGATAACATCCCTATCGGTTGATTAGAATAGACTGTTTATTTACTGTCTTTTTCTCTTTCAACTTTTCTAACTGAGACGATTGAGCGAAATCAAGTGATTGAGAGAAAAAGAGACCGACTTGTGATGGAGATTGTAATGACTACCCCTATCGTCTCATCTTATCGATTGAAAGGGAGGGGGCTGACTTACCCTTGTACAATCCCTTGAATACTCCTTCTTGCTTGACGATGGTTGACCAGCAATGGAAAGTCCCCTTGTACAATTTCTTCCCTGCTTCTTGAGTCTGCAGTCGCACCTATAGGAACAAGAGATTAGAGACGAGACATTTCAAGCTATGATCATCAGTCTATATGTGCTGTCTATACAAATCTGCTTAAGATATACTCCATGTCAGCGCATTCTTATATTTGGAGTATATACTTTGTATTCCTATCAAATGGTTCGATCAAGTGGTAAGGGTGTAACCGAAAAGAGTCTGTCAAAGTAACCGCACGTATTGAAAGAATGTCGAACGTGTTGCAAAATGGAAGAAAAATGAAGATACAAAAATAAATTGTAATTGTGGAAATATAAAAAGCCTACTTTGACAGTGTCGAGGGGATGACCAGCGAAGACACCCGCAGCTCCTGAAGAGAATATTGTCAATTTTAAGCATTTAAAAAGTCTTCAATTGAAGCTTTGAAATTTCTAGCATTAAACTTTTTTTGTGTTTTATCTGCAGACCGAGCAGCATGGAAAAAAATAGTATACTGCATCTACCGTATACATCATGATTATGCATAACCCATTTCGGACATTGCGGAGAAAGTAGGGAAAATGAACCTCCGACACATCCGGCGAAGAAATCGAGCGCCATCGATCGATATCGAGGGGACTACCGTATCCGCGCTTTACGCGGCAGAAACAGCCGATATTCGAGTAGCGAAATTTCGCCCGTTCCGATTAGAGAATGGGAATGGGGATAAAAGTAGATGAGAAAAGAGGTTTAACAGATGAAAGGACGAAGGTTCCTATTGATGAGGATTGACGATGGCATGTGTGAAGAGAAACGATGAGAAGGGACTGTATTCGTCCATTCCCCCCTCCCTCTCCCTCCTCCCCCTCTCTTCCCTTCCCCTCTCCTCCTACCACCCCACTATCTCCTTCTCTATCAACGAATAGGAGACACTGTGAGAAAAGGCGAAGCAAAGAGATTTATGATCAGAGTAAGAGAGAGGATGATTACTCCCTATCGATACAATATCCTTTCCCCCCTACTCAACCCCCCCCCCCCTTCACCTCTTTACTCCTGCACTAACTTCACACTATCAGGTGCATTATCATCACTTTAGATACGATAGATCAATCAATATATCAATCGATAGATTGAATACAGTACTCCACGTGGTCTCTCTCTCTCTCTCTCTCTCTCTCTCTTTTCCTCGTGCCCTTCCCTTCCTTCTCTCATTCTCTTCACTCTGAACTGGAAGTGATAAGTGTGATCATCCCTTCTCTCAATCAATTGGAGGAAGTGGGAAAGAGACGTCAGCAAAGGGCGAATAAGTAGAGAGACAAAATGAACGAATAGAAAGGGGGAAGACTGATCGATTAGTCATCCATCTCGTGAGATTATTCCATCACGAGTACGGTAGAATACTGAACTGGCTTCGTATCGATCGTCATTGAAATCGATACATTGCATAGAAATGATGCAATGTAGTCTGTATTCTCCTTGACCTCAAGGAGCAATGATCATTCCAGTCTGCAGTGTGCAGACCATTCACTGGTTCGTTCCCCTCCCCTCCCTTCCTTCCCACTCTTTGTAAAGTATCCCTTCCGTTCGAATCAAAAGTGTAATTAGAAAGAGAGAGAGATAGGAGAAAGATGAACATGTTAGGCTCGATGAGCGAATGATCTCAAAATGTGACCATCGATAAGTTTTTGGGGGGTTTGAAAAAGGAAGGGTGATCTCGAGGTTTGGAAATGGAATACGCGTTTCAAGGCGTAACAGAAATGAATTTCAGAAACTCTCACAACGAAATCCCGGGACTTGCAATCACAGTAGATAGTTGCTGGCTCAGTTATGGTGCCAGTTATGATGGGTGTAACGTACCCCCAATGCATCCTGCAATATACTGGACATTGCTCTCGAGTGGAGGAGAGATGGAAATTTCTTCGTCGGGAAGAGGACATGGAGAGGATACATATGGAGTGGAGAGATCACAGTCCGATGTAGATTGATATCTCTGAATGAAAATGAGGTAGTGAATGATGGACTCCATGGCATTGTTGAGTGCAAATGAGTACATTCCATCATTTCGTATATCCGTCTCCCTGACCCCTTCCTTCTCTCTTTATTACCTTATGGCAGATCTCTGAATAAGCTCCTGCGATCTTGCCCATCGGAATGGATCTGAAGAAGGAGATTGATTGAAGATAAAGAAGGAAGAGGGACGAACCATTCACTAGGAGAAAAGTCGTATCCGACCGCCTTCGATGACGACCAAGTAGGGAAAATGATGAGAATGAAGAAGAAGAGAGGGAGATGAAATATTGGTCGTTGTTCATTCAAATTCAATTCGTAGTTCATTCTATTCTTCTCATCTATTACTCTCATGAGTGGTCGATTCGCTTAACCATCATGGGATTCATCTCTATTATTATCGCCAAGCTGAAAGCGAGAAAGTCATTGAAGAAGTTTCGATTAGCACTGGAAAATCTACGCAGGTTTGAGATCGGATTCATCTTTTACGTGTATTGATCATTGTTATTTACTGTATTTGAGGGATGAAGAAGGAATTGCTCGAATTCGAACAAGTGGAGAAGTAGTGAAGGATGGTCTGTCCGTGGTCTATCCTCGATTCAGAAAGGATTTCGAACCAAGGAATGGATATGAGAGAATATTCAAAAGAGGAACGAAGTAAGGAGAAGGAGAGGCAAAGGGAAGGGAGATGAACATTCAGAGAGAATAATATCTATCGATTGATTCGTAATTATCTCCTTCTCCAAGTATTCGGATTCATCCTATTCACTATCTTCGCCCTTCAATACTCAACTAATCCCGATCGGTGAGAATCAAGAAGAAGATGATATCACTGATAATCCCATTTCAGTACTGGTACATATATCTCAGCAGGAGTTCATTCTCTCACTGCAGTCCTTATTCTATTTCCCTCACTCATGAAGGTTCCTTCCCTCCCCTTTCCCTCCTTCCTCTCATCTTCCTCTTAGCTCATAGTAATCTACGTCTATCGATGCATAGCCAGCAAGACAGCCACAGTCCTTCTCCTCATTATTGTCGCTCTCGCATTTGAGGTAGAGGAGTAGAGTTCGAAGAGACGCCGTCTCTTCATTTCACACACTTTCTCGCCTCCCTGACCGGTGAGAGAGTATGTGAAATGAAGAGACGATTATCCGCATTTCGAACTTTAGTGATGAGGGAAGAAGGAACTCTCCCCTCCTCAGGTTCCAGCAATGAATACAACTCGTAACATGGCTTCATTGGCTGAATCAGTCTCATGTGTCACGGGAATGGTTGGAGGAGTAGCCAAAGAGATGAAGGATGCAGCACACTCAAAGATGGATGAGGTACTCTCCCCCCTCTTGATCTTTGATCTTCTCTCCTTCTCAGCTTCCCGATTCATACATGGGAAAACTGCTTCGATCAGTGAGCACTTCGATGAAATCACTGAAGGGAATACTGAGGAAGTTGGATGATACTGTGACAAAGTGAGAGGAGGAGATAGGAAAGATGAAGAGATAATGCAGATTGACAGTGACAATCAAGAGTCATTATCATGCCATAGCAGATATTGTGAAGCATTGTCAGCAATCTTTCATGAGTCCATACAGAAAGGTTCGCTTCAAGACTGTTCAAAAACTTGACGCACTCCTCATTTCACATGTTCTCTTGCTGGTCAGAAAGAGCGAGAGAGCATGTAAAAAGAGGAGTGCGTGAACTTTTTGCACACCCCTGGTTGGCTTCTTCGAGGTAGT
Source organism: Pristionchus pacificus (assembly GCA_000180635.4). Taxonomy (NCBI): domain Eukaryota; kingdom Metazoa; phylum Nematoda; class Chromadorea; order Rhabditida; family Neodiplogasteridae; genus Pristionchus; species Pristionchus pacificus. The sequence goes on from CM026575.1 coordinate 12,741,586, forward strand.
TGAGAAGGATGAGTAATTGATGTGCAGTGTCTGGGTGCATTCTACGAAGCGTATGCATACTGTCAGTACAAGACTCCCTTCGGTCCCTGTGATCATCTCCAATCACTCGATGTTGTCAGTCCATTAACTTGTCTCTTCCCCCTTCCCCTTCTTTATTTCAGTTATGCGAAACGGGTAAATTCATCTCTGAGCACGTGTGCACTTTCCCTTCGTCAGTCAAAAGTGTTCGTTCCCTTCCCTCTCTCGATTGATCTTTGATCTCTCTCTTCTCAGGGTCTCACTGAAGGAGTTCTTCCCTTCATTCGAAAGGGAGCTGAACCAGCCATTGATTTGGTCAAAGACTCACTCGCATATAAAGTGGCTAAGATTGTGAGGGTTATCAAGAAGATTTCGAGAATCTTCAATTGTATTGAGGGTATCGATGGAGCGAAACACTTCAATAAGTTCGAACTCGAATTCAACACATCTGATACAGGAGATGTGTATGTTTTTCAAGAACCCTCCCTGTCTATTCTAAATCTCTTCCAGTGTTGGAACGAAACTCCATCGGAAACTGAAACAAAAGATGAAAGAGGAATTGAAGGTTGAATTCCTCTCGATCCTCTTCTCTTTGTTTAGACTTTTCCCTTCAGATGTATTCAAACGTTCTCAATTCGATCTCTGCTGTGATTCATTATATTTTTCTGCCCTTCAATCTCATTTTCCCTTTCTTTACTGTGAGTTTGAAAAGAAGTGAATAGACAAAGGAGATCTATTGGCAGGCATGCAAATTCGTCTACAAATTCTGTCATAGAGAAGACTACAAAAACACGCTAATCACTGATGAATTAGTGAGAATCGATCAGGATAGAGCACTCAAGGTAGGGAGATGAAGAGGAGGGAGGAATGGTCCATGATTCATTCGAACTCCCTCTGACCTTTTAAAGGAGGATATGCATCAATGCCTGCTCAATTATCATAATCTAGCGGCGCGCGCCGATTTGCATGCGCCGTCTCTTCATTGCTCTTCTCTCTCTCGCTCGTTGCCTGCACGATCAGGGTCACTTGGCACACAGCCAATCGTTCATATCTCCGTTTAAACAAAAATTGAAAACATGGGAGTTTCGAAAGTGTGATCGGGTAACAGTGACCCATCATCTCACAACGAGAACTCACCTAGCCAGACATTGATGCCTATCCCCCTTTAATGGCTTCTCTAGGACGTATTCAATTACAGGGTTATGCTCGAATTCTTCCCTTGACTACAGTAGAGAAAGAAACGGTTTGAGATGAAGGAAGATCAGTTGACGATCAATGACCATTTCAGTACTGTAATGTATGGAAATGGAAGATGAATACAATAGAGAGATCAAAGTTCTGTTATCGAGTGACGATCACCTTCCTCTCGATGGCCCTTCCAGTTCTCTTCATATTCATCGATGTTTCTGTTTACGAGGTTCATTCACATCTGATTCCCATTCATAATTTGTAATGTGATAAATTATCCCTACATTGAATTGAAAATGAAATTATCCCGAAAAATGTAATGGTCTCTCCTTCAGTTCCTCTGGGCAGGGTATGTCATCGTTGATACAATCCATCTGGATCTTCCCGATCATTTCGAGATGAAGGTATGCCCTTCCCCATCACTCGATCCAGTCAATCGCTCTTATAATTAGGTGAGTGGGAATGGATCGATTGCCAGACTGATGAATGGAGTCCTCGATGTATTCCAACCCGTACAGAAAGCACTATCGGAGAAGAATGAACAGTGAGAATGAAAAGGGAGAGAGGGAGGAGGATGAAGGGGGATGTTCAGATGGAGAGAGTGCTTCAAGGAACCGAATCCACCCGATTATGGAATAGTTTTTCTCATCTTTGCTTTGTTCGTTGTCTGTCTGATACTGGCAAGAATACAGGTGTGGAAGAGGAAAGAAGAGAGGAAGGAGAAGGGAGAATTCAGATTTGGATGAATAGAGGAACAGTCGTAATTGCGAATGCATTCTATGGCCATAGAGTGAGACCTCGAGCACTACATCTATACTATAAAGTGATGAGAATTCCTCTTCAATCTGTATCAATTCTCATTAGATTCTCGAACATCGTCAAAATGTTCTCGCTTCGATTATGCAATTGAAGAATGTAAGAGAAAGAAAGAGATTCCATTCATAATTCCATCCATTTAGAAAGACGTCGGATTGGAGAAAATGCAATCACATGATAAAGTTGTGAGAAGGAGCATGCAGGTTAGGAACTACTGAAGGAAGAGATCGATCAGCCCTTTCCAGAGCAGAGGACTATTTCGAGTAGACTGTGCTAAGTGTGCAAAGGCTGATATGAGAGTGGCTGATACGAGGTTTGATGAGAATCCTACGGAATAGGAAATGAAGCAGGAGGGGTTGAACCTCAATTCATCCAATCCCAAGTCTTCCTTTCAATCGTTCCATTCTCAATTCTTATCTCACTGTCAAGATAATGATCAAACTTGTCACTCTTCATTCAAATTACTCGTGTTTCCCTCTGATTCCCTACTCTCTTCAATCATTAATCCCCTTTCAGCAATGTTCGTGCATGTGTCGAATGTCGCAATTTCTACTGTATTGAGTGCTTCTGCTTCCTTAGGTATCTATGACATCCCCATCCTAGTTGATCTTTGATCTTTCCCCCTCTTCCAGTAAATGTATCGGATGTGAGACTGGTATGCAAGTAATCGATGGAATTGAATTGTACTACGAAAGATACGAAGCCGATCTTTCTCCTGGTAGAGATCAAAGATCAATCTTCAGATACATCTCTTTCCCTAATTTCAGAGACTCTCCGTGCAGAGATGGTGACTGCACTTGAGAAGGGAACTTAACCCCTTCCTTCTTCCTCTTTTCTTTCATCTCGAATCGTATCAAATTGATGAGAATAAAAATGGTTGTCAATTATGGTCCATCGATGAGATGACGGATAAGAGAAACACTTTGAGAAAAAGCAGAGAATGAGAAGACAAAGAATGTGTATCTAATAGTAAGATCGAGGGAGGAGTCTGTCTCTTCCTCCTCCTTCTTCTCCCTCTTTTCTCTTTGGAATGAGTGAATCCATCTATTATCTTCTTATGAACGTCATTACACTTTTCTGTCCTCTCTCTAATCATTCATCAGTTCATCCCAGTCTTTCTCTTTCTCTCACTGATACAAACTCTGACTTCTAACCTTCACACTCATCTTTATTTCTGAACACTCGTTCTGTTTCAGCGCTTTTTATGAATATCTAAGTTTCTTTTGTTCTGACAACAATTCAATGTTTCATCAATGTCTTCCTGACATCACTTTGCTTCGATAGATGTTTCATCGTACATAGACTTTATTTATGCGTAGAAGTGTAAATTGACTCATCTGATATGTTTCCCATAGTCAGTCTGAATCTGCATGAATGCACGCTTGTGTAGTATTCTGATCCCTATCAGACGAAGTTGATAGATAGAGAGGATCTCAATGACTTCTACGAAGCAAACACTAATCTTGTGTATGCGTTCCATATCACATCCCTTATCTCTTTCCCTCTTATCTCTCTACGCCTATCCAATCTTCTTCTTCTATCAGAGTAAAGTTCAATACCTTTTTGCATCTTCAGGGAGGTCACAACCATTTGATCGTCCCTTTCGAAGGAGAGGAAGAAATGGGAGGAATCGATGATGAAAGGGAGCCATTCCAACCCCTTCTGGAGGTAATATCAGAGAGAGGGAGGGAAGGGATCAAGGGACGATACACGTGACTAGAGAGATGTACATGGGATATCTATCAAAATATTGTCCTGTATCACAATCGAAATATTCCCTTGCTGACTCATGAAAAAGATAAAGAACAGTTTCTAAAGAATAGACAGAATTTGGTCCGTTCTTATCCCTTGCGTCCACTTCAAAGTCAATAATTTTAATTAGCTAAATGATTCAGAAGTGTGACGAAAGGAAATGAAAAGGCTATTGAGATTGAAATGGTTTTGTCGCCTTCCATTTCACACCGACTGATTTCCGATAAGAATTCAATCCTCAATTTGAATGTTATTCCTCTCATGATTCCTTCCTTCTTCCTCCTTACTTCTTTACTTCTTACCTTCCCATATTCTCAGCTGTCTGTCTCTCGTTTCTCATTCTATCTCTCTCTTTTGTCTATCTGATTCATTCAAGTGACGGAAGATGATCTAGAATGAGGAATTTCAATATTCTTCCAGTAGGAATCATCCCTCCCTCTCGCACGCTGTATAAAATACCTCTTATCGGTGAACAATCTCCACTTCTTTCAACATTTCATCTCCGACTTTTTCACAAGTTATTCACATGTTTCCTCTATCGCATCTCAAAAAATCACCATCGTATAGATAGCAGTGTGAGATCTATCGAGAGAGAGAAGTCGAGTGAGAGAGACTGGCCCCCTTTGATCTACCCTTATCATGGTATCGATTAGTCTCTTCCCTTCTCCCTTCACGGGGCAAGATATCTCTCCTCTTTGCATTCACTTGTTCACTTGGTCTAACCATGATTATCATAGTAACTCTAATAGTCTTCGTTGTCTTCGTAACCAAATCGGTGAGTCTCCTCCTTTGTCCCCTCTCTCCATCCCCTCTTTGCATATTCCACTCTCTCTCTCTCTTTAGACGTGTCGTCGAGGGTCAAAATCGGACGTCTCTTCTTCCCTCGAGAGATCGTCCCTTCCAACTTCAATCATTGTCATGACTGCAACTACGGATCCATCCTCATCGTAAGTACCTATTCCTCTTACTCTTCACGTGTATTGTGAACGAACTCTCAATACTCAATTACCATGTGCTTTACAACTCTTTTATCATCGTGTTGACAGTGAAAACTTGCAACAGAGTGACTGAGAATAGTCGAACAATGAATCTCAATTGCAGAACGAGGAAAGATGTGGAAGGAGTCTTATCTCAACCCACTGAATACAAGGTCTACCCCATGAGGTGAGTATTGATCTTTTCCCTTCCCTTCCCTCATTAATCTCCCATTCAGATGGTTCATTCTCATGACAGTCAATCTTCTTGCTCTATCCAATGCAACAGTGAGTGATATTCATGTCAATTGTATTGATAGGGAGGGATCATAACTACTGGGAGAAAGAGGGTTCGTCACTCAGAATTCTTCTCACTCTCATTCCTTCTTCTTGTGAAATGGCCGTCCTTCTCTTGGCAACTCTTCTTTGTGCTCGCAGTTTAGAAGACCAGTACGAATCCTCAAGGGAAAAAGGTTACTGTAGGGTATTGTAGATGGGTCAGATAGGTCACATCTCTGATTTGAGAGATGGACGGGTCCTTACCGAGGCGATCTTCTTCTTGTAGTCGTCGACACTGGACTCGCTCGAGTCGGTCTTAACTGGAAAGGGAAGGGATACGGTAGACGGTACAGGGGAATACCGTACCCGATTCATCTCTCTCTTCTCCATCGAAATCATTGTCTTCGTGACACAATTTCTTCATCTCATCAACAATGAGGGACTCATCGAAATCACCCCCAGCGAAATCGGCTGAGAGATTACGGTAGAATGGTATGGGGACTCTGGAAGGGAGATTACGGTAGGATCCTCACCACTTCTTCTCTTGTTATTGCTTGTGCTCTTGGGAGTATCGTGAATGGGAATCTTGGGCATATTGATAGAATCTCCAGAGTGGAAATCACCCGATGCGTGGAGGTCCATTGGAGGGGCCGATTGGAAAGAACGAAAAGAGGATGAATGAAGAAATAATGAAGGGACGGGGTTTATATTGAGTGGATGGGATATGCAAAGTGAATTGGGAAAGAATAAAATTGATGGGAGAATAACAATAGATGCCTACGTATACGTGTACTTTGATTATGTCTTAGCGAGTTGTCAAATGGTAAAGATCAAAGATCAATAGTTTATTTTAAGATGTGGATGACGTATACTTCATCAACTGAGGCGACTGCTCGTTTCTATTGTAATATGACAGAGGAATCACCGAAATGTGAAATCTCATTATGGACGAGTCAGATATTCCAAGTTAGATGAGAAATAGAATCCTATTCCAATGGATGAATTACAGTTGATGGGCACGATTCTCGGTATAATGGGAATGTATGTCACTGATAAGTATGGCATCAAAGTATCGGTGAGTTGATCTCTATCGATCTAATTGATCTTTGATTTGTTCTCTCTCTCTAGACTCGTGCTGGTTGCATTCTCAATCTAGCAGGAGCTCTCATCAGAATAATTTCTTCCCTTCCCATGGTCCCTCTTGAATCGAGAGCAGGGGTACTACATGTTGGTCAGTTGAACACATTTGATATTTCATCGACTTTGGGTTCGACCGTTGAAGAGTAGCAATGAATCAATTTCAGGCACGGTAATCGTATCATCAGCTCAGCCTTTCTTCCTCGTTCTCTCTCCTAAAGTAGCCGAATATTGGTTTCCTGAAGATCAACGAGCCCTATCGAATGTCCTCTCATTCATTGGTTAGTCCCCTTCCTTCCTCCCTTTCTTCTACTCATCTCTTTCTCCCTTCAGCGAATCCTCTTGGAGTTGCACTAGGAACCATCATTCCCGTCTTTATTATGAACAAGGATACCGTCACTATCGATTCGTACCAATTCCTCATTCTGGTCAGTGATTCCTCTCCAGATTGATCTTTGATCTCTTTCTCTTCAGAATGTCATTCTCACATCAGTTCCATTGATAGCCTTCATTATGTCTATGATTATCAGTGAGTAACTTAACTTGATCTTTGATCTCTCCATCCCTTCTCTTCTCTCAGAATCGGGAACTCCTCCAACTCCATGCTGTGCCTCAAGTGATAATCATAATGCTCCTGACTTCTGCAAGGCCCTCGGAATGCTTATCAAGTGAGTCGCCCCCCCCCCCCCGATAGATCTTTCCCTTCCATCTCTTCCCTCCCTCAGGAACCCTCACTTCTACGTCATTCTCATTGTCTTCGGAGGGGCATTCGGCCAATTATGGGCAGTCTACACTGCAAGCGATTCACTCCTCAATCAGTTGGGATACTCGGTTAGTCGAGAGATCAATCTCTATTCTTCCCTCCATTCAGCCCTCTGTGACTGGGTACACGGTAGTGGTTGCATGCGCCTTCGGAGTTGGATTGTCATTGCTATTCGGAATGTACGTTGACAAGACGAAGAAGTTCAAGGAGGTAAGGAGGGAGAAGGGAGAAGGGGGAGGAGGGGAGGGGATCGATCGATAATCCATCCCTTCATCTCAGGTGATTCGTGTGTGCATGTGTGGATTCTTCCTCACTTCAGTCGCCTTCAATGTTGTGAGTGAAGAAGAAGAATGATCTTTGATCTCTCCCTTTCCATTAAGATCACTCGATATCAACCCGGAGATAATTGGTTCTTCCTTCCTCTCATCTTCATTCTCAATGCTCTTCTCGGAATATGCTCCATTCCAGTAAGTTCTCTTCAAAAGAATTGTTCTTTCACACTTGTAGTAGACCAGTTCGGAGTCTTCAATCTTTCCCTCCTTTCAGGTCTTTCCAATCGGTATTGAATTGGGTATCGAGGCAACGTATCCAGTGCAAGAAGCGACGAGTAGTGGATTACTCGTTATCATTGGGTGAGAGAAGGGAGAGAAGGAAGGGAATGATATCCTCCTCTTCAGTCAATTGGAACTCTTCTTGATCATCACAGTAATGAATGTTGCCCGTACGAATCAAAACATCGATTTCGTTAATATCGACAGACCTGGATATCAGAATGATAAAAACTACTTCTGTGAGTTTTTTGAACGATACTCATAACGAGACTAATGAATCTGTGAAGAAGAATGTTATTTGAGTGGCTAACGATATCTGGTGTGGAATCGCCCTCGTTTCTGCACTTATCGCTCTATTCCTACTCAATCCACCGTGAGTCCCCCTTCCTAATCGGATCATCAACTATCTTATTCAGGTACAAACGACTTGCTTTCGAGAAGGAACACAAAGAGAAATCGATGAGTGATCGATCGAATATAGAGAAAGGATCCATTTCTCCTTCTCCCTCAATCAAGAGTATCACCCCTTCCAAAGTATCTGTAGATGTTGAATAAGGTATTCTCACTTAGTGATGCCTTCCCTCTAGACTAATCGATAATCACAATGCTAAGTGATCGATTCTTCTATCTAAGTTTATTGCACAAATGCTAATGACTTGTTAGTCACTTCCCCGTTCAGATCTCATATTTCACATTGTATTTATTCTCAACCGGTGCTTATGCTTTATCCTGTGAATCAATCGATATTTCCTATCGTTAACTCTTTATTTCCGTTTTATTGTGCATGCATAGTGCACAGAAGTGCGCACAATTAATCTATGTTGCTTTGTGAGATAAAATTCTCTTACAAATTCGCAGAATTCTAAAGATTCACTGAATCAGAATATAGGAAAAGAGCAAAAGATACACAAAACCTGGGTAGAAGATCAATATTCAAAAAAATAAATCAAATCCTATTTTATTTATTTTACCACGCTATCAACTAATTAGATACTTCTGGTCAAATAGAATCCCCTGCCCATATTATTTGAATAAGAATGAACTGATAGAATTGCAAATTTATCGAACATTAACAATGAAATTAACTTTTGAAACGGCATTGATAACAGAAATGTGCGAAAATGTGGAATGGCAGGGGGAATCATACCGTAGTCATACTTTCGTTGTGGGAGAAGTGGTTCCCCTTTCGAGTCTCTTCTGTAGATTAACACTCTCTTCGTATTCCATGCGAGCGTATCTCAAAGATCAAAGATCAATCCAGAGAAAAAGTGGAGAAAGAACTCACCTTGGATTCATGAATTTGAAAGCGACAAAAGCAGCAAAGAAAGCGAAGATTACCCATGAATCGAGGAGTACTGAAAAGAGAGAGAGAGATAGAGGAGGAAAGAGAATGGAGGAGTGACTCACGGAAAAAATTGGAAGTTAGCTTGGGTATGGCAGTGGGAGAATCATAATCAGAATAGATCCATCTAGTGAATCGAATTCGATCCATTATAAAGACAAGGGAGAACATTACGATGTGTCTGAAATCAATCAGTTCTCAATCGATTCATTGTCTGATCTACCGTACCCTCCAGTAGCAATTCCTCCTCCACTCGTTGCTTCCATCACTGGGAATGTCGTCTCTATGGCCAATTCAATTCCGATTGGATAGATCTGAGAGAGATCAAAGATCAGAAGGAAGGAGAGGGAAAGGGTACTCACTGGACTGCTTGCAGCACCAAGGAGAGAACTGAGGAAGATAAGAGAAGAAGTGAAGAATCGAGAAGTAGAAGGGGTGACGGGATATCGAAGGAGCTAAGAAGAATGGATCAATTAATTATCTCTTTCCCCTTCCCACTCACTCTATCAGTGGCTGCTGCAGTGAGAGCAAACAACAGAATACACCGTCGAATTGTCTCTTTGAATCTCAAGACAACACTATTACATTCTATCGAATATTCACGGTACAATATCCCACAACACCTGAGTATAAGGGTTGTGCGGAAAACTTTTCCGACCGGAAAATTTTTCCGGTTTTTCCGGTACTGTTCGGTGAATTTTTCCGACCGGAAAATTTTCCGAAAAAGTTCGGAAAATTTCCGGTAATTTACACTAGATATTATGAGCATTTTCGAACAATTTTCGCTACAAAAAAATCAAAAAAATAGCTTGAAATATAAAAAAATTTCCGAAAATTTCAACAAAATTGATTTTTGAACTTGAGAAACAGGTTAAATCATTAGGCGAGGTGTAAATACAAATATTTTTTCTTAATTTGACAGAAAATATCGAAAAATTCCTCTCAAAGAGAGTCTCAATTCAACAAAATTGACAATTTTCCGGTTTTTCCGATTTTTCCGGGTTTTTTTTCGGTTTTAAAAACCGGAAATTTCCGTTTTCCGGATTTTTTCCGGTCGCCTTTTTTCGCACAACCCTGATGAGTATGCAGTCTAAGTAACAAAAAAGCTCACTTCTTGGTCCTATCAACATATCTGCCTGCAATAATTGCTGCAATCGATCCAATAACAGAGGAGGAAGCCGATGCCCATGCAGTCACTGACTCCTACCACGAATGTCAATTATCGATCTATTGAGAGGTATTACTCACGGGATAGCCAAGTTCAGTGCAGATTTGATCAGTGTAGAGAAAGAATCCCCATTGGAGACCAAATGCGAAACCAAAGGGAATCAATTGAATGAGCAATTGTTTGTTCCTTAAAGAGAATGGATTGGCAGAGTCAGAATCGTAGATCAAACTTGAGTGCCATGAGAAGACCAATGAAGAATGGAGGATGATCTGTGATAGAGGAAGAGGCCGAAGCAGGAGTAGGAGGAAGAGAATTACGAGTGTTTGATGCAATCAATAGAACTACCGTAGCCAATGAGAGAACAATTGCATTCTCAACGGAAGGATTACGGTAGACAATAAAGATATCACTTACCAGAACGAAGAAATCAAACGAAGAGGCAGTGACTTTCGACTGATCAATAATCAGAGTAGGGACTACAGTACCCAGTGCGACTCCCAAGGGATTGGCTGAGATCGATAATATGAGAATACGGTATACGAATAATAGCGTACCAATGAATATGCACACGTGGGCAGTTGCTCTCTCTCCCGATGGAAACCATTTCTCAGCTACTTTAGGAGCGAGAACAAGGAAGAATGGAGGAGCACTTGCTGAGATTATATTACCTGATAAGGAATGATTAGTGATAAAGGAGTGGAGTAGGAGGGATCTACCGATATGGAGGATAATCGATCGATACTCAATTGGAGTATCAGGAAGAGAGGAAGAAAGACGAATGGCTGCTCCCATGAAGTTACACATTGCACCGATTAGAGTCTGAATGGATGACATAGAACGAAGATCGATGAAGGATATTCTAACCGATACTCTGATTCCCCAATGATCAGTTGCATACATTCCACCCACTCCAAGAATCAATCCCATGATCTACAATCAATGAATCATTGGTGCAACTAGAGTAATCTAGAATACCTGGAATATTTGATTTGTCCATAGACTAACTGAGCACTCTCCTGCTCCTTCTTCTTCTGTTATTCCACAGTAAAATCGAGCCGTCGATTTGGACAGAGAGATATATGTGATCCATTGCTGAATCAATCATATCTCTCAACTACCGTACTCAATATCTACCGTAGCATTGGAGAGAGCGAGGAGACAAACAGCAGCCAGATGAAGCCATCGTTCACTGTACACTTTGTACTCAGTCGTAATGGCCTCATTGCTGATAAAGGAGATATCGAATTCAACAAGGGAAGAAGATAATACCTGACTGATTGAGATGAAGAGGCTACTGATACTGCTACAGTCTTGGTACGATTCTTACCAGGGTACTTAGACCCTGGGACTGTAGCCTCACAACATGCCATCGAACCACCGATCAGAGAAGTATTAGACAGGGAGAATGTGAAGACCCTTCGTATGTAAAGTACATAAGTTCATGCAAATTTCATAGTCAGACAAAGGTTTATGATCAGTACGTTAATTCTCATAATGCGATCGATTAATGCAAAACGCTATAGATCAAGTGTGAGTAGCCGGGTTGTAGGGTCGAGGCGGGTATTATGGAATGATCGTCGTCGTCTATACACAAGCAATTATACAAATATAATTAAAAAGAGATTCACAGGGTACCTACAAAAAGAGTGAAAACGAAGTGGCAGAACCATATAGGCTAGCACTAAATAGGCAGTGGATGAGTAGCATCGTCGTCTAAGCATCGGGATGATCTCTACGATATTTGGCGATCTCTCCCTCATATCGTTTCTTGTCGTCCTCTGCACGCTTCTCCCATTCCTGCAATCAAACATCTCGTTACAATTACTCCAAAATGTCTGTTTCGAAAATATGAGAGACATTCTAACTGGTGCATAGCACTCTGATAATAATGTATCTATCAATCTGCACAATGATAAGAGGAGATTGTCTTACTGTTTTATCGGAGAGTTTGTTCCACTCTACGCCGGCAGCCTTCGCAACGTCAGATGCTTTCATTCCCGGCTTCTTCAGACCCTCGCGATGCTCCTCAAACAACTTATTGATCCAGCACAAGAGAAAGATAAAGAGAAACTGCTTCTGAGATGTGAACATGACATACCTGCATCCAGAGGAAGAAGGCTGTCGTTGGCCTCTTTGGCATATTAGGGTCCTTCTTCTTTTTGATCGTTTTAGTTGCACCCTTGACCATTCTTCCTGCAAGAAAAGAGGAAGTAGGAGAGATTGATAAAAAAAGAGCGTCACAAATCTGAGATTTAGTAGATGGCTATGTACGCGACAGAAACAGATTAGCCAGTGGGCAAACGCAAGAGCATTTAGGGATATAAATGAAAGAGATTCAAGTAAATTCGAGCAAGGCAGACGACAGGAAAATGTAAACAAACGGGAACACGCGAGTGGAGGCTCGAAAAATGATACACAACGAAATGACACAAGGCCGGCTGAAGAACCGTGGTTTAGACTCTAGGCTACACTAAAATCTTCTCCTTGTAATTTTTCCTAGTTACTAAATGAACATCGCCTTTGTAACTTGTAAAAATATGGACAGGAGCATCGTCTAATAATCGATAATAACACAATAAACAAAACTTTCTGAAAATTTGAATTCCCGGGCTGTTCGATGTTTGTACCTTTCCCCGGCTCTCTCAATTATGATTCTCCGGCTTGGTGATCCCTACCGGTAACCGTTTCTCGTCAAAGATCTTTATTGATCTTTATTGACTTTGTTTTCGTTCATTTTCCTCATCTTTCTCGACGACCAGTCTTTGTGTCGCTGTCTGACTCCGCCCTTCCCTTGTGGTTGCAAGACTCTGTTTCGTCGGAAAGCCACTGGCTTTCTGACCACGCCCTCGTCTCACTTGACTACATCAGTTTCCCGTTTGCCCTCTTCTCGCTTCAGGAAGACTTGTCAGACGCATTTTCATACCGTGTTCATGCCATTCTTGCCTGTTATTCCACAATCTATCAATTAATATTCGCAGATCAGTCATATCTTGATCCGAGGGTAATGAATGCGGAGGTAATCCGTCGTGCAAATCCCTCTGATGATTATGAACTGCTGCAACGAGTAGGATCAGGAACATATGGAGAGGTCTACAAAGCAAGACATATCAGGTATTTATCCTTCTCCGTTCATAGCTCCCATTCCATGACGCGCGCATTTTCTTATCAAATACTTTCCATCTTCCTTTTCCCTTTTCTTTCCTATTTTACCATCACTTTTCTATATGATACCTGCAAGTGTTTGCATTCATTTTGCATTTCATCATCAACTGCCATCTATAGTTGTTGTGATAGATAGCTTCCTTTCGTTTATGACATGTTCACCATTTAACGAGACAAGGAGAATAGTAGTAGTGAGTGCCTCTCACAATGGAAAAGAAATCTATCGTAGAAGAAAAGATGGCTATCAGATTTCACTCCTTCTCAGATATGTTTCCGTGTGCATGATTTGGAAGTAGTGAAGAATCTCTCAATTTCCTCTTTGTCTCACTTCCTCCCTTCATAGTTTACGTAGATGGAAAGAGAAGGGAAAGAATAGTAAGAAATGGTAGAATGGGAACCTCTCTCTCTCTCTCTTCTTCCATATATTTCCCCTTGGACGATGATCTTTACAATATCGAGGGGGTAAACAGTAAGAGAGGCGGAAGAGATTCAAGTGAGAGACGAGTATTGGGATAAATGGTGTCTGCTCCTTGTTTAACCTACGTATCGTACACATCTTTCTGTTGTATCCCTCAGGGTGCAATGAATAAGGGAATGATTCAGTAAGGGCATTCCATTCCATTCATATCTCTCCTTTTTCCCATTGTCTCTATCTCTCTTTCGTCAGAAAGTTCAATCTGGAGAATAGATGATACTAGCGAGACTTCCTTTCTCTTCTCTACTCTTTGCACATTTGCCCCCAGAGGGTCAGTGAAAAGAAGAAGAAAGAAAGAGCGATAAAGGCTTCCATGGTCATTCAATCCCAATAGAAAGAGAGAGATAGAGGGATATCATCATTGTGACTCATTTCACTCCTTTTCTGTCCATGCGCAACCAGTAAATAGTAAGGACTCCATATGGCTTAGTCACGAAGAAAAGAGATTGAGTCTTGTGGGAGGAACGAAAGGAAAGGAGAAGTGACGATGGAAGTGTTGATTGTTGCCTTGAAGAAGAGAAGTCTCTAGAGAGAAACGATCCATCCATTCCCATACTACTTGTCGAGAGAAGAAATGGTAGATGAAGGTCATGAATAGAGTGGAAAGTGGAAGAGGATATAGAGGGACGAGGGACTAATGCAATTGAATGATTATTGAAGAAGATAATTGTATGAGGGACACATATTGGAAAATGGATTAAGGGGTGATGAAAAGGAGAAATTGGGCGAATAATGGAGAAATGAAAGAATGTAATTGCAGGAGTGGAGATCTCGCTGCTGTGAAAGTCGTCAAATTAGAAGCTGGTGACAATTTCACCGTTATTCAACAGGTACGATAATTGATTCAAGAGGCAGTTGTCTCCTGAAATTATGATTCCCTTTGTTTTGGTTTAGTTGGTCAATAATAGGCAGTTTCATCCAGGGGTCAATACTCAGGTCTTGCAAAACAGTATGCTTTTCTCTAATTTTTGTTCAATTTGGCCTAAAAATGTGGTGTTAATAGGTCCTTTCGGGAGGGAAATTTTACCTCTGGTTTCATCTTTTAAATTCAGGAGATTCTCGTTCTTCGAGATTGCGTCCATGCGAATATCATCGCATACAATGGAAGTTATCTACAGAGAGATCGATTATGGATTGTAATGGAATATTGTGGAGGAGGAAGTCTACAGGATATCTACCATAGTCAGTTATCTTCCATCTATTCTCTTTTTCTTCTGAAACACTTTCAAATTGTCTGACTAAACGAGAGGATTTGTAGGTCTTTCAACTATCTATTTTCAATCCTTTCAATGTTGGAGCTTACCCGATAGAATTATTTTGCAAAGGGGATAAAGAGAGCGAGGAATGGATTAACTTAGTCTGCCCAGTCTATTCTCCCTTTCTCCTCTTCCTTTCTCTTTTATGTCCTCTTCGTGTCTCATCTGGAGAAACATTTTATTCTCAAAGAAAGTCGAATCGAAGGATGGGGAAGGAAGAAAATAATTGAAGGGATTTGGGTGTGAAATGATTAATTAGAGTTGATTCGTTCCTCTAGTAGCTGTCCTCTATTTGGCCTTTTCCCTCGTGCACTTTCCCTTTTATGCTATCAGTGTATAGTCCATTCTCTTTTATCCTTCGTTCCTTCACTTGATTCCATCATATTTTGGATGGAACAGCTGACCTCTTCCTCTTCTTCCTCTTCTCTTTCTTCTCCTTCCCTTTCTTCTCCTGTCTATTAGCCTCTCTCCTTCCTCTCTTTTTGTTGTGTCCACTAGCCATTGACACGGGAAGTGAGAGCAAAAGTGAGGATTGGAAATGGGGATCGAGGTTATTGGCTGGGCATGGAAGAAGATTGAGGTACGGACAACTATAGCACTACTTCCGTTTCCTTCCATTACAGTGAAGTTGAAGGAGAGTGATAAAAGAGAAAGAGTCGTTAGAATGAATGACAGCACGAGGTTCATCAACGTATTCATTAGAGAGGGGCTCATGAAATGAGAACATTGATGATGAACCATTCAGATAGAAAGAAGAGTTACAGGGAACGGTTGGGAATTGAAGGGAAAACACGAGGGTCTCTCAATTTCCATTCAATTTTCAATCACGGGACAGAAATTAGGAAAATGTAGTTGTTTTGATGCGGTTAAGAATGGGAGATTGAAAGGGGAAATGGGAAATGGAGAGGAACAAGGAATGGAAATCATGAGGAATATTTGAGGGGGTGACTGTATGATGTAGGAGAAGGAAGTTTCTAGCTTTGGTCTGTTTGTATCGTATTCTATCTCGAAATACTATCCCCCGTTCGCATAATATCTTCCGATTTAATGGTAGTGGGTATATTTATGAGGAAGACCACTGACTGATTTTTGTTGTTGCTTGATGTATTGAGTGTAGGGAAGGAGGAAGAAGAGGGGAGAAAATAGATGGGTGAGAAGGTGGATGATTAATTATGATGGAGCGAGTATTGCGAATGTGTTGAATGGTGTGGAGTGGACAATAGATGAAGCACCCTAATGACACTACTAACCGATTTAAATATGCCTAAATCCTTGACAGTTGGACATCCATTTGTAAAAATTATCATGACCACTTCTGTTTTTAAGCGCTATCTGACCTTTGATCTTCCAGTGAGAAATGTGAGAGTCGGACTGACATGTGGGAAAATACGACGAACGCTTAGGAAATAGAGAGCGAAACAAAGAGAGAAATGACTCAAACTGAACTGAGAACGAGCATTCAAAACAAAGGGAAACACCGACGTTCAGAGAGTATTCGTTCTGGGGAAAATGATCTTCATTGGAAAAGTAAAACTTGTGATTTAGTATTCATTATTTTCAGTGACTGGCCCTCTTTCGGAGCTGCAGATTGGATTCGTATGTAGAGAAACATTGAAGGGATTGGACTATCTCCATTCAAGGGGAAAGGTATTTCAAGTATTCCTACTATTCAATCATTTGTTACATCGACTCGTTATTCCTATTTGAAGTTTTATTTATTTTGAGGTCCATCGAGATATCAAGGGAGCGAACATTTTGCTCACCAATTCGGGAGATGTCAAATTGGGTAAGTGAATCCATTCTATCGAACCATCTCCTTCTCTCGCTCTTCCTCTCTTCTTAGTAGTCTAGAATGCATTGAGTAAGCAGTCTCTCTTCTCCCCACTGCTCATTCAGAAGGGATGAGGGAAGGATGTGATAGCTTTCTCTCTTTATGAAGCTGAACAAAGAGAGCGCATACTCGTGTGACTGAGATAACCACGAACCACCTAGTCATTTTCCTATTCTGGCTTTCTATTCAAAGAGCGCCTTCTCTTTTCTCTTTTGACACCTCCATTCAGAGATTCAATAGAAAAGAAGTGAAGCATAGTGGAAGGGGTGCACGATAATTGAATATCGAAAGAATGGGCTAAACATAGAAAATGTAAATGTGATAATTGCAGCTGATTTCGGAGTGGCCGCACAGATCACAGAGACAATTGGAAAGAGAAGAAGTTTCATTGGAACACCTTATTGGTCAGATTATTTTTAATTTGGTTCTCTTCTTAGCAGAAGTTTTCGAGAACAAATTGTTTTTTAATCAGTAAATTAAAAGTAAGGTGATATGGGATTGGAAATATATGTGTATCGTTCAGGATGGCACCAGAAGTGGCATCAGTGGAACGACGAGGAGGATATGGACTACAATGTGATGTATGGGCTGTCGGAATTACTGCTATCGAATTGGCTGAATGTCAACCTCCTCTATTCGATATGCATCCTATGCAGGTAAACACGCTATTCCTATTCGAGTTGCGAATTATTCTAAAATCGGCATTACTCACAATTAGGCTGTTATGTTATTTATTCCATTGAATCATAATTTCAGGTGTTGTATCTAATGACGAAGTCTTCGTACAAGTCTCCCGCTCTAAAGGAGAAATACAAATGGTCGGCTAATTTCCACGATTTCATCCGTCAATGTCTAACGAAGAATCCAAAGAAGAGACCAACTCCCGAGAAGTTATTACAAGTGAGGATCGAAGGATCATAATGGGAATTAATGAATATTATTTCAGTCTCATCACTTTGTTCTGGGTGCTCTCTCGTCTCGAATGACTCGTGATCTATTAGAGAAAGTGAATGGATCGTCGAGTGGAAGAAAGAATGGAGAAGAGAAAAGTGAGGAAGAAGATGAGGAAGACGAAGAAGATAAAGTAGTACGTTTCATTTAATATCACTGATTATGAAATAAGTGGTCGTTCAGGGTCGTCGATTGGAGCCTTCTCCCTCATTTCGAATCGCTGATCGATTGGAAGGATTAAGAATAGGAGCGAGACCTCCCATCTCTCCCAATTCCCCCTCTACACCCGAATCATCGTCTAGTTCTGTATCTAGTAGAGGATATCAGAGTGATAGGTAAGGATGATTGGATGTGATCTCGATGTACATGTAATATCCTCATCAGATGCATTCCTACCCGATATCTCGCTCCTCTTCCAGATGTAGTGAGTGGAGACTCGTTATTACATGATAACAATGGAGTTATCCATGAGGATAAGGAGGGAACACTCACTGGTAAGGGCAATTTCCATCTCAATCATGTCATTATTCTGTCGAGAATAGCTGGAATAGAATAGATAGTTGAAGGTGTTCCTCGTGCTCCTCCTCGTACTCTTCGTGCAGCTGAGAAAGAGAGAAGAAAGAAGAATGGAGAATGTGGAGATTGTGATGATAAGGTGATCAGTTAATGTGTGTCTTCACGAAAGCGACTAAATCTAGCTTATTTTGATATGAAGCTGGTTTTGAAACGATTTAAAGAAGATCGATGATGATAATGGAAGGGAATAAATAATGTCTTCCATTTAGATTTCAATTCGATCAGCTCCAGTGAGTACAGCGAGACCTTCGTCCTTCTTCGGATTACCTATTACTCCCAAGGTGAGAGAAGTATTTCAATGACTAGACTGACTCCCATCCTTCTCAGGTTACAATGGGCGCGTGTTTCTCTCAAGTTGTCCACGATTGTTCACTTCGAATCAATTGTTGTACGACATGGACACATCCTGCTGGAATATCACATGTATGTTTTGTTTATGTTTTTGAACATTTGATTCCTGAAAAGAGTAGTATATTTCAACTTTAATGTGTATCCTTCCAGTGGATGTTATTGGGATGCGAAGAGGGAATCTATGGAATCGATCTGAATGCATTGCACGATGCGGAGATGAAGAGGGTATGCGTACTAAATATTTTTCCAATGTGTTCCTAAAAAAGGAGCCAAATAAAATTAGAATCCTTCCAGTTACATCATCGTCGTTGCTCATGGATGTTCGTGCATAAGAATGTCCTCATGGCTGCACAAGGGAACACCAGCTATCTCTATAGACACGAATTGGTTAGTCACCTACTCAAATTGAAGAGGATCATTATATTCCCGTTTCAGTCCGGTCTCACGAATAAGAATCTCACACTCAAAATGGCGAAAGGAATGACTAAAATGCAGGAGAAGATCGTACCCAAGAAACTGGCGATAACTGTGAGATTAAGTGAGACGAAGTGAGTGAATTGATTAGAGTGATTAGAAGGGAAGATAACGGTAGGTCAATATAATAATTGATTTCAGGGGATGCATCCAGTGTACGGTATTGCGAGTGAAGGAAGGAGCAAGAAAGGGAACTCTCTTTCTATGCTGTCATATCCCCAATAACGTCCTCCTATTCCAATGGTACGGTCACAACTGTGGATTGTTGATTACCTATTCATTTTCTTTACAGGTACGAGCCCATGAATAAATTCCTGAACGTGCGAACAACTGATCTCTCGCCCAATATTCGATTTCCCCTTCGACCATTCCAATTGGTTAATGTACCCGGGTAAGAAAAATTTGTCATTTTCAATAGGAGGGGATCACTAGATTATAGAGTTGTTATTCCGAGTGACTCGGCACTCGCGAGTGGAAAATGAGAAATCCACTCGCGAGTGAATTTCTCATTTTTCACTCGCGAGTGATCCAACCGGCCCGAGTGAATCGAAAATGAACTCGGCGAGTGCGAGCGCTCGCCGAGTGTCACTCGAGCAAACAACTCTACTAGATTAACAGAAGTAGGAAAATTGTTCATCTTCAGTAGCGACTTTCCCAAATTGTGCATCGGAGTGAGAAGGAGAAGAGACGAGAAAAACTTCGCTTTCGATTTCGTCACTTTCGGAGATCATTTCACCGTTAGTTTATTGATTAATATCCTCTTTATTGATTAATTTATCTGTTCAGAAAGACCCGGACGGAACATTGGAAGCAGTTGACAACGATAGTGTAATGGATGTGATATCGATGGTGCAATTAGATAGGAAGAGTATCATGTTCACTCATAGGAATAAAGTGAGTGGATGGATAAATGGAATGAGTCAATGAATCTTGACTCTTTGAGGTGCATTTCACTGATCTCGAAGGTCTTCAGAAGACGTATTCTCCCATTGAATTCAAGTTTGGATTTCACATTGATTATCTCGTTGGATTAGCAGATTCACTGCTTGTATTCCATGCGAATGGAGTAGAGGTGAGTAGTTTGACTATGTTGAAGGTATTCATCATTCCTTCCCTATAGGGTCGTCTCTATTCAACGGGTGAGAAGACACAAGATCTGAATGATACATCGAAGATCTATCGAGTAATTGGGAATGATAGTGTACTCGTTCTCTCTACTCATCCAATCTCTTCATGTGAGAAACACGGCATTTGCTTCCTTACTGGTCACGAAGCCACACCCATTGACTAGTCCCTTTCCCTTTCCTATTCTAGTCTTCCCTCCCCTCCCCTACTCACTCTTGCCCCGCCCACTTCAATCCAGTTGACAAATTCCAAATAGCTTTATCGTTCGCAATCAATCCATTCCGAGTACCATTCGATTCTCTTGTGCAACTTTCCATTTATTGAGCTTGTCCCAATTCAATTTTTCGTAGGTTTTAGTTTGAGATCTGTGACATTCGATTCCTTCTTAGATAGAAGCTTCTAGTTTGTATTCCCATTCTTCACAATTGATGAAGATGTTACGGTTTTAGATATCATTTCGAGATGTATCACTGTTGATCGAACCGTGCTCTTCCCTTTTCCCATCCTCATCATTATAACGGGACATATTTATACTCCGTGACTGATCCTTTCCCTTCCTCTATCGCCTTCTCTTCCCCTATAAGGTGCTCTCCTCTTCTATCCAAGTATTCTTCATCTCTTTCGTGCTCTATTCTCTCACTCATTCAGACTATCGAATATGTGTAATATATTGTTCTCATTGTACATTATGCAGCTTCCCTTGCTCCATCACTTGTATTCCTTCGAAAACTCTTTCACACTACACAGGGTCATCTCACCCTTCGCCCCTTTCCATTAATGTCGACCCTCACCCGCCCTTCCAAAGGTCTCTTTCGCTAATTGAGACACCATCCATGTATACACCAATTATCATTCTAATGATAACCATAAATTTATTCATTCTTATCACTTGGAGTAATCAATACACAATTATCACGAAGTCCTCCGAGGGAAGGATCCTTTACAATGAAATCATCCTCTTTCCTTGTCTCTCCCAATTGATTCATCTGCAGATTCGATGCAATCACATCAGAGTATGACCATACTCCCAGATGTCTGAATGGATTATTGTAGATTGACATATCGATTTATGAAGTTACTTGCTCTTTCCATGGTATGCAAGGACGAATAGACGATCTGCAGTTAGATCAGAAATAATGGAATCGAGATCATCTGGGAAGGGAGAAAGATCTCCCGATTCAGTTGAAATCACGAGAACTCCCACCTGGAAGATTACTGTAACTAGGATACGGTAGAATCGACGACTTACAATAACAGCCCAGTGAGCAGCTACTCCCTTCCTCAGAGAGGGCTCGTGGTTACGATCGCAATCATACGGTATGAGAATGATGGATCGATTGAGTATCGATTGGACTACGGTAGTAGGAGAAGGAAGAGGAGCGAGAAGAGAAGACGAGACAGAGGGATGAATGGAGAGGGAAAGTAGATCACTTGCTGAGAAGAATGAAGTATGAAAATGATAGAATATAAGAATAAACCTTCGAACATTTCTCCCTGCTTCGTGAATCCACTCTCAACGGCGTTCTTCATTATATCAGATACACAAATTTCTTCTCCGGTGAGATACCGTAATCCCATTGTGAGAGCGACGAGACCACATCTACAGTACTATTGATTGAATGAATTGATGAGAATCACTAACTGAGGTCCATTCTGAGAGATGGGAACAATAGGGAGAAGATGAATGAAAGAACGAGGCAGAAAGGAATCTTCCCCAGATAGCTGATATGATCGTATTTGAGTGAAGTTCAAAGATCAACTTACTATAATGAATCTTCCCCTAGCCTGTTCTATCCTTCCTTGAACCAAAGGAGATAAACTATCCATTGAAGAATCTACTTGTTGATCCACCTGTGATCTTCCTTTCACTTCATTCCATTCTTTTCATTAGTTCCACTCTATTATTTCACTCCATGCATTCTTCCATTATCTACTGGCTAACAACCATGTGTTTATTACAACTTCAGAGTATTTTATATAACATTTATCGATTATTACCCATACAATGATAAATTCATGACCTATTTAATATTTGGAATGATATGAAACTAGATGGCTATGGCACAATATTTAGTATACAATTTACTTTTTAAACATTCTTCCGAATATTCCCTTCTTCTTTTCTGGAGAAGATTCGGCTTGATTGATTGTTCTCTTCTCTGCGATTGGTTCCTGAGATGGATCAATGACTCTTCTTTTCATTTTCTTTTCATTCACTTACATCAGGTGCCATCTCAGCTTCTCTCACGATATTCGCCAGTGTCTCATCATCCAATTCATCCTCTGATGATGATTCACGACGCTGCAATCAATTATTCACTCATAATGCACCACTGACACTTTCATCATTACTAAATCAATCACAATCTTTTCTTCTCACCTTATTTCTCTTTCCATTTTCTTTCTGCCAGAAAGCTGCCATTTCATCATTTACTTTGGCCACATCGAGTGAGAGTTGAGTAGCTGAAGAGAGGAAAGGTTGAGGATGAAAAACACTTAAATACTAATGTTATGAAAAATTGTAAAAGACTAAGTAGACTGACCTAATCGTTTAGCCTCTCCCATTTCTCTATTCACATCGTCTTTCTTCCCTTCATCTTCTTTCTGCTCCTTCTCCATTCTTCCTTCCGTCTCTTCCACTCTTTTCTTCGCTTCTGCCATTACTCGATCGATATCAGCCAATTCCTGAGAACATGCAATGGATTCAAATTGATTAGCAAATGATCATCAGAGAATATTTAATAATGAAAAGGTCGAGTACCTCTTTGGTGGCTTCACTAAACTCAGAGATTCTCGACGATACAGAAGGAGCCATCGAAAGACGAACCTAAGAGATTCATAGCATTAATCAAGAATTAACCCGAAATAATAATCTTCTTTTCCAATACGACATTTCTAACCTCTCCATTGTCCTCTCCTTCCTCCTTCTTCTCTTCTTCTTTTCTCTCCATTAATCTCTTCGCTCGTTCTTCCAATAATCGATCAGGATCATTATTCTCTTCGATTCTGCAATTACGTACTTATCGAATCTCAAACTAGTTTCACATTGAACAGATTTTTCAGTAGTATAGATCGTAAAATTAATGTGGAAGAGAGTAGATAAACTTACATTGCCATACTCCTTGCTTCTTCCATCAATTTCTCAACCGTATCTCCTTTCGGTTGTCCTCCCTTCGATTCGAAATATGATCGTGGATTCCTCACTAATTCCACATCAACTCCTCTCAGTGCAGCCAATCTTTCCTCGAGGGAACAAAGAGATGGAGGAGGGGCTGAAATATTTAAGATTCAATCAGACTTTTTTCCATGAGATATTTAAATTTAATTCGAGAGTTCACTATGAATTCGATCAATATTTCCAACTAACCATCAGCATCATCTCTCAATTTCTTCGCTCTCTCTTCCATTTCACTCAATTCGTCTTTTTCAGCTGTCGTAGGAGGAGCAATGGCAGAAACAGGAGGATGGAAAGGAGTTGAGGAAGAGGAGGAAGAGGGAGGCTGCAAGCAATATCATATCCGTCAATTCTATCTAATATTCTACCATTCCCGGTTCATCAATATCTACAGTACTCACAGGCATTCCTCTGGCAATTGGTCTCGGCTGGACAATTCCTCTACCGTATTCCGATCTCATTGATGGAGGAGGAAGATCATTCTCATTCCACCATGGCCGATTGAGATTAGAAGGATAGACAGATGAAGAATATGAAGGAGGAGGATCAGATGAAGAAGGAGGATGAAGAGGTTGATTGAAGGGAATGGAAGATTGAGGAGAAGGACGAGATGAGAAATATGATGTTGATTGATCTGAACCAGTTGAAGGTGGAACTGATGGATAAAGAGGAGTTGATGTGATCTGAAGGAGATAAGCCTCATAAATAGATTACAGTAACTTATTCAGTTGCTTTGATAAAAAAGAAGAATAGAGCAGTTCCAATAGGTGGTAAAGTACTCACAGTATGAGTGTAGCTCTTCCTCTCTTCAGCCTTCTTCTCTTTCTCTATTCTCTCGAAACAAGACAGACAGACTGGAAGAAGAATTGTGAACACTACCAAATGTGTTGACAGCCAATAATAAAATATTACAAATTATCATACCAGAGAGTGGTTTGGGTGCGATACGAGGAATGACAGCCTTCCATTGGACACACTTCTTACAGAAGGAAAGGGCACATCCAGAACAACCTTCCTACAATTATCAATTTGATTTATGAGGGAAGTTTTTTTAGCGGTTACTACTAATTAATTGCCAGCAAAAAGTAAACATCTACAAGCAGATCAGATGAGAATAACACCTCTCTTCAATCAATGTGTCATTTCCTTTGAAATTCCTATCAACAGTCAATGAGTCATCCATAGAACACGAAACGGAATAGAAGCTTACGGGCGCCATTCTTTCCTTTTTCTCCCGGTCAGAAAGATAATGAGTAACCTCTCTATTGAGCAGTGAGTACTTGGTCATACACGCAGTGCATCCTGCAGCTGCCGGCATACTGTACGAGAGATTATCGATCGATCGACTACGAGATGAAACAGTTGGGACTCTGTAAGATGTGATCAGCACTATTACCACAATAAATGAAGGCGAGTATGAGAAAATGAAGACAGACAGAAAAAGGAAGACAAGAGATAAGCTATGGATACAGTACCTCTTCCTCCATCTATCACTACTTGTCCTTTTCCATTCCTCATGATCCACTCTATCGACCCTCTCTCTACTCTTACTCCTTATCCATGCTGCTACTCTCTCCGTTGTTCCCCTTCCTCGTCCATCAATTTCTTCCTTTGACATTACTCTCATAGGAAGAGGAATTGATTCTGATGAATAGAATGATGATCGAGATGGAGTTAAATTCCCTTCTGAGAATGTTCTCACTCTTCGTCCTTCTTCTCCATTCTTCTTCAATGAAGGTTCCATCCATTCTAAGAGAGTTGATGGAGATGGCCATTGTTGTGTAGGAGTTATCGCTCTTCTTGGAATGAGAGGAGAAGGAGATTGAGAACGACGAGGTACGGTAGGAGAGATTATTGATTGAGAAGTGGAAGGGGTAGAGGGGTGATTAAGATATTTCCTCGTTCTTAGTTGTTCATCTCTTCGTGAGAATCGAGGAACTGATTGAGATGGAACAGTAGGGGGAGAAGATAGTTGAATAGGAAGAGGAGACGAAATGGAAAGAGGAGAGGGAGATGATCTTCTCCCTTTCTTATCTTTCTTCTTACGTTGAGAAGAGAAGGCTCGTTTAATTGATAGAAGAGGAGTAAGAGAAGACCAAGATGAGGGCATATGCTGAAGGGGGACGATGGGAAGACTGTCGACGATTCAGAAGGAGGGAAATTGGACGACGGTAGGTCTAGTTGGAGATAGAGAGGGATGGGGTGAGAATATGGGGAAGGGATGAGTCACACTGGACAATGTGAATGAGTTAGATGGAGGAGAGAGGAGGGAAGAGAAAGAGTGAGAGAATGAAAGTGAACAGTAGAGAGTAGACAAGTATTTGTGTGTATGGTCAGCAGTACCAATGGGAATTCCTGATCAGTTGACTCTGAGGAAATATCACTTCATCCGAACAAATAGAATGAATTGAAGCGATAACAATGATGAAGAAACTCAATAAAGGAATTATCTGATTAGATTGATTCCGTTGAAGAGATGAAGTAATAACAATAAGAAAACATGTCATAACATTCCTACTAATAGACTAGATGGGAATCGTTCCTCCATCTCTAGAATCCTTTCTCGAATAGGAACTTCTCCAGTAATGAACGATCTGCTCCTTTCACCTGAATAAACAAATGAATCTACTGGTGGTTAAATGGAATTACAACTAGGGAGGGCAGCGGCGAACTTTTAAAGGCATTAAATAAATAACCTGTTATGCTCAACCTATGCATTCGATAGTGCCGAATCATAATATAAAAATAAAATTTTTAAAAAATGAGCGAAAACAATAATTATGTTAATTACAAAAACAACGAACGAAAATGCTCACCTACCGTACTCTTTAGGATCCCTCGAGTTTGCACTAGGACACATTTATTATTTAGCATTTCCTTTTTTGTATTTTACTGTAATTATTCAAAAATATATAAATATTTTATGATTGTGAGCATTATTCGAGTGTCTACAACATAAATGCGATCGATTTTGAATACAGAAATAATAGGAAAGCTATTATTACGCTTATAATAGTCAATCGTGCGTGCATGTGGATTCAACACAAGGTTTCGGTATCTCCGACAGAGAATTTTCCCAACGTCTACCAATGAGGGGGAGGGCTTGGGTATAAGTGATGATATCAAAGTGGTTTGGTTAGGGGGGAAGGCCTATTATCGGAAGGGGAGAGCGAAAACATCCGAAACTCGCGGGCGTGGGGGGAACTCTTGACAATCAATCGAAGGTTTCCATACCTCCGGCAGAAAATTAAGGCGATAGCTGGCAACGGGGAGACGGGGGTTGATTTCAGAGCTTTTTCAGATTTCAGAGCGGTTTGGCTGAGGGGGAAGGCCAACCGTATGTACGGGGTTGCGGAAATGGAAGAAAATCGAGTACACGGGTGAATTCACGACAAAGAACCCAAGGTTTCGGTACCTCCGGCAGAGTAATTTCAGGAAAGGAAGTAACGGGGGGATGGGGGAGGACCCAGGCTATGATTTCAGAGTGGTTTCTTAGAGGGGGAAGCCCAACCATAGCGAGGGGAGCTCGGCAAAAACGGAAAATCGCGTGCACGTGCGAATTCGCGACAAACAAATCAAGGTATCGGTACCTCCGGCAGAGAATTTCCAGGAAAGGAAGTAACGGGAGGGTGGGGGAGGACCCAGGCGATGATTTCAGAGTGGTTTCTTAGAGGGGGAAGCCCAACCATAGCGAGGGGAGCTCGGCAAAAACGGAAAATCGCGTGCACGTGCGAATTCGCGACAAACAAATCAAGGTATCGGTACCTCCGGCAGAGAATTTCCAGGAAAGGAAGTAACGGGAGGGTGGGGGAGGACCCAGGCGATGATTTCAGAGTGGTTTCTTAGAGGGGGAAGGCCAAATGTAGGAACGGGAAAACGAAATCGAAAAAAAATAAAAGCCAAATTTTTTTTAAGTGTTCATATTTACAAAAATCAAAGGAATTAGCACAGGCTATGTGGCGTATGCGATAGTTTTGAGCTGTGAAAGTTATTTCCTAGCGAGAAAATAGTAATTAAATTCAAAAAAGGTCAATAAATAAATAATTTGAAGAAGACTAAAAAATAAAATCAATATTCGATTCGCTCGAAAAAAGTTGCTAGCATACTGTATCGCGTTTCGCATCGGGAACATACGCTGCCCTCCCTAATTACAACTAAATACAATGTGATATCATGCTAATTATATCATCATTCTTAACTTCACTAACCTTAATTCTTCCTTTCAATTCATCAACATGTGTTGCAACTGGATGAGCAACTGCCTCTTCCAAGAACGATCGAAGATCTGCCTCGCATGCCTCAACAAATAATATTTAAATAATAAGTTAGCGAATGGGCATTAATGGACATTTCGTTGACCAGTTTAGTTTAGATATTGGCATAACTAAAAATCAATAATATTTAACGTACGAATACATCTCCATCGATTCCCTTGAGTGTCACCAATTCAACATAATCGAATTCGAGTGTCTTTTCGTTAAGGAGATCTCTGAAAAGACCACGTCAGAAAAATTACATTGCAACGTATGTATTCCGATTTCGTTTAATTGTTTGCACTACTTTAAAATCCTTAACAATATGCATAAGTTGAGATAGCATAAATGAAATAACCTTCGTCGTTCGAGATAAAGAGGGAATAGATGATCTCTCCTTCTCGATACATGATACGGAAGGGCAGGAGGAGGATCTGAATCAATTATCCATCACATACATATATGAATGGATACCATTCAAGAATATTAGTACTAAAAAAAATTAAAAGCAAACCGAGAGGGGGTCTCCATCCACTAGGAGTGGGATAGGAAGCGTGTTTAGGAAGATCGGGAACGATATCACGAGGAATTATTCTTTCGACATACGACCAATCAATTGAAGCCTCCTCGTATGAAGTATGCGTCTCTTCTGTAGTAAGATATAGCTATTATGGAAATACTTAAATTGAATGATTTTTAAACATGCACAGTCAACTTAATATTGTGAATACTGAATAGTACTTACCCTTCTGCGGAATGGCCTTCTTCCAGGGATTGAGCCATGGCTTATCTTCTGCTGTTGATGGGGCATCTTAAAGCTATTTATTAAGACCAAGATCAGGAGAGTATCTACAATTTATGTTCTCAGAAAGAAAAAGAGTGACTTACTGTTGGATGTGAATCGAGAAGAGAATCTAGAGATGCGAAACAGTGAAGATCGAAGCATTTTCTAGAACTCGCAATGAACCCTTACTCAACTTTACTCAAATATTGTTCCCGATACCAACGGATGTGTAGATCAATGTAGTTCACTTCAACAAAACTTTATCCAACAACAAGGAACAAAAACAACAACGAGGCATGAGATGAGACACTTCAATAAAATAAGCCGTTAGCTAAAATGCAATGGAAAGTAATCACTTCAAATTAAGCACCTTTTGGGAGTGAACAATTGCAACAAATATGTACATATAACGAGATCATTAGGAAATAGTAGAACGAATAATTATTTGAGCAGACAGATGAGATTTAAGATACTTCTTCTTTTTACCAATCGTGAAAGCTTCGATTAGTTATTATTCATCATCGGTAGCTTTCTCCCTTCTTAAACCTTCTGACTGGCGATGATCTTCTTCGAGTAATAATCGAAGATCCACAGACGCTGCAAAAATAATATAATCCAACATCATTTTTGAACCAATATTATTTCTTCTCTAGAAATTCTAATCATTTTTTACGTCGGCATAAGTTAGCAGGAAATCGTCCACTAACATGCAAACAACCTACCACGAAATCATATACGAGAACTTTACAATTGAACAAGTAGCTGTCTTAATTGCGTATAAAAATAAAAAAGCATGCCAGTTCCGACTCCATCTGCATCACTTCCGGGTAATCCCTGAGGAAAGTATGGAAACGAAGTCGGCCAAGCATCTTCTCCATGTGAGCCTCAAATACAAAAATGAACACGCCTCACAGTATGGCTAGTTTATTTATTTTTAAGTACATACCTTAGCATTCTCGAGATGGTGCTTGAACGACAATTCAATTCCAGTGATAAGATTAATGGCGAATGGCTTCTTGTCGCTCTTCTTGCTGTAATTAAGAAAAATGAATTCACTAGAAACCATTTCAATAACACATAAAATACTAACTTGGCCTGCCACTTCTCCGGGCAACAATGAGCAATGATGAAATTCTCTGCTTCCTTCAGAATCTGATCCGAGGAGAAATAATCAGCACACTTCAGAAGTGATTGGTAGGAATTTCCTGAGAAATATTGTAAGAACAAATTGTGCATAGAGAAAGAAATTAAACTCACCGTCGATAGGTTCATTGATAACATACGCGCGACGAAGAAATTTATGGAAGTCATCTGCAGTGATTCCCTCCAACTCCGACAAGTCGACAAACCTCTGTAAGGATATTAGTAAATGGCTTAATTATTTGGGAACACACCGTCTGAGATTCGATGAACGATGGCTGCATGAAGCAATTATAGAAATACACGGATCGCGACGCGAGAATCTACAAGACAAATGATTCGAACATCAGCAAATGTGAAACATACCGTAGAAGACACGTCAAACCTCCTTCCTCCGATCTCGACCGAGCATCTATCGAGGCATTTATCGTGCGCAAATGAGTCGTACGACATCTGACGAAGAATTAAAAGGGAAGAATTAGCAAATAAATATTTGATCATACAGAGTAATTATTAACAAGAACGAAATACTCCTTAATAAATTATAGCAAGAAACGAGCTGCCGCGATACAAAGTATAGTATAAACAATGTTTTTCCTCTATAATTATCTTTCGATGGTGGGCCACAAAAAAGGAAGATCTACCGATCTAAAAGGTGATCTACCCTCCGATATGCCCCGTAGCCTGGTCCCAAATCATCTAGATCGATCAAATAGTGATACAATAGCGATGCCATAACTGCGCCCCATCTACCAATACATATTTATCACCGTTTTGGAACTACAGCCATATACTCCGTCAAGCAAAAGCAAAAACTTAATCAAGCAAACAAATTTCGCAATAATTAAAATTTTGAAAAACATTGCGAAATTTCATATTTAAACGATTTCTCGAACTACCGTAATCGAATATATTCGGCGGTTTTGTCTGTCGGCTAGGTCACATTTAATACTTCTTCCAATTAACATAAATAGATTAAATTTGCTCACAGCCAGATTAATTTAATACCATTTGCATTCAATTTATTTGTTCATTCATTCGTCTCACTCTTATATTCTCTTCTCTCTCTCTCCACTTTTTTTTATTCTCTTCTCTCTCTCCACTCACGGGTGGTCGCTACATTCAGACTGGCGTCGTCCATCTCAAGATCAACTACTCGCACAGATCGAAGCGTCCACAATGTAAGCCTTATCCCTATAGAATGTGTATATTATAAATCTAAGGCACTCCCAAGAGCGAAGAAGAATCTTTCCCCGAAGTACTTCATACCATTCGAAGCCATCGATCATTCTATCAAGGTATACTGTAACTCTCACTTCTATCTACAATCGTCATTTCAGTTACAAGAAGTTAGTCTAAAGGTATCTAAGAGAGATGAGAATCCGATTGAGTGAGATGAATAACATCTTTTCTTGAATGTCCCCATTGATTCAGAAGTGCATTCAATGCTCGATACAAAGTGACATGGGTTGGATCGAGTAGTCACTTCGAAAAGGAATTCAATAGAGTGAAACATCGATTGCACACTGTACTCAGGGAGGGAAAGGTTCAAACATCTTCCCCATTTTCCCATTCTAATTTCGATTTCAATAGAATGAGATGGAGAGAAACTACATTGAGAGCACGGACGAATCTGTGGTGAACACTCAGGTACAATGAATAGAAGGAAGATAATCAATCGATAATTTGAGCAATCGCATACTTACGGGGAACTGCTTATCGTACTCAAACTACACTACAATGATGTATTACTCTACTCAATGGCTGTGTCAATTCATTTGTCTTTAGGATCAAGGAGAGATCTCAACGGAGAGATACAAGAAGCGATTCTCCAATTCATCTCGAGTGAAAGACGTCGTCCTATGGATCGAGACACTCAAGTACCGTAATCCACATCTATACACCATCGTATACTCTTTCAGACCGACCTTCCTGTCATGCAATGATCCAGTGATTATCTACGCATTGAGAGGAGGAGAGATGCCAGAAAGAGAACTCAAAAAGGTAAAGGTATGATCGATGCTCTTAGATTGATCACAGTTGATTAATTTCAGTTGGAGGATAGTCAGAGACTATGCGATGTAGCCGGCAAGAGTACATTCCTCCCAATTGTCGTCGATCGATCAAATATGCTGTACACTGAATGAGAAGAGACTCATTTCCATTCAATATCACGTCTTCATACTCATAAATCGACTCTGGTCTCATTATCTATCGATTATATCGCAAAATGTGACAAACTATGATGGGAAATGCGGAATATTACAAGATGAAGGGAATGAGAGCCTTCCTTCTACGGGGATAATTATCGAATTTCTCCTTGTACCATCTGGAATGAGACCATTGGTTCTATCTCAATTTGAATGTTATACTCACTGATGATGTTGAATGGCTCTCGGTCCAATATTAGCGAAAGTGAAGAAGGAAAAGGCGGCCGCCGGGAGGGATCTGAATAGGATTACTATAGGATGGAGAGGGGATACGGTAGATGGGAAAGAAATGAACCTCGCAACGAGGAAGTATCCAAACCATTCGATAATCTCTCCGAAGAAATTTGCCCCTGAGACATACTCGAACATTCCACCTGAAAAGGAATTGATTATAACATCAAAATAACTTTGAATGACAATCTCACCTCTAGGAATCTTGTACTCCGTCTCTCCTTCTTTCCTCAGATTTCTCAGAATTTCATCCGAATGCAGATTTATAGCCATTCCACCGAAGAAAAGAACGAATCCTGGGCGAAGATAGATGAGCTGATCTTTGATCTCTACTACTCACCGAGAATTGAAATGGGTTGTCGGAAGTGACCGGGCTCAAAAGTGTAATACCATGCATGGTAGAAACCCTGGAATGAGAATGGATATAATAAATCATCGATATTTCTCACCTGAAGGTATCCATTCCACAAACAAAATACAAAGGCTGATGCAACAATCGAAAGAGGAGTTGGCTTAGGATTCTTCAGTTGAAGAGGAAAGATGAATGTTCTAAACATGCCATTGTGTTTCATTGTTAGAGGAAAAGGTGATACAATACCTGTTAGTGTAATGGGCGACAATAAGAAGAATGATTACTTTGCATCCAAGATTGGGTGCTTCCCAGAATGAAGCTGCAGGAAGAAGGAAGGAGGGAGCTTCTTGGATCAACCAACCCCATCGAGCGGGTATCGATCTCTGCCAATACTGTTCCTTTGTTGATTACGGTACTTTGGAACTAACTGCATTGACAGGGGCGTATCTTCCATAATGGGCCTTCATTCCAAGGAGAAGTGTAATCATAGTGACTACTCCACTTCCAATCATAATCCATGCAAGAAGAATGAAAAAACTCTCACTCATCCAATCTATCATCTACAATAAAAAAAAGTAGATCAGAGAGAACATTGAAGCACGAAGAAAATGACTGGAAATCTGGACGCAGGAGACGAATGAGCAGGTACAAAGTTTTAAAAGAAAGTTATAAAGGCATAATTTTAGACAAGAAAAGGGAGGATTTGAAACATCACGAGTCTAATACTAACTATGCGTCTCACTGCAGTGAACTGACAACAATGATAAGAGAGAAAAGACCCGATGTGTAGTGTAGAAATCATCACAAACATCTCAGAAACTATAGATTCTCATCAAAAACCCAAAGTATAAATAGTATTCGATGTGTAACGAATAGCGTGAGTGGTAATTCATCACATCCACTTTTATTCTATATTCTGTATCAACAGGAACAATATGAGATGCGAATGCCCGTACAGGAATGCAACAATGAATACAATCGACACTCGTTGAAACGTTGCAACTTGAACAAGATTAGGATGGAAATCTAGATAGAGAAGGTTGAAGAGAGTACGATTAGTAATGGAAGGATTCAAGTGAAACAGGATGAGACATAGAATAGATAAGGCGAGAGAGCACACCTCATAAAGAATGAGAGATGAAAGGCACGAATCGAGCAAGTTAACGAGACGATGATATTAAAAAGAGGAAAGCACCTACTAGAAATATTGCTAAATGATTGTGGAACGAATCACAAAGTGAACAGTTGAAGAGTTCAAGAGTGAGAAACAATATGATGGGAAATTGTTTACGGTTGAAAATGTTGCAGAGATTGGGAATAATTAAGTTTGAGAGAAATCTCTAAATGGAAGGGCAGTCTTCTTATACTCAGCAATAGGAGAAGGAGGACGGAAGACTCGTTTGACTGCTGGCTCATTCGTCCATTCTACAATACGTTATCTTATTCTAAGAAATCGAACGAAACATAAATTTAGAATGAACATAACCGAACTCTTCAACCGAAACTAATTTGCATTTCTAAATAAAACGCGTTCACAAAACTCACTCCAATCTATTTGCTCTTTGATCTATTGCCCCAATAAAATTGAAGGAAGACCTTCCTAGGAGGAAATTTCAAAAGGTACGAGGACGCTTTTATAGCATAACTTTGGAAACTAGAACTAGAGCCTTTGTGACTAATTATCATAAAATAGACCAAAATAATAAAAATGGAAAAACTTACCAGTCTTCGCAGTCAGTTCTGCCCTTCCTGCGTATCCGTAAGGAGAGGAACTATTACCTGAAAGTGAATACTATAAATGAAAAAAAAAGAAACGCATTACTAACCGCTAATATCAGCATACGACGTATGGCTAACGTCAATACATGCGAAAAACATAACATAACAAAACACAAAATACTTACCCATTATCCGGAATGACGGGGGAGGCACATTGGGGTTAAAAGCAGGGCCGTGAACAGGCTGAGCAGTGGCCAAAACTGACTGTTTCATCTCGTCTGAAAGATAGATCATCAGGAGATCGAACTATGGAAACAATCTTACTCGATTGAGTGACTTGCATGTGTGCTGTCAATATTGCTTTCAAGAACGACTGGTCCTTAAATTATGCGAATTAATGACATATTCGTTTGTAAACCCACGAACGATAAGCAGTTGCAGAAAGATATACAAAACAAACTAAGTTACCTTGATACTCATCGTCATCATCGCCATCAGAAATTCCATCGGCTTTACTCGCTCCAATGATGTACCTGTGAAATAATGGAATATAACAAGATTCTTAACCACGTCTCATTCAATCAATTTAAGCATAACGACGACTTACTGAGACTCAAGTCAGCAGTGGAAGCAGGGAGCTGAGAAATCAGCCCCTTTTTCTTCTCCAGCACATCATTCTCCCACTCTTGGAAATTTTTGACATACGTGCGATACTGTGAAGTTCCAACGAGACCCCTGGAAACGCAAGATACAGCTTAGAAAGAGAACTGGGTGAAAATAAATTAGGAGCGATTGTAAAAAAAACTGAAAAGCTTAAGGAATACAATAAATAACTTACTTGTTCTCGTTGATCCATTCGTCGAACTGTCGTTTGTGCTCGGAATGGCCCTTATCAATGTCTCGCAGCGCATCATATATAGCCTAAGAAGAGAACAGTTAAGAAAGAAGAAAATAAAATCCCTTGGGAAACGAGAACGAGTCGAACCGAATTTCATCGGAGAAGTGAAACTAGTAATTGTAGTGACTAATATATTTCCACGGCGTCACTACACACCTGTTCATTGCTCATTTTGCACGAGATGCAAGGTGATACAGCCCTAATGAAGACCTCAAAATGGAAGCAAACGACTTTCGAAAAGTTGAAGAAACCGCAACGCGTGGAGACGAGCGAAGCGTATAAATATCAATGTGTCAGATATATTTCACAGTGTCAGATAGTCGATAGTTACTGTACAGTGCTCTGCAGAGGAACTTTTTTTCAAAATTTCATTATTATTAAATTTGTTATTTAAACGATCAAGCAACTGGAGTCCAGACTTCATTTATTTCGACTGAATGTGTTTCTGCACAATGAACGTTATGGGAAAGCGACTCTTCTGAGCATGATGGAGGTCACTGACGAGTAGATCAATCATCAATTCTTAAGCTTCTCATTCTCCTTATCCTTAGTAGAGGAGGAATCAGCACCGGCTTCGCTCGAACCTAGAATTGTAATCAACTGCAGGGTATAAATTCGCTTCATACTTTTCTTGGTACTTCCATCGTTCGTTCCTTCGTGAGGAAGCATGTCCACTTTATCTACAATGCATTAATATCATCATTAAATCTATCTTCCGTTCTTTCTTACATCCAAGCACGGGATTCTTGTTCATATCCTCCATTACGTAATTCGACTTGACATTCTAAAGATCAAAGATCTGTTTGAGTATCCTTTTAATAACATACCTTATTGTCATCTTCATTACTCTTGTTCTTCTTCGAATTCTTACGAGATGAATCGACATCATGATGTGCATAGAATGGATAGATAGATAGAGGAGGGGAAGGGGGGATATCTACCTGATCACTCTCTGCAGATCCTTTCTTCTTTTCATCCTTCTCTTCCTTCGAATCTCTCGATTTGTTCTTGCCTGGTACTTTCTTCATCTTCTTTATGATTTCGAACGGATTGACAACAGGAGGAAGAATGGGTGGAGGAGGGGGAGAAGGAGGAGGGACGGAGACAATTGGAGGAGGAAGGGCCATTGGCTTCTTCTTCTCACGAGCTGGTACCACACTCAAGTGATGGGGATTCACATGAGCTTCCACTCCAATTTTAGCGAATTTCGACGTCTTTCGGAAGTCTGAAGTGAATGGAGGAACTACTACTCGATGGGATTATTTTAGCTACCAATTCGTCTCTTCTCTGATTCATTGTAGTCTCGAACCACTTCCGGGAATGTCATCTTCTTATTCTTCCTACAGTAAGATAGAGTATCAGTCAACTACAGTAATGTTATCGAGTGCATTTACCTGTAGTCCATAGCAGCCAATTCATCCTTCACTATATCCATACAGTCAGCTGCCATTCTAGGATCAGCATGATTTGCTACTTTCTCTTGAACAAGAGCAGCTCGCACCTTCAAACCAATGTTTCTGTCGAGAGAGATACCGTATCGACGAATAATAAGATACAGTATCCACTTACTTGTCTGACAC
Source organism: Pristionchus pacificus (assembly GCA_000180635.4). Taxonomy (NCBI): domain Eukaryota; kingdom Metazoa; phylum Nematoda; class Chromadorea; order Rhabditida; family Neodiplogasteridae; genus Pristionchus; species Pristionchus pacificus. The sequence continues at coordinate 12,778,117 of CM026575.1, forward strand.
AGACAGGATCCTTTGCTCTCGCGAACCAAACTCGAATGAATGACTGAAGAGAATTCTTCTCTCTCTTATCAATGTTATCTTTCACGTACTCCTTTAGCATATTTAGTGAGTGCAGTCTTAGCTGCAGCCACTGAATTCACTTCTTGACCATCCTTTCCTCCAGAGATATAAAGGATAATATCTCCCACCTGAGAAGGAAAGAATACGGTATAAAGATGTATTGAAAACTGACTTGAAAGACTTTCTTGGCCACTGATTTCCATCCTCCATCAACTGAACTGACCATACAACGGAGATTTATAGCAGGCTGAAGAGAGATGATGAATGGAGGGAGAGGGGATGGGAGGGGACGAGGACCTTGACATTGAATCCGATCGATGAATTGGGATAGAGAACGAGAAGAGCTTCGTAGAATTCGAATCCTTTTGGAAGATCCTGATGGATTGAGAGTAGATAGAATACTTCCTCTTCATTCTTCTACCTCAGAAACGAGCATCTTTGGCATGGGTGATAACTTCAATCTTCTCAATCTCCTTCGAGTTATCTGCACTTCGAAATCAACTTTCTTCCCTCCAGACTCTCTGAACGAATTAATCGATGAAGGTGATGAGGAGGGATTCAACCTGAGCACTTCCTTCTTGATATCTTTGAATAATTGTCTCGATTCCTCTCTATTCGACACTTTCTTCCCATTTATAGCTATCACTTGGTCACCCAAATCGATACTCTGCATCATTCTTTATTAATCATATTTGTAGTACTGTAGTCATACCGTAGTTGCGCATACGGGTGCTCCAGATACCGTATTCTCCATAGTGAGCTTGATCTTAGACTCATAATAAGTCTGCAGATGAACTGAGACCTGAATCAACTATTTGTTCTCCAGTACCGTAACCCAAGGTGGGATATCTATTGTAATTCCCTTACCGTTTCCACTACGAAATCATCTTCAGAGATTTCTTTCAATTTCTTCATAAATTTGACCATATGTTTCTCATCGACATCATTTTCTCCCTTTCCTTTTCCACTCTTTTTGCTGTCTTTCTTCCTTGGAGGATCTTTCTGCTTGTTCTTTTTCTTATCACTCGATTTCTTCGCGACTGAAATATCGAGCATAATCAATATACCGTATCGAACGAACTGCTCATTCCAGATGGAAGACGAGGGACGACCGTCCCAAATGGACGGATTGAAGAGAAATGGAAAGAGAAGGGATAACTAGACCACCTCCACAATAAGAATGAATGCAAATTTAATTTATAGGATGAAAAACAAATTATCTATTCGAACTTTTGTTGTTGTTCTCTTAAGAAAATTCAAGTTAGCTATTGTAGTTAATTCAATATAGAATGTCTACCATGATCAAGGATATATTTCGACTGAGAACCAAACTCTTCTAAGTTGAGCACTAATCCGAGAGAAGCATTTAGAAATATATATTATTTTATTCGACCCATATCACATAGAAAAACAACTCGATTTAGAAGAGACATCGGTTAGTGTTGAATCAATTGAATGTTACATCGGTTATAAGTGAAAATTATAAGCATTATGGTCTGAGGGGTACTCGATTTGTCATTAAGGGGTCAATATGGCTCAAGAAGGTCAATTATCACAATCCATGATATATAATAACAACAATTAGATCAAACCTGATATCATTTGAAGCTAGGAACAGATATACGTACATTTTGTATACGTAAAAATATTGATCTATAAGTCATCCATTCTATAAATGAGATAAAGTTTGAATTAGAGAGTCCTATACTTGCCTAATCAACATTCTTTCCATCTCCTGCTTTCAATCCCTTATAATCCTTCATCGATTCGAATAGAAGAATATAATAGGTAGTGACGACTGCCATTGCTTCCAGATTAGTCACTCGGAAGACAGATACTGACAGCATACAGTAGAACACACCTCAAAGTATGATATACGGAAGGCACTCAATCATCTATACTGAAGAAGGGAACAAAGGTGTAATTAGATAGATAGAGATGACCAACCAGTAATCTTCTCCTTCGCTGAATCATCCACTGCTCTGAGCATGTGAGAGAAATTGAGAAGAGAACAGAAGGAAAGAGTCTGAATGAAACTATTACTTATCTCCTTCGACCAACAGTCATTATGGAGAATAAGAAAACAATAGAAAGAAACTGACGACGAAAGAAAAAAGAAGAGGATGAGGATGTTCATAGAATACATTGAGGACACCTTGGACATACGAATTAGCAGTTCCTTCAGAGATTGAACGTTGGAAGACTCCTGAAAACAATTAATGATAACACAATGGATGCTAGAACACGTATGAACAAATGTGTTAATATCTCACCCGATGGTCCGTCTCTCACATTTCCAGCCAATCCAATAGACATGAGAATAGAAATAGAGAAGATAATAAAAGCTATTCCATTCTTCGAATGAGTGCCTACTTTCTATAATCAAAGACTTCACCATTCATTCTCCCCTCATTGCAACTCACGAATAGATTGATAAAGAGGAAGGATGCATATCCAAGATTGATATTATGAGAGGCAATAGAAAGAGAGATAACAGTGAGAACAACTCGACCTACAGCACGCATTTGAAGACCACAACGAGTGATTCGACGAGATCTGATAGACATAGAGATGATACCACTCCCTCCTATCAATGGGCTCACATCAATCGAATCACAGGTTGAGCAGGTAGACAGATTAGGACGGATATCAATCTCGTTCCTCCTACCCACACCCAATATGTAAGGAAGTTCCTTTCTACCTCGTATCGCAACGTTACAGTAAGCAGTCTAGAAAGAAAAGATTAATTCATTCATGAAGGATTGTGAATGAAAACATACGCAGATCCTATGGCTCCGGTGAGAAAGAGACCAGTGTAGAACTGAAATGGATTGTATAACATTGGAAAAATCCATAAATTGAATACTCACATAATCAGGCAGATCTCCGTAGATATAATCGAATGGAGGAGGAACTCGATTCAGACTGATCACAGGAATCATAGCGAATATGAAGAGAACGTAAAATACGAAGAAGGGGAGGGAAGTAGAGTCCATCAATCGCTGCAATCAAATGAACGTACTCAACACTTAAGGAATCGAGACAGAATGTAAGATCAATGAACAATTGCTTACTCTATACATAGTTCCAATCACTTCGTAATGTGATTCAATTTCGTATTCACAATCGGGAGTTCCTCCTATTCTGAGTATTCCCTTGAGTCGTTCAGTCTCAGGGAAAACAGGGAAGATTCGCATATACATCCATTCACCCTAAAGATGCTTAGCATCCTACCAAGAACATTTTGAATGCCGAAGAAAGTTTACCTCTTGAATACTGTAAGTAGTGAAATTTTCAGAAGATCGGAAGGTGAGATCAGCGTGTCTGGCTGAAATATTGTCATTCTCAATCATAAATGAGAAATTGATTAGGGGGAATTAAAATATTCACCTGTAATTCCTTGAGAACAAGTGAGAGCTCTCGCTCGAATATACGCGATCATATCATACTGTCGCAGATCCAAATCAATCTTCACATATGGATACTGCAACAAATACTCTCTGACGGATGATAATTTGTCAATTAGTCAGTTTGCTTTCTATCATATCAAAGCATAATTTCAGTATTATAATATATATTTATATCCTTACTTCTTCAGTAAATTTGACTTTTCTCTTCTCCTCTTGGATATAAATGGAATTATTGAAGAGAGGTTGGGGGTCTTTCCTAGATTCAACTTTATTCTCAGCTCCTATTTTCTGCACATAAAATTCCTTGACCACCTGGAATAATGAATTGATATTACCAACATTTCATGTATCGTAAACCTGTCTACTGGCTTTCATCACTCCACCCTTCGGCATTTTCCATTCCATTCCGTATCGGATAGACAAGCCACTGATGTGTCTGCAATAGATATATCCCCAACAGTTCACTCATTATATAAGAGTCCCCCCCCCCCTATAAGAATGGCAATACTAACTTGATTAATTGATTACACCAAGCGAGACAATTGTGATCGACATCAGTGGCCACATCTCTCAATGACCAAGATGGACGATATAGTACGCGAGAATCACGAGTACCCGCAATCACTCCCATTTCTTTCGTATACTGCAAAACATTCGTATGGATTCATTCCCTTTCATTTGACAAACCTTGAATGGATTTCTTGCCAGATGATCAGGAACCATGAAATCCTTGATACCACCACTGTACGATATGAGAGTGATATGCGATAGTTCATCCTTACGATTATTCCATGCCTTATATTACACTGATTAGAGATAAGGTTGATTGCACTCACTTTCATAGTGTTCTCATAAAATGCCTCCATATAGAAATCAGACTTGAAAGGAGGTGCATTGATAGGGGCTCCGAGAGTAATCACCAGATCCATCCATTCTGAACTCACATATTCATTGATATCCCACTCAACGATATATTACTCGGATCAGCTCTTGGGTGGGCTGGAAGTGAATGAAGAATTGTCCCTCCGAATGAATGGCCCATTAGAAGGAGCTGAAATAGAAGATATAACATCGAGTAGAGTCATAGACAAGCAAACCTTCTTAACTCCCGTTGGAGAATACGTATTCAGTATAGTCTCTATCGATTTCACTACGAATTCTCGTTGACGAATAAGAGTAGCACCAGAGAGAAACGAAAACTCCTGTTAGAGACATCAGAAAAAATACTAACAATCTCTTGTGAACGAACCTCGTCGAAATCACAAGCATAGAAAACAAAACGATACTTGAATTTGTCGCCCAATTCAGCCGTACTATTGATTATAGTGGTAGCCAGAGAACGAACCTAAAAAAAGGGAATTGATGGCAGTCTAAATTAATGCCTATCACCTGTTTCCCTGAGCCACTACTTCCAGGTACGAAGAGAACAGGAATGTCAACATCGAGAACGCTTCTGAAGAAAGAGAGGAAGGGATCAGTTAGCATCTTAGAGCAGTTCAATTACTTACTCATCTCTATATCCTTCATGGTAACGTAGTAAAGTGTACTTATCCACATTATTTCCTTGTACGGGAATCGGCTAAAGAAGAGATATTGCATAAAATATCGAGTAGAGCATAGGCTCACATTGAAAATCATCGGCCTGTAGATGTAAGTCATGCCACATTCGTTTTTCTGGAGATGTATAGTTAAAGTAGATATGGGAAGGACGTACATACGGCATGGAGCTTCTGGTGATAAGAAACGACTAGACCAAGAAGTCCGAGAATGAAGACGAAAAAGAAGATTTCCGCCCAAACCTTAAATTGAAGCTAAATTATGTTCAACCAATATCTCTTACCCAGATATTGCACATCTTCTTGTGCCTTTCCCTTTTCTCACGTCGCAATCTCGCTGCAGTTTCCAACTGAATGGGTGGGTTATTATTAATTGATGGGCGATCACCTACCGGATTGGGGAATTCATCAGTGTGCACGTACTCATCGAATCGTCGACCTCCATCTGCATCCTGAAACACGTCGAAAGTGAGTCACAGGCTGGCAGGAAATGGATGCCTGGTTGACTATAGAATGAAGAATGACATTGATCATTAAAGAAGGCGTCCCACGAACCGCGCGAGCGATTATGCAAAGCGAGGAATGAGAGAGAGCGCACTCCTCATTTCGCACACTCTCTAGCTCGTTGCCTGCGTTTCAGGGTCAGTTGGCACACAGCCAACTGCTAATATCTCAGTTCAAACCATTAAGGATCTAGCCTGGGGGGCGTAGGCCCTCTCTCTCAGGGGGTTGGCTACCTCTCCCTCAGAGGGCTGTCTACCTCTGGGTCAGAGGTTTGGCTACCTGTATGCATATTATTAATCAATACTGTGTAATTACCGTTCTGATGTCTTTATAGTTACAGTATATTTATTATTATCAGCATTTTGTGACTCCACTATTTCCTCTCTCATTAGTTACTGTTGCTGTTCTCTTCCCCCGCTGAGTTAGTGTTGCCTGATCACTTGAATGCTCCTATTTTGCCTTTATTAATTCATATAGATAGCGCGCGCATGATCTACCTCTCGATCCTCTTCCCTTCCTCCACTCACATTCGATATTCTCCCACTTCGCGTGTTGAGTCGTTTCTCGTATTTATATTTATATTCGAATATATTCCTGTTTTATATATATTTATATTCCTGTGTTCCCGATAGTCTGTGTCATTATCAGAAGATCAACAGCTCGAAATCCTTTTATTTTAATGGTAGAACCTTCCAGATGGACGTGTTCGCTGCTTCGGAGAACACGTTTAGCGCGCCGCCCATATCAGCAAACCGAAGCGGATCGTGGACATTCCTACACGTTAGTTATTCTTATCGTTGGTCTGGTGTTTTCTGGTTAGGCAATACTATTAAGATGCGGTAGGAAATGCACGAACATAGACCTTTGGCTGTATGAAAATCGATTGTTTATTTTTTTAGATATTATGCGAGAACCGTTTCAGACGCGCCAGTACAGACTCGTCACGATGAAGTCGTCTTTTCCTCTGGCACCTTCACTTTCCCGGCCAATTCACACTGGAAAGACCGATTTATCAGGTGGTCAGTACCTTATGAATAACAACTAAAACAAACGAATCTTAAATGAACAGCAAAAAAGTGAACATAGAAACCGGACTGTGGTTATTTAATCAGACTTTTTCTCTGGTTTCGAGATAAGTATAACATTAGACATTTGCGATACTTGTCTACACTGAGAAAGGGGATGATATTACGAATATGTCTAAGAGTTGCATTTGTCTGCTCTACAGACTGAGTGTTGATCTTGGCGAGCGCTTCATCGCTAGAATAGGCAGACATCTTCATTGTGGGAGAGCACGTTCTATGATTCTTCTCGTGAAATCTACGACAGAATTTGTTTGATTTTAGTTATTCCTGTGAAATCTAACCTATCTATGAAAAATCGAGTGCACTTGAATCTGCCAGGCTCCCTTGCAAGACAGTAAGCAGATAGGTGACAGGAATTGTCATAGATTATATTCCTGGGCATATCTCCTCCATCCATTCGTGTTATTAGCATCTCAAATATATGTCGGGGGCTCTCGCACGAAGTCAGTATGGAGAATCCATATGTATATCTATGATGGCAAGTTGCAATCATAATACCAGGAGAGAGCTTATCATGACCATCTAAAAATGATTTTGTATATTTTGCTCAATAGGAGGGGTCCCACGTCCTAGCTTCTGTGAACAGTCCATGTTATCTGTTCTCGAATCCTTTTGATAGATTGGCCTCCCTCTCTTCAGTGGCCAGTTGGGGTAATATTCCAGTAATGTATCGATAGGAGGACCGTATATCGAATCTCTCCTTATTGGGCTTCTCAGAATAGAATCATTGAGAGTGAGGGCGGCACGGAGAACTGAAATTTTGAATTCCCCAATAATTGTAAAGCCTAGTTCGAACGCACCTTCGAAGAGAGACTTGGGAATCGAATCGAATCCAATCTCGCACAATGCGATGTACAGTATAGGCATATACCGTAGCATATCTTCAGCAGTTTCCTTTTCAGAATACTGAACGGTCTCGTCGATAATTGAAGTCAAGAGCTGGCGAGCCCGTCCGTCACTGCCAACCTGGTAAGATCAAATTTAACTTATTTTATATTCCTTTTGTGTAGAAATGATAACCTTAAGAATGTCCGGTATTGGACTATCTGAGAACATCATATTGTAAAAAGGTTGATAACGGATATTGAACATGTCATTAGATCCGATGGAATCACGGATGAGAGCAGTGAATTCGGTGGGTACCCATGTTCTAAATTATAGGAAATTAATTGTAATTATATTTCTATTCATTCGAACTTCACTGGCCCTTCACCGTTTGAGAATGCTCTCATCTGTCGTCTCATCTCTCTAGTTCCAAACCATCCAGGGGTGTGCGAATTGAGAATCTGTTCAATGGACACCTCGCGTTTCTATGTTTCAATTACTCTCCCCTCCTTCCTCCGATACCCTCCCTTTCCCTGTTTCATCCTCCCTCCCCACCCCTACCTGCAGGGTCAAATACTCAGGTCATGAAACCTAGGATGCGGTTTGCTATCACAATTTTTGAAGGATATTACTCTTGCGGTGGTTAGGTTTTGGGTCATTTCGTCCGCTTTTGTCGATAGTGGTATGCTTTTCTCTAATTTTACTACTTCCCCACTCCTTCCCTACTTCCTGCTGTACATTAGGAAAAGGGGTAGATATTAGATAACGACCATTACTATGATGTCATATTCCCTCTCCTTTATTTATCTGATTTGGATTGTCATTTGAATCAATCGTCAGGTATAATGAGGGATAGGGTACCGACATCATTCCCCCCCCTCCCTTCTCTCCTCATCTCTCACGAGATACTCCTTAAAAATAGAGATAGTGAGGGAGACAATAGAGGGATGATGACGAGATAGAAGGATTAATTAAACATTTCATTTCCCTATCTCTTTTTTCCATTGAAATATGTCTACCGTATCCCTTGATTTTACTCAATTCGAGTCAATAAGTATAGATCACTCACAATATTCTCTTGTCCCTCTGCTCTTCCTTCCCCTACTATCGATACCATCTCCTCGGCAGTTCTTGGTTCCTGTCCCATTACTTCTTCGTCCCCCCTTCTCTCCTCCAGCTCTTCCCCGATCTTAACATAGGCCATATTACGTACATATATGCTCCCCATACTATTTCCATGTTCTGCTTATCGTTTAGTTGCATATTCTTTCATTACCGTATACCAAGATCACTAATACCTCATTATTCCCTTCATCGTTCTCCCTCTCCTCCTCACGACCGCCCAGATTGGACTGAGTAGCGATCTCCGGCTGAATTATAATTGTGTCATTTATCCCATGTTTCATTGTATCACCTCATCTCGAGATTTCACTATGGTACTCATAGCCGACTTCCCCTCTCCATAGGAGATCTCCTTCAGACGCAGCCTCTTCATCATCTGATTAGAATATCAATTACCTACCGTAATCCATGTGAATTTACGAAAATATAATCGATAGTTACCGTACTCCTATGATACTCACCGGCAAAGCCGTGTCCCATTCCATGTTTTCTAGAGCATCTGCTCTTCTCCGACTGTAATCCCCATAGGAACTGAGAACAGCCCCCATGTCCGCAGAGACCTCGCCTGGATTAAGTTATTGTCTCCTATCGATCACACACTAATATGATATATGACCCCCCCCCCTCAAATTAGATGCATATTCACAATTGTGTAGAAGGAAAGGCAAATTCATACCTTTCTCCGAGGCATTGCGGCCCTTATGGAAGGATCCGAATACCACGTTTTCTGGCCACCATAGAGGAGGGGCTCCCTTTTTGAAGACGAACTTGGAGGGAAAGTTTTCGATCTCGAGACAGTCAACCACCCCTCTCCTTTTGTTTATCGACGGCTTGGCGGTCTGGAAAGAGTACGATAGATCGAAACTCAAGATCAGAAAGGTAGGATCGATATATACGGTTACTGTAGATCGATACGGTTACTGTAGGTCGATACGGTTACTGTAGATCGATACGGTTACTGTAGATCGATACGGTTACTGTAGGTCGATACGGTTACTGTAGGTCGATACGGTTACTGTAGGTCGATACGGTTACTGTAGATCGATACGGTTACTGTAGATCGATACGGTTACTGTAGATCGATACGGTTGCTGTAGATCGATACGGTTACTGTAGATCGATACGGTTACTGTAGATCGATACGGTTACTGTAGATCGATACGGTTACTGTAGATCGATACGTTTACTGTAGATCGATAGGTTACTGTAGATCGATACGGTAACTGTAGATCGATACGGTTACTGTAGATCGATGGTTTCCCTTCATCTCAGATGCTCTCATTTAACAGATACAATCATGCCATAAGTCGCTTCTAGTATTCACTCACGGTATTGGGGTCGACGTCTCCTGCCAAATCTCCAGTAAGGGGAAACTGGATGACAGTAGAGCAGTCATCAGACAATTCCATCTGCTCCAATAGATTCGACCTTACGACTGATCTTACAAGTTCCTTGTCTCCATATAAATGGATCTGTGGAGACTCGTGATTGGTCGCAATGGTCAAACAGAGCTTGTGCTCGTAGACCCCGTTCAGGTCGTCGAGACGAGCCATGAGACTCTTCAATGAAGTCGACCAACGGTTAAAATCTCCGTACTTGGTAGCCATGACTAAAATAATCACTGAATTATTTATAAATAAATACGAAATGAATAAATAAATAAATAATTACGTCAGAATTATAAATTATTAATTAATATTAATTGTGACTGAACAATAAATATGTGACACATTTGAACTCATAGTTTGAAATACTGTAGTAGCCAACCCTCTGACCCAAAGGGCCTACGCCCCCCGCCAGATCCTTACTCAGTTCAAACGAGAATTGAACACATGGTAGTTTCGAAAGTGTTATCGTGTTGCCACGAGCCACTATCTCGCAGCAAGAACTCAGTTAGGCAGATATTCGTGGGACGCCTTCTTTAACACAACAAGTAGCCAGTGGAAAGGAACCTCGACAATCGCCATAGCAGAACGTGTAACTATCTTTTCATCACTAACAAAATTGGAAGTGGCAACATTAGTTAACTTCATTAGGATAGTAAATAGGCAGTGGTCACTCACGAAAGGGTCTCGCCTTCGTCGAGTACTGAAGTCTTGATGTCTCACCATCGAGATGTGCACAGTGCACTAAAGAGACAAAGCAGAACAGAGAGAATGGCAAAAAAACTAGCCGATCCGATTAAGGAACTTCACTAAAAATTTTGAATTGCCGGTTTTTTGAGATACTGTAATGCAAGTTGTGTCAGATTGTTTATTAAACTTGATTTTTGATCTTTTTTCAAACGCCGAAATTTGAATATATTTTTCATTAATCACACCACACAGCAAAACTTAACTTTTAATAAATAATACGATTACGATTATAACACATTTATCAAGAGGTCGGGTTAGGTGAGAGCTCTGATGTGCATGGCATTCCAACTGGCTTTTCTTGCTTCGTTGAGAAAGTTCGGGCCAACAGTCTTGCGGAAGATATCGCTCCATCTAGTCATTGGTCGACCTCTTCTTCTTTTTCTTGTCGGGAACCATTCGATCACAGATCGGCTCCACTTCCAATTGTCGTCATTCGCGATCTTGTGCAACCAAAACCATTTCCTTTTCTGCGCATCTCGAACAAAGTCCCGAACTCGAGTTGAATCTCGCAACCGCTCATTAGAGACATGATCGAGCACAGTACAACCTACCATCCATCTTTCCATTCGACGTTGAGCCACTGATAATCGATTCATTTGTGCATTGGTCAGAGCCCAACATTCGCAACCATACAATACCGCGGGGAGAATGCAGCCATTGAATAGGCGACGTTTGTGAGCCATTGGGATACCCCGATTGATGAGAAATGAGCGGTGTTTGTGAAATGCCCCATACCCTGCTTGAATTCTCCTTGTTATTTCCCAGTCGTCAGTCCCGTTAATTGTTATCCCACTTCCCAAGTATACCACCTTTTCCTGCAATTTTACAACCTTTCCAGCTACTTTAACTATTCTGGGTAGGGGTTTGGATGTCATTCCGATGGTCTTATCCCCGTTGAGCTGCAGTCCCACTCCCGCCAAAACCTTTTCTAGTTCCACGGCCATGCTTTGAATTTGTCGTTCATCGTGTGAGATAATGACAGCATCATCAGCAAATAGGATATGAGAAAGGAACCGACCATTTATGCAAATTCCCTTCTTAGACCAGTCTAATTGGCGGAATGCCCTATCTAAAACTGCAGTAAAGAGTCTTGGGGACAAGCAGTCACCTTGACGAACCCCCCTTCCAACCTTAATTTCCACCTCACTCCCGTTCACCACCAGCGCATTCTTACTTCCCTGAGAGAGACCCGCTAATAATGAAACCACCTCCGACGGAATTCCTTCCATCTCTACCGATCTGAATACTGCTTCTGTGAATACACTGTCGAAAGCCTTCGATATATCCACAAAAAGCAGATAGATCGGCAGCCTGTAATCAACACAATGTGCAATGACCGATTTAAGAGTATGGATTGCGTCAATAGTGGAATGGCCTTGTCTAAAACCCATTTGTTCCCAGCTTTTGTTCCTATCCAAGACCGGCGCGTACCTCTTATTGAGCAGTCCAGTTAATGCTTTCTGTAAAACAGGCAGCAAACTGTCTGTTTTACAGAAAGCATTTTAAAACTAGTACTGGATTGAATCAAGTACTAGTTTTAAAAAATATTATTATTTAAAATAATAAATAATAATATTTTTTAAAACTAGTACTTGATTCAATCCAGTGCATCGCATGAAGTACTGTAACTATTTTCGAATTTTAGATTTTTTATTTCGCGCAAATTTCGGAATTGTATTATGTTGTTCTTATGTTTCTTCTAATCTTTCATCTCCATCAGGAACAGAGTCGTCGACAGTTCGTTCCTGATGGACGACGTAGAGATCCAAGAGACTCTGGACGAGCAAATCGCCTCCTCTTTGGAAGCAGCACAGAATGCACCGGTTAAAGAGAAGCTCCGACATCTCAAAAAGGTGAGTTATTTCAATGAGTTATGGAAATTTATGGCAACGCGTATTGTAGACGGAGGAACTTCTCCTTGATCGGGAAGGTGGCGCTCATCTCATCGATAATTTCCTCGATGAAATGCTCGAGTTTGCGGAACTCCCTAGCCCTGCAATCAAGATCTTCGTTCTCAGCTTCATTGAGAAAGCGTGGTATGTCGTTGTTCATGCTCGTTATATTGGTTCAGATTCGGTCCACTTTGATATACACTTTACAGCAAAAAGGATGCAGAAGTCATGAAAAAGGCTATACACACGCTATATCGGCTTCTTATGACTGAGAATGAGAACAAGTCTGTCATCAAGAAGGCTCGTTTTGCATAATGTTGCTTGATAAAGATCTGTCAATTTCAGGCTATGCTCACCTGCATGAATATCTACAGTATCTTATTGAGATGGGCCGTCCAAAGGAAAGTACGTTGCTTATAATCTTAATATATCACGTTGTATATCTCATTTACACATTTAAGAGTGATACGGAAGTTGAGTCTTGCTGGGACAAGTTTTCAACTCTCAAAGGCCGTATTATGTTCCATATAGATAGCGAAAATGAAGGGTGGGTCGTTTATCATGGCCAAAGATAATGATTCCCTATTTATTTAGTATCCGAACAAGAGCTATTAAATTCCTCGAGATGGTAGTTCTGGCCCAGTCAACAGGAAATGATGTCAGTTTAAAAAAATCTATTACATTTTTCATTTTCCTGTATTTCTAGTTACAAAGAAGCATTTTTTATCGAATTTATCTAATTGCTCACAGAAACCCGACGAAGGTCCGAGACGATTGATGAGTCTCGGAGAGATTCCTAGAGATCATCGATTTATCAGGTAAACTAACATTGTGTTCTTGTGAAGATTCTATGTCTTGATCATGAGCTACTTTCATATTTCAGTTACCGTAAGATGTCCTCTGAGGCTCAGCATTCGATGCAATCCCTTATTGATCAGACCTCTCTTCCTCATATCTCCAGTCAGAATCTTCTAACAGTCCTCTGCGCAATCTGCAATATAGGTATACTCAATAATTATGTTAAAAAATTATTTCTCGATATGGAATAGTTCACTCGGATATCTTGTAATTTCAGTTCGTCAACGACCTGAATTTCTGCCTCGAGTAGTGGATGCAATCGATGTTCTCCAAGTGAATCTTCCTCCCACATTGGGAACTTCTCAAGTGAAGGCAGTAAGAAAGGAACTGAAGATGCATCTTATTCGATTGATGAAACTTCCTTCTATCGTCCCTCACGTTAACAAGATCTCCACTCTACTTTCTGATCTTGGAGCTAGTCAGGCTGTTAGTTTATTATTATACTTTATGTTAATGACTGACTAATAGAGTGTATCGAATGAATGATTTGCAGGAGATCCAGAAAGTGATGCCAGCAGAAGCGAAGAGGAAACCGTCGGCACCATTGAAAGAAGATGAACCAGCAATGAAGAAGAGAAGAGATCAACCTGGTACGAGTAGTGCTGTAATGGATGATGATGAAGAGGAAGAGGATGAAGAAGGGAAGAAGGAGAGAGTCACCATGGATAGTGCTATCGATGTCACACAGAAGTCAGTACCATCCTTCTTTTATAAATGATCTGAAATATTCTTTTCAGTTATATCTACTCTCGTCTCAACCACAAAGTTGTTACCAATCTAGTCTTGATCTCTCTCGTAAGTTTTTCTCATTCTTTGTCTACTCTTCATCATTCATTCATTCATATAATCTCTTCAGGCAACTCTTCCCGATGTGATGCCTCCTGCATTCCAATCTACATACACACCAATCGCCTCTGCCGGATCTGAAGTGAGCCATTATTAATATATGAAATTTGTACTCGATCTCTTGGAATGTCGGTTGTTATGTTCACAGTTGCACCCTGAACCGCAAGAATATGGGTTGGATAGGTGCTCGAAATAATGAAAATGTGGGTTGCTTGTGTAATGTGTTGCACAGTATTCGACCCCTGGTTATATCTTGTTGACTAATATTAATTGAGTTTTTAAATAAAGTTGTGCAGGAGCAACGTATGCGTCTGGCTCGTATGATTGCCACTCAATCGAATTCCAAGGGAATCGGGCCAGGGGCGGAGATGTTGAAGGAACAGAAACTAAGGGCCATTCAGGGTATGCCAATATATTGTCTAGAATGGTCTGAGCTACAATCATGAATCATTTCATTTGATGCAAATCCTCATAAAATGAAGTGTTAATAATTTGAGAGCGAGCAGTAGCCCGTAACGAAGGAGCACTAATTCCTCCCACTCCTATTCATTTCCTCAAGACTGAAAAGGGAAAAGTGCCTCCAAAGAGACTTCCTGCTAGAGTCAATGTGAGAAGATTTAATAATTTATATTTATTGAATATCGTAACCTCGAGTACTGAGACAAAGTATTTCAGTTATGGGTTCACTTGAATGTTGCATGTTTACAGGTGCCTCTTCCTCCTCCAACTGCCGTTGCACCGAAGAGTAAAGTACAGACGAATATCGTATCGAGTTGTAAGGAGATGACTGCAGAGGAGAGAGATAGACTGTTTATGATCACACTTGAGAGATTGATGGATACAGAGAGTAAGAGGGAGGATGGGGAGAGGGGGAATTGGTACTGATTAAGGACGAGCTCAACAAGGAGGAGCAGCACAAGCTCAACATAAGATTCTCGTTAGACTTGTCTCGAGATTCCAAGAGAAGAATCATATTCTAGAGGATAAACTCATCGAATTTATCATTGCACAGCATGTCAGTTTACAATTATATTCATTTTCAAACGAGATCACTTGATGAATGATTAGTTATAGTGAATAATATGTATTCATTGCAGAAGAGTAGATCCGAGTTGGCTCTTCTCTGGGTAGCGGAGATGTACGCGCAGTATCAAGGGTATGCTAAACTTTTGAAATATTATATTGTCCAAAATGTAATTTTCTTTTAGATTCACTCTTTGTTTCGCGAAATCACATGATGATGGACGACTAACTCAACCAGAAAGACTCGCGAGGTATGATCATATTGAAAAGGGAAGAGATGGAAGGGCACGAAGAAAACTGTATGTTTTAGGTACAATAAAGTGCTCGTTCTCCTTCTCCGACGTCTTTTCGAGAGGGAACTACACAAGGAAACGTACGTATATTCATTATTCTAATGATAAAAATGCCATTGCAGAGTATTCCACAAAATTCTTCTCGAGGCTCCTCTCCTCACTCCCGATGCTCTCTCTTATCTCAAATTGGCATGCACTGATCCCGTATTCCATCCTTTCGGTATGTATGATCTATCCTTTTATCTATCTTCTTCTCAATTTGGTCTCTTTCAGCCATAATGACTCTTCGTGAATTGGTTCTCTCTAGAAGCAGACAAAGGAGTGAACTACTCCAGCTACTATTCCATCTCACTTTCTATGAGAAGATTGAGGTTAGTCTTACATTCTTCAATTATTCTTCACATTGACAATATACGTATACGACGGTAAAGGAGATGGTAACTAATTTAAAGAAAGAATCTCTGCCAGATCCGAACGCAATCAGTGGAGACAGTGAAGGAGCTTTTCGAATTGCCGTATATGAAGAATTGTGTGAGGAGCGAAGTGGAGAGTCAACTGGAAGATTGCACGAAGGAGTATCCTCCGCCACATTTTATTGTTGAGGAGGGAAGAAATGTATGGAGTGCGGCTTTATTCAAGGTAAGAGGGAAAGGAGGAAGTCGAAAGAAGTTAATGGTAATATAATTGTGCAGGCTGCTCTCACTCTTCCATTGGCTACTCTCATTCATGACCATTCTCTTATTCATCTCATGGCCAAAGTATTCGCCAAGAGTACCAATAATGATTTCAAATTGGTCAGTTATTCAATTTGATGAACATAATCAAATTAAATCATTTATGTACTGTACATGGAATGATAGGCCTTTGATGGTGGGGTTGAATGTAAATGTCTTGCAGGCGATAATGCGACAGATCGACAATTCAGTGAAATCGATGGGACAGGGATCGGAGGAGTTACTCAAATTACTGGAAGAATGTCCACAAGGGGCAGAGTCATTCGTTGCAAGAATTGTTCATCTCCTCACGGAGAGAGGTATTTATTCAATCCACAATATCTAGTAGTCCCTTCCTCTTATTCAGCCCCGGGCACTCCTGAGATTGTCCATCGATTGAAGAAACTTCACGACTCTCGTCAAACAGATGTTCGATCTCTTCTTCCCATTCTGCCTGGATTATCAAAGGTACCATTTATCTTTTCTCTCCTTACGAGATCATAATTTGTGTGTACAGGAAGACATCCTCATTCTCCTTCCTAAATTCGTCATTCATCCCACTATGGCCAAGTCATTCGGACAAGCTGCAAAGAGAATTCTATCGACCAAGAGTGAGTTTATCGTACTACTTTCCCATTTCATTACTGTATTGCAGATTCTGAATCTGGTCAGTATTCGATAACTCCAACTGAACTCATTGTCGAGTATCATAGGATTAACGCTACGACTCCTGAGGAGAAAAAGTTACTCAAAGAACGTTAGTTATTTATATCTAACAATACCGTAATGTTGATTGACAAAGATCAATAATACTAATTGAATAATTCTCCCAATACAGATGTTCGTACTGTATTAACTGCTCATCGATCGATAACGAAGGAGATCATTTCATCTGCAATCGAGGAATTATTGAGAGTGAATCCCGTACCACAGCTACTATTCCATACTATTGTCGTCGTGTATGAACTGGTCAGTTTACATCTAATCCACTAAACATTTTATTGACGTTTTTGATATATTGCATTTAATTATTCAAGATCCTGACTATGACGCTCGGGAATTTCCTCTTTTTTTAATCGATTTATCTAAATTGTAATGTTACTATTTAGCACAATCATCTTCATGCTTTTCTCTCCAATGTTCTTCACAAATTGATTACTCGTGAACTATGGAAAGAGAATGGAGAATATGAGAAAGACTTCTTCGCTGCCATTGTGGCTATGCCTGATGTGTCATATCAGGTGAGTACCAGCCAGTGATAGGGACAATAATGCGAAAAACAATATAAAAAAATGCGTACTAAATGATAATCTATGATTTATTTTACAGTCTAATGAGAAATGATATTGCTATTGCAGGTGGCACTGACTAAATTGTGTTTGGATGATCTAAAGAGACTGATGGAAAGTACGAATGAAGTTGATGTAGGTCGATTACTCAAGAATGCCCTTCCCACACTGTCTACTCATCAACAGAAGTAAGAATTCAGAGAAATAATGAAATGGATTGGTTATCTTATTCATAATTGCAGAGAAGTATCGGATGAAGTGTTAGAAGTGATTGGAGTATCGGAGAGACCGTGTGAAGTGAGAGAACGAGAGAGGAAAAGAGATCAAAAGGAAAGGGAAGATAGAAGAGAGAAAGAAGGAAGTAGAATAAGAGATAATAGAGGAGATAAGACTGATAGACGAAGAGGAGACAGAGAAGAGAAGAAAGGAGAAAGGAGTAGTTCAAGAAGAAGTTATGCCATTGGAGAACATCGATAGACTATCTATCAATACTTTCATTTTTCATATCGATTCTTTTACAGTGTATGAGTGTTTGAAACCATGTTCTGTACTAATTTCTTACGTTTGTTCAAGAATCCTAAATAATATTGCGGGTGTTAATGTCTTCTTTTTATGTTCACTGTACTAAATGCAGATAATAGTCGTCAGTAATTTGAATAGAGTTTTTTGTTTTTGTAAATAAACGAAACCGATGATAAAGAGTTATCTGATAGATAAGTGAATTTGATTATAACCAATCGTCAGCCATTCGAATCTTGGTTATCTCGTTTCTAAATTGGCCATGTTGAATAAGGTAGTCATAGATGAGAGAAGGATCGGAGATAGTAGAGATTGGAAAAGCAGTTTATGAAGTGAGGAAACCGGAACTATGTAATATTTATCGAGAATTTACTAATGGAGAAGGAAGAATTACTACTCTGGGATTAACTGCACGAGATAAGGTGAGTGTTTATGTGAAAAGAGAATGAAGACGGAGAAGAAGTCAACCTCATGCCCACAGGGTCATCAACGAATTCTTGTGGGAACTTCGACTGGTCGAGTATACATTCATGATCCATTTGGAGAAGTATCTGAATGGAATCAGGAACATGAGGAATATAATATCATGTACAGTGAGTAACTTTGGAAATTTAATTTGATCGTTCAATAGTGGTAATATGTACTATCTAAGATAAATTGAGGTACTGCATCTAGGTAAAAAAATGTGTTAAGAGGATGAAGAACGTCGATCGATAACATCATTGGGAGGATATAAAGCAAGTAATTGGGATACGAAAGAAATGGAATACTTTGTATTCGTCCAAGTGAGAACTTACGGAGTTATGATATTCAGAGATTACTCGGATTCTCCTCCGAGGATGTATAAAGGAAAATTAAAGTGAGCTTTTTATATTCTTCTTTCAGCATTTATTAAAATGAAGACTGTTAATCTTCTGTACCGAGAAATGTTCGCTTTCAGATGTTTTATACCCATTCGAGAGGTGGATTCTGACCATTATGGTTTTTGCCCCGTTCGAGCATACGAGAGAACTCTCTATATTCCTACTTCTGATCCAAGTGAGATTATATACATATATTTTTCTGAACAACACAATGTAATGATTTAATGATACATCATGTCAGTGCTCTTTATCCTCAAAGACCAAAGCCGCAGCTCAGCAAATTTGGAGAACAAAGGTGCTCCCATGGTGAGAAATATTCAATTTTGTCCCGTTTACACTCTTCAATCTTTCCCTCCTGATTACAGTATAATAATAGTCATTAAGTGTATGGATCTACTGAGTGATTGTCCAGTAATTGGAGCTGAAGATGGAACTGTCGCTATCTACAGTTATAATGCATCAAGAGCAGACGGATCATTGGTACGTCTAATGAGTACTCACAATTTGAGTTTATGAATAGTTTTCAGAAATTATCTGTGATGGAAAAAATCTTCGATAGCCCCGTGTTCTCGATAATTGTATACGAATTGTTCAATCCTTCAATAATCGCTGGAAGTGTCGGCCATCCAATCAAAGTATTAGACACGAAAACACTCGCCATTAAACAGGAAATTCCCTTCCCTGCAAGGCGAGTGTATATTCCCTTTTGGAGATCGATTGCCACCAAGTGGATAATAAACGAGGAAATAATTTCAGTGCGAGAGCATGTGGTGCTCTGTGTTACACTTGGTTCAGCCCCAAAGAGGACAAGAAGTTCTTCATCGGGGGTGAGTATGATAATGGAAAAGAATTCAATAGATCTCATCTCCAGGTTTCTGGGATGGTTCTATCAGAATTTATCGTCAGCAGAAAGATGGAAGTTTTGTGGAGAAGAATGTCATCGAGAGCCAACAAGTAAGCATTTGAAAAATATCTCAGTGTGATATTGATCTTTTTTGTAAATTTGTGACATCGTCTCTCCATATCAGTGCGTTCGTCTAAGAATCGCACCCCCTCCGGTACAGAAAAAAGGGACCCCTTGAGACAAACATATATTATGATAGCCCAAGGTAACCTGCATCGATTTCTGTTATCGTCATGTTCCAATCAATCTCATTTGCATAATTACATGCATCCAAAGTTTGACTACTTTTCCACATTTCATTGAATAATTTCGCGGAAACGCGTCCGATTGGGCTGAAATTTTGGCTACAGCCTAATCTTGACTTGCTGCATCCACCTGTGTGTTCAGATTATGCAAATTCCAAATTTGAATTTAATCACTAAATTTCAAAGCCTGATTTCTCAGAGATAAGGCCGAACACCTCGCTAATTTTTTGATATGTTATGTCAATTGGTGTGATCTGCCCAGAAAAAATTTTCATCCAATTTCGTTGTCAGACTGAGAAGTTAGAGCCTGAAAACCGAAGTTTTTCTTTAGAGAGAAACCCCCTCATTTCGACCCATTCGCCGACCCGCGCGGTGTGGAATGAGAGAGACTCGAATGAAATTCAAGTGATTTGCGGCGATCGTTGCTGCGAGAATCGTTTGCATTCTATACTACCCTGATTATCCAAGCAGTCGCTCAGAAATTCTTTTTCGAGAAGAGGGCAGAGGGGAAGCGTGCTTCTCCTGTGGAATGCTCTGAACTAATTCGTACAATGATGAACGAGAAGAACGACTACTTCCGTTTCCCACTCGCTCTATGTCCTTCTGAGAAATCTCTCACATCTACTTTCGGAACATGGGAGGCACATGGGAGACTTCGCCGTATCAAATTATTTGTGTTTTGACTTTCCATACTTTCAAAACATCCAACCACCCATTAATTTCCATAAACAATATTTTATTCAACCATTGCGAGTGCTTTGAAAGGACGTGGTAGACCGAAGAAGACTATATCCTCGAATGCTCGTAAAAGCAAGACACGCAAGCGTAGTATCGCAGAAGTAGATGATATTGTTGTGGGAGGAACGGAGGCGGATGCTGGCGAAGACTTTAATACATGGGATTTGATCACAAATGAGACCAATGACAAGGAGGGCTATGATGATGAGGATGAAGAGGAAGAAACTATCCTAGTGAACTGACAAGACGACGAAGAGATCATGATGTGCATGATTCAAGAGGGCTTTAATGATGTCTTCTACCATTAGTAATAAATTTGATCTAAAACATATTCGATTCGCTTCATTTCATTCGGCGAATGAGTTCATTCCACACCGCGCGGGTCGGCGAATGGGTCGAAATGAGGGGGTTTCTCTCTAAAGAAAAACTTCGGTTTTCAGGCTCTAACTTCTCAGTCTGACAACGAAATTGGATGAAATTTTTTTCTGGGCAGATCACACCAATTGACATAACATATCAAAAAATTAGCGAGGTGTTCGGCCTTATCTCTGAGAAATCAGGCTTTGAAATGTGATGATAAAATTCAAATTTGGAATTTGCATAATCTGAACACACAGGTGGATGCAGCATGTCAAGATTAGGCTGTAGCCAAAATTTCAGCCCAATCGGACGCGTTTCCGCGAAATTATTTAATGAAATGTGGAAAAGTAGTCAAACTTTGGATGCATGTAATTATGCAAATGAGATTGATTGGAACATGACGATAACAGAAATCGATGCAGGTTACCTTGGGCTATCATAATATATGTTTGTCTCAAGGGGTCCCTTTTTTCTGTACCGGAATTCCCAGGAATTGTGCGATTCTTAGGCGAACGCACTGATATTTACTTATGGTGAAAGGGGAATATTAGAGTCCTGAAAATGTGAAATTAGTTACCTTTTCGCCAACAAATGTTAAAGTAAAAAATCATCAATTAATGAAGAACAACTTACCAAAGACCTAACTTTATTTGTTTTAGGTGGATGGGGATCGTAAATCTACAACTTCACTCGTTTGGATGATTAAAGATGAATTATATTCGGCATGTGAAGATGGAAATCTATACTCGTATGAAATTATGAAGACTAGGAAATTGAATAAGGAAGAAACGGAAGAGTATTTGAGGATGAAGGAAGAATCGAATAAGAAGGGAGAATGATATTCTATGTTCCATTAATCCATTTCCTTGTCATATTATTCCATGATTCGAGTTGTAAATATCATTCCTATTAGAGATCTCTGTTGTGAGTCCGAGAGCCTTTCTTTCCTATTTTTATACACGTTGTATATTTGATAAACCTGTAGCATGGAACACTCATTTGTGTTATTAGAAAGTAAGTATCCAACAAATCGAATAATTGCATTATATTACTTTGATTTGTACAGTTTTGAACACATAACACTTAAAACGGAAAATAGATTGGAGATTCATTGGCGAAAGAAGAAAAAATCCCGAAGCAGAAAAGATTATGAAAGAAGGATTCAATAAGAATTGAGATTGATTATCGATTGACAGAATGAACCCTCGTCCACGAAATGAGTAGAGAGAACGAATGGAGGAATTGTAGATGAATTCTAGAAGGATGAGATCATACTCAAATTGATCTTTGATCTCTCACCTTTCTGATCCATTCCTCGAGATGTCTTGTTGTTGGTCTACCGTACTCTTTCTCATATTTTCCGAATGGTCTCTCCATAACAGTCATAAGACAGAGGGAAACAATTCCATCGAATACCTATTAATATTAGTAGTCAATCGATAGTCTAACCGATTCCTTACAATGAGTCCTTCTTCAATCTCGTCTCCTTTTGTCAGGCTCTTCTGGAATTCCTTGCAAGTCTTGGAAATGGATTCATATCGGGGAGAAATCTTCCAAACTGATTTCACCCATGCGAAACAGGCAGAAGATGTATATGAAGAATCGACACTAATTATCAACTAAGAGAATACATTAAATTCAGTCCCTCTTTACCCCTAAACATACTTGTCTCTTCACCTTCCAAATGTTCTTTATAGATAGATCGGTAAGGGGATTATTGACTTCTGAGATCATCACTTCCCGTCCTCTCCCTTCCTCTCTCTCTCTCTCTCTTACCAGTATCATCTTGAGTGAGAAGGAGATCTCCAAATTGAGAATCGATCAATCGATCGAACGAAGTGAAATCCTTCTTGGAGAAACTGGTGAAGTCAGTGAAATGGAGGATGACAATCTGAGATGAGATCAAAGATCAGAGGAAGTTGGGAAGATGGAAGAATAATGGAGACAATCACTCACCTCCTTCGTATGTTCCACTAGGAATCGATGAACGGCATGAAGATGATTCTATAAGGGACATTCAATTACAGTTCTTCATTGAAATATAAACGTTGAGTTCTCCAGAGTACAACCCATTGAGTGCATATAAATCTCCGTCTCTTGAGGCTACTTTGATGTGGAGATATCGAACACCCAATAGTAACTGAATGTAGAATAGAAAAGATCCGTTTGAAGAAGGGCGGAAACGATAAAAACCTGAGTCTCGAGATTGACATGTTGATGTTTCATCCATCTTCCCAGTGTTTCTTTGCCAAGAGGGAAAGAGGCCATTCCCCTCAAACAATCCTTTCTGTCTCTCATTTATTTCCCTATCTCAAACCTGATGTGATTGGATAGATCAACTCCCACTTCATCAAATTCATCCAAATTGTGAGAACACGCATTGTCTGATCCTGTGAAGAGAAAAGTTATTTGGAGAGAAGGGAGAGAAATGAAGAGAATGAGAAGAGACTAATCAAAGATTGCACAGTGAGTAATGAGTGATAAGTTCAATGTTCTGTTTCGTGCGATAACAATTGGGTGGGCTCAAACATTGTTCCAAGTCACATCTGGTCAGAGTTGCTTTTAGCACCTCTGTACTAGATGAAAGAGAGAAGGAGACTGACCAGGGAGATAGAGTTGAGAGAGACTCTTCGATGTGGAAGAAGAAGAGAGAGATGACATCCAATCACACATCTTTCAATCTATAAAAGGAGAAGAGAAAGGGGTTGAGAAACGATGGAATCTGGCGAGAAACGACAAAAACCTCCAAGTGAAATGAACAAAAGTGAGATGAGCAAACAAAAAGAAGAGAGAGAGGGATCTGAATGAAGAGTTACTAGAAAAGAGAAGCAGATCAGATGGGAGGAATGAGGGATAAAAAGGAGAAGGGAGGAAGGGGAGGAGAGAGGGAACCATTTGCATTCGGTTCGTCATACCTAGAGAGTTCGCACTGTTGTGCAATGAACTGTTTTGAAGAGAAAGAGAGAAATAGAGGAAGACTAAGTACCCACACTTGTTCAGTTCATTCCCCTTTAGAGAGATGACTCGAAGAGGTAGGAAAGAGACTGAGCTGTTGCTCGGAAACATCAACAATATCCCCACCTTCTCACTACATAAATTTCTTCAGTGTCCAATTATTCTTTCCATCAAAATAAAGGGGAAGACTCTGGCTACAGTATCCCTTCCTAGATAGCAATTAGAGATGAATCCTTAGAGGTACCATTCATATGAGGGACAGGTGGACAATCCATTAAGGATATCCATCTAATCATAGAGAAATACCGATACCGTATCTAGATAGAAGAAAGGAAGAGATCAAAGGAGTCGAGAAACGAGAAATCGAGAATGGAAAAGAAGAAAGTTGCCAAGAGGAAAAGATGATGAATCGATGAGAATTCCGATATCCATAAGAAATTTGAAAGAAAAGGAGAAGAGGTTGAATCATCTATAAGCAAACATCTCAATAACTCCATTGAGAGAATAAGAAGGAAATGAGGAGTAAAGAGAGAAGAAGAGAAAAACATTGATATTAGAGTGAAGCCCTTCATCTACCGTATACCCCGAGGGGATCTTCCCTCTCCTTCCCGCCCCCTTCTCAATTCAGTCTTCTTCTATTCCCTCATCTTAGTTTGGAGTGTCTTCAGTGATCATTCAAATCCATCTTCAAATAGTGGTTTTGTATGACCTCACTGTCGATATTTCTACTAAGATCTAGTTCACTTTATCGATATCTTTATCGATAATTCAATTACAAGTCAGTAAGAAGTTTCTTTGCTTCTTCAATATTCTCTTCATCAACAGCATCACATCCTTCATCTTCTGCTACTCTCTTCAGGTATTCACGAGCCTCAATCAATACGGTTCCATAGGTCAGTCGATGGGTCATTTACCTTCTCTTTGTCTCCCTTTCCGAGATAAGACTTTCCAATGAAGAGAAGAGTATCGAGAGCAGGGTAAATCTTCTCAGCCTGAAGAGATCAAAGATCAAAAGGGGGCGGAGCCACCATGATCCTGCCAGTTCCATTAGCACTGTCCATTCATCTCATCTCGATCTAGTCTCTTTGATCTCTTCAAAGATCAAAGATCAACTTACAGCATGAAGATCCTTGAGGGCATCATCATACGTGCAAGTGGGAAGAGTATTGAGTACT
The DNA here is from genome assembly GCA_000180635.4 of Pristionchus pacificus. Lineage (NCBI taxonomy): Eukaryota > Metazoa > Nematoda > Chromadorea > Rhabditida > Neodiplogasteridae > Pristionchus > Pristionchus pacificus. Next base: position 12,803,487 of record CM026575.1, read on the forward strand.
CTACAAAGATCAAAGATCATCAAATGAATGGTAGGTCGTTCTCACTTGCAAGCCATCGTTCTCTCCACCCATCCCAGTGATGCCACTTTGAACGAGAATCGACCACGCATATGAAGAACAACCATATCAGGCTGAATATCGATCGATTAGAGATGGAGACGGTACTACCGTATACCTCGGGCTCAAGCTCAATCGTGTGGTCGAGGTACTTCTGGAATGGAGTATGGTGGTAGAGGTCAGAGATGGAATACGGTAGATAGAACCTTGAATAGAGCTCCGTACTTCATCTGATCCATGGTGCTCGTTGCACATTCAGATAGAGATCCCACTAGAATAGCTGCTTGCTTAGCAGCTTCACCGTTCTTCGGATCCTTCTCGAATGACGATTTGGCCAATTCGAAACCTGAGAAGAATACGGTACAATGGATACGATAGAAAGTACCGTACCTTCAGTGAGCTTCTTTCTTCTCAATTTCTGATCTTCAATGTCGTTAGTGAGCATATAAATGGCACTTGCAAGTCTCCATTCAACATCCGACGTTCTCTCCATCTACAAATCATCCATTACATTCTAATCGTGGTGGGACCCTTCCTTACCTTGGATAGCGTTTCGAAAGCCTCTTCTCCTTGGTAATTTTCCAGCATCTGATCTACGCTCTCCAGATTGACATTTTCCTGAGAGATGGGATGGATGGAGATCAAAGAGGAGGTCGGGGAGGGGTGGGGATCCCCTCCCGGGAGGTGAGGGTGACACGAACCATGATTGGAAGAAGGAAGACAAGAGCAGAGAACCGCTCTCGATCGAATGAAAAAGTGTGAGTGAGGAGAGAAGAAGAGGAGAGACATCGATGAGTTCAGTCAAATTTCATTATGAGATGTAAATGCGTCTAATCTATCCAATTCGTTCCAATCTCTTTCTCACCCTGTTTTACATGCTTCAAAGTGGTTACGAAGAGAAGAAAGGGAAGGAAAAAGGGAGGGTAGTTGTCTATGGCTATTATTGTGGGTTGAGGTTCAGTCTTCCCCCATAGATACCTTTCCACTCCTCTCTCGATCTCACTCTCTTCTTTCTCTTTGAACCACTTGGAACATTTTCCTTTTTTAACCACTTGAGGAATAGTTCACTTCACTGCCCTAGACAGTCATAACTCCCTTCTTCTTCTCTTTTCTATTGAGTAACAAGTTGTTTTGATCTTCTCTCCTTCTATTCAACTTTCTTTCCTCCATTATCGTCTTCATCTCAAACCGTTCAGAGGGAGGCGGGAGTTCTCTTTCCCATTCCCTTTCTCCATTCTACTCAGACCTGCCTCACTTCCCGTCTTTACACTCAATTGTCCTTATGGAAGTATCATTCCCGGTCCATGCCCCCTCTCCCCCTCCCTCCTCCCTTCTTCTCCCATTCCCTTCCATTATCTCCATTCGATTGTTGTTCTGTATTTTTCGTCTCTTGACATCTTGAGAGTAGAGAGGGTCTAAGACTCTTTCTCTGCTTGAATGATTCTTCTTCTCTGAGAGTGAGTAGATAGAGTAGACCTCCAGACTCCCCCCCCCTCCTCCTCCCCTTCATCTAAAAGTGGATCTTACCTTCGAATGACTTCTCGTCCCACTCGACTTTCTCCCATCCCTAGGAAACAACCAGCTCATCTTCTTGACCCCACTCATCCATCCAATCCCGTCAATACAGTATCCCATCATCCATCTAGGGTACTCTATTCATCTACCGTATTCTCCTCTCTTCCCTTCAAGACTCTTCCCTTTCTCTCTTCAGATGGCAGACCATTCTCAACAGGATAAGGGAGGGACGATAACCTTCTCTCTCACATGCAAATGTATTTCTGAATTCGTCGGATGCACTCTTTTCGTTTTCGCTGGTGATTTCAATTCTCACGATTAGCATGATAAGATAGTCGAATGAGAAAATTAAGGTACATCTCAATGGGCAGGTGAATCGGGAGTTGTTGTGTCTGCACTCTCTCACGGTCTATCCATATTCATCCTAATCACTAGTCTGGGACACATCAGGTAGATCCCTTCCACTCATCAATCGATAATTCATTCCTTTTCCTTCAGTGGAGGTCACTTCAATCCAGCAGTTTCTCTCGCCGTTTTCCTTTGTGGAAAAATGCGTGCAATCACTGCGATTCTCTATATAATCTGTCAATTGGCAGGAGGAATTCTCGGAGCTCTTCTCACTAGAGTAACCCCCTCCCCTCGTCTTCCTCAACATTGATCTTTGATCTCTCAGGGAGTCCTATCTTCTGCTGACTACGATTCAATCCATGGTGGTTCTACCTTTCTCCATGCCAATTACAGTTGGCACAATGTGAGTTCTCTAACAGTTAGACGTAATGGGGGAGAAAAGCCATTCATTCACATCGTAAATGCTCATAACTTGCGAGAACCCATTCGATAATGTTCGAAAAGGACAATGACAATGAATTATGAGTATTGTACGTAGGGATACTGTACTTGCAGGGACTTCTTGCTGAGATCCTCACCACTTTCTTCCTTGTTCATACTGTACTTCTCACTGCTATCGATGAAACCAAATGGCATGCTGCCCTCTCCATTGGACTCACTGTCACTGTAGACATTCTCTCGATGTGAGAATAGATTGATCTTTGATCTCTCCCTTATTCCCTCTTTCAGTGGTCACATTACTGGAGCTGCAATGAATCCTGCTCGTGCCTTTGGCCCATGTGTACTCTGGCAGGTATTGTAGAGGGGATACGGTAGGAGGAAGGAATTGATCGATTTCAGATAATCGATGGTGGTAATGGAGTGGCAGGATTCTGGGAGTATCATTTCATGTATTGGCTCGGACCTGCAGTAGGAGCTTTCCTTGCTGCTGCATTGTACAGGTAGAGTGAAGAGGAAGAGATGGAGAGGGGGAGGTGTGAAGAATGATTCTCTTCATTCCTTTCATTTCTCTGCAAGTGAACCCCAGAATGACCTGAGTAATTCGTCATTCTGTCACCTCAATAGTTGACCGAGAATAGAATAGGAAGGGACTTGTATCCGATAGACCCTTGCAATAGAGTCACTTCCATCTTTCGTTATGGAACAAACGGGTGAAGAGAGGGCCGATTATTGTGTCAGAAGAGGTGCATTGGGGCGAAGAGAAATACAGAAGGAAAGAGTGAGAAAGAGTGACGATATCTGCAGAAAAGAGGGAGAAAAACAGCATTGCATTCTCAGAACTGAAGGATGTGTGAACACGTTTTCAAAAATAAAGTAGAATAATAAATCCAAAAGGTGTATAATTTCAGAGTGTGCTACTCTCGTGAATCTCGTCTCCTTCAGTAATAATCCCCTTTCTTCTTCTTTTCTTCCTTCTTTTTCTTCCCTTCGATCTCTCCTTCCCAGTGCCAATTTCATCTCAGCTTTCTACTTGTCATAAAGTGCTATCTAATATTATTACTTTATTACGATCATGTACAAAAATGAGTTGAAGAGAATGAATCACAGCTAAGAATGAATGATCTTCAAGGGACGATTCTCTTTTCTCGTCTTTCGAATAGCCTGAAATGACGATTGGAATTTGCGGTCGACTCATGCTCATAATTCACTCTCTTTCTCTCTATGCAAACACTGTCCCTTATCAGTGACTGTCGCACTTTGCGGTCTTTGAAATGAAGAGAACGAGAGAAAAGAGAGAAGTTTCCCTGTGGAATACTGACCAATAGACAGCGGCAGCGAGAGAAGCACCGATTATTGGTCCTGCCCAGTAGATATAGTGATATTCCCACCTTCAATCGATTAATCATCAATTCATTCAATGAAGAGACCATCAAAATAGTGCATACCATCCGAATGGAATAGAATCCATGAATGCCCATCCGATCAGATTCGGTCCAAGTGATCGAGCGGGATTCATCGATGCACCAGTGATACGACCACTCAAGAGATGGAAAGATCAAAGATCAACTCTACAAATAACTCACGTTGCGATAATGTCCACAGTGAGAGTGAATCCAACCGCGAGAGGAGCGAGGGCCTTGTCTGAATTCAAATATTTGATTATTTTTGTATCGTAACATTCAAATGCTCAGCGGAGACACTACGGTGCTTAGCGCATAATACGGAACGTTTTATTTAATTGCTCATTACTGATTAATACTAAAATTCTCATTTTCTCAGTATGTGCTACTAGTGCCTCTAGGAAACAATTAGGAACAAAAGCTAGGGCCTGAGACCCTCTAGTCAAAATGTGAAATGAACGATAGGAATCAGAATACGCGGAACGGTTTATTATTTTACGATATTGATCTTTCTGTAAATCGTCCCTAGTTCTAATGAAAACCAATCAGAAGATAAAACTTATGCGATAAGTACGTACCAGTGCTTCCCATTGCTGCATTGAGGACTGTATGAGCAAGCATGAAAGTGACGACACTCTCGGAGATCAGACCCTGCAAGAGGAAAGATCACAGATGAAAATGAAGATTGATCCAGCAGTTCACAACCAAACTCGTTACCTGGTACCATGTATTCGTATCACTCGAAAGAAGAGTTGCACCTCCCAATATGGCAGTGAATTCTTCTTTTGATAGAATGGCCTGAGATGAAAGAAGGATTAGGAAAGAGAAGAGGGAAAGGGAACTAACATAAGTGAGAAGCGATCCACAGATTCCTCCGAGTAGTTGACAGACAACGTAACAAGGAAGATGGAATAGAGGAAGATGACCAGTTAGAGCTCCCGCTAGAGAGATGGCTGGATTGAAGTGACCTCCACTGAAATGTAAGATGTTCATTCAATGAGCCATTTCAAGTTCTTCAATTATTTCTGACTTCCTATGTTTTCAGAACGCTTGGGGCCAATTTGGGTGCTTCCATTTTTCGGAATGTATTGATTGATCAAGATGTCTCTTCATTGTATCATCACACTCGTGTTATCAGTGACAAGCCACTGCTGGTGTTATCACAGTCACGAGCATCCTAATCCCTTCACTAATCGTGGTAGAAGTGAGACCACCACTGATCTCTTCACCACCTAACATTTACACCATCAAAACAGTACATTCATTTTTCACCCTCTAAGCTCCTCAGAAATGTCATTCAAGCTCAGAGAAAGATTGAGAATGCACAAAGATTTAGGGAACCGTATTCTAGATGGGGATTGAAAATCCTTGAAAAAGAAATTTCTTCATAAGATATGAAGAGTGAAGAACATACCTAATATGTCCAAGAGATGTCACTAGAAGGAAGATTGCGAGTCCATGAGCGAAGGCTGCATGAAGAATGGAATCCATACTCGAATTGATGTATCCTTGCATCGACCCTGATATCGATTGATTCGGGTACCGTATCTCAATAGATACCGTACCAGCGAAGACGAAGATGATATCACCCAAGAACTCAGCGAAACATTTCGTGAAGAGTGAATAAGGTCTCTCTTTCTTCAGTTCAGGAATCACCGCTGGTCGAAGCTCTTCCTCCTTCTTAATTTCATTTATCGATTGTCAAATTGTTAACATGATTGGCGAAAGATCAATTCTCAGCTGTGATTTAGTCATTCTTCATGGATCGTATTCAATTGTTATATATATAAAGAAGAGTAACTAAGGAAGGTACTAATCAGCTACCGTATCCTCGTAATCAATGTACCGTACCCTCTCGTGATGATGGACGGGATGATGATCTTCACTTGCCCAAGCTTGACTCATGTAGGGAGGGGAGAGGACAACAGAGACCTTATCGGGACTATCGGAATGGTAAGATCGCTGCAATGAAGAGAAGTGAGGTGCGGCTGTACAATTGATGAGTAGTCACACTCAATACAAACTCTTCCCTCCTCAAAAGAAGAGGAGAAGAAGTACCTGTAGCATGATGGAGAGGGAGGGGACGACTCAATGAAAGACACGAGCTGATAGACAAGAATCATTTTACGAGCGAGGGGAGGGGAATCGGACTGAGGGATGAAGAGGAAGAAGGGATAGGAAGGAAGAAGAAGCATTCTATACTACAATTATTTGTGATGCACCGAATAATAAGACACTGCAACATCCACAATTGAGATATCGGTATATTTATCGCGAGCTTTCCGAGATACCGTATCCATCGGATGCCGGTAAATTTTTATTGAACTTGTTTTACACCCTTATTATCGTCTTCATTCTGTATTATTCGTCAATGGCAAGCTTCTAGCTAACTTTGCAAGAAAAAATATGAAGAAAAATTATTCAGATCATAAGAGATTACTCTCCGCCTCTCTTCTTGATATTACTTTGTTGTGTTTATATTTATGCTTTGTCTATATAAATCTGAATTCTTTATGGCAAATGAAGTTGTTTAAATTGAATATATTAAAATTTTAAATATTGAATGCTCCCACAGTATGCAATCGACTTGTGCGTGTAGTTAACCTGCGTGTGCGTGTGGTGCGTGTGCGTGCGAAATTCTTATTGCCTTCAAGCGTCGTTCGAATTTTTCGAAAATGGTTTTGCGGTCGGGATCCTTCGCTTTTAACTGCGCGTTATTTCATTTGTTTCTTGATTGAAAATAAGCACTTATTACAGGCGATTCAACCAGCCTCTCATCAAACGTCATCATGTGAGTTTTAGGACCTAGTTTCCATTCCTTTTTTCTTCTCGAACTAGCAATTTTTGAATCTCACCATTTGTAATCATATTTCCCCTGACAGGGCTATGGTAAAACCCCGTTCGGAGATGACTCAGGAGGAGCTCACTAAGATGGAGCAGGAGGAGTTCTCAGTCGGACCCCTCTCCATCCTCACGCAATCCGTCAAGAATAACACCCAGGTATTTATCGTTGCATCTACTATTTCGTATTTTATCGAGGAAACTTCGTTTTCTTTTCGTGTCTACTTAATTTAGTCCAGGCTTTTAATGGACGAAAGCTGTTTTGTGTGCAATTTATTTCTGAGATTCTCCGAATATTAGTTTCCATGGCAACAGGAAGATGGTGGTTCATTCAGGTTCTCATCAACTGCCGTAACAACAAGAAGTTGCTAGGACGAGTCAAAGCCTTCGACAGACATTGTAATATGGTTCTTGAAAGCGTGAAGGAAATGTGGACTGAGCTCCCCAAGACGGGAAAGGTATAAATTGAATTCAATTCTTGCTCGGGACCTGCGTTTAAAAAGAATTGGACTAATTTGAGGATAATTCGATCTTTCTATTAAGGCAAGAAGATAAAGTAGTTGGTGAATTAATATCTAGAAAAAATTGGATAACGATTTTTGCTCATAAACTTGATACATCTTTATTTTTATATGATTTCGGAGAGCGATTCTTTGTGTAAATGGAGATATTCATTGATCCATGCTTGTCGGGAATTGCATATCCGATATTTTCGGGCGAATATATCTACTCACTCATTCACTCGTAGGCTTTTAAAACCGACTGGACCAAGTCTACAGTTTACCTTAAAGCTAATTACCACGAGATAATAATTTTCAAAAATGTCTGCGTAGCTCGTATTGAGTTCTTAGTAATTATAAATTGAACCTTTTTGGGGGATTACTTTTTTCTGCTTTCGTGCTGTTATTTTATTAATAATATTTACAGGGCAAGAAGAAGGCAAAGCCCGTGGCCAAGGATCGTTTCATCTCTAAGATGTTCCTCCGAGGAGATTCTGTCATCATCGTCCTCAAGAATCCTCTCGCCGCTCCCGAATAAAAACATCACTTTCAAGTATTCTTTTTTATTTATCGATTGAACTACATCTTCCGCATCTTTAAGTTTATTCAATCTCAAATTCCAGTGTTGTTATTTCGTTGACACGTTCCCTTTGCACACCATGTTGTACTTTAAAGTTGAAATGAATTCGAGTTTAATAATTTATTCGCTTCTTGGTAAGATACAATCGCAAATGGAAATGAGATGAAGGGTTTAGAATGGGTCTATGTGTGCTCAACAGGGATATCCGTATCTTGAATAGCTTCTTTCTTTTCCTCAATAGGAGGAACAAATGGTGCTTCGAGAGTGAGTGTACCATCGGATGAGAAACGACATTTGAGGTCTGTCATTACGTTTATAAGGGGTAAATGAGTTGTAATCACATACCTGTTAGAGTAGTACCACTGGGTACGGTGATGGTTCGAGAGAATTCGAATTTGCACGTATCATCTTCGTGTTTTGCTTCCACTTGAAGAGTATTCTCCTTGGCCGTAGTCTTTACTCTCACCTACAGCGATTATATTCCTCCTCATCAAGATGGACTAACTTACCTCTTCCGGCTTGAATTTGGAAACATCGAATTCAAGCTTGAACTTCTTAGTTCCATTCTCAGTGACAATGAGAGGAGGAAGTTGAGACAGATCAAGAGACGAGATTGAAGTGAAGGGAGACGTCCAGAATGGATGTCCTGATTGGATGGAATAGTTTAGAAGGGGAGGGGAATACTTACTGAATGCTCGATCCATCTCTCGTTCCATGAAATCGAACTGACGATCGATTGGTCTATAGAAGGCTACAGCTGAAAATATGTATTTAGTACGAAAAGGAAATCTAGAAGGAAGGATGTCTTACGGAAATGGGTGAAATTCCTTCTAGAGAGACGAGCTGGAACAGAGAGGGCGCGAGAGGATGAACCCAGATGGCGAATCATTGTAGAGACTGAATAGAGAGTATGAATATTGAGGATGTAAGACATGGAAACAATGATAATCGAGTAAATATAGAAAACGTGCCGGAGGGAGTGCCCTCCCTTTCATTCTTTCTGCACAGAAGGTTCGAGAAAGAACGAGAAGAGTAGTGGAGTAGTGGTAAACAAAAAGGATTGCGAAAGAGAAGTGAGGGAGGAGGAGGGTTGTGTACTGATGAAATGATGCGGAAGTGAGATATTAGAAGTTGTTTATTATTTATTACCGATGAACACGTAATCGACAGTCTCATAGAGACAATTGACAATACCAGTAGTAGTTATACACGACTGTGGCCAGAGATGACAACCTTGTAGATACAGAACAACGAGGAATACGGAGGGGGCTCAATGCCTGCAGTCTCTTTCGTATCCAGTGAATCCCAATTCCATATTGATAGTTCCAATCTCAAACCATCGTTGACTTCCGGTTCCATCAGTATTGTATTCTGTTGGAATATTCCATTTTATCTTACGCGCACAGATCTGAAAAATGTAATTATTCTCATTCTACATCGTTTTCTCTTTTTCTAAAGAATTTTTTAAAAATGAACCTTCTTCTTCTTTCTCGAGGAGTTGGATTCATTCTTCTGTCCATAACTCGGTTCTCCATACAACGCCAATCGATCTCCACAGTGATGGTAGATCTTTATTGCGCCCTGAATTAACAATATGGATTACTGTAGCCTGGGAAACACATCAATCATCTCAAATGCGCATCTTAACAAGTTGATCTTTGGTCTCTTACCTGCATAATTCCTTCTTCTCTTGTCGCTCCACTCAATGCGAAGTATCCATTTTCATCAGTGTATGCGGAATCTAACAGATCGTCAGTCTCTTCTACAAATATTTACTCGTCGTTAAATTATCAAGAATTACTAATGTTCCCATATTTGATTATATCTCAATTCATAAACCATAAACCAACAAGGAAACAATATAATACCTGGATCAATATCGATGAGCTTCACTTTGACATCTTTCATGGGAAATTGTCCACAATAAAGATGTCCTCTCACTGAGATTGATTGAAGAGGAAGAGGTGAAGAGAAAGTGCAGATGAAGAGATAAATGAGAATGAGCAACCTATAATTCAAATTAATGAGATGCAAAATCTATTCATGTAGTATTGGAAGGCAACGGATAACCAACACTGAAAATATAGCGGGAAACTCACCTCCTAATCATATCTGCAGTTGAAGAATGAAGAGTTGAAAGTAGAAGGGAATGAATGGAGTGGACGGTGAGGGGAAAGGGCGATGGAGACTACAAGAAAAGAAAGAGAGAAAGGAGAATGATAATCAGTTGATGACCAATGAAGAGAAGGAGAGACAAAGGAGGACATTTCTGAAGGGAGAGAGGATGGCGATGACAGAATGAAAGGAGACTGGGACAGAAGAGAGAAGGGAGAGGGGAAGAGACTGTCTAGTGATACACATTCACAGGAAATAAACGACCTTTGATTGAATGGCATATTTATCGTGCAGTGTGAACAAGTGAGATATCTTTCAGATGAACAAAACAATAAAAAATACCGGCATCAGATTGAGTTATAATAAGATAACAACTAGCTCTAACAAGAACCGAGATAACTATGCAACATAATCCTAACTATTCTACAGTATCTTCATACTACCGTACTCTTAGAATCCAGGAGGGAACCAATCGATGGTTTGTTTCACTTGTTTCTCTTCGAATACTTCAACAGTGTCGTCCTCTTTAAATCGAATCTTCTTATCATCAAGTGCCAATCCAACTTCAGTATTCGTCTTTGCTGAGGAGACCACCTGCAAATTCATCATTAAAGATTATAAAAAACGAATTGATTTAATTTTTCCACGCTTAGAATTCGGGAAAGCGTGCAAATTCGAATCTTGACATGTGGTTGACACCTCCCTTCATTGAAAGTGGATTGATAAGAGTGGAAGCTACTTCGTTTGATAGGGAGAATGACGATATACGACGAGATCTATGCCCTCTCATCAATGAACATTATAGTCTATCGAGAACAAATCTATGCATTACATTAACAAAGTCCTTCTATTGAGTGGATATAAATAATGAAGAGTCACCTCTAAATTGCACTTCATAGATTCAATTGACCCTTCGTAGTACGCCTCTCCTCCACGTGAAAAACGGAAGACACAATTCCTGATGAGAAGGAGATAATGGTGATAAGATCATCAGAGACCAGCATAGCCTAATTAAAATAATTTCATCAATAATATAGATGATACCTCTGGAAGTCTCCCCAGTCCACTAACACTCCTGCAATCGGCTGCTTCTTTCTGTTCCTATCAGAGATAAGAAACTCCTGAAAAATATTTGTTTGCTTGCACCTGTGAATATATCAACGCTAATCGTATGTCACAGTTTCTAACTAATCCCCTTCCCCATGACAATTTCATGTCTCACCTTGAGTACATGTCCTTCTCCAATGAGAACTCTTTCCGTTTCTTCAGGAAGAGCTTTCGATAGATCATCTTTCAATGCATCAACCAATCGATAGACAACATTGAATGGTCTGATCTCTACTCCACTCTCAGAAGCACAACGACGAATGGAAGAGGGAGTGTCCACGTTGAACGTGTACAACATTGCTGAAACATTCACCATTCATAATGACGATTGTATGTACAAGTATTATAGTGAAGTCTACGATAAATAACAAATTCAGGAGAATAAGTATTTGAAAATGCCATATGCCTATCTCCACTATCGTACCACCAGCAGTCTCAGCCATCTCAATCTCTTTCTCAGTTGGTGGTCCCACTCCAAAATCGACGAGTTGCAGATTACATCGAGTGGATGAATAAGTAGAGATTACTTCCAGAATTGCCTCCAATGATCCCTCGACGTCCGTACGCAACTGAGAGGGAGAATATAGGAAATGGAAAGAAGGGAATGAGAACTGACAAGTATCTTCAATTTGGGATGTCCATCATCCTCACTCTTTCTCAATTGTTCTTTCTTGTGTGCAATATGACGAAGAGTTGAACCGAATCTTAACATAAGTTCATTCTAATCAAAAATACTTTATTATTCATCTTGTCATACCTTTGTCCCCTATTAAGTAGTGCTTGTCTCATCTCAAGATATTTCTCTCTATCAGCTTTTCGACTTCCTTCCGTCTCCATCTATAATATCTCCCTGTTCTGCATCCTTCATCTTCCATCCTTACCCAATCCTTCTCAGCTTTCTCTTCCATTTCAATTCTCTTCCTCCATTTAATTGCTTTCTCTGCTCTATTCGAATCAGATGCTTCCAATACGATATCTCCAGGAGAGGGAAGACTATCCTTCCATCCTGCATATTCCATCATCTCTCTTCACTCCCTTCCTTCCTCACCAGATATCCTCAATGGTGCTCCTGGTAGTGCTTCATTCACTTCTTTTCCGTGTTCATCAGTCATCGTTCTCACTCGTGTATAAGCAGTGCCCGCCACGAGAATCTTCCCCTTCCGAAGGGTTCCTCGAGACACGAGAACGGTACACACTTTACCCAATCCTGATAGAAATCACTACGATAATAGTCATTTTCATCTCACGTGAGATTCGTATCTCAAATCAGAAGATGGAATAACGCCATTAAACTAACCAGGTTTCACTGATGATTCGAGTACGTGTCCCTCTGCCAATCCCTTCGTAGGAGCTTGTAGATTGAGAAGATCGGCTTGAGTTAGAATTGCTTCCTAAGTGGAAGTTATAGTAATGACTACATCACAATTGGCTACATACTTGCAGTGCATCGATTCCCTTTGATTGAAGGGCACTGATCTCCACACATTGCACATCTCCTCCCAATTCCTCCACTACAATATCATGCTGGAGGAGGGATCGCTTCGCACGGGCCTCGAAATATAATCAATATTAATATTCCATTATCGTCGAGCGATATTTTTTGTAATAGTATAAACATTGTAATTCTAATAGAATGGAATGGACACTAACGGGATCAGCCGTGGGCTTATCGCACTTGTTAATCGCTACGATAATGGGGACACCTGCTTCACGTGCGAATCTGTGATTATATTAATTGGATCATGGATAGACGTGAAGTACCGTACTCACTTGATACTCTGTTCAGTCTGTTCCTTCACTCCATCATCAGCTGCAACCACGAGAACTACTATATCAGTCACCTGATCACATATTCCAGTTACTATAATCTCTTCATCCAAATGTGCACTTTACCCTCGCTCCCCTCGATCGCATATTCGCGAATGCAGCGTGACCGGGAGTATCAAGGAAGGTCACACTTCGTTTCGATGAGGGGAGGAATACTGTAAACGGATAGTTCATGACAGAAAGGAATTACCAAATGGTACCTGAGAAAGCTCCGATATGTTGGGTGATTCCTCCGAATTCCCCATCCACAATTCGACTGTTTCTGCAATTGTTAAAGTTATTTTCATACAATGTCTCGAGTATTTGACCTGAGTGAATCGAGAAGAGTAGTCTTTCCATGGTCAACATGGCCCATGATAGTAACCACTGGAGTTCGTTTTACACATTCACTCTCTGGGGCTGCATCTCTACAAGATAAAATTGACTCACATTCAGCTAATAAATCATCTAAAAGACTATTCCATACAATTCACTCACTGTGGAACGATATCCTCGCTCTCCTCTTTTCCTTTCACTATTCGAATCGCGAGTTTCGGCTTGTAGTTGAACGCAGTGATTGTTTTCATGATAGTTTCCTGCGAGAGAAACGCCATCAAATAGTTGTCTCTTCTAAACGATATACCTGATCAAGTGGTTCATCTTCAACTGCTCGATCGAGTGCTGATTTATCAATATTAGTGAGAACATCGAGAACATCGTCGAAGGATTCATCCATGGCAGACGATAGTTCTCTACAAGCATAGGAATTGTGATGCAATGGAAGATCAGCTTACTTGGCAGTCATGTCTTTATAGAATTCGACCATTTTCTTGGTTGATCCAGTCTTCTTAATAGCAATTGGGTCCACATATTTGCTTCGTTTCCTCTGTTTCGCATAATTTCTACGCTGATCCAGTGGAGAGAAGGCAAGAAAAGCAGGAAAAAGTAGGAGTTCTCGTGTGATTAGCACCCTCTCAACAGTTTGTCGCACTACGCGAGAGATCATCGCATCACTAAACACAAAAACTAGAGCAATTGAAGATACGAAAAAGCTAAAAACGATTTTTAAAACGAATGCGAAAGCGAACCACAATATTTTGAAGAGGTTGAAGAATTGTATTACAGTAATCCAAGATTCTTCAAACAATAACTGATTTATATTTAGTTTTTAAAAATGTTTTTCCATATAGTTTTTATGGAACTTTGATTCGTAATATCGGAATCGAACGAGGTCAGAAAAGATACATTTGTGATGGGTGAAGTGTTGAATGAATAGAAGGATGACCATCTCAAGAGGTAGATAGAAGAGAGTCCACTCGAGAGATGCCCCCAATACTACTCATTCCATCTCAGACTCATCGTCATGCTCACTTTCTTTCTCCTCAGTCTTTTTGAGCACATTCTTTGTCAGCCAATCCTTCCACAGCCCTTCTATCCAGGTTTCAGCATTATCTCTGGTATATTTAAACTCTAGCCTCTTTCAGAATACGGTAATCAGTATGGAGCATACGGAGGAAGTCCATTTCAAGCCTCTTATCCGGGGTATCCATATGGGCTCACTCATTTCGGAACCCAGGCTTCTTACCAGTACGGTATGCCTGGTATGGGTTACGGTAGCTATGGTGGGTACGGTGTAAATGGAGGATACGGTGGATATAATCAAGTGTACAATCCCATGTATCAACCAGGATTCCAAGCATTCCAACAGACTCCTTTGAGTGAGTTCACTATCTCTCTTGAATCAATGAATGTTCATCATTCAGCATACGATCTTCACGGAGGAACGAATCCCAATATTCTCGACCACGCTTCTTTCCTTTCTCTTGTCAATGATAAGGAGAACTTCTTGGTATCTATCATCCATCCATTGTTGGATCAATTGATAATCTCAGGCTAATGGATGTGGATGGGATGGAATTCAACAACGTTGTACAGATGGACTCGGTCTATGCAAGGTACTCTCTTCTTCCTTCTCTCTCTATTCCTCTTCATTCAGGGAGGTTGTCGTGACTTCTCAACCACATCATCTCTCACTGCTCATGATTGTCGATGTATTCCATATGGCTATGCTGCACTTCTCAAAGCGATTGGCTAATCTGTCCCCCCCCCCCTTCCTTCCCCTTTCCCCCCTCTGACAATGGATTACGTTCCTTTCTCTCGTTGCATCATAACCAGTCCTTTATGGGGACAGACACACATTTATCATGGTTAAGTGAATGAGAGTGAATCCGCCTAGGGGAAACGGATTATCCCATATATTCAACACATATCTACCAAATATGAAGATACGAAAATGGAGTTACTGAGATAAATGTACTGTTAGAATTACGCTGAAAGTCTTTTGTCCTAATGAAGAAGAGGAGAGGGAAGGGATGTTTCTGATAGAATTGAGTGCAGATAGATAAACATAGAGATAGGAAGGGATGAAGAGTCTTAGAAATTGAGGTTACTTGGATGAATCAGTTCGTAACTCCTCTTGAAGGACACTAAGTCTTCCTTGGTCGTACTTCCATTCAATTCTTTTCGTG
This sequence comes from Pristionchus pacificus, assembly GCA_000180635.4. Classification (NCBI taxonomy): domain Eukaryota; kingdom Metazoa; phylum Nematoda; class Chromadorea; order Rhabditida; family Neodiplogasteridae; genus Pristionchus; species Pristionchus pacificus. The sequence continues at coordinate 12,818,725 of CM026575.1, forward strand.
ATTCATTCTCGATCCCTGAGTGAAGAGAAGGTTGACAAGAGGAGAGAGAGAGAAAGAGTAGTAAGCTTCGCCCTTCCTTTATCCATCCAGTCTTCCGTATCTACACACTATATAATGGCCCTATCCTCTCACACTTTCCCTTTCAATCATCATGATCTACCTTCTTCTTCTATCAGCTACTGCAGTCTATGCACAAGAAAGGTTTGATCTACCAACTATTAATGTTATTCGAATATCCGTTCAGACTTCATCGGTATCCTTCCATGAGAGGAGGATCACCATACGAGATTGGAGGAATGGGAGGGATGGGAGGAATGGGTATGCTATACGAATCCACTTCTACTGTAATCTGTTGTATCTCAGGAGGTCTCGGAATGGGTGGAATGGATCCATTGATGGGTTTAATGGGAGGAGGAATGAATGGAATGGGACTCGGAGGAATGGGAATGGGAGGAATACCACCACCTGGTATGGGAGGCATGGGAGGAATGGGATCTCCTTATGGAATGTCAGGTATCGTATCTCTTCTTTATCTTGGTATAAATTGTTTGTAGGTCTCTCTCGAATGCCTTCTCCTATAAATCCAGTGAATACTTTCCCTCTTTCATCAGCAGGTGGATTTCCTTCACCATACTCTTCACCGTATGCATCTCAAATGGGAATGGGAGGAATGGGAATGGGTGGAATGGGAGGATTGGGTATGTTACAGTATCTCATTGCACATTAATCTCTTTAATCATAGGTGGAATGGGAATGGGTTCATCTCAATTTTCACCTGGAATGGGACTTGGTTCCTCTTCAATTCCTGGTCTTGGTCCTTATGGCAAGAAGTAATCAATATTTCCATGTCATACTGTATGTACATTGTGCCTTTATTATTCATTTCGCTCGTGTTCTCAATGCAATAAACTATTTCTTCTCCATTTCATTCAGTCTATTTCGTATCATTCTGAGTGGTCGTTACTATGTTTCCTACGTCTGAATACGAGGTACGAAAAATATCACATTTACAGTACTCTACTTTCATGAATCATAACTAGTATTTTTTTCATATAATTATTTGACAGGTCTCGGATCTGAATCCTCTTCTCCTCAAAGAAGTGAAGAAAATAGCCAGAGAAGCAACAAAAGAGAAGATGACCAAAGGAAAAATGGCCGAAACTATCAAGAACTATCTAGACAAAGTTTATCATCCACTTCTTTCCCTATAAATTTCAAATTACAGAAATCAGGAGGAGATTCAGTGTGGTGTTGTATAGTAGGAGGTCAATTCGGAGGAGTTGTGACCTATCAGAATGGAAGTGGAGCATCCTTCTTCGTGGGAGATATCAACATTATGATCTTCCGTCCATAGAAGATCAAAGATCAAATATCCAATCCATCTGATCATTTGATTACACGAGAAATATAGCTGAAGTTGATTTATCATCTCGCGAACACAATAGTTCAATAACAATAATATAACAAAAACAACGGAGAATATTCGGTATAACAAAATGTTTCCTAGATAACCGAACTCACAGTGTAAGAAAGAGATCTTTAGATAAACGAAGGGAAAGGTAGTAGTAAATAGAGTGATGGATATATTTAATACATAATTTCCTATTATATTATTCCTCTAAACTCACAAGCTTCTTTTTCTTCTTCTTTTCTGATACCTCTGGAATAATATAAAGTTACAGGAGACGTATTCAGTGATACCAAGCCATAAATATCTAATATATCGTTCTCACCGGCCGTTATTATATTTTCCTCCAACTTCTCAACGCCTTCTTAATTTTCTTCCATCTCGTCAATCTTCTTTTTCTTCTTCATCTTTTTCTTTCTCTCTTTTTCTTCACGTTCTGCAATATCAATATTTTAACAATAACCGAATTACAATTAAAAATAACAACAGATTTCTCACCAGAATGTTCCCCAATTCCCGAGATCTTTTCCTCTCCATTTTCTTCTATCTTTTTCTTCATCTTCTTTTTCCTCTTCTTCCTTTCTGCACCATCTACAATATCAATCATAGTATAATAATCTAACATAGTAATATCGATTCCTCACCATCTTCTTCACTATTCTCATCAATCTTCTCAATATCGTCTCTATTTTCCTCAATCATCTCAGATTCTTCCATTACAATCGTCTTCTTTTTCTTTTTCTTCGGACTGGACACTTCTACAAATTATTGTTGAAAATCATCTAAGTATGGGCAAATACAAGTGAGATCGAACTGAAGAATAATAGAAAGTTACCGTGATCGATATCTTCTCCTTCTGTTCTTTCTCTCTCTGATAATCTCCTCTTTTTCTTTTTTATTTCCCCCGAGTCTTGTGCTAAAATAATACTAAGTAAGTGCCATCATCGAGTAGAAGTTTTCTTCCAACATAAACGTATCGCTATCTTAGAAATAAAATAAGTTTTCCCATTAACAATCTCTCTCGGACCCAACAAATTATGGTGTTTCAATCTAACACCATAAATGATATAATATTGACTCAATGAAATAAGCCCATACAATGATCTTCGACGTTGTGATCATTTATCTCTGCTGCATTTCCTTCCACTTCCACTTCTTCATTCAAACTATCGATTTGAACGGGGTCTTGGAGGGGTCCTCAAAGTAAATCCAATTATATATGGTATGTGTCCGACACAAAGAGGAATCATAAACATACATTTTCATACCTACCGGCCGGTAATCAGACCACTATATTTTTAACCGATTCAGTTATCAGACCACTGCATATCATGTTAGGGAGTTTAAAATACCCCTTCAAACTGTGATTTTCACTATCTGACCACTATATATTCTCGGTCCCCGGATGGTAATGAAAATGTATGATCATAAACCAGACTTAAGTATATCGAGAAAAAATCAAGGTAATTAATTATATTTGACAGAGAAACTAATTGTGAGCACTATTTAACAAAAATAAACTGACAGAAAGAAAAAAGGGAAATATTTACCGTCATCTTCATCTGAATCAAAGACGTCCACACTTATTTCCATTTCTGAAGGAATAGAGGATTATTGAAGATAAAAGTTGCTTGATGTTCCGGATATTCTTATCTTACTTAGTGATAATATTTCAAAAAACTATTTACTTTTAGGCGTATTGAAAAAATAAGAAACAGCTCGCTAACTCTCACCTTCTGATAATAGATTCTTTTTGTTTACCCAAGTCAATTCTCCATTCTCGAATCTACAGAGAAAATGACATTGCTGTTTATGTTTGCTAGAAGAATGTTTCGTATCATTAGTTAGCTGCTGCAGTCTATTAACTGTAATTTATTGAATAAGGATGACTACTGTAGACAACAAATTACCTTCTTTATTTTTTTCATTAACAACGATTTCGAATACTTTTCTCGCTTCATTATCATTCATTTCTCCCACTTCTGCCTCCTTTTCTCTTCTCCATTCATCAAATCCACTTCCATTTACTATGTACTGAACTCGAGTGAACACATCCAAAATAGGTCTCATGAATAAAAATAATTCTTACCTCACTTAGACGATAAACGACGAATGGTTTGCCATTTATTCTCAACTCTGACAATAGTTTGCGAAGCTCCACTAGAATTAACTCCCTTAAACAATTTCATTTCTGTTGCGAAAATGTCGTTGAGCCTACCAGGCTATAATCAATGTCTTCTTAGTATGAGAAACATTTGTATGGAGAGCAACGGAAAACCATGGTACCTGATTTCGGAAGTGAAATGTTGAATACTAGACTAGCTTACTTTTGTTTTCCAATCATATTCTTGGTTTTCGAAAATTCGCACGAGTTCAAAATCAGTTATTTTTTCCGCAGCCATTAATTCTCTGACCAGCCAATCTGATATAAAAATTAACAAATTAAACCTTCAGATGAAACTAACGGTAAAATGGTATCCATTCCTTCTTCGTCAATGGGTCTCCACTAAATCGTGCCATGCGCTCGATTCTCAAAATTAATCGTTGAATCTACGTCACTTTTTTCTCAATAATTATAAAAATCGTCAGTATTTGTACTGTATATGTCTTACATGTTAGTGATAGCTTTGGATGTCCATTGTTCTCCCCATGAGCTGCTTAACAATTTAACGGCCTTCGAGATATTATAATCAGCCTCCTTCATTGCCTTTGCCACCTGAGAATAAATAAATGATCTAGGTAGTATTTCTAAGTCGTAAAATACATTGAAACGAATTGTCCCAACTTACTTGTTTCAATTCTCCCTCGCTGATTTTGCATCTTTTATCATCTTTCTTAACGATAAGAGAACTTCCAAGTCGGCATCTATAAGAATATCATCAGTATGAAACAACTATTTATAACCTAATGCAATTAGCAGTATAAACTATCAAATTCTTCTAAACATACAATTGAAATGGTGTTTGTTGGAGTCGCAGTTTCACCATCTTAGGTTCGAACAATCTTTTGAATCGTTCTCGCACATCCTTCGCATTTCTATGTAGAAGTCCCTCACCTCAAAAAGAATTCCCAATGCATCGAAGTTAAGAAAAATGAAAAGTACACATTCGTTGATTGAAGTTGGATTCTTTTGCACGTTGAACATATTCCATTACTTCTTCCTTATTCAATCTCATTCCAAATCCAACGAAGAATCGCGCATCGTCCTCTGTATTAGACATATTCGATTATTTTGTGATAGTGAGAAAATCGAGGCATCAATGAAAACAAGAACTCTAATTAATACGATACAGTAAAATACAAACGTTCATTGTAGCCCAGCTCATCTTTAATATTGTCCCAATTCTGCAATATTATTTTGTCTTCTTCATCAGTAAAACGCGAGTGCTTGATTTCAATTCCTGAATAAATATTGAATGAAAGGGGTCAGTAAGAGAGGAACAATACGGGATTTCAAGGACGTGATTTATAACCGCTACCGTATCTCGTACTGACAGTTTTGACATTCTCGTTTGATTGGACCCTCTAATTCCCCTCAATGCGATAACCTTTTAAAGGGAACTGTGACCTGCTTTTTCCAGAAGGGGTTCAAGATGAAGCAGTTGTTTATCTGTGAGAACGGAATAATGATGTTTCCAACATCCTCGTCCAGGAAGATATAATTCTTCATATAACTCGAAAGGCAACTCATCCGGGGATACATCCTTCATGCTGGAAAATTGTACATGGATATGGCGACACAGGGAATTCGGTACGGGTTTACTACAATCAGAAAGGTTCTGTTGTAGACAACTAAAACAAATTACATTAGAATACACGATATTTGATTGAATCTCATCAATTTAAAAAGTATAAAGATAAGAACTTAAGACGGCTTTGATAAAATTAAATGCACCTACATTGAAATTAAAGAAAAAAAAGACAACGGCGTCGACGATCCGACGATCGGATCCGAATTTGCCGCAAACTAAGTTTACTGTACTTAGCGTTGGGCGCATGAGCTATGTCAGAGTTTTTTTTTTGAATAAATTTCATTGTATAGTCTTATCGTATATTGCTTATGTTTTTTTCACCATTTCAATTTTTGAAATATGATAATTATATTGAGGCCACGTTTGACTCATGGAATTTATCGGACCGACATCTCTTTATTTTTTCACACTTACATAAAATCACGATAATTTTCCAAACGAATCATGGTGCTAATGACAGAATGTTTTGACTAAAGAGTAGATGAATGCAGCTAAAAATATATATAGGACGTAATCTATTTTCAGATCTATGGATTCTACTGATGATAATTGCGGCAGTGTGCTTCAGAGATTAATGATTGAGCTCAATGGAAAAAGAAACTGGAGATGAACCGCTCATCTTTGATAAAGATTTCATATAAGCTTCATTGTTATATTGATGTTACCAGCAATACAATACTTTGAGACAATCTCAGCTTCCACATTGAAATTTTTCAGCAATTCCCAATAGTTCAAAAATATTGACGTTATTTTTTGCGGACGATTTTTGCAGACGATTTTGTGCAGGGGAAGATGTAACGTGATAAATGGATTGAGATAGAGCAGAAGTGTCAGGTGACCAGTATGAGATTTCTTCCCATGAGAATCTATACTTTACTCTATTTTATCCCTTTCGTTGCATCTCTTCAATCGAAGATTTCATTGGATGAATCCGATGAGAACGAAGTAAATGTCATCATTGACGTATGTCATTCCATCTCTTCTTTATCTCCTTTGTTCATTCAATTGTAGATCAATGCTGATCGATTCGTGAAAGGACTCTCTGATCTAACAGATTCCTTCAATGATAGGTAAAAATACATACAGATTCATTATCTTTATATTCTGTAGATTTCAAAAAGCGATCGCTGTCGATCATCCAATCGATAGTAATGGAATCTCACTCGATTCCATTGGAATGCCAATTATGTTTGAGTCACTCACATTATCTTCTGTCAAGAATATTCTTCACAATGGTCATTTCCATCTTGCGGTACTCTAATATACACAAATATCGGGAGATTTTCTTTCCACAGATTAATGATTTGAGTGGAAGATTTTCGGGAAATCCTGACTTTCGATCGATATTGTTTCCGAGATCAGTTGGATGGAGCAGATTCGTGAGAGTAAATGCACTTATCGGACCAATTCGAATAGTGAACACTAATGGAATTCCTTACGTCAATCAACATCTTCATTGGTATACAAAGAATATTGCGTATTTGAGACCCGTGAATAAGTTAATAATTACAGCAGAGTGGACGATATTGAGATAGGAGAAGAAGAATGTGGAGATACGGAAATGGATCAAATTGTTGGAAGAGTTCTCTCTGATAGAATGAAAATGGCTGCTAAGACGGAGCATCTTGTATGCACAACTCTCATCCAGGTTGCGAACTGAAATTAAATTAGAATATTAATCATTATATTTCAGGTTTTAGATGATGTAATTAGAGAATTGGTGAAGTCAGTCAAAATGGCCATGATCCTCCCATCGGGTATTTATAGACTGTTACATTAATTAGAGTAAAATTAATTTTTCTAGATTCATCATTAATCTATTCATTAATTAATAATCCAACCTGGTTCAACACTTCCTCTTCTTCCTCCAATCTCCTCCGTTTCCATCTCCATTCCCATTTCCATCTCCATCTCCAAAGGGACCTCCCCCTCCCCCAAATGGACCCCCTCCTCCGAATGGGTTCCCTCCGCCCATTGGACCATAACCACCATCGAACCCATTCCCTCCTCCCATTGGATTCCCCCCTCCCATCTGACCCATTGTATTCCCCATCGGATTCCCTCCTCCATTCCCCATCTCCATTCCATTTCCGTTCTGCCCTACAGGTGAGCCACAATTCCCATTCCCCTGTCCATTCCCATTTCCATTCTGTTGATTCTGCTCATTCTTGTCCTCTTCTTCCTTGATTCCCAATCTGAAATCACATATTCATAATCAAAACATGCTCTCTTCATTTCAGCCATTTGATGTCTACTATCACATCCTCGATTCTTCATTTACTAAATCGATAACACACCTCTGCAAGAAAGGATTCTTTGACGAAATGTTAACGGTTCCAAGGGGAGATTTCAATATTTCTCTGGAACTTCAATGCGAAGGAAAACCGAGAGTTGATCTTTCGGATCTTCATGGTTTGCTCTTTTTTCTTTATCTGGCTAACATAGTCTGGTATATAGAATCATGGAAGTTGAAAGTGGGATTGCCTCTTCTCTACATCTACAGAAATGATTCGAATACTCAAATTCAATTAGTGGATAAGATTCTAACTCTGTCCATTCATCAGTTAGTCTCTTCTAGTCAATTCTCAATCAATTAATTTCATTAGTGATCGTCTTCGTCTTTCATTCATTGTTCAATCAGCATTTCCTCAACCAAATGAACCCGGAAGATTCGTTTTCTCTAATCAGGTGAACATTTGTTAATCTCCTAACATAGGTATCTCCTAACGAATATTTCATCTCAGATCTTTCGTCATTTATCATCAGTCATCAATCAATTCTATACTATTCCTCTCCCCTTTGTTGATTCGGTCTATTCTACTCTTCCCTTTGTTTCAGCTATTGATAATCGATTGGTTCTCGCTGTTAATCTCACTGCGATTCCATGATCATTTGTCATTTTTACAAATTGCTCACTTCAAAAAAAAATACATCGAACAGAATTACTTATCACAGCACAACTTATACAATTTGGAACGTATTATAAAGCTTATAGAAGAGAAGGCAGGAAAATAACCCGTTAGAGGTACAAAGAAATGAATGAAAGAAACAAAGAAGTATCCGTCAGTCGTCAAATGACCGATGAAATAGACTATACTACTTAGAAGGGGGAGGGGGCTCATTATATTTTACCAGAGGAAAGGGTTTGTGAGGGATGAGAGACAGCGTCTCTTTGTGGTCTACGAACTACTGTGTTAGTCGGTACACGAACTACTGTTCTCACAACACTACGAGAAGGGGAAGGAGTTACGGTAGAGAAAGACTTAGTCGATCGAACACTGATGTTATTTGATACGATAGGTCTAGAGAATCGATTGCGAGATACAGTAGATTGAATGGGTGTGAATGGTTTCCTCCTTGCAATTCCATTCGTCTTTCCTTTGACGAGTGGAAGAAGTGGACGAGGAGAGGGAGACTTGTTTAGTCGTGCCATTCTAGAGAGGATAGAGATAGAACTACTGTGATTAGTGGATAGATTCATGCAATTGTGATGATACTACACTCTTCACAGCACACTCACAAAGGGGATAGACTACACTACCGTTCATTTCTAATGATGATTGCCAATTCGACGATTCCTTCGAAGGCCTCTTCTGCTGCTCCTTTAATCTCTCTGCAATAGTCATCTCATTTCTATCTAATCATAAATAACAGACTGAGGAGGTAATTCGAATCCTCTCTTCGCCAATGTTTCACTGTCAGTAGGACGAAGTTCCATCGTGAACGTATACTTTATTCCGATTGATTTAGCATAGTCATCTGTCGCTCCCGCAGCCGGATCTGAACGAAGAATTCAATGAGAAAGAGAAGGAATGGATAACTGACATAATCCATCGGCTGAGTTCTCAACTTTGTACTTCGTTCCATGAACTTTTTCAATAGCAGCGGCCATTCGATTTCCTGCCCAGATCTGAATTCCGTCTTTGTTTCTTTTCTTCCTTCATTCGATCACTTACCAAATCTCGAACATCCTCTGGATAAGTTCTCTTTTTGTGTCCCCATGGATAGAGGATATTTCCTCCATACGAGTGAAGAGAAATGAATCCACGAATTGTTTTCCTGCACATTCCCCCTTTTTTACTCTGTTTCGAAAACGAGCGGATTTCGTAGTGACTACAAGTTGCATGTGCTAAAATTAAGCGAGTTATCACAACTGACTACATTAATTTCACGCTGTTTCATTTCTCATGTGAGTCATCTAGTTTATGTTTGATTAGGACTTTTTTCTCTCCTGCGTAAGTCATCGCTTTCATTACGTAATCCACTACAGAGTCCACTACAAAATATGCTTTCTAGGCCCCATTGCAAGTGTCACGTAACTAAGTTTTATTTCGCAACTTTGAGATCAAAGTATGTAGTGACTAACTTGTGTGCAAGGAGGAATCGAGATAGACCAGCTGCTTCTGGCTCAGAAAGAGGACCATCTCCATGGAAGATATCACTGAATTGATTAATTGATTTATTGAAGGAAGGGATTCATCGAACCTGCACGGATCTCTACTCGTTCCATCGAAAGCATAGAAATAGGGGAAGTTTCTGTTTCCATCAGTTCCGAAGCATCTCTGAGGTCCACGAGGACCTGATCGAGTCTTCCTCCACAATCGATCGTGCAGTCGAGAATATTCATATCTGCAATCATCAGAATACTTTGTTCATCCTATCTCTCCTACCCATCAGGATTCGTATTGGGAATGATGTAGATGTCGATTGTCTTCAGAAGGTTCTCATATACTCCATCCGTAGTCAACTGAAAGGGGAATGATGAGAGAGGGGGTGACGTGATCATAGTGTAATCAGTCTAACCTCATGTATGGTGTGTAGTGCAGTGGCAGGGGCGATCCATTCCCGTGCATGAATTCCTGCTTCGATTACGAGAGATGGCTTGAATTGACGAGACGGAAATCCAATCTATAGAGGAATTAGATTAGATAAGAAAGAGATCAAAGATCAAACTCGAAGGAATTTTATGGGTCTTCTCTCTGATGAGTATCCAATGATTCCTTGAGTGACGAATGAGAAACGACGAGAGGCAACGAAATCGAGATATTTCATTTGCTGAATTATTTTAGAGTTATAGGCAATATTTAGATTAATGCCCAACATCTTCATAGGAGTAGTAATGGAATGGATCGAATGTTCCTGGATTTGGATTGGCTAGGGCTCTTCTTTCTCTCGCAACGATTGCTCCAACGTCATCCACTGAATGGATTACGGTAGATTTATCGGTAGCTCATTGATTACCAGCCACTTCATAAGTGATATTGTTATCAGTAAGTGATCGAATGATATGATTGATCTTTCCGGGAGGAACGAGCACTTCAGAATGAGATCCAATCTTATTCACTGCACGAAGTACATCCAACTAAAAGAGGGAAAGATCAAAGATCAACTCGATCTTTTTCATCCATAGATCCATACATGGGAATTCCCCTCATACCACCCACTCATCGTGACGTGGTTAGAGAGTACACACTTTATCTCAAGGCCTTTCTTTCCATGCTCACCCTTTCTAATTGTCGCGTGTCGTTTTGTGTGATAATTGACAAATGAACAATAGGTAATGACTAATCCAAGTGATTGAGTACTGAATTCTATCGTGAATCAATGAAGATTCTCACCTCGAATCCAAGTCCTTCGTCTAATTTCCCTATGTATTCTAGATGTTTATCTGTTTGAGGAGATAGTTGGAAGATTTGGTATCTGGAAGAGATGGATCTGATGAGAAGGAGGAGAGATTCTACCGTACCCTGAATAGTTCTTGTATCCCTCGATGGCATTAATTGAATAGGGAAGTAATAGTAGTAGGCTTAGAACCCAGTACATTCTGAATGTAAGGAAACTGTAGCGGATTGATGATAGGTGTACGGTATAGATTGAGATTAACAGATGATTGAAAATATAATGCCCGATAGTCTAAGAGTCGATAGGAGCACGAGCTCTTTCGAAGGGAGAAAGTTAAGGAAATGAGCATTGGACAGGGCTGATCATTACTTGTTTCGGGCCCGTATCCAAGGTAAGCAATGCGTACACAAAAGAGGCGTCAATGGGTCGAAAAGGTGCAAAGTGATAATTAGAAACGAGGAAGGAAAGCAAAGAGAGAGAGAAGAGAGATGTTTTATGTGTTCAATGTCAGGGCATAGCAGAGATCGAAGCCCATTCGGAGAAGTGAGAGAGAATGACGAAGGAAAGAGAGAAAAAGATGGTATGACGAACACCTTCGAAGAGGTTGATGAGTTTAGAGAGAGAAGAGAGGAGAGAGGGGGGAGGGGGAGATGAGACAATGGAATGAGGAATAGGTGTAACTCCATTGTGAGCATGAGTCTTCTCATATCAAGTGAGAAGTAAAGAGAGAGAGTGGAAAGGGAAGGAGGGAGAGGAAGGGGGGGGGGGAGTGAGAAGGGGACAAACCATCGAGAAGGGCATTGAAAGCATAGCCTGTGAATAAACCGAAGGGGATCGAGGTCATGAGCATTGGAAGGAGAAAAGAAACAATAAAGAAGGGATAGTTCAAAGATTCCCGGTCTGAGTGAGCTAACTTGATAAGAGATCTCACTATAGAGAGAGAGGGGAAGAGGAAACGAGGGAGTGACCCCTTATGACATAACAATGTTGGGAACAAAGTGTTGTAATCATTCTAGAGTGAGGGGAATGTTTCCAAGATAAAAAAAGAGAGATGCGAATGACGCTCTTCGTGTTTTTGAGATTGATAACATTACTGAAAGGCAAATTGAGAGATCAAAGATAGAGAGGAAGGGGGGTTGTGAAGAGAGAAAACTGGAAGTTACTCTTAATCTCGACAAGTGTAAAAGTGAGAGTACGACGAATAGGGGATACAGTTCTATATTGGCAAAAGGATACATCTTGAGATACTTTACAGCTCAGTGAAAAATGGAACCATTGCGATTTTTATGGTTAGGAAGACTGCTCAACTGTTGAAGAATTAACTATCCAATCGATCGAATATTTGAATCCCGGATAGAAGGAAATGAGAAATGGACGAGTAAGAATGTACAATGACGGAAGTCTATAGACACATTGTGCAAGGAGTGCATGGACGGTTTCTCTTTGTCTCCCCCCCCCCCCCATATTCGATTTCTGCCCTTCCGTGTAAAATGAGAAGTGAGAAGTCGAACACGTTTACACATTGAAGACACGCAACAAATGATAGAAAGAAGAGGAATCTGAGGGAAAATTGAGAGAATGACGATGATACGGGGAATGTACTGGAGTGATTAGTGAAGACGAATAGTTTGTTGTCATTCAAAGAATGTTGAAGTGAGAATCGGAAGAAGAATGCATGAATATCCATTTCTCTATTGTCATCAAATGTGAATAACACGAGTAAATGGGAGTCTTACATCCATCGACACGCCAACTGAAAGAATTATTGATTAGTCAATGAATAAAGAGAAATTGACCTACCTGGAAGTACATCGAACAACTTCATTTGTGACATTGAGTGTGAAGATCGGAGTGTTCAATCCAAATACAATATCTCTTGTTTCAATTACTTTTTCCTTGAGAAGACCGAATAATCTGCAATGGCCTTATTGATTCCGAAAGGAAATATTATCTTACTTTTCATCAATTTTCATCTTATTTCCCCTTTCCTTATCGCCAAACGATATTCGATTGTGTAATATAAAAGCTTCGTCAGTTGAGATCTGAGTTTGATAGTCATCAAATATTCCACGCATCGAAAGTTCTATCGAGCGACAAAATATGGAAAGATTAATCACCGTTCTTCCATCAAATCCATCGACATGTGTGTTGACAAAATGAGTGGAGAGAAAGAGAACGGAAGAGGGATTGAATAGAACCTCACAAAATTTATTATTTTTTATAAATAATATGTGATTTACTTTTGATGGTCCATCGACGTCGATAATTTCTAATGAATCGAGAGCATCAAATGATTCGTTCAATTGAGATTCACTCTCAAATTATCTCATATTTGTCAATCAAATTTCTTTCCTTACTTCCAAACCACGATGTTGAAATAATAGAGAACCGACGGAAGAATCTTCAGAAAATTTTGATCTCACGAACTCGAGTAGGGAAGCATTTCTTAAAGAGATTTTAAATTTGGGATAGTTGAAAAATAGTGAACCTGACGTAAATAAATTCGTCGAGATCGAGTAATGTAGTGAATTTAGAGGAAGATCGAAGAACACAATCATTATGAGCGAGAGAATGAGAAAGGCGATAAACTGATCTATAGATAAGGATAAATTGAATATAATAATAATAATAATAATGTTGTATTCATGTCAGGCATTAATGCTCAATGACAGATGAGGATTAGTCGGTACTCTTTATAAGTTGCATTTGATCATGATTTGTTTCTCACTTATTAGGATCTTCATCTTTCAATCGAGGTAGCATCGACCAATTAATCACTTTGATTGAACCCTTAATTATTCGTTCTAAGAACATCATTGGATTGTCTACCTCTGTTTCATAATAATCAATAACTTTCTTGACATTCTCAGATACAGAATTGACGTAGATAGATACAGAAGCCCCTTCTTCTTTCCAATATTCAACAAAGAGAATGAGACGAGGCCAATCATCGTACCAATAAAGAGGAGGAACGCACACCTATGTAATAAAATATGATGGAATGCTATTAAATGAATAACCTCGAGTGTTTCATAGAGAAAGGGCACTGAATTGACATCCATCTTCACCGATCTTTCATACAAATTAACATTTATCTGTAAGAAATTGTCTACCGCGTAAATGTGACACTGACTAACTTGAGGTGAGAAGGGCATTGATTGTGATTGAAAGTGATATGCATTCCATTTACACGATGGAGCCCATTTCCATGGGCAAAATTTCTCCATTGGAGAATGGAGTAATAAAGAATGAAAGCTGTCTGATCCTAAAAACATTATTTCCGCAGGTATAGAAATGAACGGTCACCTATTGAAAGATGAGTGGAAGATTGAAGACAAGGAGAAACAGCGAGAATACGAAAAATACCCGGACCTGTTCTGGAAAGAAGGAATAAAACAAAATAATAAACAGTATAAAGTAATTTACTTTCCGCTCTTACCGATTATCGTAATAAGCTCTGTAGAGAAGAATTGATTCATTGAGAGATGAGGGAATGTAAATTCGAATACTTCTCAAATGATGAAGATAATATTTGAACATCGAATGAGATCAACAAAAACCTCGTAAATTGTACTAGTGATGTTGTCATGAAGAAAAGATAAATAGATAAAATAATAATGAAAGCATAGATTAATCTCCCAGAGAAACGACGGTTAGACATGGCATCTAAAAGATCAATGATCAAGTTCATACTAAAAAATGGAACATCGCGGAACCAAGCGGGCGAGTCACAGTCACAACATGGAAAAGAAAAAGAGTCGAATGATATCTCAAGCAGTCAAAATAATGGTTGCAATGGAAAAATGAGTAAACATACAGCGTTACATGTCGGAAACAATAGTCGAGTATATACTTTTACGATTGAAAAACTAGCATTCGTGTGATTGGTTTGTGAAGTGACATCCTCAGTTCAATCTGCCCTCCCTCAGGTGTTGTTTTATCACGGGAGGTCGAATGTGTGAATATAACGGAAGAGAAGAAGACAAATGTAAAGAGTGAATTAGATCAATGTGTTGACTGAAGAGAAAGAAAGAGAGAGAGAGGGGAAACAGACTGAAGAAAAGAGAAGAAGAGAAAAGGGAGGGCAGTCTTATCAATGAGCGACTGTTACACTCAATGGAAAAGTAGAGATTCTCTATCTGAGATGAAGATGGTGAGAATAGTTGAATAGGAGTAGACGAGTAAAGTATAGCTACTCACATGAGTAAAGGAAGGAAAGAAAAGTAAAGGAAGGGGAAATGGAAGGAACTGTGAATAGATGACCAGATGTTTAAATTTCTTTCCATCTCAAGTTACAGAAAAAGTGAGGAAAGAGGGAAACAAAACTGTTGTCCAGATGTGAAAACTCCATTGAAGAGACCATTCTATTTTTTTGTGATTGTCTTCAAGGTGAATAAAAATATAAAATGAAAATCCAGAATCCACTTCACCTATCTAGATCTCCCATTAGAATTATCAATAAAAAGGATCTTCATTTCATATTTTTATTCACCTTGAAGACAATGACAAATAGTTTCACATGACATCCGTTCCCACAATGCAATTTGTGCATTGCCATTGTAAGAATTATCGATTCTCTCCATTTCCTCTGCTCTCTTGCCAGTCAGAGAAAAGAGAGATCACGATAAAAATGAGAGAGTACAATCACTCATCCATTTATTTGTGATTATGTTCTCGAATGCTCTATCATCACATATTATTGAAATAGTTTGTAAATATTTGTAAAAAGCATATTGTTTCAGAGATTGTTGGAATATCTTGTTTCACGCTTCTTCGTAAATTGTATATCAGCCAGAGTTCCTTTCAAATTGTGATACTTTCATGCACGCGTTGCGTTTCACTGGTCAAATAAAGGTTTTGTTTCAGGTTAGTTTACTAAAACAAAGCAAAAAGGAGCTTTGGGGTAGAGGTGTAAAGGGGGATACAATTTATTTCGCCAATGCACTGAACTCTAAAAAAATCGGAATTAATAATTTCCCAATTTCATGTCGGATTAATCTAGTTTACATCCCTTCTTGCCCTCTGCTCCCGCTATAGATAATTCTCATTTTCTGATTACGTTCACTATTTATTTCATAAAACATCTTTATTGCATTTTAAATTCACTACTGAAAACTATCCATGCTATTTAATATCATACACATCATCTGAGATGGCACTATAACGATAAAAATATACGATAAAAGGCAAGGAAATACTGTAGTCATGCAAAGGCCATACTAATAAAAACAATCACATCATAATGATAGGAAACTTAATGTTAAATCAACTAATTATCGAGCAGTGTTATCGTCTCTATCG
Source organism: Pristionchus pacificus (assembly GCA_000180635.4). NCBI lineage: Eukaryota > Metazoa > Nematoda > Chromadorea > Rhabditida > Neodiplogasteridae > Pristionchus > Pristionchus pacificus. Next base: position 12,834,808 of record CM026575.1, read on the forward strand.
GGTCGAAGCTACAAACTTTCATCATAACTGCTCTTGTTGTTTCGCCCGATAATTGAACCCACACGGTCGATTCACCCAGCTCCTTCACCTGCTGCCTTGTGTACTGAGAGATAAGCTTCATCTGCAATCAATAAATCTTTCCCTTCCTCGACATTGGAAAAAAACCCGCAGATTTTTGGCCAGAACTTTCTTTAGAAGTAGTCAATCCCTGCTCAGTGCAATGCTCTCTTCTCTTCATTTTGCCTCGTCACTCATTGGTGAGAACATCGAGAGAGCATTGCAACATGAGAGAAACCTTTATCCATCCCTACCCATTATAATCACCTTTTTTGTGCTGAACAAGCCGTAAAATTCCAAATATTTAAATCATAGCCGCTTTGTGGGCGGTTATCAGCGAGGGATTTTAGATAACCGTGCGTGTCATAGAGAGATACTTATTCATAACGCTATAATTGAAAAAAAGTACCTTGAGAAAGTTGATCCCATTCTGGTCAGCGATAAGAAGTCTTTGATGAATGGAAATGGAATGGGACGAGGAGAGTAGGAAATTGACAACTCTGTCCTCGACAATCTGAGAACACACCCATATTATGATTCATAACAAGAAAAATGCGAACCTTGAGATCGAATCGATTTGCAAGTACTAGAATTCGATTGACGTTACAAGCTAAAAATATACAAATGTTTCCAAAAAGATGATTTTAATTAAAACCTGATAGAGGGATCGAATCGAATCCGTAAACCATATTAAGGATGTTGTAAAATTCCTGATCATGCTCGATTTTTGCCATTAAATATGCGTTGGTTACCTCATATTCAACATCTCGGAATCAAACAATCAGCTTGAGTTAGGAATAGCTTCTCGAAGAATGACGATTGCCAGAGACTGCAACGACGTATTTATCACAGAATAGAAAAAAGAAAAAGAGCATGAGTTCTTCTCGTCGACTATCTCTTCCTCGTCTTCGACAGCTGCGTCTCCTTCGCCCCACTCATCTGTCCTGCACTCTATAGAACGGGGTCATCGTGAAACTCTGTAGAGCTCCGACAGTCTAAGTTCAATGATGATGTGGCTTAGGCTTCTTGCTAACAGTGATTATCCCTACCATAATTTTGCTAAGGATGTCCAACAAGAGTATGAATTCAGGTGAGAATTCTCAATATGGTTCTCAATAGAGATTGGCTGATTGAACTGTGTATGGTGAGTGTCTATTTAAAAATAGTATGTATTCTGAACTGGAAATAATACTCTATCGATTGAGCTCATTTCAGATGTGCATTGAATCCCTCGATAAAGCTAATGAGAAGAAGTGTACTCTTTAATATGCAATTGACAGAGAGATTACGGGTGATCAAATATCTCTTCAACTCCGACATAATTATGAGGTATTCGAGGAAAATGAGAAGAAGATCAATCAATATTCACAGTATTCGATGGTTAATGGTGAACATGTGATCAAGAGAATCGATGGGAAAACGGCAAGAATGAAAATGATTAATTATGAACTATCTGGTTATCGTGTGCATGGAATATATCTGAAAGTACGTGAATGATTGATATGAGGAGAGATCGGAAGATGAAGAATTGAATTCATCATCTTTTATTGTCATCAGCGTGTGAATTGTATCATTCCCAGAGTAGAAATAAACAAAATTTAGTTCCTTTTTTAACCTTTTTTCGCATGTATCTATAGATCATAGTGATGCTGTTTATCAGTGAGATCAAGACAAGTATCTATGTTGATAGATACTGTATTTGTAAGGTATATGAACAGATGTCTGACAATCTTGTAAGTTATCTTATATTGTTGATTACCGTTGTTAACTATAGTATTCTATTTTCATTCATTATTTTCGTTTCCGGCGGTATCTCATGAGAACTCATTCACAGATGAAATCTCCATTTTCCCAATCATTCAAAGTTATCAATCTCACTGAAGAAAGAAGATGATCAATAATGACGTTTTTTTCATTGGAGAAAAGTTGATGAGTTAATTGAGGTAGCTCCTAATATTAAGCTTAATAAAAGATCATATAATTTAATAAATTATTTATATACATAAATTAAATCATTTCATAACAAGCCCGAAAAGTACTGTATTTCTCAGTTGGCCATCGTTGCGGGCCAGACTCGTGATTAGCAACATCCTCTTCAGTTTTCAAGTTTTTTTTTGAGTTTCTGTAGTTTTATATTTTTATATCAAGATCTTGTTATTTTCAGGTTGGAGAGGTGCTCCGCGGATAGCTCTACGCTGTCGCTACTTCATATTGCCGTATGAGCTTACGATTACTCTGAATTTTGTCTCCTTTCGTTCTCCACTAACCACCAAAGATGGGTTTGCCGGCGATTCAACTCATAATGATCGCCGCGAGGCAGGTAATGCATTACATTCTGTTCATTTTCAAAATAATATATTTAAGGTTTCAAAACCTATTGCCGAGGCGCTGATCAATTACGGGAAGAACCATCCTCTCTTTCGTAATCGAGTTCTTATTCCTGTTGGAAGGAGTCTCGTCCATCTAACCACTCGGTTAAGAATGAAGAAATTGGGATTGGGATCGCCTACTACTGTTGCCACCGTCTCTGAAGCGACTGCTCTTGAGCAGGTACATTTTTATTCTCAAACTAGGCATCTCGCGATTCTGAATACCGCCATCGATGTTTTTATGAGTGCGAATATAATTATTTATTTGTATCAGTACTAGGCTTTCGATGACGACGAATCGTTTAGGAAGCACAAAATTCAAAAAGTTGTGAAACTTCAAAATTAAAGCCATTTGATCCAAATGATTTGGATGAGAAATCAAAACAAAACAAAACGGAATTCGTTGTCTGTTCTAATCCAACTTAGTACTGAATATTTACGCGATATTGTGAAAACATTCTCAAACTACTGAAAAGTAATATTTGAGGCGTCTGATTTCATCCAGCAAGTGGTTCTCTTCTCGTATTCAGTCGGTGTCTTCGCTGGCTATTACTATTACACCAAATGGTTTACTTCTGAGACCATGAAGGTTTGACTACTGTCATAATTTAATTGATGATCTATATTGTAAATAATGATTGTGCATCAGGTGGATGAATTCGAAAAATGGAAGGAGGAGAATCAGAGAGAAAACAGTGATTTGATGCAGCGAATAAAGAGATTGGAAGATGCTCTCGTAGCTGCGAAGTGGAAGGTTTATTCAGTCATATTAATCAATTTTATATATGATCATTCAGTTGCCTCCTCTACCGGAAGTGCCTAAGAAGGAGGAATCTCCTCCTCCCCCTTCCCCTCCTGCAGCTGCCCCTGCTGCAACTGCTGCACCAACTGTTGCAGCACAACCAGTAGCTACTGAGACGAAGAAGGGTGAGTGATATTCCTATTCTGTTTCTCATAGCTGGTTCTAGTGGTTATGAGTGTAGTTCAGAGATTGCTTCTCCCTCAACTGCACTCACACCTTCCCCTTCTCAATCTTCTTCTACCTCATCCCTCACTTCTTCCATCCTTCGATTTCCTCGTATATCATCCCTTCCACTCGATTCTGCCTCTAAGATAGTATTAGAAGGTGAGCCGTATACTTTCTGCAAGAGAGATGCTTCCATATCATTTGAAAGAGGTGATCCCGACCTCAGATTCCTTAGATTCCGTCCCAAAGAGAATTCTCAATTCTCATCTGGATTCGTAGGACTCTCCGAACGAGCATTAGGATATATTACTGGATGTGCATAATGAGTGAATTGTTGTGTGTATAGGTATGTAGATCAGAGTAGATTATTGATTCAATCAGGTTGTGTCTAGAATCTCAAGGTCACACTTTTCCCCATTGCTTCACTTTCATATCTTCCTAATTTGTGCTCCTCACTCGGGCATCTAACCATGCACTAATAATGACTAGTCAGTTAGTGATTCTCATCCCTGTTGTTCACTCGGTCCTTCCTTTTACTCGCTGTCCTCTCTCAGTCCACTTTGAACGGTTATGGCTAATCAAAGAATCAATCAATTTTGAGAATGATTCTCTTTCGTTATAGGTAAGTCTGAATGAGAAGTGACGGAAGGAAGGATCGATATGTCGTGTTGTGACCACTCCCTCTCTCTCAGTTCCTTTCCCGGTATGAATCTATCGATTCGTCGTGGAATCAATCTAGTCATCTCAGAGTGTACAGTAGTTATTTAGCATTTATGCTATACATTAATTGTTGTTTATTGCCTACTATGCGGAGTGATAGGAACCTCTCTTACTTTACTCTGGCGTATAAATTGTACATTGAAAGAGTGTCGATATGGCTATACTCGTGATTGCAACAATAATGACAAACTGGAAGAGTGGGATTGCAGTCAAATGAGGAATATGAATGTATGGAGGGGCTTAAATATCGAGAGCGACTCGTCTCCCGGTATGTCTCATACTTCCCTTACATACTGACTCTCTATGAACTCTTCTTCGCGTGGGAAACCGACGGAGGAGATAGTTATTGGCGACTGCTGACATTTGGGCTGAAAAGGAAGAAGGAATTAGAATGAGTACGGTAGGAAAGAGACGAATGGTGCATTGACAGGTCACTCGTGCAGATTACGGTAACTGAGATATTAGCAGAGATCAATTATTATTTTTATGATTTGTGAGAGAAACTGAGGTATATTTGGGCGAATTTCTATACGAGAAGCGACACTATTTCACCTGATATCTGATAGGAAGTCGTCTATTGACTGGAAGGGGAAGTGATAAGTCAATGATTAGTGAGATAAAAGCGGAAAGAGAGAGATGACTTGCCCTGTTGTAGTTGTGCCTCCTCGAGTGATCTCTGTTGAGCACTTGCGAATTTCTCAACGATCATTGAAATGGGAAAAGCGAGAACGATAATTCCACAGATGGAGGTAGCTGTGGCCACTAGTTTACCCACTGAATTATATGATCGATGAGATTAATGAGAGAATACTAGTTATTGCTTACACGTCGTCACTGGTTTCGCATCACCGTATCCAACTGTTGCCATCGTCACCCTACAAATATATTGTATATACAATTTAACAGATGAAAGATACAAACATAATACTTACACACACCACCAGCATCCTGCTGGAATTGAATAGAAATCAGTATACGGTTCGTCTTTCTCGAGATAATACATAACCTTAATCGAGAAGTGAATGGGGAAAGAGGAAAATTATAATACTGTAGAGAAGAAGATGATTCCTGTAACGAGAAACATCGATAACATCGATAGTTCAGTGATTGACGATTGGAGGGTATGACCGAATGTCTGAATGATGATGAGAGAATAGGAGTGAATGGGGAGCAACCTGTAGACTCGTACTGTATCTTGCTAATTTGAACACTCTCGCCATCCTCAAAACTCGTAGAATTCGAATTACAAGCATTGCACCTGAAAAGTGGCCAAGTTAAAATTGTGAGAAAGACGAATCGGCGGTGGAAAGTATCGTGCGTTTCAAAAGCTCAGCAAACTCAATGTGCTGGTTAGCGTATTGATTGTCTGGGAAAGAGAGGAAGGGAAGAGGTAGGGCGGAGGAGAGCAGGTAGATCACTAGCCTCCTCCCGGCCTCTTCCTAACTCCGCCCCTCGAACGGTAGTCAAGGGTCAACTACGAGTGGAACGGAAAATAATCTCACGATAAGAGAAGAAAGCACATGCTGTTAGATTGAAACGACAGTAACACTCGAAATCTGCTCGAACTACAGTAATCGACTATCGATCAATATCGAATCAATCGATAATGAAGTGAATCTAAGCAAAGCCCCGCGTGATTATTGACTGTGCAATGGAAAAGTAGCGTGAGATGGAATTACGACAAGTGTCGAATCGATCATTTACCCATCCAAGTATTCCACGTTTGCATCTTTTTCCACTTTTCGATGTACTCTTCTTCCCCTACGATAGAGAGGTGTTATGACCCCGAAATATCAAAGATCATGCAAAATGTCTACTACTAAATGGAGTTAACTTACCTGTGATTTCCTTGAATTTAGAAGCATAAACTCCGAATAGAGGAAGAGCTAATTCGAGATAGAACGGAAGAATTGTGAGAAGATCGATTAGATTTAGAGTTCGAGAGAAGAATTCGTATCGACGAGGAGCTATCGTTACTCTGCAGATGGAAATAATGTATTCAAATAAATGACTGTCTATTGGAGAAAGGGAGAGACCTGACGAGATATTCGAATGTGAACCATGCAATGCACACATATTCCATAACAACGAGAGATGGATGTGGATCATCTGTTGGACGATAGACGAATTCACTGTCGGAGAGAAGAGACGAGGAGAACTTATCACCCTGCAACAGGAAAGTATCTATGTAGAAAAATTAGGGTAGTAGACCTCCTCTAAAGGGAGGTTCTCTTTCTTATTCTGAATTGAGAAGAAGGTTCGTATTGCGTGAGGGAATCTATCTCACTATGTTTCATCAGCGAGAAAAGGACTTCCGTACTTTTACGGAAAGTCAATTCTTTGTAATTATCAGAGAATAATCGTACCTCTCCCCTTCTTCCAGTGTGCATCATGTGATATAGTGATGCATTAGTGTTATCAGCTTGAAATTCAGGCATCGAACCGAGAATGAGACCTGCGCTTTCACTATTTGAACATTTGATCTTCTCTTAATTTTCTCACCTAAAACAGATGCGAAAACAAAGAAAACGGAGAAGAAAGCGAAAAGTGCAGCAGGAATTGAAGATTGAGGGTCTTCCATGAACTTCCAAATGCGAAGACGAATCGATGAGAGACAAACCTACGGAGTACGGTATACGGGATTACGGTGTCTAATAACCCCATCGAATTCAGTCTCCCAATCTTCTCCTGCATCAACACTTTTCTCTTTCGGCAGTGCTGTCGAGACTGTACAACAAGGGGCTAACTGAAAATAGTTTTCGTGTTTGCTGAAAGATTCAAAGATATCTATTCGGTGATAGTTTTTCGAACTTCGAATTATCAATGAAAACCTCACTTGATCGAGAGGAATTTCCCAAAAAGCGAGTTCATCTTTGAATCGATCGAGACACATATTCGATGGTTGATGGAGAGTACCTGCAATGAAAGATCAAATATCAACCCTCTTCATTCTCGAGATTCATGCCTGTACTAAAGAAATCCATAATGTGATCAGTAAAGTGAGTATTTCTCTCAAAATAATATTCTCCACTGCTGGGAATGAAGTCATCTGCCTGTAAATTCAATTGAGTCGAGAGGGCAAAAGAGAAGAAAAAGCGGAAGATCGAGAAAAAGAGGAAGGTTTCCCTCTCTTTCATCCAATTTCTCATCTCGCGAGATTTTTCGGAGAATTCATAGCTCAAAAGTTTCAAGTTATTTCCGAGCACACTCATAGTTTAACTTTTTAGAAATGAAATGGTATTGAAAGATAACAGTGAATTTCAAGACAATATAAATGATCGTACCACTTTAATTCTCTCATTGTGGGTCATTTTGATGAATCGATGCATGAGAGTTTCTTGCTCTGTCCACAATTCCGTCCTCACACAGTATGATTTACCACCGATGGATATTCTCACGTAGGTCTCTGTTGAAGTACCCGCGACGAGAGTTGTGTCTGACAGATGTGAATCATCTTCCAGTAATCATCCAATACGAATATATCTAATGGATAATGTGAAGATGAATACCAGAGAAAGTGACAGATCCAGCTCTTTTCTTCATAGCGAGTGATTCCATCTCAAGAGGAACAGTAAGAAGTGAAGAAGTGGGACAAGTGGAGAGACTTCTTTCTCGACGTGCCCCTCCCATTTCTGATGGATGATGATGCAACTTCTGAATGGAAAAGAATGAATGAAGGAACCAAATATCCCAATCTATCACACTATCTACTCAGTATCACAGATGAGAAAGGGGAATAAGAGGGGGATTTAGTATTACTTCATAATCTATTGCCTATTGTCATCGAACTCCTCCTATTGAAATCCCAAGGGAGATTCTCAGATTATGAGTGGGAAAGGGCAAAATGAGGTCTATGAACTAAGGGACTAGGGAAGGATTGAGAGTATTCGGTTCCAGTTTGAGAATAAATGAGTGAGGCTGAGACGTATTGTAGATAGATAAAGGGAGAATGTGATAAGGGGAAAGACTACAAACCCTTGTTGAGAGTCGAATGCTCATTTCGAAGAGTTGGTCAATAGGATAGAAGTCTTATTGAGGATGAGAGAAGGAATGAGATCTCGAATGAAAAGAGAGAAGGGGAGAGAGATGGAGAAGGAGAGGAATCTCTCAATCATCCTATCCAAATCGTCTATCTTATTTCCTGTCACCCCTTCAGTCTCCTCTCCTAGTCGTTCCTCACAAAACGAAAACTCAAGAATATTTTAGTTACCCCCCCCCCCCTCAAACGTCTGAGACAACATGTGCGAGAAATTGTACGGTAGGTTTTAATATTCCATGAAAATGTTCGCATAATTAATATTAGTTAATCTTTCAATGCTCTAATCATCTGCGTATACGTGTATCAAAGGCTATACATTCGTTATTCTGTATCGTTCCGTAAACCTTTCCTGTTGATGTTCATTGACGATATCTAAGAAGAAGAAGGAAAGCTAAGCTATAGATTTCCATACACGATCAACTTCCTTCATAAACTTCCTTCGTTTCGGGGCTTCCCACCACTTTGCATTTCTCATACTAAAGCAGCAAATGAACACGGAAGTACAACATACCAAGAAATTCTTAAAATTTCGACCCGAGTCGAGGAGGAAAAATGAAGAAAGCGAGAAGAATGTTGAATATATGGAAGAAAGCTGATCCTTTTGGGGTCGACGTAAGAATACGAAAGGAGATTCCAATAAAGAGCGAGAGAGAGAGGGGGAAGGGATTCGCAAGAAATGAAGCATCCCGGATCTATTCCGGTTCAGAGACAACATCCATCTCGTAAGGGTCCATTCCCTTTGTCGGAGTAATCATCTTGTTATTTCTCACGAACGTTATATTGTGGAAGCCTCATTCGTCACTCCATTTCTCGAGAATCATTTTCAGATGCTTCTCACAAATGGAGAAAAAAAGGCAGAAGATCACTATGGAAACTGAGAAGAATTCGACAGAACCTACACTTATTTTATGTTCGAGTTAAGATTTCAAGTGAATCTCTGATGCTTCAATCGGAAATTGTGAATTAGTGTCGAATGTAGTGAGAAAAGTGTAATTAGAGTGAATTGAGACGAGACGAAACGTGAGAGAGACACAAAGGAAGACATGAAAGGATTGATTACTCAAGTAAAAAAAGTGGAGGATGGAAATATCCGAGACTTTCTCATATTAATATTTCATTTGCACACGAGTACTGCAGAATTCTCGCATGGTTACGCAGATCATTTGAGAGTGAGCGAGGGGAGGGGAGGGGGGGCTACCGTAATCTATACATTCGACAGAAGAATAGGAATGACTCACGGAAGCGATAGTTCGTTTCAATCGATAGGAGAGCATATTGAGAGTGATGAAGAAGGGATCAGATTGTAGGATGAATCCCCATTTAGAAGGAAGAGAAACGAAGGTGAGAGAAAAGATGAAGTAAGTAGGGAGAGGCTCCCTCTCTCACTCTCTCTCTCTCTCACACACTCTTTCTCTAGAGTGAGTGATACCAGAGGATGGAAGGATAGATCAGAGGAGTAATTCAACTATGTAAGAGAAGGAGACAGAGGAAAGACAACCCCCTCTCACTCTGATTAATCTCCCTCACGAAATACCCTCAATGAACTACTAGTGGACAGCAGATCTTTATAGTCCACTATCAACGTCACTTTTCACTATTTCCACGTAGTATTTTTTAAAGATTGTCCTGCTACAGTGAGAAAAATCTAATAAATACACTAATAATAAATAGTAATAAATCCTTACGAATAAAAAGTACTGTTCGATACGGTATATCAATTACTTACTCTCGTGATTCGATTTCGATGTTGGAATATCTTGTAGGTCTGCATGATGAGAAGAAGAGAGAGTTAGATAATGAGAAGGTTGAGACTGAATTGACTTCCGATGTGAGAAGGAGGAGGGGAGACACAGTTCATAACGAATAACGAGATAGAGTACTCAAGGGAAAAGAGAAAACAGGTGGTTGATGGGGGTAAAGTCGCGCTATTCCGATAGAATTTATAAGGAGGACAAAATATGGAGTAACAAGTTGACGTGAATTCGGGAAAGAAGTTTGTACATGTGAGAGCAGGTGAAAGGGAGATAACGAATTGAAAGAAGGAAGATGAAATTACTGTTAGGGGAATTGATATTTGAAGAAATGCACTGAATTATTCTAATGGAAAATGTGGGAATAACTTGTATGTGAATAGAAAAAGCGCGAGAATTTCATGCTCGATTCGGAGAGATGACTTGATTAGAGGGATGAATAGACCCACACTTCATTCATTCGTGGAAAGTATTCGGAAGGTGATGCATCCACAAGGGCAATCCGATTACTTACTTATATTAATTTATGGATTAATGGCTTAAAAACAGTGCAAATGCTTTAAAAATGAAGTAGATCTTGAGGTTTCAGAGTTTGTTATGAAGGTACTGTAGTGCTGAAGAGACGAAGTAGGGCTGAATACTGAAATGTTCCTTGATAGTTCAAAGAGGGGACAGAGAGTGAAAGGGAGCGTTCTTTTGGAGATATTCAGATACTCTCACAGATACTCACTTATTCATTAGAAAAAGTCTCCTTTGTGCACACTGCTCTCCTATCTCGTATTTCTCCATTCTCAACAATTAGAAAGAAAGGAAAAAGGAATGTTGTCTGTGAGTAATTCCGAGTAATGTTGATGAATGATGCATGTTTACGGTAATCTGAATGACATAATGAGAGATTATATCGACAGTAGATGCTTACTGCCAGATGGGAAGTTACATGCATCTCAATGTGATGACTGCAAGGGACCAAACACCTTTCCCATCCTTCTACCCCTCTCAGCCCCTTTCCCATGGCCTGTCCATGCATTCTGATGTTAGATTATGATGTACCAAAAAATTGAGATCTAATGAGTAAAATTTAAAAGTTATTATTGGTCCTGCAGCGAAAAGCCGGTTTTTGACGCAACGCGACGGACGACGCGTCGCGTCATGAAGAGAAAAAATCGGCGAGAAGCACGAGATCTCCATTGTAGACGTTTTGAAGTCGTATCAAGAATTGAAATTTAAAGATGACTGAGGCGGAACGGAACAGCTTCTTTGCCCATTCAAGTGAGTCATCCAAGTATTAAAGAATCTGAATTTATTAGAAACTCACCTTTTTTGAATTTATTCTCGACTAGCTCTCGTTTTGTCTACATTTCGGATTTTTGAGATGAAATTGCATTTCAAAATTTTCAAAAGACCACTCACGTTAGGTTCTAGAAAGCAGGGGGTATTTTTCAGGTGGTTGATGTAAGACATTTAGATTGAGTTAAAGCGTATATTTATACGTATGAATCATCTCATATTTTCGGATACTTGAAGAGTTCTAAACGAAGTTCGGAGATATATTTTTTGCCCTTAGATATTATTATTCAACATTACAATTGTAGCTCAACGTGCCCCGGGTAAGAGACAAATCAAACCAACTGCTGCGATGGAACAGATCGTTCTTCCTGCAGATGAAGATGAGGATGATGAGGATTTTAAAGGTTATTAATTAAATTATATTTTATGTTACGTATATTTTATATATTGCTATTGTATCATTATTCCGGTGCATATCATCTTTAACAAATACTCGCATCATGTTAACATCGTGCTTTACTTGCATCTGTACATGCCTCATCTAACTTTTTTCCCTCTAGATAGTTTCTCATTTTGAATACTAGTTTAATAATCGATTAATTCAGCCGAATTATCGGGCAGTGGAAGTGAGAACTCATCATCGGAATCATCTGAGGATAGCTCCGGAGATGAAGACGATGAGAAGGAAGGAGGAGAAAACGATGAAGATGCTGTGAGTTACCATACCTTCTCTTCCTCCCACGTATTGTTTCATAATGGAAATGTGGTGTAGTGGCATAGTATCAATAAATATTCACAGGATTACCTCAAATCGCTCAAGGATCGGGGAGAAGAGAATGACGAGGACGCGATTCCTCTGTGTTCTCTTTGTCTAAATCTTCGCCCTAATTGTGCAAAGGAGGAGGTTATTCAGTGTGATAAGTGAGTCATTCGTCTCGGTTATATTTCGAAAGGTCAAATCGGTTTATCATAGAAATTCTCTCAAAATCGAGTTGTTGATTCCAGATGTGGTGTGGCTGTACACGAGTCGTGCTACGGTATGGATCCCGAAATCGTAGGTGACGATAACTCAACTGAATCTGCTTCTATCACTGAACCATGGTTTTGTGAGCCATGCATCTACGGAGAAAAGGAACCTCCTCATTGCGAGTTGTGTCCTGTGAGATATGGAGCACTCAAGAGATCAGGTATTTATTTGTACGAGGCGGTCTTATGTTTGATTGTTATATTGCAGATATCGGTGGGTGTTGGGTACATCTTCTTTGTGCACTGTATACACCTGGGATCACATTCGGTGATGTCGAGAGACTTGCAGCCATATCTTGGCAGGAAATCGATTATAAGCAGTTTGGAAAAAGGGTACGTTTGACAAAGTAATTCAAATGTGTTTACTAATATAATTGGTAATTGTTTTAGGCGTGTAGTGGATGTAACGATCGACTTGAATCTCGCACGGGAATAGTTGTCGAATGTGATGCTGCATTGTGCAAGAACTTCTACCATCCCACTTGTGCACAAAGGTAAGTAACTCGAATACATACCGTATCCACCATTATAATCGATGTAGATTGGGTTTACTCGTTGATCGATCTGACGAAATTAATGAAGATGAAGAGGATTATCACGATGAAAGGTGATTTCATTCCACTTTATTCCTGTACGATGATATGTTTACAGATTCATTCACTGCAAGAAACACTCTCATGAGGATGAAGTGAGAAAGAAGAGGGAAGCGTGAGTTGATTACATAATAACTACTGATATAGTCTCATGTTTATTGTGTTCTAAATGATAATGTTTTAGATATGCCATATTTATAAAACAAGAAGAGAACAGATATGCTATGCTCAAGAGGAAGAAACTCAATGATAGGTAGACTATTCTATGTGATGATCACTTATAAATTTTGATTGAATGAATTATTATCGAAGTCGATTCAGAGAAGAAGAGAAATTGGCTCGAATGGAGGATAAATCTCGTGCTCGGTACAGGAAGATGGAGGGAGTGACCATATCAGTTCCTGATGCATCGTGGGATAAGGTGATTACTAGATGATTACGGTATTAACTCATCAATATTTCTCTCAGACCGAGAAGAAGAATCGTCGAGCTCGTCATCTCCACACTTCTTCACAGTTTCTCGAGGCTTTCTCTGAAAAGGTTCGAGATAGATATTTATTCATTCTATCTTTCTCGTTAGCTTTGCGATTTATTCTAATGAACCCTTCTCTCTTTAGTATTGTGAGTAAATGATGGTATTTTTTTCAGGCAGATTTGGCAGGAGTGCGAAGGGATGAATTCGAGAAAGCTTTCATCAAAGTGGATGGACGTACTCTCTCTTTTCTTCCTCCTGCTTTCTCTCCCGAATTTGTCGCGTACGTTTCCCGTTTCATTCTATCTCTATTTCATATCCAATTTTGAAAATATCTTTCCAAATTGTTACTAGTGATTCATTATAATAGTGTATTAAATAGATATCTTGACTGGCATTTTATTAGATTACCTTTGTACAACACCAGGTGTGGTTGTCTCAAGACAATTGTAAAATCGCCTTGATTGTGGACGAATCACTACCTTCACTGGAATAGTTAATGGACGTAGTTTTCAGATATTTCAACCATCGAGAGAAGCATGTAATGAATGGAGAGAAGAATCGATTGGAGAGAGTAACGAAAGAGAGAGATGTAATGAGAGAAGAACAGAAGAAGAAGGAGGCAAAGTATCATGAGGTGAGAAAATACATACTTCTCTGATTACACATAGTTCTCAAACCTCGGCATTATCATGATACAATTATGATTGTGTGATTTTAGTTGGAGAATAGTCATAAGAAGGCTCAAGTAGCAGTTCACGCATCTCAAGAGAGAATCATCAAGATTCATTCGATACTCACCAAATTGGGAGCGAAGAAAATGCCTAAAATTAATGAGATTGTTAAGAAGGAACCTGCTACTCCGAGGTAATAATGACTACTTTTATGTATAAATAGAAGACAACTGTAGATAATTCTTTACTAGCTTCGTGTCTTGATATTAATAATTCTAAATAAAGATCTCGTCTTCTGTCTCGTTCTTCGTGTCATGATGTTCCTTCCACTTCTCGTCCATCTAATATTATGAAGAATTGTGCTACTTGCTCATCCGTTAGTCTATTTTATTTTATTTCAAGAGTTAATCATTATTCGAAATGACATAGATGATGATTGATGTCTTTTCTTTCAGATCAGTGACCAACATCTATTAGTGGAGTGTGATGCTTGTCATAAGCACTACCATCTACAGTGTCTTGATCCGCCACTCGAGAGGTACGGTAGATTTATTAATACTTGGTGATTGATTGAGTATATTGAAGAATGCCTAAGAAGAAATCATTCGAATGGCATTGTATGGAATGCGCACCTGAATCGAGTGAAGATGAAGGAAATCCAGAGAAGAAAAAGAAGAAACCATCTCCCGATAAGGAAGAATCTCATGTCAGTTCAATTATGAATTCATAGTTTATCAAAAAATGTGTTAGAAATGAAGAGTGTAATTGATCTTTGATCTTTTCAGACGGATGAACTTAATGGCGCTCGCAAATTGAGACACAGATCGGATAGTGTGAAACAGCGAAAGCAGGCTGAGAAGGAGGTTTGTGATTGATAGTTCAAATTAGAAGATGGGACATGAACATTTTATGAAAATGAGGGTCTGAATCGGTCATTTATTTGTATCTTATTTAGGCTGAACAACGTGAGTATCGTTCTGCCATGGTGAGAGGAAGCAACTCAAAGAGAGTCGTCAAACCAAATAAGGTTAGTTATTCCCATGTAGTACGGTAGACTGAATATGATCTCTTGCAGAGATATTCAACTGAGACTCCCCCTCCCCATGTGGTCGTCGCTCCTCTTGTTATCTCTCTTCCTATTCATAGTCCTATCCCTTCTGATGATGAACCTCCATCGAAAAGAGGAAGAGGAAGACCAAAAAAGACTCCTTCACTTCCCAATTCTCCTGATAAAAGTAAGATCTTTTGTAATTTATTATTCGATTTTAATGTTGAATACCGGAAAACAATATAATTTCTAAAATTGTAGATGGTCGTCATTCAATGGAAACTTCTTCAATTTCATCGAAGAGAAGTCGTCCTTCTCTTTCTCCTCAAGGACATGGAATACGAAAAGTTAATGGAAGGTATGATTTTGATTTGTAGAAATTAATAGTTTTGTATCAATTGTTTTGCTCAACAATTAGTTCAAATTTCGATGTGACGTTGGCTTGATTAAATTGAGCGCATTAGTAATAGCCTAAACTTGATCTCTTCAGAGTTGTTCACGATTCAATCGAAAACGGCGAAGAGGAAGATGAAGAATTGGAGGAAATCGTCATCATTAAGGAATAATTCCTCGTATTGATTTTTATTTATTTTTTCTAATTGTTAAGTGATTTTTTTTCATTTCGTTTACCTCTATTTCTAGCCCTCGTTTTGTATGCCAATCGATCTTTCCTTCTTAGGATATCTATAATCAGTTAACGGTGATTGGTCGATTTAGATTCCCTTATTCAACTCATATCCATCATATTGAGTTGAGAGTGTAATCTATATAGTCCATCCCAACCCACACCTCAGTCATCTCTTGTTCCATCCCATCTCATTCTTTTCCTGTAGAAGTCTGTACAAGTATTCATTGATTCATCGGGTTTCCATCCCCTTCTTTCCCGCTTGTTTTATCTATTATGTATCACATATAGTCATTTATTTCGTGATAAACATGCTTTCATGAAACTGGAATTTTGAGATACATCTCATAAACAGGTAGATATCCTTTTCATACTTGAAAGAATTATGTATGGATTTTATTTTCTTCTCGGATTATAATAATTGAATAATAATATAATAATTGAACTTGAGTTTTCGCAATGGATGGCTACGATGACTTCGGTCTGTTGGGAGAGGGGGAAGAGGTTGAATTTGATGGATTATTACATAATATGGACGACATCTTAGAGATGCCTTCTACTTCATTCCCAATCAAGGGGTACGCCAATATTTTATATATCTCCACAATTATATGTAATGTGTTACTGTGATAGTGATACTGATCTTTGATCTTTTCTCAGTCGTACATATATTACTACTTCTCTCTTCGCAGAAGCAGTCAAAGCTGTTATGAGAGGGAAAATGAATGTAAATAAGGTTGGTTATATTAAATCCCTAACAAAAAGACCTTTAAATGAATAGCGTCAAGTAAGAGATGACTTCATAGATCTGTTTATGATTACTCTGTCAGGCAGCAAGTGTTTATCGTGTGCCACGAAGTAGTTTGCAGAGAAAAGTAGCGTAAGTTCACAATTTTATGTCATTGTTTTCCATTTGATTATCTCAAATCAGGGATTGATTATGTAATAGTGAAATTGTCAGTCGGAGTCGAATGGAACACAAAAGGAAGGATAATCCTGTTATTGTTGAGAAGATAGAAGCGAAAGCAAAGAAGGAAAGCGATGATAATGAAGAGGAAAAGAGAAGATTATGGAGTGAAGAATATCAGAGAAGATTAGATGAGGTAAATACGATGTCACGCCTTAGCACCCAGTTGGAAGTTTTACAGGCTGAAGCGAATGTGATTTCGGATGAAATGGAAAATATTCCAAGGTAATAGTTGTGCCCCTCTAAACAATTTCAAACTGTTTTTCTTCAGTAATGATATTCTCGGAATGGCAGTACACAGTCTTTACGACCATGATTACGTGGAAATGGCAAATGAATGCATAGTGAGTTGATCTTTGATCGATGCATATTCGTTACGGATTTTTTTAGATTGAAGAGAATGTTGACCCATTAATTGATCAACATATTTATCTACAGGACCAAATTGAGGTAATAGAGTTAAATAATGATACATTTTCAAAAATAAATTGCAATTAGGAAAAAGTTGCAGTTTTGATAATCAGATAACTTTGATTATAGGAAGAAGAAGATGATATTCCTCCACCTCCTCAAATAGTTATTGAGAGTGGAAAAGTAGAAGATTGTGGAGAGGTGAGAGTATCGATAAGAGTGTGAATGGAAGAAATCATTTTCAGGAAGAAGTAATAGTCGATGAATTGGAGGAACTCGATGAGAATACTAGTGGAATGCCCCAATTAGATGCAATCTACGACTATTGATTCTCTCATTCATGCTTTTGTTGTAAATAACTTCTGTAAATTTGGATACTTTTTCATTTGTCAATTAGTTAAATAGCGATAGGTACGATTGTCAATAAACTACGATTCGATAAAGGATGCTAAACATTTTTTTACTATGAAGAGATGATTGAAATCAAAGGTTGTAGTCTATTGGATACCTCATTCTCTTTACTCGAATCGATCTCTCATTTCTCCTTAGATGGCTGCTCGGGCCGCAGTACAAAAGATAGACCCTGCCCTATTCCCTCTTCTACTATACAAGAGAATACTCAGGTATTATCCCATTCTATTCACTGTATTGATCTTTGACCTTTCGCTCACTCAGATTACATTATGGTCTTCCTGCTCCCGCTCGTTTAATGGGAGATTCTTATGTGAAGGATGAATTCAGAAGACACAAGAGTGTTCCGAGGGAACAAGCACTTGTCTTCCTTAATGAATGGACTGTATGTATTGTAGCGTTGTAGTCAGATTGATAATACTTCTTTTTTTCAGCAGTACTGTACGATGTTATCGAAACAATTGACTGGTCGAGGAATATCGAAAGGAGTCATTGGAAAAGACTTCGACCATACAGATCTAGACAAGTTCAGTGAAGAACAATTGAGTCAATTACTCGAATTGAAAGAAGAGGCGGAATTAGATCAGAGAAGACTTAGAGGTGAAACAGTAGAAGTTAAGAAAGAGAGCGAAGTATGAGATTACTGTATGAATTATTAGGATTCTCTTGTTTATCGAGTGCTTTCTCAACGGGTAGAATACTTTTATAGAGATAATCAGAGTTTATCTCTCTGTTACTTGTCTCGATTGTTACATTAGATAAAAAATCAGATGAATTGAATTTGTGTTGAAAGGCAGACATACAAATGACTACAGTAGTTCTCCACAATCGATAATACGAACATCTCTTTTGGGAATTCCCTTCTGTACTCCATTTCCCATAAGTGTTCCTTCTTTCTCAAGTAGATCGAGTACATCGAATCCATCGATCAGCCTTCCGAATACAACATGATATCCGTCCATCCTACAATTTACAGCCTATTTCGTAAATATATCTAATTCCAACCATGGAGTTTCTCCGAATGTCACATAGAATCGGCTTGAATTGGTATTCGGCCATCCATAATTGTCCATACCGAGAAGACCTCTTCCATTATGAGTAAGATTGAAGTTCTCATCCTTTGTTTATTCATTTCGGATACAGTAATCCTCTATCGACAGTACCTCAAAGTACTTCTGGTCGAAGATCGATTTTCCTCCTTCGCGAGTTTTGTTGTTCGTTTCGAAATCACCTGACTGAATTGAAGAGTAAGGTAGTCATAGAATTGAAGAGTATTCTCACACAAGCAACGAATCCGGGGATAATTCTGAAGAAGAGATTATTTTTGTATCCGAATCCCTTCTCTCCTGTGCAGAGAAGACGGAAGTTTTCGCATGTCTTCGGACAAACGGAAGAGTTCAACTGAAGAGACTGGTCATCTCTGAGATATCATCAACCATACCTCGAAGACAAGTCTTCCAATCTTCTCATCTCCTGCAACAAGATCGAAGAATACAGTGGAAGTCATACTCTGACTGACAGACACTCTTCCCCCTTTCGCTCCCCCTTTTGAGCATCTCTCAATTGGCTTCGATCCTCTAGTTGCACTCAATTATTTCCCTTCTCGAGCTACCATTATATTGAAGATCACTCCCTTTTTGCTTACAGTAGGAATATTGTGAAGAATATTAAATATGAAATAATTAATAATAATCAGTTATGTAAATGACCATCAATGAATTCTCATTCGATGTCTCTCTCCACTTCTCTTCTTTTCCTCTATAGAGAGTGGTCGGATGATCTCTCTCTTCCTTCTCCTCTTCCTTCCTATGATCATTCCATTGATATCACTCTGTTATTGGAAGAAGAAGCAAGTCAAAGCCGTTAAGCAGGTACATCACCAGTCATCCTTCTCGTTAAAAGATTGAATATTCAGCTGAAAGTGACAAAGAAACCGAAGAAACGGGACGATTTCCTCAATCGATTGCGAAATTCGATCGCAAATGAGCACGATGACAACAGTATTAGTAAAACGGCAGAAGGGGATGAGGTACGGTAGATATCAATTTATTGAGTGAATGATGAAATTGAAGAGTAAAAAGAAGACGAAGAAAAACAAAGATCTAATGAGACCATCAAGAGAACACATTGATAGTCCAAAAGAAGAATTGTTACCCACTGGAGAGAATATAAATGATGCTTATGAGAAAATAGGACCCAGTCAAGAGAAGGTACTCTATTATTTATCTATCTACTGTATTCATATATATGAGGGAGAGACGATTGGTGATGGAAGTAAAGAAGTCATTCCCCCTGGAAGTATCGAGAAAGGAGGATCGGCTAGTATTGAGAAATTGAGTAATGAGAAGGCCAGTGGAAGCAAGGAGAAAATTAAAGAAAAGGAGAAAGAACCTGGGGTACGGTAGATTGATCTGTGTCAAAATGTACGGTTGTGAATTGTAGACTGAACTTCGTCATCTTCAATCGACTCAATCTACTACTAAGAGGACTGAATATACTCCATCTTCATGTAGTAACACTCAACACAATTCGAGTACAGCGAAGAGCCATCATGCAGGAGAATTCAAGGGTATTGTGAAGGATGCTCCTTCCATTCAATGGATTCTTCCCATTTCAGAGATACCCAAACCAAGAGTGACTGCGATGAATATGAAATTTGGAGGAAGTGGAGAGACGATAGGAAGTGCTGAGATACTCAAAGATGTGAAGATGGGAGATGAAGAAGCGACTCAATCAACACAAAGATCTTCTTCTGATACGGTATCTCCCTCCCCCTTTATCCATTCAATCACCTTGTTCAGGCGGTCAAATCTCAAATGACACAAGTCCGAACAGTATCTGATCCTCCTACGCAGATGACTCAAGTTAGAAGTGTTATGATATTGTGACTGGTAAGAAATAAAGAGAGGAAAAGTTGCAAATAATTTATGTATTCAGACACTTACAAATGGATACTCGAAGAAACACAGAAACACGAGTGTTTACGCTGACAATGATCGAAATAAATTATCTTTACATACATGATTACGTACAACTCAAGAGGGATTGATCATTGTAGTCCATTGGACTGACTCTCGTTGATCCACACACTTTATTCTACTGAGAAATCACTGGTTCCCATTACTCTATGACACTTGACTACGGAGAATAACGATAACAATATGTACAAATGATCCTGCATGATACTTTTTCTTGATTATTATTATTATATTCTCTATTTATCTATTGTAACTGGAGGTTGTGAAGGGGAAGAGTTGGATCTAGTGAGTGGTCTTGTGGAATAGATGGAGAAGAAGGACATTCGAGATGAACACAATGGAAGACCTGAGAGAATGAATTGATTGATGGAAGGAGAGAATGTCTAACCTCATTGGCTGAATTAGCTGTTCCGACTATTCGAATGAAGACAACGGGTTCAGGTGGAAATTCTGCGTACTGCCATGACCTGAAAATATTGAAAATAACAACTGTTTAATAAGTATCAATTATTCTTTCCAGTAGTGAGATATACTGACCGACAGTCTTGACTCACTCGATCGACCACTCTCTTCCACTGCACTTGATTGACCGAAACCTGAAGAGAAATTATTCGAATTTTACTATATCAGGAATCAAAATCATGAAAAAGAAGCGTGATCGTACTTCAATATAGAAAGAGTAATTCCTCTCATCGCAATCCCATAGAAGCAGTTTAATGGAAGACACGAGATATGGTTGAGGAAGTTGAACTGTGATCGATCCTGATCCCAATTGATGACAAGTATATCTGAAACAGAC
Organism: Pristionchus pacificus; assembly: GCA_000180635.4. Lineage (NCBI taxonomy): Eukaryota > Metazoa > Nematoda > Chromadorea > Rhabditida > Neodiplogasteridae > Pristionchus > Pristionchus pacificus. Next base: position 12,856,002 of record CM026575.1, read on the forward strand.
AATCACACAGAACTGGAATAGGATAAGTATACCCCTCGTCCCAATCATAATGGGAAATTCCACTAATGAGAGCATTCCTATCTCTCGATACTCCTTCGATGACAAGCGCATTCCGATCGATCGAAGCTACGTTGTTAGAAGGAACTGCAATTGGATCAGGATAGATATGAAGAAAAATGAAAGACAAGCTGACTGGTAAGTTTAGTGATTGGGTCGACATTGAATTGTTCCGTAGTGAAAAGAGCTTCGAGGTGGACAAGATGGAAGAAACGATTGAGAGAATTATGAGTGCCCACTATTCGAATAAATCTGAAAGAATTACAATTATAACTGATATTCTCGCTTCGTTTCTGCAACATTACTCAAATTTCTAGTTTACAGTCCAGGTTGGTTCCCCCCTGAAAACAATCCGGCCCGGCCGGCCCCGACCGGCCCCAAGCGGCCCCATGCCTTTTTGTGGCTCGTACAGATAGAAATTTGATATAAACTCAACGGCGTTGTAAAGCTCGTGTAATATGCTATCGATATAAGAAAGTAGAATTTTAAATATTTCTTTCAATAAATAGTAAATTGGTGGGGAAGCGCGTCAGCTTTGGCGAAAAAGTGAAAAAGTTGAAAAGAATCAGGTTGACGATTTTACTTACCGTAATCTTGCGACCTGTTTTTAGCAATATTGATGCCAGTTCCTAGGGACCGCAACGTGATTTACCGAATCAATCGTAAGGTCATGTTTCGGTGCTCAAAGTATCCCTCTTGATCTGAATAAGATCATGCTTTTTACCGTTTGTCGATATCTCACCTCTGAACAAAGTTATGAGTCAAAAACCATGCGTGCGAGGCTCAACAGAGAAGTGACCGAAACCAGTCCAAGCGAAAAGAGGGCGGAGCCTATTTCAAGCTCATTCCCAAAGTTCGAAGGCGATAGCTTCGCCCAGTCGTGAGAGACATTTTCGGAGGAAAATCAGACCTTGCCTAGGGAGAGTGTGTTCTATCCACGACGGGTAAGAAAGCAGCGATAGGAAGAGGGTCTGTGGGGGCGGAGTTTGCATATGGGAAGAGAGGGGGAGATGGGAAGGGACGAAATTTGAATACGCGCCAGCGGTAAACACCATAAGTCGGAACATCGTCACGCGCGTAAAGCCGATCTTTGAATGGAGCTGACAAATTCCAAACACTTCCAATCATCGAGATTTCTTCTCTGATCGTCTCCTAATAATCCAAAGAATGAATTACGAAAGGGGGAACCATGTCCGAACACTAGAAAGCCTTTAATTACGTACTCTGCACCCTTTCAAGTCAGTTTTGACCAACTAAAACTAGTCCAATCATTTTCCCCCATTGGTCATTTGTGGGGAACGATAGTAGCTTCAAAACGCGATGTTGAACGTCCCAATCGGTTACGAACTACGGCTGTCAGCTCTCGGCGCAGTTTTACCCCTCTTCCCTGTCCCTCAAAAGTGGGCGGAGCTTGCGGTCTCTACCAGTTCCCCACCAATTTACTATTTAATGAAAGGAATATTTGAAATTTTGCTAACCCAAATCGATAGCATATTACACGAGCTTTACAACGCCGTTGAGTTTATATCAAATTTATCTCTGTACGAGCCACAAAAAGGCATGGGGCCGCTTGGGGCCGGTCGGGGCCGGCCGGGCCGGATTGTTTTCAGGGGGGAACCAACCCGGACTGTACAACTTCATAAAAACAGACCCTTCACAATAAAATAAATAACTGACTTGACTGCTCTCTGCGGGAATAGCAGAATTTGCCGTGATCTGCACAGATATTTAGTGTGGTCGATGATTCGAGCCCAATCTTTACGATCCACACTCACCTACATTTCGTTTTATTAGTTTTTTCATCTCAGAACCCAAAAAAAATGGAACCTCAACGTAGTACGAGTACATTCTCGTTTCTCTATCAGCCCACAGACCGAGAACAATCTTGTTGATTATGGATGAATTGAAGAGCTTGGAAGACGATAATTGATGATGGAAAAGACAATGAATACGTTACCTCAATCACGATCCCCTCCGTATCCTCTTCGATATTGTGCCTTGTGAATATTCGATCGCCATCCTGAACGTTACTGTATTTTATGAATACTGTTCGCACTCTCACAGAGGCATAGATACCTGAGAAAGCATTTGGTTCGATTCGGGAGAGAGGAAGAGAGCTGATGGTGATTCTCCCGTTAGCACTTGAGCATTACGAGAGGTCGCTACATTCACGTCCGGACCTGTTATATATTTGCTAATAATTTTTTTAGTAAATAATAAGAGCAAAATATAAATAAAAAGGAACTTACTAAGGAATCCACGATGAGTAAGATTCGAAGATGTAATCTCGCATTGCTCCTGAGATAAAATGGTTAAACTCAATCAACATAATCATTTACCTTGATAGCATCGAGGATAACATCAGATGCGATGAGTCCCGATGGACGAACGATATTGAGAAGTTCATCGAGAGATATTAGAGGAAGGCGAAGACGTGAGACAAGAGAAGATAGAGATTGACTCGTCTCCTGTGATTCACATATTCAATTCTAAAACTCTAGAATAATAAAAAAAAACCTCTGGCCTGGCTTCGTTCCATTTGCAGATTGCCTTGAATATCTCAATTTCACGGGCACAGAAAGAGTCCCGAATAATGAGTTCTTCAATGGCAGATGCCGAGAGGGAGAGAAAGGCCTACAAGGAAATTCTAATTATTTTATAAGCAGGAGAAATAATTAAATAATATGAATTCGAAAACATTCGATTTCTCACCTGTGATAATAGAATATCTGATGCGTTTTTATCGGCAAAAACGAAGCAGTCTTCAGTGAGTTTAGGGAGGGAATAAAGTTGAGAAGCATGGAGAACAGTGCAAACATTGCACGTGTTCAGTGTCTTCTATAACAAGATCGAGATCATCATAAAGAAAACGATACACCAATTTTTAAATTGAAAAGGGATAACTTACTCTGAAGAAGAGTGCGATATCATCCTGCAGTCTCTGGAAGTCACATCGATTTGCCAACATGAGAATATCGAGGATTCGTTCATCCTTCATCCCGTGTAGACATAATCGACCAGTGTAGATGTATCTACAGTTATTTTGAATTAGTATTATTATATTTAGAAAATCATCAGGTTATTTTTTGTGAAAAGTAATTGAAAACAGCTACGAAATCATTATCTACATTCTTCAAAATACGAAACTAAAATTGTAATCTTTAGGAATTCTTACTTGAGAAAATCTGTGAATGCCTCGAGCGGAGTTTCTTTCAGCTCGATAACATCTTCTTTTTCTTCTCTCATTCCACCAAAGAAAAGGCATCTACGATTAGCAAAGTATTCATCATAAATCACTGAGAATAATCTACCGGAAGTACTTGCTTCGTGCAGCAAGAATGACTTTGTGACCAGGTAAACTCTTTCCTTCCACGATTAGAGTTACATCGGATAATTCAGTGGATAGAAACAGATTGTCTAAATGTACAAATGAAAATTGAAGAGACTTTGAAGAAAGTAAAAAAAAAAGAAACAAAAAGAAGAAACGAACTGTAGTGCTCAGAGAGTTCCTCCGTATGAATTATTGATTCATGAGGATGAATTGGTTCATGGACGATATTATTTGGTTGTGAAAATGAGACATCCTCCCCTCGGAAGGCACTCATCACAAGGTATAACACTAAAAAACAAAATAAGATCTACAGCCTCTCTATATGACTTCATAACGACGAAATCAGTACAATAAATTAATTACAAGATCAAATGACACTCTGTTAAAGTCAGAGCGTGGAAATAAAATTAATTCATATATTAAAACTAAGGGAACCAATCGATAAATGATAATGTTCATGTTGTGTAGATGGCGTGCATCAACACTTTCTTCATTTTCCGAATTTCACTTCTCGTTTGTAGCGCTAGACTGGGCCAACCGAGACGTGGTTTTATTTTTAGCCTCAGGTTTTGTTGTTGTTTTTGCTAAACCAGGAACTGGTTTAACAAAAACAACAACAAAAGAATACACTACAAGAAGGGAGTGGATGCGGAATATCAGTTCCACATTTGAAGAATAATGTTCATAAAATCTAATTGAGAAAAGCTTGGAAGGAAGCGTTTGAACATTTCAGTGAAGATAATTTTACAAAAAAATCTCCTCCGACATGTCGAGGAGATGTGCTCCTCCTTTAAATATTTTCCAATAAAAATTAAAATAAATTCTTGTAAATTTTTATTGAAGATTGTTTTTGTCTTGAACCACAGGATGATTGCTTCGAACGATTTATTCCGGGTCAAAAGTTAACAAAATGGCAACATATTAGAGATTTGAATATTGAAAGTTCAACTGAATTCTTCACAGTTACAAGTCGGTATAATGGAAATTGACAAGGAAATAGCACAACAGAAATAAAGTAAAAATGGGCGTACTCAAAGTGGTGGAGCTCTCTCAGAGCCATGCTTATATGTGAGAGAGTGATTGCATGAGTAGATTATTGAGAGATGAGTGAATGGATATCTATTAGAGAGTAGATTTGAGGGTTGAAGGGAAAAGGTATACCTGTAGTCTGAGTAAGACTAATAAGGACACCCGAAGACAAAAGAGAGAAACAATGAATAGGAAGACCTAGTCCCCGTAATGGAAACTGAGATCAATGCTACACTCAATGGATACACAATCAGTCTAATCTCTCTCTACTCAAGCACCGACTTTCACCATATACCCGTTGCATCCTCAGAAGAGCACACACCACACAATTAGAGTACTGTAACCATATACTACGATAGGGTGCACAATTGAAACAATAACAATATAGAATCCGGAAGAAAATGAGGTATCGAGGGTAGAAAGATTGTTAGTCAACGAAGAGATGAATCGATGGATGAAATGTATCAATAATCGTTCGTTGACAGAGAAGACAAATGGAGGGTAGATGGTGAGACGAAAAAGGGACATTACTGACTAAAAGAAACGAAAGAATGAAGAATATGGGTTGAATTAGTCAGTGATGTGCCGTATTAATAGGAAGAGATCTCCATGAATGGATCGAATACATACCCGAAGATAAGAGGGTACTCATGGAGGATTGAACTAGCGAGGATGCTAGAAGGGTTAGGGAGGGAGGGGGGATGGGATGGAGAAAGGGGAAAATGGTTTAAAACTGTCGTTGAGATGTACATAGTGCTGTATGGGGAAGATTGAGGAATTGCTGTGAGACGAGTCGAGGATGGAAATGATTATCCACTGTGAAAAAGAGTGTTCCAACTCCTTCCAACGAGAGATTTATCGATCGACTGAAGAGAAAGAGATACCGTAATCACTCTTTATTCCGTTCCATTGATTACCTCTTCACTGATCCATCCTCATCATCCACTGTAATCGTCCAATTTCCATGTCCACAACCGGGTAAGGAAGGGGAGAATCTGAATGAATGCTATTGGAATACAGTAGAGAGAGAGGTAGAGTATACCTGATGGATTGATTGTGTGATAGACGAAGTGGAAGACTTTCTTCCCCTGATGGGACACTAACACGAATTGAACAGATGGATGAACTCCATGATGTGAACACTAGTTCAATCTAAAAGAAGGAATAATTCAGATGGATAGAGGGGGTGGAAAGAGAGAGAGAGGAGATAACAAGTCATGAAGGAATAACGAGTAAACGAGTAGGTCAATATGAGTCAGTCTATGACGAAATAGAATGAAAATAGAATGAATGAGAAGAAGGATTACAACTAGAAACTACAAAGTAGAACAGATAATGAGATGACGATAGAGAGAAGGAATAGGTATGAACACAATGAGTTAATCGATTAATCGTACTTTACACTTGAATTGGCTCACTGCCAATATACTCAGCTTCTATCTCTCTCTCTTTTTACTTTGGATGCATGCCAGAAAGGGGCGGAGTCAAGGGCAAAAGGACTACGTCCCTTCGACCAATCAGCAACTTGCACTTCCGAGAATCAGAAAAGAGACGAGAGAAAAAGAAGGTTAGAGAACTTTCTCATTTTGAGAAGAAGAAGAGAGAAGAAAGATTGAATAGTGTACTCTCGTAGGGTTAGAGAAAGAGATGAAAGAAGAGTTGAAGAGAACAAATGGAATGTGGCAAGTGATTCTAGAATGAAGAATAAAGAGGATTGAAGAGAAGAGCGTGGAATCGAACTGCAATAGTCCAATGATAGGGAGAGAGAGAGAGGGGGGAAGGGATGGTTGGGGAGGGGAATGAAAATGTTGCTGTGTGTGTGAAGAATGAAGAGAGAAGGGCAAGAAATGGGAGGAGTCAACGATGAAAGTGAAGAGAAGTGAAGAGACTATTGCGAATTGAGAGAGAAAGGAGAAGAGAGGAAAGAGAGATGTCGCTAGTTCCAGAATGAAGAAAGAGAGAGAGAAAGAGATGGAATTGTTCCTCCCACTCGCAAAGTACGAAAATGAAGAGGAAATAATATAGAATAAAACAATAAATGATAGGTTAATTCGAGAGAAGGAAAGAGAGCGAGTAAGAGAGAGAGAGATTGCGATATTATGACGTCAATGTAGATGCCTTCTAGGGACGAAAAGGACAGAAAACGAAAGCGTTTCGCGTAAATAGAAGGAGAGTCGAAAAGAGAGAGAAAAGAAGATTGATCATTGAGAGGAACGACGTCAATAGAGGAACAAATGAGTCATATAAATGACGAATAATCTCGTTATAATAAGGGATGACGTCATATGGACCAACCTGTCTTGCTTCAGCTCCACAATCAATTGAAAGTTCCTTCGAGAGAGATTTTGATGAACGACGAAGTTTTCCACATCGAGTGAGTCCATTGGAAGAAGTGGAACATTCAGAGATATTATCAGACTGCAAATTCACATTAACTATCGTGTTTTCATTGCGTATTTTGATCATTTCTTCCCATTACTCTCTATTATCTCTCTGCTCAGGCGTATTCTCCGAATGACGTCTCATATCATTCTCCCTTATCTAAGAAGTCACCAAAAAGCTATCCGACAGGCGCCAGAAGGCAGAGGAATGTGAAGAGAAAGAGAAAGGGAGGGGGGAAGAGAGAGGAGGAGAGGGGAGGGGGAGGATTACGTCATCACTTACTAACCCCACGTTTCATCCTGGAAAAATTGTGCATGCATTGCACGTATTTTACAACGTAATGCAACCACTTTAATTTTTTTCTAGGATGTATCAGTTTTTTCAAAAACGCCTATTTCAGTTCAATGTCTATTGAAGCAAAAGTGAATTTATTAATTATTTTACCTCGATTGATTCCTGTGAAGAGAGAGAAGCGAATCTCGCTGTTCCACAATAGAATGGAGAAGAACCGTGAGAATCAACGATGAACATTGGCTAGAATGAAGATATGATAAGATGAGAAGAAGAGGGGAGAAAGAGAGGGAGGAACGCGATGGAATTGACTAGAGAAGGAAGAGAAGAATAAAGAAGAGAACGGAGAGAACGGAGAGAAATGGATACGGAATTCGGAAGAAAGGATACGGAAGAAATGGATGAAGAAGAGAAAGAGAAGACTTCTTCTGATGTAGAGAAAAAGAGAATCAGAGGAAATGGAAGAGAATGAAGAAAGAAGATGAGATTCGTACTAAAGGACAGAGGAGATATCAGGAAGAGAAGAGATTGGAATAACGAAGCAGAATGAAGTGAGAAGAGGGAGAAGGGAGAGGGGAAGATGGAGTGTACACCTCGTACCGGTTAGACTGCACTTAATATGATGGAGTTTGAGTAGAAGGAAAGGGAAGACTGGAGTAGAGACTATATATGGAGAGTAGTGAAGTACGAATGGGCAATGTAACAAATAGAAAGAGAAAAAGAACGGAAGAAGGAGAAGAAGAAGGGAGGAGGGGAGGAGGAGAGGGGGTAGAGTAGACGGAGTACTCGGAATGAAGAGAAAGACTACCTATTATATCATGAGATAGAAGAGACAAACCAGTACGAGTTTATACGATGAGCAATTTCCCCCTCCCACACTCAATATGTATACGATAGACTCGATTCATTCATCCCACGCTCTATTCAACAGAGACTTCCCATTGAAGAGAAAAGAACTACTGATGATTGAATGATAGAGAAGAAGAAGGGAACGAATTATGACATGATGATGAAGAGAGAAGGAAGAAGAAGGTTGGGAGTTCACGGAAAGAAGTCGTCTTTCGCAATAAAGAGAAGGAAGGAAATGGTAAGAGACTGAAGGGAACTATTTTGAGTCTAGAGAATAGAGAGAAAGATGGAGAGAATCGTACACAGACAGATGATGTTTACCATGAGGAAAAGGAGAAGATTCGAAGAAACGAATGAAGAAGGAGAAGGAGGAAAAGGAGTAGGGGGGGGGACAGAGGAACAGAGGAAAGAGGAGGAAGGAGGGGAAGACGCACTAATGGTAATGGTTTCGTTGTTCAGGGATACGTAAGAGAGATGTAGACGTAGAGACAGGAATAGAAGGAGGGAGGGAGGGAAGGGAGAGGAGGGGGGGGGGACGGGAAGGAGAGGGAGAATCGGGTACGGATGCCCTTTCTCTCTCTCTCTCTCTCTCTCTCTCTCTCTCTCTCTCTCGTACCCATTGAGGACTGTACTTCACGAGGGGAACGGTGTCAACAAAGGGGAAGAAGAGGAGGGGAGAGTGGAATGGCACGGGGAAGGAAGAATCAAAAGGACGAATGACGGAGAAGGGAAGAAGATACTTGGAATGGATAGAAAGAAACAGAGAAGAGGAAGAAGGAAGAGGAAGTGGATAAGGGAAGCCAATGACTAGACATTGAATATTATGAGGAAGAGGAAGAAGTCAGGAGGGAATTCTGATCATTTCCTTCCTCCCTCGAGTTGACTTGTTACGAATAGACTCGAGAGAACAGAGTCCAAAGTGAAGAAGAGGAGGGACAATGTAACTCATTTATACCCCGAGATGATTGTTGTGAGTGAGAGAGGAACACGTGACACAACAATTGAAGGGGATAAGGAGCAGACAATAATGAGAGTAGTCCCCCCTCTAGTCTACCCCTCACCACCCCCCCCCCCTCCCTTCGTATCTCTTGCAGAGGGGACAGTGCATGTGAATGGGAGATGAACGAGAGAAGAGAATGAGATAAGAAGAATGGGGAAGACCAACAATGCAACCCATGCACTTTAAAGCTATGAAATGATGAAATTATGAAGTGTCCAAGCAGCTGGAAAATTTCAACCTCCTAACAAGTTAAGAATTCGTCAGTTAATAATTTCAACTTTGTATCAGAGATCGAGAGATTCAATGGGGAATCCCTTCGACATTTAAGCTATGAAAAACATCAAAATGTAGATAATGAAATGGTTGAAGATATGGAAGGCTTTCAAAATTGCTTTGAGATTAAACATTTTAGAATTTTCTCGGAAATAATACGGAAGCCCCGGCGGAAAGATAGCGGATTTGTTGAGATGAAAAGGATGGATTGAAATAATATGGAGATGATCCAAATATCTGAGAAGGAATGGAGAGTAAACCGTATGAATGGTCTAGAGGAAGAAGGAAGAAGAATATGCATATGGAGACTATTTATCTCTCTTCTCCTTCCTTCCTCTCTCTCTCTATTCTGTCCCTTGGAACTGAGTGGTACAGGTCATACGAGAGAGAGGAGAGGAGGGTGTTCTTCCCTCCTCCGCTCATTGGCAGATTGGAGGGAAGAGTAAGAGGAAGGAGGAGGGAGGGGGGAGGGGACAGTGGGGACACTCGATTAGGTCATTGAGATAGATTCGAATGACTGCCGGATATGAGTAGAGACTCATTTCATTCTCTCACTCTCTCTTAATCACGAGATTCGACTGTTTATCATCGTAGACTACGGCTGTGCAGAGGAGTTAATTCATTGAATAACCAAGTGATTTCCCATGGATGGGCAGACCCTTCCCTTCCCACGTTAAATGATTGAGAAAGACGGAAAATAAGTAATTATTGGTCGGATTTTACTCACTATTTATCAGATAATGATCGTACAGCAGAAATGTGGGGGATGATAGAGAGAAAAGGGGGGGGGGGAAGAATGGCAATGGGGGCATTCTAGGAAAGAGATAAAGGGATACAAAATGCACGCTTCTAAGAATACGAAGCACTCTATAGAGATAAGAAGCTTGCAATGAAATAAAGAACTAACACAGACTACAGATGTCTATCCGAGATCATTAAAAGAAGATTAGAAAGCTAATGGAGACTACAAATGAAGTGTGACCAACTCCATTAATTGGAAGATGAATGGGAGTGAACACTTTCTTATTAATTGATCGATCAAGCCGATTCATATCGTGATTACACAATTGATCAGTACACAACCACTGAATCTCTCCGAATATCGAACGATTACCAGGCTAGAATAAAAAAAGAAGTAGAGAATGAGAGTATTCACTCACAATATATGGATGATGTTCATTCCCCATTTGTCTAATTGATAGACATCCCTTTGTGAATCGACCCTCTTCTGATTGACGAATGAAACAGAAATCACCATAACACAGGGAACTTTTGTCAACCTGAAGAGTGATTACTCGAGAAGGAAGAGAGAGGGGGGGGGGGATAACCTTGGCAGAATCTTCCGTTCCATCCACTGTATAGCACTGAATCGGTCCTTCTTCCATTGCATTCACGAGGTTTCGATTGCACATCTTCTGTGAATTAATAATAATTATCGATTGATCTGTATTCGATTTACTGCCTACCGAACTGCAAATACATTGAATCTCTTTCGTTTCCTTCGTCGTTTTTATTGAGTAGCAGAAATTGGAATGAAGAGCTCGAAGGGGATGAGCGTGGATTTGAAGATCGAATTCGAATTCGGGATGAGGTGAACAAAGAGAGATTGAGAGATTTCCCATTGCTGAATTGATTATGAATAACGAGACGAATAAAGATTTGCCTACTCGACTGGAGTGAACTTTCTGTTCGAGTGAAATGACAATAATCAGAATGGCATCTCGCATGAGAAGATTCGATTTGAAGAGGGAAATCATCAGCCTCAATTTGATCTGTGAATGATGAAGAGAGGTAGATGAAACCTCCTTGTGAATAGGATGAAAATGAAGGATAGAAATACAATCGACAGAAGGGAGACGAACTATGGGAAGAGTGGGAACTGTCGAGACAGATCGATGTTGTGTATTACACAGATCGAAGTCACTGACAATACTAATACTTTGAACGCGATCATAATGATTAATTTTTATAAAGTCTGCAATATATTCAAAAAAAAATCTCGACTCCTCAATTTAGAGTGTCCTTTGTTGTAATAGAATTAGTCTGACTTGCATAGACAGAGAGAAGCTCCCACTTGATTAGTTCTGCATCCAATCCTCGCTGATGGAATACCAGAAATGCAACCCTTCAATTGACATCGTATCCTAACTGCAGATTGAATTGCGAAGGAAAAAGGATGTGCATCGTGGAATGTTTTGAGATTGGAGCACGAGAGATTTGTTGACTCCCTTCGAAGAACCCAAAAACAGAATAGAAAATCACCCGAGATCTCGTGATTTTTGCAACGAAAATAGATGGTGAAAGACAAGTGAAATGCTAGCAATACTACAGTAGGAATGGGATGACCATAGGTTGGGCCTACCTGTCGAATGAATTCTTTCCCTCTATCATTCCATTTCCACACTCCACACATATCCCCTTTGCAGCCTGCATTGCAGCTAAATATTATGATTGGTATTAAAACTAAATTTATTTAGCTTCACAAAAAATATTCACTGTTTCGAGGTTCCATTGTAGGTACAATCAATGCATCGAATAGCCACAGATAGAGGAAGAATGAAAAGTATGAGGAGATACATCATTTCAATGACCGAGAAAGATCGATAAAGACTCAGTCCATTGTTCTTCTCTTGATGAAGACTATTTCGATGACTGAGAGATGACGACTGAATAGAAGAGACACACGCATCCGTCGCTCCTCCTTCTCCCGAGAGAGATACACTTCCGATTCTCACTCCATCCAACCCATGAGAACATACTCCAATTGACTCAATTACTCAGAGTAAACGGAGTGTATCCGACAAGATTGATACCGGAACGTACTACTACATGAAAATAAAACATTAAAGTTACTCAACCAGGACAAATTATCGTTTGAATGCGCGCGAAAACCGCAACCGCAAAGTAGCGACCAAGCAACGAATGACTATATTTTTAATTGAATTAAATAATTTATTTTAAGTTTATTGATCTATTGTTATTTCATTATTGAATCTGGAAAGACCAATGCGGAGCCAGGGAACCGCAGAAAGTGAAAGTGGGCGGAGTAACAGCGATAAACAATTAAGTCTCCCTATATTCAATTTTGAATTGCGCGCGGTTGCCTGGATCAGTCCCGGCCTAGACCGGGTGTTCCCGGCCGCTTTATAGGGTTATTATCGAATTTCAGACTTTTTTAATGCGCGAGCAATACTATTTCGACCATTCTCTATTCAATGGACAAATAAAAAAGGGGGTCAAAATCGTCCTGGTTGGGTAACTTTAAAATCTGTCCTGGAAAATTATACAGGATACGGTATCTATTGAAATTACGTTGTGTAATTTTCAAGTGCGTCCATTTTTTCTGCAATTTCTGCAAACAAAATTGCGCGATTTTCAATTGGTTTTGTGTTGGATATTTATCATTTGTTTTCGCCTTAGCGTGTTAAATTTGTGGCTATGTTTATGGGAAATTAATATTGCAGTGATGTCATCGAATGCCCAACTGGAGGAGTGCTGCAATCATTTCCTAGAGGTTCGTTACTAACAATATAAACGAGAAAATTTTGTTTTATTCAGAATCACATCTTGTTGCGAGACGATTGGGTGAAAGCTGTGCTCAATTTTGCTCTGCAGAAGTTCCCCACGTATGTGAGTTGGTCATTTCACGTATTGGGTTCTATAGAAAGGGGGGCCAGTCAGAAGCTCGGCAGGGTAAGACGAAGATTATAATGTGTCTATAGGTGATCATCCTTAGGCTGTTAGACTGCTTAGGCTCACTGCTTAATGCTTAGTCAGCCCTCTCGGTATCCCTTCCCCCCCCCCCCCCCCGTTCTATTGAAGTGCCGCAAGCGGAGGGAGAGTTAATATAGATATGAGGGCGGCTCATACGTTAACGAATATGAGTAGCGCTTACACGTTGTAATTTAGAGTTTGTGATTAGTTGATTCCGGGGTCTAATAGTCTGAAATATATTATTTACATTCAGTCGGGTCGTCGTCTGTACAATTTGTTGTTCGAGCAATGGCTATATTCCAATCTATCGGAATCATGCTATCCGACCCTCGAAGGAATCGATGCTCAAGCGAGGACGATTGATGTTCATCAACCACTAGTACTACAGGTTAAGCAATTCAATTTATATATTCGTTCCATTCCAAATCAGAAATTGACTAATGTTCATTCAGATCACTAGTCTCATTGACATCGGCACTTCGTTGCTCTCTCAGTTTAACAAACTCACGTACGAATTTATGGATAACAGTGGATTCGACATTGATCCGAATGATCAGAAGGAGGATAATTTATATCAACCCGTGCGTTTGTTCTCGATTGCATATGCAAACTGTTCATTTCTCAGAAACCTTCTCGTTGTTTAATGCTTACTCTATCTGATGGAGAAAAGGAGTTAAAAGGAATGGAAAGACGACACATTCCTTCTCTATCACTTCTTACTACTCCTGGATGTAAGGTAACATATTTGCCCAATTCCAACAATGATCTCCTCTTTATCAGGTAGTACTTCGTCCTCCTCTTGTCTGTAGAAAGGGAGTATTCCTTCTCACTCCTCAAAATGTTCAAGTATTAGGAGGAGATGAACCCAATCTAATGGAGACTGGCAGACCTCTCAATGTTATGGCGATACGATTGAATAAAGAAATTCCGAAAAAGAGGTTTGATTTCTTATCCTACTATCACTTTAATATGTTTAATTCAGAGATTTCGCTCATCTGAATTCGAATCCAGATGAGATGATGGATGAAGATCAAATGATTAGGGAATTCGAAGAAATGGAAGAACAATACGACCCGTGAGAATATTGTACTCCATCGTCTTAGTTCCATTATTTTCTTTCAGTCATGACTTCGAACCTCTTCCTTCTACTCCTCTTTCACCCATTATCTCTCCTATCGTATCCAATCCAACTCCTCGACCTCCTCAACGATCAATTCCTTCTTCTTCTACTCCAGTCACTCCCATTCTCAATTCAACTCCTCTTTCTTCTCCATCCATGAGTAATACTCAATCGACCTCTTCCACCTTGAGGTCTCTCCACATGTGAGTTATCTGTCCACTAAAAAATTAATTTAATGCATTTTTTTAAAATTTACTTATATAATCTTATAGGTGTGACTTTTGCCACAAATATTTCTATTTAGCTCCACTCCCTTACTTGAAAAAGAAGTAAAGCGGGAAGTGAAAATGGAGTCTATTGAAGTAATTGAAGTTGATGATGATTCTATACCATCCACTTCCACTCCAACAATTATCAATGTACGCTTTTTTCAAATCTTCATTAAAATATCTTAATTAATTATTGCAGAACACAAAATCAGAATTGGATAATGGAGTGGATGAGACGGATAAAATTGTTGTTTCATATCGATCACTTCGATTGATTACACTTAAAGAAGCTGCAAAACAGAGTAAATTCCAAACTGGAGGAAGCAAAAGAAAAATTGAGGTATTATTGGAGTTTCTAGATATAGTCTGTCAAATTCCATTTTATGTTCCATAGTTTCAATGATTTACTTGAGGCATTCGTGGAATCTTTCGTGGAAGCTCTACGAATAGTCGACAATTTGTGGACGATGAAGATACAACTCAAGTAAGAATTTGTATTTTATGTATTCTACGTAACAATGTTGATTAAGAGATGAAAGTGAGGATGGAGTTGAATGTATTGTACACTCTTCAGTATTAGAGAAATTGATTGGATTGACGGTAGAAGAAGCAATTGTGAGATATGTGATAGGAACAGGAAGATAGCTGAATTATTGAGGCAATCAAATCATCAACTGATATGAATCGAAAGCAAGAAGGAGCGAGTAGATTAGCAGCTACAGAGGATATTCTAAGTAGATTGGGTGAGTGAGGGGAATCCGGGCACGGTTCATCATATCTTCCATCTATTAGATTACTCATTGTAGATTTAATCTGGACGATTGAATTCTTCCCTTCAAAGAGTAAAGTCACTCCCATTGTCCGAGATGTTCAATCACTCGCTGAAATTTTGAATGCATTCGATTGAACTCGAAGTGTACTGTAATAAGTGTATGCCATACTATGAATACTAGTCGATAAATGATCTACAAGATATTTTGTGTGTATGTGCAAGTCGATCCTCTTTGGTGCCATCATTCTTTCTAGCGGATAAAGTAACAGTGGATAGAGATGACTAGTCTTGACCAGTCTCTTTTCTCCCTTTAGGGGATCAACCAATCGTAAACTGTCGATAATCCGTCCATCTATTCAATGGCTGTGGCCTAGAGGGGATACTCACGAGGGATTACTTCATCTCTGTTTAAAAGGAAGGAATGGGACGATGAGTTCCCATTCGAATTCATTCCATCATGCTCCGATTACTAACTCTTCTCTCCACTTTCATCATTACTATCCAATCGGTGAGTCTCTTACTTGAATAGGACTAGTCTCCTCATATCTCAGATGTGTCCTAAACGACTTGCGGCACTTCAGCAAATTCTTTCATCTGGTGGGACGACCTTCGATGCACAATTAGATCCTCTTCTCACTGATCCATACGCACAACAATTGATTCAAGGAATGCAAGGACAACAATTAGGTATGGATAATTCATCGGAGATACGCAATCAATAAGCTTTTGTTTTAGGAATGAATTCTCTAAACTACGGAAGTCAAATGGGAATGAATCCTTATGGAGTCAATAGTTATAGTGTTCAATCGTTCCCACGTTTCGCGCCACAGATTAATCCAGCCATATCTCAACTAGGAATGTCCCAGATGGGTTACGGTAACCAACTTGGTTACGGTAATCAGCTCGGATATAGTAATCAATTAGGATATGGCAACCAACTCATGACTGCTCAGATGAATCCTAGTCTTATGGGATACGGAAATCAAATGTATGGTAATTCATTGTATGGTCAGGGTTACGGTAATCGTGCAATGTATGGCATGCGAATGCCATTTAATGCCGATAAGAAGACTAAATGAGAATTAGGATCGCTATTACTATATTTGTACATATTGAGCATCTCTATCGCAATATGAATAAACGAGTTATGCACTTGATCTATTTATTATTACCGAGTCAGAAATGAACACAACGAAGCAACAAGTGAAGAAGAAAGAAGATAGGGATTACGGTCCACTTCAATTTGTGATCAATCGAAAGATTGTTGTGAGTTACACTCAATGGACAACATTTCGATAGATCATACCGATATACAATCAAAAGGTATAGATGTCGTGGTGGAATACCATGTTGAAAGAGTGAAGGAATACTAGGATGAGTGAATAGAAGGAAAGCAATACCAGAGTAAGCAAAGTGAGATAGAGAAAGGAGTCATTACATAGGGATTGGATATCCACTCCGTGTTTAAACATCTTGAATTAGATGGGATCATTAGCGACACGAATTAATGAAACTATAGTAGTGGGAGAATTAAACAAGATATAAGTGATGAATCTTCCTTGGGAAGCAGTGAATATACATACGCACAAGTGGGCAGATACTATTGTGATGACTCGCTAATTCAACGGTTCAATAGATAGCCGGGTAAGGGAGGCGGGAAGGGGGGGGGGATCAAAGGGAGAGAGAAGGGGGGGGGATCAATATTCGATTTCACCCTCATCGTCGACATCTCCATCAGCCATCATCATTACTCCACGTGGACGACGAACCTGACAAGAGAATGAGATTGAGTATGACCATAGATAATAAACATATGTATAATATAGAGCTACTACACATTAACAAAATAAATAAAGTGTTCAACTTACAACATATCTTCCATCCTCTCCGATTCCTTCGATATCTTCCTGTCTGATAATTCGTCCATCGTCCAAGATGTCAATTACATCCTCAAATTAAATTTGTAAATTTCCGCAAAATTTCGTAAATATAAAATATAGACAACGAAACAAATGAAAATGTCTGTTCCGTACCTCATTATTAAGTATTCCATCAACAACTCCTCCATCAATGAGATCTCCCATTTCTCTTCTATCCACAGGATTACCCATTTGAGGGACAGGAAGAGGAGTATTGAGAGGGACAGGAGGAGGTGCGAGATGAGATTGAGGAGAAAAGGGAAGTGGACCATGAATAGATGCATGTACTGATATATCATTCATAGCACGAGAAGAACATGGTTCATCTTCCAATCTTCTCTCTCTTGGTCGATTTGATGATGAAGAAGCAACTGTTGAGGGAGATAAACGACGACGTTTCATTAAACGATGCTGAAAGGGACAAGAGAATGAAATAAGAGGGAAGGGGACGGGGAGGGGGACTTACAGTATATCTAGAGGAAGCTCCTCTCGTCTCTCCATCTTCATCTCTCAGATCAATCTGATTCAGATTGAATACATATTGATCCAGTGGTTCTTCCTTGATATCTCCCATTCCCATTCTGCAATATTACAAATGCTATTCGATTTCTTACTTATCTACATTGATAAAAAAAAAAAAAAAAAATCATACCTTCGTACGGGTTGTGCCCTCTCTTCCTCCATTTCATCTCTCTTTTCTTGTTTCATACTCTTCAACTTCTTACTCTCTTCTCTCTTCTTCTGTAGACTCATACTCTTCTGTGCTTTATAAGCATTCACTTTAGCCGTCGTTTGAAGCCTGTAAGATAAACGATATTATGCGCAACATCACATCTACCACGATGATAGGTGATGTGGGAAGACATTGAAACTAACGAGATCTCATTAAGTCGATATATATCCCCTCCTCCTTCTTCATTTTCCTCTCTTTCAATTCTTTCTGTCTCTTGTGGAGGAGAATCCGGTTCATCCACCATCTACAAGTAGTTCATTCTAACTATCATTTATTGACATGAAAAATAATTCCTTGAATGGATATAAGTACTTACCGTATTCATCTTTGATATTTCATTCACTCTGACCATCAGTGCATCTACTTCCTTTGCAACTGTCTCGATTACCGAATTCTTCGTCATCTCCATTTGATTCACAAGCTGAATTTAAAGGATCAATAACGACACCGACATCGACATCGACTTTCGAATACAGTCAATTACTCTCATTCAGAGTCAATGGCAACAAAGAGTTCTAATCAATGCATACCTTCTCGAATGCCTTTGTCAATTTGCGAGCCTTGTGAACTCTGAGATCGACATCTCTTTGAGTGAATGGTTCAGGTCGATCCAATTCGAGATCCAACATTTCGTATTCATTCAGAGATTGAGCGAGTACCTGAAAGGAGGAATGAGAATGATCTGTCTAGATGGAAATAGTCCTTACATCTTGAACATGAACTGTCTGCTCGAGGATTTGATCACGGTAGTCGAAGAACTTTGACTGAAATTCATTTGGTTTGACAAGCGTATTAATTGAATAGTATTTAATATGAATAATATTTAATGGTCAATCATGAACGATAAAATGAATATAAATAATGTTAACCTTGCACAAATCAGCATTCTCCATCATTCTCTTGATCTTCACTCGTTCCTCATTCACTTTCTCCGGTGTTAACACGAAATTTTCAACAACCTGCAATGGCCATTGTTTATTTGTTTTTGGAGAAGTGTTGAATAGTATACTTCTATAAATATAACACAAAACTAACATTGTGTCCATTGTGATTGCGCAGACCACACATCGAACAAATTACCGCCTGCAATTGTTCAGTATAGCAACAATAATGCACCCTCTTCCATAAAATATTTCCTAGTTTCCCTCGACTCACCGCAGTCTCCTTGCATTCGTCATTATTACACGAGAAGTAGAAGGGGCAATTAATGGGAGTATTGCACGATTGACAGATGCATCCAACGGGAGCAATCACTTTCGAACGAGCCTTCACTCGCTCGATTAGATCTGAACAAGAGAATTATTGAAGTAAGTCCAAGAAATCGATAATATTTAGTTTCTCAAACAAAGTGTAATAACGTGCTAACCTTGTACTTTATAATTGACAGGTAATCCATTGGGAGGAATGGTAGTGGGTGATCGACACTCGGGACAATTCACAGTCTCTTGTCGACCTCCATATCCATACGCTACTCGGGGTGCAATTGCCTGCTGCATCTGAGGTTGTTGCATGTGACGAATACCATGAATGTATGCGTGTTGCTGAAATGAGTATATCATTTTTTTCATTTGTTTTCGAAATTGAATGATAAAATTAGGATGGACATGACCACCTGCTCTCTACCTTGACTACTCTATGATAATCACCTCAATTCGCACATGTCTCTGTATCTGTTGTCTGGCTGGAAGAGGAGGACCAGCAGGAGGACCTCCATTCATATGGTGAGGATGAGCTGCCATTTGAATTGGACCCATCGGATGCATCATATATCCTCCCATTCCCTGTAATTACTCCTCTCTTCCCCTCCCCTTCCTTCTCCTTACCATTCTCGGTCCAGGCACAGCCGGTTGTCCTCCTATTCCCATCATTCCCATCATCATTCTATTGTGAACATCCATCTGATTCTGTACGGGATGTTGTTGTGGTGCACCAACAGGACCGCCGTTTCCACCACCTAAAATATTTACAAATTTACACCACCACAGAAAGAAAAACCTTGATATCGTTTTAGAAATACGATTTTTCAAACAAAAAAGTTATCGATTAAATATAATTACCATTGATACGTGGGTCCATCATATGCATAGGTGGCATACCACCTCCTCCTCCTCCTCGATCATTGTTACCCAGTCGAATCTACAATGACATAATTATAACTACCACAATGGAATAAACACTTCGGCTTTCACGAGTTACTCGACACTTTTCGCACAACCAACTCAAGTAGGAAATTATGGACGGAACCGAAAAAAGCAGCTGAGTGTTTTGTAAGCTGACAAGGGGGGGGGGGGGAATGAGATCGAAAGAGCGAGTGGCGGGAAGAGTGAGGGGAAAGAGATGAAGAGGGAATGACCTCAATCCGAAGTGTTCATTTATCACTCATTTACTCCTCCAGTGCTTATTCATGCAGTGCCATCTCTTCTCTCATTCACACAAACCAAGCCAATCCATTCTATTTTCGCAAGCATTCCACAATCCAGCAGTTATTTCCTCTTTTATCCATCAATCATAAGATGAAGGAGATGTTTCATCGATCACCTCTTGGTTATCCTCCTCTTGTCCTCGATTTCCAATGAACATATCGAATAGTTGGCCGAATGCTCCATTCTCAGGTCTCATCGCCACCTGTTATCGATCCCCATCACAGTCAAAGGGTTACGGTACTTTTAGAGGGATCCAAGGCATGGTTACGGTAGCCAGATCACTAGTGAAACGGAATTCTCAAAGAGAACAATCTCATCTTTTTTGTAATACTATAAGGGAGAGTGATAGTAAAGGACTGTGAGGTGCCATAATCGAGCTATGGAATGCACAGAGTGAACAAGAATAAGGAATGGGGAGTGAGAGACAGAAGAATGCATTGAACAAGACCAAGAGAAGAGGGAAAGCAAATGTTAGTCGCATATAGGGAAGATCAAGAAATTATCACATTCGCAGCTTACTATTCGACCATTATCCCGTTTAAAGCACTCTTGTCAAAACAAAATGCATGCGATCAAGTCTTCATAATGATTTTATAGTGTACCATAAACGGGAGAAGGTCGAATAAGAAATGAGACAGAGTGATGTAAATAGAGAAACAACTGAGATTACAAGATGGTTCACAACAAATTGACTCATTTGGACGATATGAATAGAGGAAAGAGATAACTCGCCAATTGATTCACGCATGATTCGCAGAATGTGTGACCACATGAGAGTTGAACGGGTCTCTCACATAGATTAAGACATACTCCGCATTCCATTGCCCCCTGGAATATACAATCCATTACAATCAAGGTTATGGCCAAATATATATGAAAATAGTGTTGAAATAGGGCTCCTTTTCCCAATACTCGAGTATTTTGATTTGTGTAAACAACGCGTAAAAAGTGAACCTGTAATTCCTTGGGGATGGCGAGATCGTCATCTTTCTTAAGAAGTAACGACTCCAGTTTGAATCGAGTGCTGCAATTATACAATTACATTTAGAGAGAAGAAATCGTTTGTCGCGTAAGGAGAAATAAGAGAGAAGAGAAGAGGATTTTGCACGGATGTAGGCTGAATATCAATGAAATATATGAGAAGTGTGAGAAATAGGAGATGTAATCGATAGAATGAGCTGTAAAAGGACGATTTGAAACGAGATAAGAGAGAGAGACAGAAGGAGAGAAGGGGAATTAGGCAGAAACGAGAACGGAAGTAATCAATGAGAGAGGGAAGAAGAGATGCAAACGAGTCCCGGTTAATCAAATACACGCGAATCATCGATTGAGAAGAGTGGAAGAGCGAAAGAGTATCGATCGACTTAACAATTGGGTGTACTTTACAATTTAGAATGGGCGAGTAGAGGGAGGTCATTGTGAAGAGTCGGGCGACAAAAGAGAGGAAAGGAAGAGGAGGGGTACTCATCCCAATGACCCATCTTGTCTGTCTTTCCCCTACACACAACTACGGTCGCACTAGAATTTAGCAAGTATTGAAACAGAGTGTTTCATAAAAATATGTTATATACAATTTTAAAAGGTATCGAAAATTTAAATAAATTATAACAAATGTTCGGGACAAGATATATGGTATTAAATTCCTTCACACACCCACTAAGTTCAATTGTGATCGTTGTTAGATTTTACTGTTAAACTACTGAGAAAGCTCTTATCACTATGATAATTTTATTTTTACAAGTATATAATTCACAAGTATTCGGCAGTTCCTAGCAGCTTCATAGCAGAATCCAAGCAGTATCACTATCCAGCATCCTAGTAGGTATTCCGCAGTGACAATTCTAGATACCAGGGAAAAAAATAGAGAGAACGAGAAAGAGAGCGACTATCTACGGACACCCCCCAACGGAGTTTATATAGAGAAAACGAATGCGCTGATAACATTAGATGACATAGAGATAGACATGAGATCGTTTAGATAAGATACGTTAAAATAGGTTTAGATAAGCATAGATGCCAACGTACCAAATCGATGGAAGTGGCTTTTAGTTTCAAAAAGACACTAAGGCAACAAATCGATAGAAGCGGTGTGTGCTCGAGGATATGTGTGAGAGGAGTGAGCAAAGTGAAGAGTAGTGCAAACTATTCACACCAGCTGGACAATTGAGTGCGCATCCAAAGAAAAAAAAGAAAGCGAACCCTCTAGACGAACTAATTGAGAAAACATCATTGATAACGGAAAATATAAGTTGGTAAAAATATTTCAGTCAGAATTTTGCCGATAGATCAAATGATCGCACTTTGGCGGCGCCCTTGCGTACAACAAATCAAGGAAAACATCCTTACTCATGGCAATAACACAAAGTACTGACTGGAAATATCGATAGAAACGTGCGTACGTGTGAAAACAGAAGCATCGATAATTTCGCAATTCAGTCAATATCTTTTCGAAACGCTGAGGAATTACCGTAGTTTTGTCAATTTAAAGTTTGCTTTTTTATTGTCTAATTAATTAATCACCATCTTAAAAATTTTAATAAACGCGTAAAAAAATATATAAAAAGGACATTACCTTTAAACTAAAATGAGGCACACAATTATCTTTAAACTAATAATTGTGTGATGGAGTGTCAGATGTTCTCCGTTGTATGGCGGGTACGAGGGAGGAGAAGAGAGGAGATCTCTCTCTATCTCTAGAGGGAAGAAGCAGTGACCCCCTCAGGGCTTTCCCCGATCACTCAATCAATTCAACATGGCTTCTACTCCTCGTCTAGAGGTTTGTCCATTTATTCCCGTTTTGAACATGAGATTAAAAATCTATGTGAACATTCCAGAAGCAGCTTAGTCATCGTATCTATCCATCTATCTATCTCTTTCCTTCTCCATTTCGCTTTTTTCTCTATTCTGGTCTTTTCTCTCTGACCAATTGGTATCCTTCTCTCACACTCTCAACTAGCTTCCATTGAGAAGTTTATTCTGATTCAATTCTCACTCTCTTTCTCATTTTCAGCTTTTCACTTCATTTTTCGTTTCTCAGATTTCAATCATCGATTAATTTCATTTGAAGAGAATTATTCTTCAGCTCGACGCATCGACAATGGAAGTTGATCACACTCTTGAATTTCTATCTAAAGATATCGTTGATTCAATTCTACCATCTGTGAGCTATTATCACTAAATACTTAATCAATACTATTAATTAATTTCTCATGATTGATCATGTTCAGGAGGAATCGACTCGCCCCTCCACTCCCCCTTCATCTCCCAAGGTATCTCAATTGATCTGTCACTTCTCCTCTCTCAGATCAATCAGAATAGTCCCTGATCCATCCTCATTTCGATCTTCTTTGTTGCCGTGTGTTACTATTTTCCATTGGTCCGTCCTTCTCTCCATCAACAACATCCAACCCCTTACCCTCCTTCCCTCTCCCTACCATTCCCCTCCTCCTCCCTCCCTCTCTCTCTCTCTCTCCTCCCTTCTTCCCTCTTGTTTTTCACAACTTTCTTCTCCTCATCGTATTCCATGGCAGATCAGTCTGACTCCTCCTTCTCTATTTCTCCCTATCAATCGAAACTTCCGTTCTTTACCCTTTCAGTCTCTTTTTCTTGTTCAGTTCCACTCTTCGATATTATCTCCATTCCCTTCTCTCTTCTACCCATTGCAGACTATTCTCTCCTTCTTTCTCTAATCATTCACCCTACCATAATGTCCATCCCATTCCACTGTCACTCCACATCAATTCAACTTATAGATACTAACGACAAACAATCTCCTATCGTAACCAGGATATCGTATCGTAGTCTAATTCCATCTCATCTGAAGAGATAACTCCTTCTCCACTTCTTTCTTGCTCTTTCACGCAGTGTTTTCTGTCTTACTAGCTGTGCATTTCCAATCCTTTACTATCATTACGAATGGATAGTCGCCCCTTCCCCCCTCTCCTTCTCTTACTCTTTCTCTCTTCAGGACTCATCAGACGAAGGAATCACCATGGCTTCGGTAATAAACTCATCTTTCTCTCCTTCAATCAATCATTTTCTATTCAGGGACTCTTCTCTGCAATAGGCGATGCAGCTCACAAAGTGAAGGAAGGAGCAGTGAGTTTCTCCTTCTGAACACTGTCCTCATTATTCAAATCTGTCTACCGTAATCCTCTTTCCCTTCAGGAAGGGCTTACTCATGACATTGGAGAGGCGATGCACGATGCAAAGGATAAAGTTGAACTTGCTGCAGGTTAGAATGGAGGGAAGGGAGTAAGGAAGGGGGGGGGGGGGTGGAGAAGGGGTCACTCTTAGAAATGATTCATCTTCCCTTGTGGTCACTGTAGGGTCTCACGTAAACATTGAATGTTTTTGTCTTGTATTTCATACTACTAATCATCCTGATCTGTCATACTCAGAGAAAGAGTCGATCTCAATTGCAGAAGGAGCTGTCGATTCAGTGTTGGATGCAGCTCATTATATGGGAGATAAGGCAGGAGATGCAGCTGATGCAGTGAAAGAGACAACGAAAGATGCAGGAGAAGCAGTAGCTGATACGGTAGGAGAGAGATACTGTAGGAATGAAGGGACTGATTGATACAGGCACACGATGTAGTCGAAGGAACGAAGAATGCTGTGGGAAAGGCAGGACAAGCTGTATCCGGCACTGTGAGAATTGACAATTATCCATTCTATACACATGTTATTCTTTGTTGATTGTGGATTGTATTCAATTGGTGGATCCTCCCTTCACATTTTGCCTCCTTCTCTCATTCCCGCGTGTTTTCGACGCCCGGAACGCAATGAGAAAAAAGAGAGAGAAATAGCGAATAACGAGAGGGCGATGAAAACAATTGAGACGAAACTCAGCTTATGAGAGGACGACGTATATCATTGGAAAGGATAGAGAGGTCATGAATGATATTGTAATCATGAATAATGTAACGATATACAGAGTAACTCTAGGGCACTCGTGTATTAGCATGCTGAATGTCCCCTCCCAAAATAAGTTTTACAATCGGATGGATGTGTTTCTTGATGGCATCGACATAGAGTGAGCACAATTCCTTGTTTCACGAGAGAAGAAATTGAGAGGACGATAGGAACTATCACGAGAATATTGACAACATTCCACGTACACTGATAATGGAACACGATCAGAAAAGAAAAAATTCCATTTCAGGCACTCGGAGTTGCTGATGGAGCGAAGAGTGCAGTGGATAAGACAGGACAAGCTATTGGAGACACTGTGAGAGACACTTTCTTATCTCGAGACTCTGTTTTGAGCTACTTCGTAGACTTTGTTTTCCCCCTCTAACAAATAGTGCCAAGTGAGAGCGTCTGACTAAGAAGGATTTGACAGATGGAAGGATAACACAAATAAATTCAGGCAAGTGCAGCTAAAGATGCCGTTGGAAAGGCTGGTCAAGCAGTCTCTGACACTGCATCCTCTGCTTATGAAGGAACTAAGGATGCAGTCGGAAAGGCCGGACAGACTGTGTCTGATACCGTACGTATTGTGATTGATCAAGACATATATCATCTTTGTCACAGGCTTCTGGAGCGTACAACGCCACGAAGGATGGAGTGAACAGAGCTGGACAGACCGTGTCCGACACTGTGAGTATTTTGATCTATTTCCTCTACACATTCATGTGTGAAGGGGGAACATGTGAGAGAGTGCCCTCTCCCATCTTCTCAAACGATCGTCAGTTTACTATGTTGTTCCCAGAAGAGAATGGGGTTGATGACACTGAAGATGTAGTGACGAGGACACTCTGACTCATTCAATCCCATCTCATTCCAGGCTAATTCAGCCTACGAGGGAACGAAGAGTGCTGTTGACAGTGCAGGACAGGCCATTGGAAAGGCTGGACAAGCTGTTTCGGAAACTGTCAGTTCCCCTCCCCCCCATTCGCTTCAATCTCTTTTCAGGCTCAAAGTGCTGTAGATGGAACGAAGAACGCAGTGAACAAGGCAGGCCAAGCTGTCTCCGATACGGTTAGTAGGAAGGAAGAAGAGGAGGAGGACTACCAGAGGGGGGGGGGAGGAAATAGACCCGACTCCAGCCTGTTTTCTCGTGTCGACCACTCAATGTGACACACGAAAACAGACGACGACTGATGAAAGTATCCTATTGGGGACAGGGAAGAGTGGAGGAAGAGAGAAGATCTTTTCAGGCTGGAGCAGCAGTGGATGGAGCAAAAGGAGCTGCTGATAGGGCAGGACAAGCTGTGTCTGATACTGTGAGTACTGATAGAGTGGAGGGTAGAGATGAGATTGAAACTTCAGGCATCTGCTGCTAAGGATGGAGTTACTCGTGCTGGACAGACTGTCGCCGATACGGTGAGAAATACTCAATTAAACTCTTCTTATCGTATGGGTTTAGGCTAGCTCTGCTTACGAAGGAACTAAGGATGCAGTTGGAAAGGCCGGTCAAGCTGTTTCACATGCGGTAATTTCGTGTGAGGAGAAAACTAACAAAAAATGAAAACCCCGTTTAGGCAGCTGGTGCCTACAATGCCACGAAGGACGGAGTGAACAGAGCAGGACAAGCTGTCTCTGATACGGTGAGTTTCGAACGAACAACATAAAACTGCATGCATACCATTTATATTTTATTCTTGAGTCATGGTTAAAATAAAACCTCATTACACACCCTATCAGTTCATTTTCACTAACACTTCCGATATCAGGCTAGTGATGTTGCCGAAGGAGCGAAGAATACTGTTAACAAGGCCGGAGAGTCCGTCTTTGACACTGTGAGATAGATACAAAGTGACTCATTCATTTCTAACTTTGTCCTTTCAGTCTCATGAAAATGAGACTGAAAGGACAAAGTTAGAAAAAAAGACAAAGTTAGTTTGCTCCCTTTGCTCCAAATGCATGAGATGGAGCAAAGGGAGCAGTGGACAAGGCAGGACAGACTGTATCTCATACTGTTACTTCAACCGTGTCATTGAATATCGCACAATATTCTTCATCAGGCCAGCTCAGCTAAGGAAGCAGTCGGTCGTGCTGGTCAAGCAGTCTCTGACACTGCATCCTCTGCTTATGAAGGAACTAAGGATGCAGTCGGAAAGGCCGGACAGACTGTGTCTGATACGGTGATACTCAATATCTCAGCTTTTTATCTAACTGTGAAACTGTTGAGGCATCTGGTGCATACAAAGCTACGAAGGATGGTGTGAATGGAGCAGGACAGGCTGTTTCTGACACGGTATCCATCTTGGTCGACAGAGATTTCAATCAATGTTACGCCAGGCTTCTGGAGCTTACAAGGCTACTAAAGACGGTGTGAACAAAGCTGGGCAGGCTGTTTCTGACACAGTGAGAATTTTTTAAATTCCGAGAATAACCGCATTACTTAACTGCATCTACATTCAGGCTCACGGAATAGCTGAAGGAGCGAAGAATGCAGTGGATAAGACAGGACAAGCCATTGGAGACACTGTTAGTTCATCAATTGTCGTCGCGCATTCTATTGATGAATTCATTCAGGCAAATGCAGCTAAGGATGGAATCAACAGAGCAGGCCAGGCTGTAGGAGATACAGTGAGTTATAGACTACTAGATAGATACATATATCCATTTATGAGTGAAATGTTTGCAGGCCAGCTCAGCCTACGAGGGAACAAAGGACGCCGTAGGAAAGGCTGGACAGGCTGTATCTGATACGGTGATCCACGGCTGTGAAATTGTTTAAAGAGTGGATCATTTAGGCTTCTGGTGCCTACAACGCAACGAAGGACGGTATGAATAGAGCAGGCCAGGCTGTTTCTGACACGGTATTCATCTTGGCCAACAAATAAATAAATATATTTTTACATTAGGCATCTGGAGCTTACAGTGCTACTAAGGAAGGCGTGAACAAAGCTGGACAGGCCGTCTCTGATACAGTGAGAATACAATTAATTCAGGGAATAACTTCATAAGGATCTGTCTTGCTATTCTTTAGTTTTATCATTCAATCAATATCGCTGTCAGATGAGTTTATACATTCAGGCTCATGGAATAGCTGATGGAGCAAAGAGTGCAGTGGATAAGACAGGACAAGCCATTGGAGACACTGTGAGTTCATCATTGGCCATCGTTAATTATATTGATGAATTCATACAGGCAAATGCAGCTAAGGATGGAATCAACAGAGCAGGCCATGCTGTAGGAGATACAGTGAGTCATGACCCACTGTACCTAATCATGAAGGAAATGAGTTTCAGGCCAGCTCTGCCTACGAGGGAACAAAGGAAGCCGTAGGAAAGGCTGGGCAGGCTGTATCTGATACGGTGATCTACGGTTATGAGACTGTTTTTATAGTGGATCTTTCAGGCATCTGGCGCCTACAACGCTACGAAGGATGGAGTGAACAGAGCTGAACAGGCCGTAGCTGACACTGTAAGTGATGTTCGCTCTTTAATATCTGCATGGTGTTATCTTCTCAGTTTGTTTATACCCTCTAATCCCACAGGCGAGTGGGGCAGTCGAAGGAACGAAGAGTGCTGTGAGCATGGTAGGAGAAGCCGTATCTGACACCGTAAGAAAAATAAGTTGTTGGTCGGATTTGAGTGATGAACGCAGGCTTCTGGAATTGCTGGAGGAGCTAAGAGTGCTGTGAACAGAGCGGGGCAAGCTGTCGGATATACTGTGAGCTTTGGTTTTTATGGTATGGTGTGAGGGAGGTATTCACAGGCGGCCTCGGCGAGAGATGCTGCCAATTCTGCTGCACATGGAACGAAGGATGCAATGGGAAGGGCTGGACAGGCTGTGTCTGATGCTGTGAGTTCAGATGAAGAATGCGATGGAGACAAAATACACAGCGATTATTGACGCTATTGATCATTTAGGCCAATTCGGCCAAGGATGGAGTCAATAGAGCTGGCCAGGCCGTATCTGATTCGGTACGATCCGTAAATAATTTGAAAAAAATGGACGACGATGGAACAATAAATTGTAGGCTTCGGGAGCTTTCAATGCCACTAAGGACGGAGTGAACAGACCCGGTCAAGCCGTGACTGATACTGTGAGATACGCACTCACTTAACTTGCATGGTGTTATCTAGTGACTAGAATGTGCCTACACACTAATTCTCACAGGCTAGTGATGCAGTCGATAGAACGAAGAGTGCAGTTAACAAGGCCGAAGAGGCCGTCACTGACACTGTGAGATCAATCACATGCATAATCATTCTATCTAATTTACTGCAGGCGTCTGGAATCGCCGAAGGTGCGAAGGGAGCAGTGAACAGAGCAGGACAGGCTGTGGGAGACACTGTAAGTGTTATTGCAGAAACGCAAAATAATATTGCAAATGCTCATTGGTGAAATGATTTTTGTAGGCCTCGGGAGCGTACAATGCAACGAGAGACGGAGTAAATAGAGCTGGACAAGCTGTTTCTGACACGGTATGAAATTTCTGCACAGGAATAATGTATCAGTGAATTTGTGCAGACTTCCGGCGCTTACAATGCCACTAAAGACGGAGTAAACAGAGCGGGACAAGCTGTTGGAGACACCGTGAGTATATTCAATGCGAGACATCTCGAAGAGACTCATTCCAGGCCAGCTCAGCCTATCAGGGAACGAAGGATGCAGTGAATAGATCCGGACAGGCCGTGTCTGATGCTGTGAGTGTATTATTTAGTCCCGGTGCTCATTCCCTATCAATTCAGGTCTCATCAGTGGGTGAAGCAGTGAGATCATCTGGTGATAGAATGGCACAGGGAATTGACAATGCCGCTCAGAGGACTGGAGAGACCGTACGTTCCTTCACTCTCCATGTCCTCCCTCATCTCTCTTTTCTTCCAGGTTTCATCAGCCACATCATCTGTCCGTGATGGAGCTCGCAATGTCGCCCATGACGTATCCGATTCAGTAAGATCCCATCCCCAAGATCAAAGATCATTTCTCCCTTCCCAGGCTTCCCGTGCCGCGTCGAGTGTGAACAAAGGAGCTGAGGATATCGGCAAGTCCGCTCAGGAGACGGTTAGTACCGGCTATCGAATATTTTCTATTAGTGATCATTTAGGCTCAACGAGTGTCCGAATGGACATCGAAACAGGGCGAATCAGCAAAGGCGGCAGTCAAGGGAGCAGGCAATGCTATCTCGGTACAATCTCATTTTTTAAAAGAACATCTTGTTTAGAGCATATGTATTTAAATATTGTTGTTCGTTAAGTCTGAGGCTGAACGAGCGGGCGAGGCCGCATCTCGAAAAGCCGAGCAGATCAAGGATGGAATCAAGAGAGATTTCGGAGAGATTGAGAGAGGAGTTGAGAAGACAGGAGATAACGTGGGAAGAGCAATCGATAATACGAGAGACAAGATTAATACTCTTGCTGATAATGTTACCTCTGTGAGTTGATTGAGAGATAAGAGAAAGAGAATGAGATTAATTACAGATTGATGTGAATCAGCCATCCACTTCCACTGGAAGAGAAGCAGTTCGTTATTATTTTTATTGCATCGATAATTAATCTTAATTTCAGTCGCCTGGAAAGGCCAAATCAGGAGGAAGTAATGGAAATGCTCAGAAGAAGAAGTGTTCTATTTTATAAATAACTCTATATATTCATAATCTCTAATAACCCTAACTCGTCTTCCTATGGAGAATATCTACTCCCAGTTTCTCTCTGCAGTAGAAGAAGCTAGACTGTTCAATCAATCCATAATCGTGCAAAGTGTCCATTTGACCATAGACCCGCCCTCTCCATTCAGTGAAATATTATTATCGATTCCGCTTTCGATTAATCATCTCATCAAGTTACTCTCTGCTAAATGAAGCTAATCTCACGTCTTCGCTCCACAACATATTTGTAATGAATACGCTTGGAATAAAGTGCTGTTAGTTCGAATCGATTCTCAGAATCAAATACATCAATATGATACAGACTATTATACTCGAACAAGTGTAATGTGAGCAGTGAAACCCGTTATTAACAATCGATAAAGCTGTCTTCTATAGATGAGAAAAATGATGAACTACTCAAGAGCGATATCACTGAATTTGCCCATGAAATGCATGAAGAAAATACCCGTTGCGATTCCTGAAACGAAAGAGCGTACGGTAGGGAAGTGAAATAGATTGATAGACTAACCAGCACAATGGAGACCCGTTACTATGAGAGACTCGACAATATTTGTACGAATGAGTTCATTAGCATTTTCTCGAATCTCTGGGACAAGAGTTCCCAGGAATATGTAGAGATACATTCCAGATGAAACAGCGAAGATATATGTGTCGAAACTAAAAGGAGGAGTTCAAAGCAAAGCATTAAAATAAACTATCAATAAAAAGCATACCTCTCGTCGATGTTATCCATAAATACTCCAAAGCTAAATCCAACAAATGAAAGAGTAGTAGGAATGAGGTTGAGAAGAAGAGTTTTCTTTAGACCGAGACCAGAGTTCACGAGAATTGCCAATGTTCCTGAGTTATTTTATGAACGAATAATGTTATGAAAAACAGAGCGAAGGAGTAATGAAAAACTCACCCAATTCCTGTGGAAATTGTTGAGAGACTACGGCGATTCCAATTGAGATTCCTCTTAGCATCGAATCAGCGAATGCAGCACCTTGAAATTATTAGATATTTATTATTGAGTCAGTCAAGATATGACTTACCCATACTCATTCCATCGACGAAATTGTTGGCAGAAGAACCGAAGATGATCATGTAAGCAACTGATGCCACCTAAATGAGCGTAAATTATGAAATGAAGAAAGCGATTGGATTGTCTAACTGACTTCTACTTCCGCAGTCTTCACAATTCTCTTCTCAACCACTTGAATATCCACTGATATCTCATCATCTTTCTTCTGCAACTCTTTCGGTTTCTCATGTTCAAATTTGTATTCATCATACCTTTTTCGAGGCATATCCATTTTCTTTCGAATTCTCTACTGGCGGTTGCGTATTTTGTGGAGGAGTTGAAAGGAAAGGAACTGGCTGACAATTTACAATTAAATGGAATTACAAAATTTCTTCAAGCTTACCTGGAGATGACTCTTCACTCTCTCATTCACATGATCAACAAAATTATTTTGATGAATCTATAAACTTCAATTTTAATAATCATAAAATGAGTCTCATTCACCTGATGGGCCTTTCTTGTTCCAAGTGGAGATTGACACGGAGAAGGATCCTGACTCGAGATGGTCACTCTGAGAATACTCTGTCAAAGGGAATAGAGATCAAAGATCACCTCGTAAGATGAGAATTCGAAGGTTCTTCAGAATCCTTCTCATTGTGATCACGTACATTGCAATTACTCTGTACAGCATCAGATTCAATCGGGAGACTAAAAGAATAAACTAACAGGTTCAATCACGGGTTTTCTTGATCGAGGAGCATATTCAATATCATCCACTCCTGTCACCATTGCCACTCGACGTCGGGTTGAAAACTGAAATTAATCGATTGTTTCGATGAGTTTCAACCCATTGGAACGATGTTTCACTCTAGTCACGAGTAATTATTTGCCAGTCTTCCTTCCCTTTCTCATCTTGATCTTTCAAGTGGCTCGAACCAACACAATAACCAATCGAGATTGGCCTTGCCGGTTACGAAAGCGAACGTACATTTTTTTTCAGAAACTTTTGTTTTTTTCATCGAATGATTTACGCATGTGCTTCGAGCTAAAGTCCTAATGGATTAATCTACATGCGCAGTTTATTGTATTTCTAATAAGCATCATTCTTCATACTTTCAAATCATTCTAGAAATTAATTTTTGAAAAAGGACGTTCACTATTTCCCTAGACATCCCCTCACCATCTCACACATTCAACAATGTCAGTTCTGGAAGTGCGACATTACTCTTTTCCCTTCACACATTCGATAACCATCTATCGACTACTCTCGAGTATCAATACATGATGAAAAATGGGATTGGACTCGTGTGAACGATTCTTTTGTGATGGGGAAAGGGGGAATTCTTTCCCTAGATGGTGAGTGACTTCCGATGACAAACAGCGAAAGGACAATAGACAAGAATAAAGGAGTGATCAATGGAGATCAAGGAGAGGTCATTCCAACTACTATATCAATCGATTATAACTTACTGTTCTTGAGAAAGCATTGCTTAACATCGTCATCTCCAAGTCCTTCTGCAATTGCTTTCTATTATTCCATCTTATTCCACTCTCTCACCTCTATATCTTCTTTCTCTTTCTTCTCTGTCTCATCATCTATTTCAGTCGTCTCAGTTACTTGTCTACAATATCATCCATCATTCCATAAGAATTCTTTCATGATCAAACCTCTGATCACTCCATCTTCCCTTGCCTCCTTCCATTATATTTTCTAACGTTGAAGTATGAATCTTCCTTCGTAATTGTCGTCTCTGAACTAGTAGAGGATCATTCTTACTTCTCTTCTTTCTCAACTGACCCTTCTGAATTCAAGAATATATTGCAATGCTCTATCGACACAAAGAAAAGTGTAAAGTGCAGAGATGATCAGCCATGATTTCGATTCGTAATCAATATCTTCGAATGTATTGAGTTGAAATGCCTGAAGAGGGGATACGTATTACACCTGACCATCTCTCCTTCTTTTCAGTGTCCTGTGAGATCACTTTCATTCTAATCTTCATCTGGTCATAACAATAAAAAGAGTGAGTTAATCCACAGTCGAATACTTTTGAATGGAGGTTTGGACCTATAAAGGAGTAATCTCAACGTAGGAAAATGATGTCATGAAAGATGAGAAGACAGATAGAGAATAGGATAGGCATGCACCCTCTTCTTCAGTCTCAATTCATTATCTGGAGGTGAAATCGAAGGAAGAGAGAGAGGGGGATAGAAATGATACAGGAGG
Organism: Pristionchus pacificus; assembly: GCA_000180635.4. Classification (NCBI taxonomy): domain Eukaryota; kingdom Metazoa; phylum Nematoda; class Chromadorea; order Rhabditida; family Neodiplogasteridae; genus Pristionchus; species Pristionchus pacificus. Next base: position 12,889,961 of record CM026575.1, read on the forward strand.
GGATTCCCTCACACATTTCACACAATCGAACTATGATTCATCTTCTATATCTGATACGGATCTCACACAATAGAAAACAGAGCACAACAATTTCAGGAAAGCACAACTTTGATCATTGAAGAGAAGAGAAATGTCCCCTACCTGTGGTATCATAACGAAGAAACAACTGCCTGATAGAGCTCCGATTCCAACAGCGATTAGGAAGGTCATCACTCGTTCGTAGAGTTTAGGACTGAAAGATGGAGATAGATTACATTCAGAGATTGAAGACTTCGATAGGATGAGAAGAGTACAATGATCAATGAGGATCTGGATTCTATTGATGGCAACTTCTCATGGATTCGAATAACATCAACAGAGTAAGTGCAGATTTCTTTAACTAGAGTACGGAAAGTGAAAATACTATTTCTCTTTTTCAATAACTTTTAATGGAAAACGTTTCTTCCAATAAAGGTTGAAGCGAAAGAAGGAGCATTCCAAGTGGTGCTGAAATTGGTAACACGTCTAAACTAATTGTAGATGGAATGGATGAGATAACTCAACCTCAAACAAGGAAGAAGAAGCATTCCAAGTGGAGCTGAGAATGAGCATCCACATAGAACGAGAAGACCAACTCCCCATGCTGAAGAAAGATCAAAGATCATATTGATATCACACGGATTTCATTCCCGAGCTGTAGATACACTACATAAAGAATAGGGTCATAAATATAGCGCGTACTTTCCCATAATGGTGGTTGATTTGGTTCATCGATTACATTACTGTAATTAGTGAGTTGTGCGGAGAGAAAAGCTCCTTTCAATGCATCTGCGATGAATTCTGATGCATTCTTAAGAGATTTCAATTAATGTACAGAATGATCTTATAAGAAACGACTGTTAGTGATAACGAGATAAGAGAAGATATTGATAAAATATGACGAACCTGACCAGTGTTGGGACCCATATTCTTAATTGAATGGAAGGGAGTATGTTCCTTTCGATCTCTTCCTCCCTCCCTCTCACTCCTACCATCCCCCTCCTCCACACCCCCTCTTCCCTCTTCACTCTCCCTATCCCATCTTCCATCTATGAAAACACAACGTCCCTTATCTCATCGAATCACCAAAAGCGCGAACAAACATTCAGGACACCTCAAACCCGGCTCTTTATCTCATCAGTAGTCATCATTCTAATCAATTCTACCGTATTCAATCATCTCAAAACGAGTCTTTCACTGTCTTTTCACACTTGATCGACTTCCTTTGTTGAATCTCTTTATCCGATCGAATCGAACCCATTCACTCACTTTTTGTGTTAGTACCAAACCAATGCATGCACTTGTAAGTTCAAACTAGGCACTTAAAACAACAACACAAATCTAAAAAAAAAACATATGTACAATACTGGCAAATGAGTACATAAAAATTTTAAAAACCTGTAATAAAATCAAATTATGGTGGAATAATAATGACACCGAGTCTAATGGTAGAATAATTTAGCTTATGTAAAGTATCATTAAATATAAGCAATAAAACACATACAGCATGTAAATGAATCAAAATTAATTACTGAGGTCGGTAGATTGAAATCTGTGAAGAATGAAAATATAGATAAGTCGAAAGAAATCAGACCGAACCAACCTCATGTTTATGCAATTTTCCTTCCCTTGTTAACATCCAAAGTGAAGAATTTGAATCGAGTGAAATAGAAGAGAAGAAATGAACAGGAGAAATAAGAGCCCAATCACCGCCTGCAATGAGGACTCATTTATTCTAAAGCAAGATATCCGTAATGTGATACCTTTTACATTGACAGCCGATAGAGCTCTTAGTCTGAATAATTTCCCCTCTTGAGAAAGAGCGTAGACAATAGAGTTCCCTACTGCGAGAGAGACCAATGGAGGACAACTCTCATTCTAAAAAAAAGAGACCATACATTTACAGAATCGCATACAGTACCATAATCCATCTTCCACCAATTTGATTCGTCATTCGAATTCCTTCTCTTACCCATCCTTTTCCTCCACTTACAATCCAAACATATCGTCCATTCGGACTCACAAATATCTCAAGATTATTTTATAATTCATCAACGATCCCAATCTTTTCCAACCTTTTCGACCTTTCCATCAAAAGGAACTTCTTTCCATTGATCGGGAGGAAAATTCTGTGAAACGAGAACTTTGCCATCTCTTGTGGCGATCCATGTCGATACTTCGCTAACAGCGATCGTCTCAATCTCATCTCAATTGATTATGAAATCTTACCAAACACATAAAAACGCATGTAAAATGGACTGACAGGTGAATGAAGAAGAGGCTGCGATTCCTTCTACGATATATACAAAATTTCCAGATGAGTCGGATAATATCGATCGAGTTGTACAGGAAGTTATTAGAGAAATCTACAAGAAAAATAATACGCAAATCAGATAAATAAGTGATGAGCCTACCTTTTCAATGGATTGTAGATCAGTGGTAAAAGGGAAAGGATGAAGTGAGAATGATATTTGAGGGCGAAATGAGAACATTTCACCCGTAGAACGAAGTTGAACAATTACTCCCATCGAATCGAAAATTAGAATCATCATAATCAATAGAAAATTTTAACGAATCACACACAATATTCTCTTACTCATCAGTTCGGATGATCTTTTTTTCACTATTTTTAGAGATCAAGTTCATTTTCTGTTCCCTAACCATTGAGCCATTCTTCAAATCCATTCAATCCAAGTAAAACTGCGACAAAAGTGGCACATCAGTGAGTAATGACATTTCCTATTGGTTGTGTTCTTTCAAAGATATTGCTGAAGAGCGAAAGAGTGTGGGTGAGAGGGAGATAGATTACTCTTGCAAGGGGATTATCCCTCTGACAGTGACCAACCGTGATCCATTGAGTGAAATCCAGCTGATAGAAGGGAGAAATCATCAAGAGAAGAGAGGGACGATGATATCTAAATAAATATTTATTACATAAAATAAAAAGTGAACAAACTTGCGATACGAATCGATGTCCAGAGAGTGGAGATGACGAGTAGATCAATCTCTTTCCTTTCGATAGAAATATTCCCTTATTCGATACTGAGAGAACAGGAGTCGGAGTAATGGAACCATACGAAATCGCGTCGAGAGGACTTCCCACCTACATAATAAATATACTCTCCATCATCACAAATAGGTACTAACTCGATAGAAACCCTTCCCGAATGGATTATACTCGTTAACACAATCAGCTCTCCACAATGAATAAGTATCGTCTAGAATAAATCCTGATTCCTTGAATATACTAATCGATATCACAGATGTGGGACCATCTGGTCTACAATATAAATATATCAATTACAAGTATTTTGAATAACGATATACCTCAATTCGATCCAATCCTCGCCAAATCGTCGATTCTTAGTGTAACCAACTCGAACGATTAGACTAAATTCAATCTTTGACCTCTAATTTATTCTTTGCTTTGTCTAACCTTCCCTCATCAGATACAGCCCACGCGGCGTCATCCTTCACTGAGATACTCACTAGTTTAAATTCGCATTCCAAGCTGACAAAATAAATGGGAAATTAAGAAAGAAACACAATAAGTTCTAACTGATGGTGTATGGAGTCATTGGGTATTCCCAATAGTAGATCGACCCCACCGTCCACTATCATCCATGCATCTTTCGAGTTCAGTGCCACACCATACACCTTCCTGATTTTGGGATTAATAGAGAATACAAAATCATAATGCCAACATACTTTGTACTCATCTTCATCCATTGTGAATTAGATGGAGATATATCAGTAGTTAGTAAATAAGCGACAAAGTTATCCCATCTCACCAGTATCGAGTCTGTGGTTATCAGAGTTTTAGACCAAGCAATGAAATCCTTCGACTTACCATTCGTTATAACTTGATCCGCTTTCCATTTCCCATTACTCCATGTAGATTTCAAATGAGCAAGAAGATTTATAGGAAGCCATTTCGGTTTCTTCTCCTTTTCAGTTGCGATAAAAGCATCTTTGAAGATAGAAACAGATGAAGGAATGAAGGGCAGCGATATCTCAATCGAATGCATTGAATAATATTCAGATGAACTACCGTACCTCATTCCATTTATCGACCATATCATTGACAAGCACTCCAAGAGATGGCGATGGTACTGTACATTTGATCTTCCATCTTTGATCTTCCTGCTTCTCTATGATAATTGGAGATTCTTTTAAATCTTCTTGTATATCAAGTGTCTTTGATAGAAGATCACTTAGTGAAACTTCGTTCGGAATCCTAAATTTGACAACTGGCTCATAGCTTTTTTAAAATCGTATTTTTTTAAAAGTATTTAAAAACCGTGAAATACTAACTCTTCATCTTCCTTCTTCTCACATTCCACATCAAATGATTCTACCGGTTCTTCAATTATTTCCTCTACTGAATCTTCCTCCTCCACATTACTCTCCTCTGGCTGTATATTTAGAAACACTGTAATTGCGTACATGGATAAACAACTATGAATAATTCATAATCATACCCGATCTAAGATACCGTAATCCCTGTTCCGTCGACGTTTTTTCCTCGTCTTCCATTCTATTTCATTCCTTTCAATATCCCCCCTTCTCTTGATACACAAAGAAATGCAAATATTTTAATGGAATACAACCCAGTAATGTGTGGACAGCAATTGGAAGTCGTATAAAATTTATTGTAGCCGTAATAAAAAAATCGCACAAACTAAATTTAGCCAACTGGTATTAACAGAAAAAAGGAGATGCATCAAAAACACGTAATATGGTCAAATAATCAAAGGGAGTGTAAAGCGTTAAAACATCGAAGTATGAAACGATTATTAAATCTATCGTGAATATGATATTCCAATTAAGTATATCACTTGGCCTTTCCTCCCCTTCCTCTTCCTCCTCTTGCTCCTCCTCCTCTTCCTCTTGTTGAAGTTGATGCTACAATGTTACTCTTATACTTACTATCTTATATAAGCACATCACAGCGTTAAGAATTGTAATCAATCGAAATGTCATACCTTTCTGGGGTACTTTCTTCTCCTTCTTCTCTTCTTCGTCATCCTCTTCTAATCCATCATCTTCATTTTTCTTCTCAACAAGATTTCCAAATTCGTCTACTTCCACTTCTATAATAAACAATCGCATTACATTCCTTCCCATTCTTTCTATCCCTTTCTCTCACCATCGATTGTATTCGATGCTTTCTTTCTTCCCTTGGCTACTTCTTCAATAACAAAAGGCAATGCTCGAGATGACTTGTTCAGTGTTCGAGTAAGTGCTGATTTTACCTGATATTATCAAATCAATTACACTTGTAACTAGCATTTATAGTCATTTGCTCTCATTAAAAACGAAATGACATACAGTGGGTGGAATGAGTGAGTATGGATCCTTCGTTCCTGGCCATTGAGCCAATTCTGCTATCGCATCTACATCGTCCTTCACAAGACAATACGAATCCATTGTCTCCACTACTTCACTGAACGTTTTTATCATATTCTCGTTGATAGTTGAGAAAAGACAATTAGAAAGAATAGAATAGGAATGGTCATATCAACTCACGGTACTCCATCATTCTTTCTCTCGATCAATGGTCTAGTCAGTTTATCCCTCAGAACAGGCAAATAATCAGTGATGAGAGAAGAAGGAGAAGCAGAGATCCTTCAATTATATTTACAAATTATATTCAAAAAGTAATAGAGAAATGATACGAACCAAATTATCAATGTCTGAATTAATAGGGAAAAAATGTAAGAACAAAACTCACTTGAGATTAGCATGATATTCAATCTGTCTAAGCATTCTCTGTCTCTTTCCTGCATTCGAATTTTTTCCTAACCATCCAGGGAAAGTGATCATTTGTCTGATCTGTCCATCCATTGCCATTGTAGGAAGAACCGCACTCATAATACTCTGCATAATCAATCAATCAAATGATCACAACATCAGCATGATAATTCCATACGATATTCGTCTTATTCATAATTATCGACTCCATATTTCCCTTTCCCTCACCTGTTCATTGAGTAATTTCCATGATCCTCCAGATCGAATGGTCTTCTCAATTGTATCTCCCCATGCGATGAGATCAGATGCCTTACGAAGACACGCCAATTCAGAACGACCCTTCCTGCATGATACATGATTACACAACTAGATATTCACATGTTCCTAGATTCACATTCCACTTTCAGTTACAATATCACATTCTGTTCGTTTTCCCATTACTGTATCTCACTTGCTGTGCTCACTGCCTTTCATCCGTGGATAATGTTCTTGTACGAAGAGAGGAATAATCGAATAATCGACAAAGAACATCTGATAAGAAGATAGTGAAGGATGATCATCAATAGATAAACTATCTACCTGTTGTCTATCAACGAGTGTTGCACTCTGTCCGAGTAATCGACGAGCTGCTTCGAATGTATTCTCAATGATCAATCAATGAGCATAGAAAGGGAAGGAAGGGACACTCACAATAGTATAATCCTTTTGTTCATTCTTTTCATTTCCTCCAATAGCTTTCATCTGTAGATTGTATATCGTTTGTCTCACATCATGTCCCGATTGTTCGATCAATTCCATCGCTTCTTCCTTGCTAATTTTCAATTTCTCTTGTGCACAGATTGTCATCACTCGAGACTGAAATAGTCACATATCATTTGAGAGAATATTTTCAATAATCAAAAATAGAGTAAAGAAGGATAAAAACGAACCAGAAGCATTTCCGCTCTCGGCTTAGGAAATCGAATATCGTAAGTGTGATTAGCTAGAGTTTGCATCTGAAAACAACGCTGCAGTGTTAACACATATCGTCCTTATTGATATCGCAAACAAAATATTTGAAAGCTTCTTATAGAAATACTGAAAGATTAAAAGTATTACCTTCTGAAGTCCTCTATCATTACAGATGCAAATGATAGGAATCTTTGATCCATTGATGATATCCACCAATTCTCTCAACTGAAGTTCAATTAATGATGAGTAATCATATATGTTGAAAAACAGAATAATAAGAATTGTTTCAACTCACTCCTCCTCTATCATCATTTCCACTCATTCCATCAACTTCATCCATTATGAGCACGTGATGAACTTCCGTATCATCGTGACTATCTCAAACACATAATTTATTCCATATTCTATATGATGAAAGTGGCATATAATATGTTGCTCACCCTTTGCACTTCTTCCAAAGTATTCCTCCATTTGATGACTACCAGTCAATTGGGAGATCGTAGCATCAAGACTTTTCTTGTTCCTCACATCAGAAGCATTCATCTCAACCACCTCAAGGAAAACATTATTTTAAATATTTTTTTAATATAAAAATCACGTCGAAAATCATGGAAGAGGAAAGAGAATTTTTTTATGATAAAAGATGGCCATCCAAATTGAGGTTTAATCATCCGATATTATTAGTGTATCGCCAATAACAATAACAACATAAATAAACGAAAATACCTTGTATCCAGCCAGTTCACAAGCCAAATGTGCGCACGAAGTCTTACCGACGCCTTAAACGATTATCCTTAGTTAGGGAATGGAAGTTAATGGTTCTCACCGGGTGATCCAGAAAGGAGAATAGCCTTGAAAGGGGAACCATCTGTCGGAACACCAGGAGGAGGTTTGCCTACAATTGTCGCAGTCTTTTTTTCAGATAAATGTACATCTAGTCAATCATTTGTATACACTTTCCTTCTATAAAACACATCTAATACGATCGTAACACCATGATTTAGTACACAGGAGTATCTTCCCCGTAGTATTGCGACCCCGACTATGAAAACGGTGCATATACTAGATGAGGATACCCTCATCTAGTATATGTGTGGATATTCAACCAAGAAGAGAACGAACAATATTGTAATCAAAATGAATCCTTACTTCTCTTGATCTTAGCTCCTTCTCCAAGATGCCATGTCTTCCATCCCTCGAGCCAAGCCATCAGTTTCCTTAATTTATTACCATATCTCGTATATTCATAGTATTGATCAAACGGAGTATAGAATTAGCAATATAGTATATTTTGAGCTATTTTTACGAGCAACAATGTAAATACTATTTGCGTCATAAATATGACTAACCTCATTGGACTCTTATCACCATGCTGTCCCACTAGCTGCTGAAGGGACTTCGGTTTGTACTTGTCTACCCATGGAACAAATACTTCCTATAAGACAATTGTATCGATAAGAAATAGTCACTCAATACAATTCAATCTTCCACTTACCTTCTCTTCTTTCTTCGTCTCCGATTGAACAGAAGATGGTTGAGATTTAGAGATATTCTTCACTGGCGCCTCAATTTATACCTTTTTTCTACAAGACATATTCACGTTGTTTCATTCTGATAAGTAGATATTTTCTAAACCAATTTACAACCAAAATAATAAATTCATACGGGTATCTTGGGAGTCTCCTTTGGCGGATCTGATTTCACCTTCTTTGTCACAGGAATCGACTCGTCCCTCTTCTTCTCCTATTATCAATAGGATATTAAATGTGCTTATTGTAAATAAGGGGGTGGGGGTAAATAGCAATAAATATAACGAAGCTAACATTCTTTGATTGTATAATCGGTTTCTTGGAAGAATCGTCAGAACTATCCTCACTGAATTCGTCTTTTTCTCGCTGCAAAAAAATATAATTATGTAGTCTTTGACAAATTAGATATGTGCAATGATTGGCATATTTGAACAGAGGCACACACTTTTTTGGTCTGCTTCTTTACGGGTGATTTCTTCTTGGGCGAATCATCAAAACTGTCCTCACTGAATTCATCCCGTTCGATCTGAATGCATACACATTTACGGAAATTAATCATCTGCATAGATTGTGTCAACACACCTTCTTCTTCTTCTCGGGAGTTTTCGTCTTTGACTTCTTCGGTGATTCCACCTTCTATAATACAACATTCAGTATATCGAAAATAAAATTTTAGTGGATAAGAACATACTTGATTCTTTAGTGATAGAACATTCTTCTCTTCTCTGACCTTCTCCTTCTCTTTCGGCTTTTCTACAGTACTCCTTGCTGGTCCTCCGAAGAAATTTGATGGATCGATCGCTGTTCCACTAGCTTTCTTCGATGAGACCGGCTCAATCTTCTTATCTGGAATCAAAACAATGTCGTTCTTCGTGCACGTTTGTAGGTATCACTCACCCTGACTAGCGAAAGTTAGCCTCTTTTGTCCTTTCGGCAATTCCTTCTTCTTAGGCTTTTTCTTCTCCACAAATTCGTCTTCACTATCCAATTCCATGACCTTAAGTCAGCAACTTAGAAAGTTGCCGATTGTCAACAAGATCCGAATGGGTTAATAGCATCGGTATTTCTTGATGAGTGTAGATACCTCGTCCTCTTCGCTTTCCTCACTCAATGGAGTAACTTCCTTCTTTCTATTCTTCGATTTCTCCTTTACTGGACTGGGAGTTTCAGAAGTTATGACTCTTGATCGTTTCTTCACTGGACTTTTCTTAGGAGAGACAGTCTGGAATACGGTAGTTAGTGATCAACAATATAATATAGCATCTATAAAACGAACCTTCTCCTTTTTCTGTGATTTCTTCTTCACCACAGGAATATCATCGTCGGAATCTAAAGATGAAGCCTGCTATTTGACATATTCATTGAATGACTAACCACTGAGCACCACCACTCGTTGTCTCTTCTTGTCTTTGAGGGAAGAAGGAATAGGAGATTCATCAGCTGGATTAATCGAATGAAACATGGTCATAATGTGATTCTCACAGTCTTCAGCGTCCAGGTTGATAGTGGGGACAGCCTTGGGGCTTCGCTTTCGTGGTGACTTCTTGTCTTTGCTAGTTTCGGCCTAACAATATTTTTTCTAAACATGAGTTGTATCAGAAATAGTTACCTTCGCTTTAATCTCACTGAGAGCACTTTTCGGTGCAGGCGGAACTTTCGGCGTTGAAGATGAAGCTCCACCGCCAAAATACTTCCGGAGATCCTAGAATGAATGAATGTATTTTAATATTCTAACAGGAATACTCACCATGAGTTTAAGCGTTGATGAGGGTGATGGTGCCCTGATAAGCAGTATTTAGGACAGTCGTGATCAAATCAACATTCACGTTCGTACACGTTAACAATGTGCAAAAAAATATAGTGTAGTATGGGTCTGGAGAAATCGTAGGCCCACTAAGGTAGTGGGAGTAGCTAGTATTGTCCAAGGCCTTAAGGGTAACGCTAGAACTAGTTAACTAACTGTACGCACTAGATAATTTACAGTAATTCTTCAGATTATATAAGCTCAATCAGATTATATAAGCTCCATCTAGAAAGAAACACCAATTGGATTCATAGTCAAGGCGAAAATTTAAAACTATAAACATGCCTTTAAACAAAGAAAACACTGATAATATTCATCCCACTAACTTGGTGGTATTGAGCCTAGTAAAATGCAAACCACTAACTTTGAGGGGAAAAAACATAAACAAAGCAATTCGCGCGGTTAAAACATCAAGTTAGAGAAACGTGCGGGCCACACTCTCATGGTTTTGTGTGATCTCTCCTATCGGTAAAGTTTTATGAAAATGGCGCGCGCGAAAGTATCTGTAGTTTGTAGTCGAGGTTTCAGCTTTAATTTCTTGTCAAAATTCTTTGACTTCTTGTATTGTTGTTTACCTTTTTTCGTTTCTTATAATTCTAATGCTATTTTTCTTCAGAATGTTGCCGGATGCACAAAGTCCGTCCTCCTCATCTCAATCACACAGTCGACATCAGGGCTTGTATAAAGGTCGATCAGGTAAGATCTTACTAAGGATATTTTTTTTTATTTAAGTGCTCTTAATGATACTTTAGCACGAGATGATCACAATGTTCGACGTCGAGAACTAACTGTGCAAATTAGGAAGAAGAAGAGAGATGATATGTTATTGGAGAGAAGAACGAGGAACATTGATCCGTGTAGTCTTGTACGTAATTCACTGCTTCACATCTAAATAAACAAGTGATTGTTCATTTCAGAACGTGGAAAAGGAATTGGGCGGTGACGTCATCAATCGTCTAATGAGTCAATCACCAATTGAAATCACGGAAGGACTCGTAATGACCCTAGAAAAGATGCGATCGAGTAAGCTAATTTTTGTAGTCTTAATGAATCATTGATACTTACAGGTTTGGTTCCTCTCGGAATGGCGCTTACGAGTAGTGGAGTTATGTCGAAGATAGTTAAATCGTATTCGAATAATGAGCAAGAAGTTCTACTCATTCTTCGCAATTTGAATCTGGCTGGACAGAATTTCATTGAGTCTTGCGAGCATTCTGCTGTATTCTCAACACTTGTTGCACTGATCAAGTGAGTTTGATTGATCATTCTGTCAAATTGGACCGAACTCTTGAAGAGATCCAACGTGGGGACATTCGCTCGATCAATTGTTGTTTGCCTGTTGTGTGATATACGAGAACCGAAAGGGAGTGAGGAAATCACAGGATGCAATTGATCTCGTTGAGATTACCATGTATCTACTTCCCAACGTGTGAGTTATTCTTTGTATATTTATTAATGTACGCGATTCTATGCCCCGAAAGGGCAGAATCGTGTTAGGTATCGCGGTGTGAGAGTGCAAGTGAAATCAATAAATAATATTCATTAATTTGCAGCTTACAAGGGAAAACGGTGAAGTGTGATGAAACGGGGAAAGGGATGGAAGAGGTGTGATTGGATGAGTGAATCTTCCCCTGTGGTAGGGTCAGATTATGATGACTATTGACGAGTGATGGGAAGCGAGAGGTTCTGCTGGGGCTCTCGTGATGGTGAGAGGTTCTGCTGGTGCTCTCATGGTGGTGGGGATCTATTCGGAGATCATGGATGGCTGTGAGGGTCTCGGCCCTGCACAGTGGATACTCGCGTATGAGCGAGGAGAGGTTCGAATGGCGCTCCGAAGATTGGGGGGAGACGCGCCCTTTTATAGGGGCGGAGGAGGGAGTGAGCGCGCACACGCCTCGCGCTCTCGTCATGAGGGAAGAGAGGCGAGAGAGTGTGGAGAGGCGAGAGAGTCGCCAGACGGCGAAAGTGGGACAGGTGAGAGGAGGGGAGTGAGAGAGTACGGAGGCGGGAGACGCCAGGGGGTAAAAGGACAGAAGGGCATGTCACACTCACCGCACCACAGATCGCGGCGTGGGACGACCACACTCGCTACCGTAGTTTAGTGGCGCACATGGGGATTGAGGATTGATTGATTAGAATAATGATTGCAAAGTGATTTGGATTGAATGTATTTGGGTATCAAATTCATGGAATTTGGTACACTCCGGGGGGACGGAAGTGTATGAGTGAAATGAACGAATGGTGGAATGGATTGATTGAATGAGTGATCGATGGATGATGTTAAGGGAATGAGAGACAACTTGGTTGCTCTTGGCGATGATGGGATACAACAAAATAAGGTGGGTCGGAACAATAGCGAAGTAAGAATGGAAAATTTCCTAGGGGACACAACAATTGACGAATAAACGTTACGGTTGCCAACCGGCCGAATACTAACTAACCATAGGTGGTCCATCGAGGAAGGGGTTGTATGACGACGCGAAGGACGAGTGAACATCGTTGATCTTCTTGTTCCACAGGTGCGAGTGTGAATGGAAGCAAGAAAAATGATTACTGTGCTGAATGCGGTTGCTGTGGGGAGACTCGCACAATGACGGACTGACATGACTGAACTGGTGAATCGAGTGAGAGTGGAGAGTGGTCAATTGGTGGATGGAATGGATTGATTGAATGATTGAAATTACAATGTGTAATCACAATGGAATCCTCCGGGGGAGGGAAGGGAAATGAATCGAATTGATGTTTCGACTTTGAGGGCTCACGTCGAGTCCTAGCGAAAGTGAAACAACAAATGAGTGATGACTTTGCCAACGTTTGGCGAAAGCATGAGTGTCCGCAGCCGCGGTGGCCTGTTGGACTCAAAACCAGAATTGTCGAAGTGAGTTACGACTGATTCTAGTGATGAACGAATGGGGAATGATCGCCGAAGTGAGTTACGGCTTGAGTGGAATGCGCGGTGTCGGTAGCCAACGTTAGGCGTACCAGTGATTGGCATCCACGAGAATGGGTAGTGCACATTGTCGGTACACAACGAATGGTGGTAGGAATGAGAGTGGGAATGGGGCAACCAATTGAAAGTGCTCTGCTCTTGAAGATTCTCCAATGATGGAGGTGGTAGTGACCGGATCAGTGATTTCGTCATGACGTGAAATGATGGGTACGATGTCTGGATGAGACTGATAGATGGAATGATGATGAGAATGGAGTATGCTCTGTGCCACGCGGGACTTGGGTGAAGTGGACCGGGATCTTGAAATGGCAAGATGCACCATGTACGCGATTCTATACCCCGAAAGGGCAGAATCGTGTTAGGTATCGCGGTGTGAGAGTGCAAGTGAAATCAATAAATAATATTCATTAATTTGCAGCTTACAAGGGAAAACGGTGAAGTGTGATGAAACGGGGAAAGGGATGGAAGAGGTGTGATTGGATGAGTGAATCTTCCCCTGTGGTAGGGTCAGATCATGATGACTATTGACGAGTGATGGGAAGCGAGAGGTTCTGCTGGGGCTCTCGTGATGGTGAGAGGTTCTGCTGGTGCTCTCATGGTGGTGGGGATCTATTCGGAGATCATGGATGGCTGTGAGGGTCTCGGCCCTGCACAGTGGATACTCGCGTATGAGCGAGGAGAGGTTCGAATGGCGCTCCGAAGATTGGGGGGAGACGCGCCCTTTTATAGGGGCGGAGGAGGGAGTGAGCGCGCACACGCCTCGCGCTCTCGTCATGAGGGAAGAGAGGCGAGAGAGTGTGGAGAGGCGAGAGAGTCGCCAGACGGCGAAAGTGGGACAGGTGAGAGGAGGGGAGTGAGAGAGTACGGAGGCGGGAGACGCCAGGGGGTAAAAGGACAGAAGGGCATGTCACACTCACCGCACCACAGATCGCGGCGTGGGACGACCACACTCGCTACCGTAGTTTAGTGGTGCACATGGGGATTGAGGATTGATTGATTAGAATAATGATTGCAAAGTGATTTGGATTGAATGTATTTGGGTATCAAATTCATGGAATTTGGTACAATTAACTTCATTTTACTGAAATATTTTTGGTTTAGTAACGATAGTGACATGGTTCTCCTTCGTAATACAGTATGGATGGCTTCTTTGCTCATCCGAGGAACGCCTACTGAAGCTTACGTATGTTCTCATTTCATTACGCATTATGCTGATCTGTTAGAGTTGTTATATTCTTTCAGACAATTCCTCTCTTATCTCTTCTATCAGAGAAATTATCTATTCCTGATGTGGATATAATGAAGGACGTATGTGCAGCTTTCTCTGAAGCTGCGAGTAGACCTGATAACGAAGAGGTGATCCACTTGCTCACTTGGTGATTGTTTGATTAATGATGATATTTAGTTCATTCTGTATGATATGATTCCTCTTCTTGCTTCTCTAATCACTTCTTCCTCTTCACATTTACTCTCTCCCATAGTCCAATCTATCATTGCTCTTTTTGAAGAATCGAGGGATTTCATTGACAGTTAGTTTTATGTTTTGTGCACAATCATATTCATTCGAAAAGAATCTAACGGTTAGAGAAACCCGTCACATTCTTAGACTCTTTCTAGAGTCTAACGCGTAAAGTAAAATAGTTAATTTTCTACAATAACTTATCTAATTTTTTTCAATGCAAGATCCGCTTTTATGTAAAATATTGTTCATTTGACTTGACATGAAAATGTAGATTGAATTGTACCTTAATGAGGTTTTCAGGATTTCTTGAATGCGGTCTCCTCGGTAATATAGGAATTATTCTTGCAAACAGCAATACTTGTGCTGATGGATGCTGGTTGTTAGGAGGTGATTATCTCCTTAATATCTTGTTATTTATTGATTATTCCAGTGATAATCGATCCTCCATCAAGACGAAAAGCTGTAGCAATGAACGAAGAGCTTCTTAAGAGGATTGATATGATTCTATTGAATGGAACATATGATCAGAGAAAGGTAAATAATTGATAGTGGATGTATGATCAATTCCTTCCCTTCTTAAGGAATGTGTGGAAGTAGTTGATCGTCTAGTAGTTGATTCATCTCCACTCATCCGTCCCTTCTCCATCTCATGTATTCATTCTCTTTGTGATCTTCTCACAGTAATGGATGCTCAACTAGTCCAAACAGTCCTTCACACTCTTCTCGCCATTCTCAATCAGGATGTCGTTCGTATGTTGTTTTTAGTATTTCTTTGTTTTTAAAAAAAAAATAAAATTTACGATCTAACTATATTGAATAAGTGAGCAAATGAGTTGATAATTGAATAGATGAATTGGATGGATCTGACTGATATCGTCCTTGCAGGTGGTAATTATGATGCAGCTACTAAGATAGAGGAATGTCATGGTCTCACTAAACTAGAATTCCTTCAGAACAGTCGCACTGTCGAGGTATCTATTTACGAAAGAAAAACAAGACTTCTCTACTATTCATTTGAACCATTATTTCGCAACTCGGTTGTTCTATCCAACCCCTATTTATAGGTATCGATGCTAGCTAGTGAAATCGTGGACCTCCATTTCGATAAAGACGGAAAAGAGATAGAAGATATTAACTCTACAGTAATCGATGTGGTGGATCAAATATGTTCTGGTCGAACATTCCAATTCGCTTGACTGTCTATTATGCTAACAAAAATGGATTATGTATGACATACTTTATTATAACAATTGTCGTTGCTGTTTTATTCTTATTGTTTTAGTACTCGCTTAGTTAATTTAATCAATACAACAATTTCAGAAATAGCTTTATAAGCTAGAGTTAACTGATTTTCCCGTGAGATCTTTCGTTACTCGGTTTTTTTATCCCGATTCTTCCAGATTTGAGAGATAGAGATAATTGTATAGTATCGTTCATTGCTTCATTCTGTTCGTTGTTTCCCTCTATAATGAATCATCTATAAGAGATAATCGTTTGTTATTGTTCACTCACTCTCGAATTGTGCAATGAGAGAGAAGAGGATGAAGCCATAGACTCCATTGACACTCTCATCACTAACTGGATATGGGTAGAGATGAGTAGAGGGAGGGGTGGGATCAAGAGGGAGAGATTACTCTACCCCCCGATACACGGGGTTATGCCCTCGTATTATGGGAATACAATGAGTCTCACTCTTTTATTCCACTTCCTCATTCTTTCTCCATTATCGATTGAAACTGCTGGAGATCCAATAGAAACAATCGTCTCTAATTTCATGTTATCTGTTCGATCGATGGGTGAAAAGGTAAATATTCAATATTGTCCTTGCTATAAACTCAGAAAACCTGCTTTGTTTCTTGTTTCTAGTATTATAGTTATTTTTTAGAGTAATTTATCGCGAAATTTTTATTGCAATTGATCAAAAAATCAGATGAAGAAGTGTTTTATGGATAGTAATGAGCGTTTTCTGATAGTCGTGTCTTCTTCTTGTCTGATCTTTGATCTCTTTGAAGTGGCTTGCAAATGTTGCCATTCCCAATGTCAACGATATCAATTCTAATCCGAATATCGCATATTCTGTCGATGCGAAAACGGCAAACGCTCTCAATTCTTTGGGAAATGTTAGTTTATCTTATTCAT
Source organism: Pristionchus pacificus (assembly GCA_000180635.4). Lineage (NCBI taxonomy): Eukaryota > Metazoa > Nematoda > Chromadorea > Rhabditida > Neodiplogasteridae > Pristionchus > Pristionchus pacificus. The sequence goes on from CM026575.1 coordinate 12,906,568, forward strand.
CATTCATATTTTTTTAGCATGTTGAAAACATTTTCGTCACAAATTTTAAGATCAATTAAATACTAATTTAAGTTTCTAAATACATGCCCTGTCTATCTGCCTCTGCTCGATGTAGAAGGTACTTGGTATCTCGTATTGGCAAGCAAGAGATTATTGCAGACAACATTCGCATATGTTGATCAAGTGAGAACCGTTCAATTATCTTTCGAAAATCAAACAGTGAACGCATTGTCTGAGATAAAACATATATTCCACTATCAGGTGATCGAACAATTGGCATCATCTAAACCACTGAAAGAAAGGAAATCAATGGATACTCTTTTCAGAGATGTACTCGATATGCAATGTGCACAGATGACAAGTTAGATTAGTTAATGTATCGTCATTTTATCCATTCCATTCAGTTCTAACCAATGGTAATCAACCTCGTTTCGAATGGTCATACACTGCTCGTTCGTCTCCTCATTCTATCATTGGATCAATTCTCACACAAGGAGATCGATCACTCGTCTTCTCATTCGCACCCACGGCTGAAGTGAAGAGTATGTATAATCTATTAACAATTCATCATCAATAATTTACAGCAGCCCTCGTATGGTCTACTCCCGATTCTCTAGTTTTCTCTCAAATTGATACATGGCCTCAATGTGATAATCATCTAGTGCTTACTCGAGATAGAGGAACGAATTTAACTCTTCTGAAGGAGAGACTAACTCTGCAAGGGGCAAATCTTCCTACTAATCCACTTATTCCTGTTCCCTGTCAGGTGGGAAGGGCAACTATTTCACTCGTTAAAAATGATCTCTTTCCTCTTCAGACGAATATCAAGCCAATCATCAGTCCAATCTCATCTTCATCTCATGATTCCTCATCATATTTCAATCGTATTCATCCATGGTCATCACAGACAGTTCCCTCTTCTCAATCCAATCCATCCTATCAATTCCCTTCTCTTCCTCAATTTCAATCTCCTTCATCTTCTTCTCGAGGCAATCTCGAATTCTCCCAAATGGGAAAGGGATTCGTCCAAGTAGTCGAACCCTCCTTCTGAATTTCCCTCTCACAGCCATCAACTTTATCTATTTCGACGGGTTAGCACACGAATAAAGAAATGATCTTTGATCTTTTTCGAAACACGTGAGAAGCACAAATATGGTCTGGAATGGGGGAAGACAACCGTAAAAGAGGGAAGATGAATGAGGGGGAGAGATCAAAGATCATGCGACGCGAGTTTCGTCTGTTCCAGTGGAAGTTCTCCTTCGATGGTCTAATCGAGGAGGAAGAAGATGAGTCGAATTAGGGGCCAGATGAGAATTACGACTGGAAAACAAAGATTCTTTTAATTGTAGTCAATTGTAGTGAATTGACCGTATAGTCTGACAGAGAGGCATAAGGGGAACGAGAAGGAAACAATTTGGTTGCATCGCAGAATTGAGAGCTGATTCCCTCATCATATTGGTCGGATCAGCGAGAGTTCCTCGTCTGCAATCAAATAGTTATCGTTATTCCCATGAAGCCCCCCCCCCCCCCCCCATTGGACGTTGAACGACGTACTGACCTGAAATGATGCGCTCCTAGATGTCTCTCGAGTGTCCTTCTGTATACGAATGAGACTGAAGGAGAAGGGGCGAATCTCGATAGAATTCCCGTTGGAGTTCTCTTCGCATTTGTTAGCCAGAACATATCGTCTCGTAGGGCGCGACGATGACGCTGAGAGAGAGAGAAGAAGATGGTGATGGAGGGAGGAGAGGGGATGGAGGGAGGAGAGGGGATGGACCATCCCACTAGTTGAGATCAACCATTTCACACAAGTTGTCTCCAAGTATGAAGACAACTTGTGGGAACCTTTTAGATTGGCACGGACTATAATAGCTTTCTATATTATTGATTGATAGTAACTTGGGAGGATGACAGGATAATAATGTAAATGCTTACGTGGACGAACCTTTGATAGCCAGAAATAGAGAAGGGGATTCCATACGACGGATGACATTGCAATGGCTGTTACAGTGAGGAAATGGAAATATACTTGAGCATGATGAATCTGATGAGAAGGAGAGGAAGGGAGAGAGAGAGGAAGAGACTGACCACATTGAGATCTCTTAGTAGCATGGAAACAGTCAATGGTAACCATGATAGCATGAAGACGACGACCATCAAAATGAGTACGTACATCACACGACGTTTACGAACTGCCGTTTGAGCCTGAATTAACAATATTTTGCTTTGTAAGTCAGACAAAACAAAGTGATTTTTATGGATGTACCTGTTGAGTAGCAGTGAGCATTGATCCTTCCTCAACGATCCAATCGATTCGAACCTTAATTATCCTATTCCTTCTCTTTTCCTAATTTTATATCTTACCTTCTGCAGTATTTGCCAATATGAGAAAGTGATAATAAGTGCAGGAATGAGAGATTGAAAGATGAATAGAAGGAAACCATACGTTCTCTTCGATACATTATTATCCTCCGGCCATTCGTATTCACCACAGAACTAAGAGATTATTTTTAAAAGAGTATAGAATTATGAATAATACCTCTCCACATATTACAGGTGGTTGATCGTCTAATCCCGTGTTGAATTGTCGAGTTTGTTGAGTAATGTAAAGAGGAGATGAGAAGAATGCAGCAATGATCCAAGTGAGAAGCATCAAACACTCAAGAGAAGAAGATAAATAGGAGGAGAGACCATCGTACCTGTGCTTTCCGAATACTCCATGGTTCATTCATTGGAGTGACGATACTTGTATATCGATCCAGTGCTATGAAGCAGAGACAGTATGTAGAGACCAGTACTGCAATGATACATTTACTCATTTTTGCTTATTTGTATCGCATATAATATATGTACTATCAATGCTTCAATGTGTGTTCACATATAATTAGAGTGAAAGGTCTCCTCTCTGATAAGAAGGATCCTCATCTACTCTCCTTCTCTTTCTCTCCATTTCGAATGTCGAGTGGGCAACGCAATTTCAAGTTGTCGAGATTTGGATGGATTTCAACCGAGGAAGAGAAATGGACGACCATACAACGATAGGGAGGAAAGAAGAAATAGGAAGGAGAAGGGTGATGAGAGAGATGAAATGATTACAAAGAGAAGGAACTACCTGAAAGTGCTTGTGAGAAGGGAACTGCTTTGCAGAGGAAGAGACCGAAGAACCATTGCTTGTAGAAGGCTTGGATCGGAGAAATCGGAACGGATGTTATGCATAACAACTGAAAATAATGATTTTCATTTAGTATTGGCCTTTAATGCAACCAAGATGATGCATCTAAACTATTATTGTTCCAAACCCCATAAACCAGTAAGAAACGAGTAAAATACAATGGACTGACCAGATCAGATATGGCGAGATTAATAAGGAATAGATTGGCTACAGTACTCCTTCCTCGAAGAAGAATCGAAATGAGAAGTCCATTCCCGATAAGACCCAATACGAAAATAAGGAAGAAGATAATTGAGTAGAATGCCTGAAAGGATGAGAGAGATTAGTCATTTGTCCCTTCCCTTCCTCTATCTCTCTCTCGTGGAAATTGGATACTGGGAGTGATAGTTTCGAGTTAGTCACGGAACAATTTCATCTATCACACTCGAAGGGAATTCCCTTCTCTCTCTCTTTCTCCTGAGATGGAATGACTCTTTTGGGTTGTTGTGATTCAATCTTTCGTTCCATTCAAGTGGAAATACTCAATAGGGAAATGAGATTGGAAGGAAGCTAATCAGAAGAGAGAACAGAAAGATCACGGGAATAGACCAAGGAAAAGGAATCTCTCCTTTGTCTACTCGGGGATTCCATCGAATAATGGAACTAAGCGAATTGCTACATAAATTCAAACAGAACTAATCACACCGTTCGTAGCCTTCAACAAGGCCAATTTTTGTAATATTTGTTATAAGGAAAAATAATAAATGTACCTTAATATCACTTCTTGTGCTCCAATCGACATAATCCAATTGTCCCGTGTGGTTCATCATTATCTTCATCACATGATCGAATTCCAAACATTCTTCACTCGCGTTCATTCAATATCTTCAATATCAATATGAGTAATTAGAGATACGGACGATGAACGACTATAGATAATGAGATTTGAAGTAAGCAACAAGTAAGATAAATGACTGTCTCGGATTTGTAGTCTCATTCTGGAATTTGGTCGTAAGAATCTTCTACTTGACTCCGCCCCTTTTGCCCTGAGGGAAGATAGAAGTGAGTGAGAAGAGAGAGGGGAAGAGGCCTCAGGGCACAAAATGTCTTGTTCAATAGAGAAAAGACAGCTATGATCCATACTTCTTCCCCTCTTAGAACTGTAGAAGAGAAGATGAGAAGGATGCTCTTTATCGAGAAGAAGAAAAACCGAGATGGAAAGGAAAAGAATGCACAATAATGAGATCGATAGATGAAAAAGAGATGGGTATGAAACAATACCATCTTCCTGAGACATTCGAGGAACAATATCTAGACTAATAATGTAGTGATAATGACAAAGAATGAAAATTAGATATAGTTATTATGGAATTAATCTTGCAATGAAAGAAGTCTGATCAGCAATATGAGTGATATGATTAAAGTAAGAAGATGAATGAATGAGGTGAGTGAGCCCAATCCAAGAACGAATTGAATTGCTAGAAGAAAGTCTGATGAGAATTGAGATAGATCCTGAATAGTCAACGGCTCGTTTGATGATTATTTGAGAACCAATTAGTTAATTACCGAATTCTCACTTTCTGTTTTGTCTGAGTGTGATCATTTCGAGATTTGGATTCGCACGAATGTCATTTCACATCCTTCTCTCTTTCCACTGATGGGCCCATAGGGAATATTTACACTAACATCATCCCCAAACTGGGACTGAATTCCACCCTCATTCGAATGAACCAAGGGAAGGAAGGAAGGAAGGTGGAAGAACGGAGGAAGGTAGAAAGGATTCATTTGACATTGAGATAGGTACAGAATGTAATTCCTTAGAGACATTGTCGATAACTCTTGGATAGGATAATCGAGTGTCCTCGCTAGGGTTTCATTCTCCTTCTCTCTCACTCATCTCTTCCTCTTTTGAGTGTCCCTCGAGGAAATTGAGAAATGCCCGAAAAAGTGTAATAACCGTTATTTCCCCCTACACCCTCAAGTTTTGCTTCTCTATTTTGGATGTATTCATGGAGATCGTAGAGTTGTTTTCTTCTTATTACGCGATGTATGTGAGAAAATATTCTTCACTCGTGTTTCATCTTTCGATATTAGACAGATTCATCACTAGTAGAATGAGCTCTTACCTGAATACCCAATGGCCATTTCGAGAAAGTGGATGGATTATTGAGTAGAAGTCGAATAATTCGATGATTAGCTTCACTTGATATCATTGCTCTCTTAGCAGTTTCTTCCATTTGAAGTCTCATTCCTTCTCGTGTTCGATAGTGAAATATCTCGATCGCCTCTCGAGAATCTAAAAAAAACGAATGAGAATAAATTGTTGATTATGATAATAATATTATTATTCGACTAAAATGCACAGTAATATTGCAGTTATAAATTCGTGTTTCATTCAAAATTGATTTTGAAAGCAATAGTTAAATCCCACATCTGTAGATACAATTTAAGTAGTTTGATTCCCAACTAGTTATATGGTGAGATTACAAGGATGGTTGAAAAAAAAAGAGTAAGCTGACTTTGGATGAAAAGAGATTGGCAAGGGATGACAAGAAAAGGAACAATTGATGAGATTATGAAGATTGTAGTCAACTGAAATGAATGAGGTTGATCAATCATTGCATCTATTTTGTCCATAGACTATATTGCATTCACTAACCTTCGTCTTTTCAATCGAAGGTTCGACCGAAGTTGAAATCGCTAGAAAACTGAGACAAATACAGTACATAGGATAGAACAGTTGAGCAACCTATGTAAACAGATTGAAAGTTGAAGTGACTAGAAGAAAGTATTACCATTTCAAGCTGAACATCGGAATAATTAACGTGTTGCCATAATAAAATCATTTTAGAAACATGTCCAACTAAAAGAACTCCTCCCAGAAATGTCTGAATAATCATTATTTGTTGTTCAAAAATATATCAAGACAAACCTGTAGAAAAGCAATTATTCGGAGATAATACAATGAGTTTTCTCTCAATTCTTCTCTTCTTCCATAGGGTCTAACAAGAGGAGAAATATGAGAATGAGTGAATTTAGTGGGCGCATAAATTGATTCGTCAGCCACAGATCGAGTCTTGTACAGAGTTCGGTAGATACTGCAAAATATTCAGCTGCTCTTTTCAGTTTGGAATGAGTCCATGAGTTAGATGGTCAATGGATGCGGATTACAATTGAAATCGAAAATCTGCAGTTAATTCAAGGATGAATAGTCGTAAAATGGAAAGAGGCTGAATAGGGTCTTCTCTTCTCTTCCATTCAATCGGATACTCTATGGCACAGACAAGTTCTGAGGAGAAGAGAAAGTGGACTGAAGAGTGATTAGCTACTATCTAGATAATAATGTGTAATAAGAGGAAGAGCTGGATGGGGGGGGGGGGGGGGTAAATCGAAGATGAACTATCTATCCCGATGGTAGATACAGTATCAATAGCGGGATAGAATAAAAACATACGCTCCCTCTGGATTGTAGTAGTATCGATTATTGAATGAATATTGAGTAGATCGAGGAATATACACTCCATCTTCCATCATCGACTCCATCTCAAGAGATCAGCAGGATTATTATAACTACGATCGACGATCAGATATCATTTTTTTCAATTTTGTCGATGAATGCAACAAGGAAAAACATAAATGACAAAGTTTGGTATGGTTTAAAAGAAGTGAAAGCTTGAGACTGAGTGTGAATGGATGGATAAGTTGAGAGGGGAAGAAAAGAGGAAAGGAAGAGGGGAGGTCATAGGAGTATCTAGGGAAGAGATTAGAGGAAGGATCTAAAGGAAGAGAGTGGAACGATAGAGAGATCACGAAAGACGAAGAGTAATGGAATGACTGAGTTTAGAGAAATTAGTGAGTAGTCTATGACATAAATTGGAGGAAATAAGTTAGTAGAGAGAGGGAGAGATTCTTCCTTTCTCTTCTCTCAAGGACTCTTTTCGAGATGAGAATGACCCAGTGAAAAGATTGCCCCAATATGAATGAAGAGTGATAGAGAGGAAAGAACAACTGAATCGAAACAGAATTTGTTATTTCGAAAAAAAAAAACGAATTACAAGGTAAATGCAAGCTTGCGAAATATGTTTTTATATTCTATACACAATCGCATTCATTGTATTTAATTACGATCGATGTTCACTTTCAATTGGGAGCTACATAATATCTATTATGACGTGTGTTGATATATCCCGGTCTTCTGGTAATTTCTTCTTGTCTCCCCATTCCATAAACTTCGATCCACACACTTCGGATTCTTTCTCCATTTATTTGATAATAAGTCCTTATAATTCGTGCAGTTATTCCATCTTCCCTTTTAATCAAATGCTCTCGATTGTCCAATTCGTACTGAAATAAGAGATTGATCATCCTGTCATCTTTCTCGAATACCTCATAACTGTATCGGAGTTGATGAGAGATTTGTTCACCCGTAATCTCCCTATCGATGGCCAATTGAAGAGTGCACAGTTTGTTCGTGGTTTTATCGAGGGTTTCAATAGCCATCTGAGATATGCTTATTTGGAAGAGTCATGATTCATCTAGTACACAATAGCTATAATTGTTTTGTTACTCACCATGCAAAGATCAATGAGCCAATCTCTATTCAGAATCAGAGTAGGAACTTCCAATACATCATATCCGATCAAATAGGGGAGAATCGATTGTGAGGGACGGAAATAATGAGACTGAACATTTCACAGTGATAGAAAGAGTGAATGATCAGCTAGAATAGACTCACTACTCTGTCATAGATACCAAAATATCCCCTCTTTGGATGTTCTTCAGAAGATGCAGAAAAATGGATGAGAGTTCCTCCCTTTATTTCCTTTAGAAACTCTTCATTTATCAAATTTTAGCTTTCCTCTAGATCAACGCTTTTCAAATTTTCGATAAAGTGAGCAAAACTGGAATTGTGATCGGAAATGAACATTTCAATGGCGATTTCACAAACCTTTGTCGTCCTTCTTCATTTACTGGTTGATCTTTGACTTGATGAAATTCGTAAAATGTATTTACCGAGTGCCCTTTCAAAATTGCAGCAAGTTTCAAGTAGAATTCTGATTCGAGTGGGAACTGAATTAAGTATATAAGAAGGAATAAATCATGAGCAAGTCAATGAAACGAACCCCGAAAAATGCGATATTGCAGATGTTTCTTTGTTTGAGCAAAAGAGATAGATTAGATACATAAGAGTGCATCAGACACAGACCATAAATGTCATGAACGACGATCAGTCCGATATCTCGCACTCGGATTATGATTAATACAAAAATAATGAGTATTGGGAATTTATCTACTGCACACATAATCATCAATATCAAATGGTCCGATTTCCTTCTTCTCTATCAGGTCACCATCTTAATAATTCCATAATCGAATTCGATCCATCCGTTCGTATCCGTTGGATGTTTTTTTGAAAACGGAGAGTCAAAAAGAATATCTCTTTGCAGTCTACAAATCATTATCGTATGTCAGTTGTTATTTAACATCGTTAAAATTTTAATTTCAAATCTATAATAATACTATCAAAATTATATTATTTATCTATAAGCATTGAAATGACAGCACATCATGCTGAATAAGTATCTAATCGGACATTATAAAAACTTAGCTATCCCTTCTCCCACTTAATTCCATCGAGTGATATTTCATTTGTGAGAGGGAAGAATCGAGTACTGACCATCGACATGTTGAATATATCATCTCTGAATGATATTCCTTATCAATTATTATCGGATAGATATTTCACCTCGGTAAACGTTTGAAGATTTCAATTATGCAGAGGTCAGGAAGACGTGAGAAAAATCCTGAATATTTAACATTATCGAGATATCCGTCGAAAGACAAACATTTGCATTAAATCGATCCTCATTATTCGGTTTGTCTTTGATCTCAACATTGATTAATTATCTACATTCATGAATAGGAAATATCTCCGGATTGGTATGGTTGATATCCCATATCGAATCGCCGCGTACACTCCGGGGAGATGCGACTACCACTTGACGGCGCAGCACGGCAATATGGTCATTTCTGCTCCATTGTAGATAATTGTTTTTTTTTCAAATATCCAAGACATAATACTTGTGTACTACGCACTCTACTCCTGCAAGACTGAAGGCTGTCATGTGCGAGACATCAAGAAGAAGGACAACGGATCTTTCCGAAGACATCGTCTTTCGGCATGCTATCGTGGAGGGGCACCACTGTATCTCGCACAGGTACATAAAAATACGTCCAAGATGATTCTATTAGGTCTGCAAATATCACTTCAATCGTGTTCAGGTGGTTCCCGATGAGAGAATGGAGCTGCCGAGAGATGACTCGTAAGCACAATTACACATTGTTGCTTACCGCTAATTATGGTATTCTGTTCAGTGACTTCCACTCTGAATTCTCTTTCTGCTCCGATACGTCTCCTCTTCGATCGGCCACCATGAGTGAGTGGATACGGTAGAAGGACGGATACTGTAACTACCTTCTTTCGTCTCTCAGGATCGCCCCCCCCCGCTCCGAAGACAGAAGACGAGGCATCTCCCTTGAGAACTACTCAACGAATCGTCCTCAGTCTAAGTGAGAAGCATCTGTAGTAATCTGTAGTAGTGTAGTAGTCTGTAGTCTGATCTTTGATCTTTTGCAGTGCATACTGCCATCCGTGTCAATACCACTCGTAGCAACGACAAGTCGCAGAAGGAGAGCAAGAAATCGAACAGAAGTGGAAAGAGGTTCGATTTGTCATCTCTGATTTGATCTCTGATCTTTGCTTCAGAGAAGCGGCAAAGGCTCGTCTGATGGCCTCCGACTATCGTACTTCGACCAATTTGAACACTGCCATCAATCTGTTCGGTGAGTGATGTGGTGCGCTGTGGCGACTTTTCCCAAACGTCGCTCACAAATGTCTGTATATGCACCATGACAACAAACGAGTCGCTCGATCGCATGATCAATGCGAGAAGTTAGTGAAAGAAAGAAGGACGAGTATGAGAGATCAAAGATCAATTATCTCTTGCAGGTCCGACTGCCCACACTGGTCGTGATTCGGCTCTCTCGCCCGCACTCGGTAGACCTCCCAGTCTCTTCTTGTCTCAACGTGATCCACTTCGTCCTCAATCGAATGCCGTCTCTCCAGAGAAGAGTGAGAAGGAGAGGGAACAGAGTAAGTGACTCTCCTCTCCCTGTGTTGAATAGACTCCATTCAGAATGTCCTCCTCATCGATCTCTTCCCGTTCCATCGATCTCTCCTTCCTCCAAGCCACTCCGTATTGAGACATTTAATTGTTTTTCATCGATCATGTCGAGAAAATTGTATTAAAAACGTCTCTCTTGGATATGAGAGTTATCACGCAACTATGAATTATTGTTTTTTTTCGAAATCAATAAATTTCATCGAAAGGCCACTGGTTATATTGTTGAAAGGAAATGAAGGTGTCGCACCTTCGTGGAGTTATAGAAAGGGTTGTGATAAGACCGGGTCACTATTAACTATGCATAACAATGAGAAATAAGGAGAACGACGTTCATTTTCGTTCTATCTAAAAGTCTAACTCCCGCTACATCACCTGTCTACATATCGGAATGGGATGAGAGAGAATATTGTTTGGTCCATCTAAACATCTCTCATTGAATTATTTCTCCCTCTTTATTCATTGTGTGGGTGCCAACGAGAGTATCACCCTCTCATTCTTTTGTTTGTCTATGCATCTCCCTCCATTCTCCATTCTTCCAAACACGAGTTTTTTCCTATCATCTAAGGATAAATTCAGAATGTGATGGATTACGTCAATGTCAATCCAGATCGTCCTCTCAACTCTTCTCTTCCTATCTACTTCAACCTCCCCCTTCCTCTCTCTCTCTAATCTTCTCATTCTCTTCAACTGATGGCACTGTACTCACTCGTCTTCAACGTGTTTGTTCATTTCTTTTCTTCATCTTCTCTCATCTTCTTCTTCTCTCCTGTTCATCGATCCATTCCCATCTCCTCTTCTCCCATTGATTCCATTTCCATTATTCTCATCTCGCGTTATTACAAATTAATACTTTCTTCACTTACATTAGAATATTGTCGGATCCTTATTGTTCTTGTGACCCATTCCCTTCTTTTAACTATTCTATCGTAGATGAATCGTCATTCATCGTATAGTGGTTATTCAGAGTATAATCTACACGAGGGATATGATAGACAACCATCGAGGTTAATACCTATTCCACCTAAGAAACATCAATTAGATACATAATTTATCTCCTACCCGTTGATGTTCTTTATTCAGGGGATCATATCATTCATCTCCTCCTCATCAATTTTCTCCTCCTCCTCCTCAACAATTCTCTCCCCATTCGAATCACGGTGGATCAATGTTGAATGTAGATGTCACTGATGGTCTATTCCGTCCTATTCCACAGAGAAGTCCCCTCACAAAGGTATTGATTGCCTCGACAAGTAGACAAGAAATACGACCTTTATTTCACTCACTGTGTTTCAGCAAGTAAATCAATTGGCGTATGAGATTCCTAAGAACAAATATGCAACGAACCCGTGGAATTACGCTCCCGAATTCCTCAAGGTTCGTATTACTTGAAAAGAGTGAAAAATGTTTGACAACAATTTCCTAGTTGTGATTGCATTTACGTAAGCAACTGCTCGTTAGTGGGAGATTGTTATTCTATTTCTTGCCCCCCCCCCTCAATAATTAATTCTCTTCTCAGGTGTTCGGAGATGTTCGTACTCACGTAGGAGGGAAGGCTGTATTCGATTGTCTTCTTTTGGGAAGTCCAAGACCAAAAGTAAGTAGATACATAGTCATATCATATGCAATGTCTATCATGTACAGGTGTGCTGGCTATTCAATGACGAGAAGTGTCCATTCACTGATATACAGGTATTTCCCTATCATTTATTCTTTCGATTATATTAAACGAACATGAGCGAATTGCTTTGAAGAGAAATGGTAATAAGATTATTCATCTGAAAGGGTACAAAGTTCTTAGAAAAGTTGTTTGAAGTACATCAATTTTTCTCGAGAAAAAATTGAAGAGAGAAGTGAAGAGAATATACTAATCCATTTAATTATTGTAGATCGAGGATACATCGGATGTGTGCCGTCTCGTTATCCCTTACGTTCAACCTCATCACTACGGAACTTACACTGTTCTCTGCGAAAACGAAGTGAGAACAGTTGCCCGTTGTGTCGTTTGATACTCAGCCTCATCTGTATTCCATAATGATCTATTTCAGATCGGTCGAGCAGTCTCTACTGCGACTCTTTCTCCTCTGTAAATACTCCTGCCAATCGGATTGTACTCTCTTTTTATTGAATAAATGTTTATTGCACGAACCGAAACAAATACTGAAAGGGGGCGAAATGTGACTAGATTCGATGAGAATGCAACACGAGGAAACGTAAGAAATGAGATGTTTATGTATTAGCGAAGAATGAAATTGTGAAAATAAATGGTATTAGTCACTCTAGCACAAATTGGGACCTAAATAGACTCTAATAGAAGAACCCGGTTCATTTCTATTATGGGAGCACTTTCGTCTCTCAATGGACCTATGGACGACAAAGGGAAGATTGCCATATTCATTGGGGAATGAGAGTTTCGATGGATTGAAGTGATTGGGGAACGAGAGAAGGACCGGGCTGCATTCTATACATTGCAGACAGAATACAATCCTGCAATTGCATTGTTTTGAATTATCCTACATAAATACAGTTTGTTGGATTAATCAAAATTTGATTGAATTCAAACCTGAACGAAAGTAGGGAGGAGACTGAGTGGAATGAAGAGGAAGCGAGAATCCCATCCAGTGTAGTATCTGTAGATATATTATTAATTATTCCCTTTCCTTTGCTTCCCTCTCTAAGTCAATCTTTTCTTCATGGGAAATTATGACATCTTCCCCTTCTCCTTACCGTAGTCTTGGCCAGAATGAAAAAAGTGCGTGAGTGTAGTGGTCAGCCACCCAATCCAAATTAGAACTCGCCATGATATTCACACCAATGTTCCATGCTTCTTTAACTGAAAAGAAGGGAGATTGAAAAGAGCGAAACAAACAAATCATACAGTTTTTCTTGTACGTTTCTCCATACTCATTCTTCGTCTCCGCACTCAGTGAATTCCAAATCTGAAAAGAACGAAATTGTTATTGTCGTCAAAACATAAACAACGTACATAGTCAACTCTCGCATTCTGTGCTTCTTCACTGAGTAATTCAGTCTTGAATGCACCCGGTTCGAGAATGTGAACTGAGACTCCGAAACGACGAAGTTCAAATCGGATACAATCCATGTACGCCTGAGATAGAAGATATGGAAGTGAACTGACGTCGGAGGTCATACCTCAACAGCGAATTTGCTAGTGCAATAAGGAGCAAGGAATTGTCCATGCATTCGACCTGCCGATGAACCCATTGTGACGATTCGACCCTGCAATCATCTTATACACTCAGGGATTCTTTCTATCTTCTAGTGAGCACGAAATGCCGTGTTTATGGGGACATTCTGTGCTGAGATAAGGGATATCCTGAGAAGTTGTCTCGATATGTGCCATATGAATATCCATTCACTTGTCCCATTCTGTATCCCCATCTCTCCCTTCTCCCTTCGATTGAATGGCCGACCTTTGATTGTTTGAGAAGGGGCAGAAATTGGTGACACATTCGGACAGCTCCCAGACAATTCACATTGAGAGAATCACTGCGAGGGGGGATTAATAAGGGAGAGGGAAGAGGGAGAGAGATTACGTGTATTGTTTGATTGAACACCAATCATCAGGACCGAAGATTGAGAAGACTCCCGCATTGTTGACGATTCCCCATAGAAGAGCATCCTGAGGGACAGAAATGAAGAGGAGGGAAAGAAGAAGGATCTTACGTTGGCTTCAAGAGTTTTCTTCACGAATTGATAAGCATCAGCCACAGATTGATCACTTGTGATATCCAATTGAAAGGTGTGAAGACGATGTGAACATTCCAATTCTTCAGCACATTTCTCAAGGTCCTCTCGACCCTGAATTACTGAGCACTTTATGATTTCCTCCTATGAACTCTACACCTTCTGAGTGTAGCATCCAGCGAACACATTAACTCCCTTGGAGATCAATCGTAGAGAAGTCAATCGACCGAATCCCGAATCACATCCAGAGATGACAACCCATCTTCCTTCTGCACCAATTGAAAGTGATTCAAGAATAAATCTGAATGAAGACAAGGAATGAAGAATGATAGGAGAGGAAGAAATTCTTACCTCTTCACTAGATAGAATACGACCAGAAGAGATGTGAATATGTATAAAACCATCTGAAATGAGAAAGGATGAATGGATTGAGAGAGAAAAAGGTTTCATGATCATCTGACCGAATGAAAGATACAAAGGAATGAAGAGTACTTGTGAATTGAGAGTAATCAAACAGAAAGAATAGTTGGAAGAAGGAGAAGAAAAGAGTTGAGAAATAGATGGAACAAGGTAGAAGTTCTCACAATAATAAGGGTGTTCGGAGGGAAAATTAAGAGAAAAGAGGACTCAATCTGAAATAGAGGGGAATACAAAAAGAGGGGATGATTGGGTGTGATGTAATGGTTCAATGGAAGAAAATGATGGATTAGAAGAAGAAGGGTCAAGGTTTAGATGAGATGGAGACACTTCTTATGATGGGGCACAACGTTTCCTTATGAATGATTCTAAAACATCGAGCAATTACGTATATCATAATATGATTCACATGATTGTTGATGGTGATGATTACATGATTCAGCCACGGGATGCATAAGAGAAAGTTGGACGAAAGGTTAACTCAGAAATGACAAGGGAAAAAGAAATCTTCAGATAAACTTGGTCGATCACAGATCTCACAACAAAGAAGGACAAAAAGACATGAACCTCAATAGTGTCTCGCATGAGCTTCTCTCTCAAGTGGTCAATGGAATGGACCTTCTCTCCCTCTCTCCCTCCCCTCTCCCTCCCTCTCCTCCTTCCATTCCCACCTCTCTCCCTCTGTCAACAGTGCAAGGTCATCTGGATCCCTCGCTCCGTTCCACTGAAACTGATACCCTTCCCTTTAGGGTTGGCTTGCCAAGCAAGATTGCAAGATCTTGAAAAGAAATAACTCAATTATCCCTTCTTGTCAAGAACAACTAGTTGTTTTTCAAGATCTTGGTTCTTGAAATGATCTTGAAATTCAACACTTTTCGTCATTTTTCACGGATAGACCGGTCGAAGGGGGTCGGTATGGGTGGAAAATGATCGACCAATCTTGAAATTCTTGAAATACTCTTGAATCTTGAAATGATCTTGAAAAGAATTGGCAATTTGCCAAGTTTTGCCAAGATCATTCTGCGATATTCCAATCTTGAAATGCGGTTTCAATCTTGACAAGCCAACCCTACTTCCCTTGTCGTCTTCTCTTGATCTAAAGATCATCGTCCAACCTTCTGATGCCGCCCCTTCCTGAAATCGCCGTTGGATAGAATCTCCCATTGATGTCAACAGCCTCAGTCTGTTCTTGTGGTCACTCCGATCCTTCAAAGATCGTCAATGAATGTCACTTCTTCTTCTTCTTCTTTCAATGGAATGGATTCTCTCAATTGGACTGTGAGAGAGTGAGAGAAAGGGAACGAAAGGGAGAAGAGGGTGAGACCTCCTTTCGACCTGTGAAGATCGAGAGAAGATAGCAGGAGAGAGGGGAACATGGATGATGAGGGGGGAGGGAGAGGAGTACCTTCTTCAGATTATCTACTCTCAACAATCTGTGCACGTTTGGATGAGAGAAGGAACATTCTTCTGATCAAAAGGCAACTCGAACATTTATCAAAAAATAAGTGAAATAATAAAATATTGGCACAGAATTTTTTTTGACTCGTAATTGGATGGAAGATCACGAATTAATTAAAAAAGAGATGTGAAAGAACTCGAATTATATTAAAATGTCTAATAATTATTTAAATTGTGGTTGGAATGACTGCTAACAGCTGAATTTCTCTTGAGATCCAATTCCATGAAGAATGTCTCCATTGGTTCCTACAACGAAGAGATAGGGTTACGGTAAGAGAGATGTATTGATTACCTTTACTCCCTTTACTTTAATCTTCCCTCTACTCTTCACACGATGGCCTCCTGCTTTCATCATTTCTCCGAGATTTGTTGTCATCTCAATTAGTTAGTTCGTCTAATTGATTGAAATGATTCTTACATGAATCTTGCTAGGTTCTCCATGAGTATCCATTCGACTTGCGAGATTGACTGTATTCCCCCAGATATCGTATTGAGGCTTCTGAGCTCCAATTACTCCAGCCACAAGAGGGCCCAGACTCATTCCTAAGATTATGAGATTAGAGATCAAAGATCAATTTAACACCCTACCGATTCGTAGTTCGAAGTTCTGGAAGGAATCTCTATTGAGTCCCTCGAGTATTTGATGCATACTCATAGCGAATTCAATAATCATGGATGCATTTCGATATGCGACATTCTTTCTTCTTCGTCCATTTCCACTATCGTTCGCATCAAGATAATTCTGAATGAATTGATGACCTTCATCAATGAATTTCTTCTTACTCCATTCTCATTGTAATCACTTTCTGATTCAATCTCTCCCAATCCACTCGCTGCCATATAAGTCGATGCAACTGTCTTGATCTTTTCGATTCCCGAGAATTTCGGTTTCGAGAGGAGCTGTAACGATTAATTTCATGATTAGAAACATTTCATAGCCTCACTGACCTTATCAAACTCGCACACGATTTCATTGAGAAGTCTTAGACATTCCAACTTCCTCGAAGTATCCCATTGACTCCAAAATTCCTTGAAATTGGGAATAGACGCGAACATCACACAAATATCATCGTGAGATCGAGCGTATAATTCCTGAATTTGTCCATTTTATGAATTAATTCTCATATTTGTCTCTCACCTCAACATTCCTCTCAGGGGCGAGGAACTTCTCTGCTACAGTTTGAGGAAGAATATTCTCGATTAGCAATTTATTGATATCCTGCATCTTCTCAACATCTCTGGAGATCAAAGATCAGAAGAGGAAAGGGTTAGGATGGAACTGACTTTTCTTCGTTTTCAAAGGAGACATTACATGCAAACTCGGCCTTTCTCTCGTAATTAGTCATCCAATCAGTGAAGAGAAGCATAATAAGAAGGACAGTGAGCGAAACAATGATGAGGATGATGACATAACTGAAGAGTACGGTAGAGAGAGGGAGGGATACTGTAGATATACCCGAGGAAGATGGGATTGGCTGTTCCGTTGTAGACGGGATAGACAACCAGAAGAATGATGAAGAAGATGTAATCGAGACTGGAAAAGAAAGAAGACAATGAATAGAGTGAGAGATGAACTTACGAGAAAAGGAAACATCGATAGGAGTAAGGAAATCGATAGAGAATGAAGGCAGAGAAGAGATGGGAGATACAACCTGCAAGGGACTGTTCTATTCTGATCCAATGGTCATTCACTAACTTGGAAGCCAAATTGAGGAAGGGAATGGATCTCCATCTCCTTTTATCGTGTACAGAATAACCATCTGAGAGAGCTCAAAGATCAGAAATAAAGGATGGATAAATCTTACGTGTGGTCCGATGGTGATTAGTGAAGAAACTACGAAGGATGAAAAGACAAGGAAAGATCTTCAATTGTCTGAGTGATCAATGAATTGAACCATTACATTACCTTAATGGATGAAATATTCTCTCGAGGAACCAAAAGAGACCGAGAATAAAGATACAAATGAGAAGAATAGAGACGATCTTCAATTGAACTGATGGACTGAAATGAATAATTGAGAGATGATGAGAGAAATGAAAGGAATACGGGCAATAGACTCGAGTGAGAAGAAGATTAGCGATTGAATTAGGGAAGGAAAGAAGGAAGAATAGACCAGTATCGGGCACTCGACAGGCAATTGATCGTTTACTGAAGGAAGATGATGAATAAGAGAAGGAAGAAGAACTAACAAGAAGGGCCAGAGAAGATAAGGAGAATATTCACCAGGATGATGACAGGAGAGAATACTACCGAGACTGAAAATATATATTTCATAATGAGTATTGATGTGATTTCTCACTTGTTCAATGAGAAATTGATGAGATTGTTCTCAATCAAAGTCATTGATTGAATATTATTAGTGTAATTCGGTCTACGAGGAACTTCCTCCTAAATTGAGATCTTTGAGCCATCAACCTTCCATTCCTCACCACAATAATATTCGGATCAGTACTGGACGATTTCTTTCTCGATAGATTAGCGAAAGGCGTCTCAGCTCCCCAGAATTCGACCATTTTCGATACCTGAAACTTGGCTTTGAGTGGGAGTAAATGGAGAATGAAAACACCTTATTCTTCATGGAAACTCTAGTGGACGTCCTTCCTCTGGCCATGAATGGATCTACTCCATTATCGAGAGTCTGTCGTCTGAATAGAGAGTGAGGTCACAGAGAGTGTTGTGAACATCTATCTACTCACCTTTATTTCTTTCGTATTTCAATCTCGTCTAGAAGGGAAAAGACTAGCCTGTTTCTGTAGATAGACGCAGTCCTCTCCAGTACACTCGTTTTATCAGGAAGAATGTGATACGTCGGTTCTCCGATATTACAGATCTCTGGGTCATCAGAACTGAAATGAATTATTCATCGTATCTCTTTTTACTCCTATGATGACGTCACTTGTCTAGTAGAACTTCATAAGTTGTTCCTCATTTTCCCATTTCCCGTTCGTCTTCTAATTAGTTCACTACTCACTTAGCCTCAATGATGCAATACTCTCCCAGTAGCATATCTCTCGTTCTCTTTGTGATGTGAACTGCCCTGTAATGAGTTCTCTCTCTTCCTCTTCCCTTCTTCTTCTCTTCTCACCCTGGTACTCCAGCAGATTCCATATGATTAGCGAGTGTGACATCATCAGACCAGATATCGAATTGCCATTTAACAAGACCGAGTATTCCACAGAGAACTGATCCAGTGTGAACACCAATTCTCATATTCACATCAACTCCCGTCGCGTGACGAATTTGTCTGAATAGTGATATTAGAGGGACTTCCGTCTTCATTTCTCCCTTACTTGATAGTCTTGATCATCTCCAATCCCATCAACACGCACATATCTGCATGATTCGGTCGATTAACGGGCATTCCACTCACACAGTAGTAACAATCACCGAGGAACTTGATTCGCATGCATTGCAATTTCTGCAATTGGGCCATTGTCATTTTTATTTTATCTTCATTTTTTCACCTGTGCATCTCTATCGAATTTGCTGTATAATTCATTGAGTGTCCTCACTAAATCTTTCGCACTCAATTGAGCTGCCAGCACTGTGAAATTGACAATATCAGCGAAGAGAATACTGAAATGAATGAATGAATGATCAATTAGGATAAAGAGATTCGCTCACCTAACATTATCGTGAACTTGCACATGCAATTCATGGAATAATTTAGGATGATGATGGGGTTTATTCCTATTCTCTCTTCTATTCTCCCTTTCATTATCCTTTCCTCTCTTCACTCGAGCAGAACTGTTCTCGAGAATTGATTTATGAACTTTGTCAGCGAGATAAGGAGGAATCACACTGAGGAGAAGCTGGTCCTGTTGAAAAATCTTTGATAAAATGTATTGATGGATAGATTTTCCAACCTATCCTCCCCTATTTCGAGCCTTTCTCATTTCTCACTCAGACTCTTCCTTTCACACTCATTGCCAAACCCATTCGAATGAGATACAACTTCAAAACAACACAAAGAGAATAGGAAATACGAGGTATGAGGGAGTTCCCTTCACACTGCACAATGAACGAGAGAGAGAGAGAGAAAGAGGATTCTCGATCCATTTAGAGATGAATGAATACTGTCTCTAAAGGGATTCAAGTAGAGAAAAGAGGATGAGAGCAGAGGAGGAAAGGAGATTAGAACACTAAGTAAGTGAATAGAGACAATGAAGAGTAGACGGAATCGGAATAAGTCGAACCTGTCTTTCCCTCAATGTTTCTAATTCAGTCCTTCGATAGACTGCTTCAGTGAGTTTAGCAGCGATTTCAGCTCGATTCGCAGCTTCATTCGAATCGGAGATATTACCGATTAGAGCTATGATCAATTGTTGAATGAGAAAGGCAAAGATCTGAATAGGGTTTGATCCTCCAATAGTAAGAAATCAGTGTACCGAGTAATGATAGTTTTGCCATTGTCGAAACGTATTGATATTGATAAGGAAGATGAGACAAGTATTGAGTAGAATTGTAGCAGTGTTGACAATGAAGAAAACTCTTCGATGACGAGGTCGAACGAGATAATGAGAAAGGGAAGCGATGCTCAGTCCTGACAAGAAGATAGGGTTACGGTAGTTTACAGTATTCATTTTTTACCTGCATACAACCGAGAATAATCGGGCATATACGTTTTCTTATCATTCGTTATAGGAGTTGGTAGTGGAAGCTCATCCGATGTTGTCTCAATGGAATATAAATTATTCAGTATTCCATGAGATCTCTCTTACTGTGGTAATATACGGAACATTGGCAATCCAAATCATAATTGGGAGAGCGAGAACAATGAATATTGAGAAGGGAATCACTTCATTTTTCTCAGACTGAAATAGATTGATTAGTAGAGAAGAGATTCAATAACGCCTTACTCGATCTCTTATCCGAAGTGAAGCCAATCCAAGCACAAATGCAATTGTGATAAGAGAGAGAAGAACGATACATGAGATAGAGAATTCTAGTCGAACTGATACTTGTCGACCCTTTAACAAGAGGACATTTATCTGTACAATGTGCTCATTTTCATAATCACATTCAGTTTGGTCGATTATTTCTCTCGAATTGAATATCTTAGCCGTTTCTTTCCTATTCGACTGTTAGCATACAAATGATTTTCCATGTGATTCATAGTGTATAAGGTCGAATCTCTATTCCTGTCGCTTCCTATCACCTTCTTCTTCTTCTCTCTCTTTCCCTCTCCTTCCACCCCCTTACCCCCAATGAGTTGAGTTGAAGAGAAAGAAGGAAAGGACTGTCAAGACAATGAAGAAAATTGAGCATTTCACGCAAAAGAGAAAATGAAGATGTGAAATGTCGTGAGAAGGAAAGTGAGTGAGATATTCGATAGGAGAAGAGAACTATTCCAGAATAGATTGACCCCAATGAGAAGGAAGAAGAAGAAGAAAGAAGGAAAAGAGAAAAGGCGTTTCCTAAGTCTTCCCTATCATAAAAGATCTAAGAATCACGAAGGTCTTGTGTTATGAATCTTAGCTTATTCCACCTTTTCATCTCTCAATTACAGATACGGTGAGAGAATTGTGGTAAACATAGAGGGAAACATCAATTAGAAGAGGAATCAATGGTCAACTCTCTTCTTCTTTATCTCCAATCTCTCTTCAATCGAACGAAAGAAGGGAAGATTAATTCGGACATCACCACGGAAATCCCTCACTAATTTGCTCATATTCAGAGTTGCGTCCAGTTTATTTTCCCCTTCCAATTTATCCTTCCACAGAGATGAGAAGAGAAAAAGAGAGAAAAACATTCTGCATCAGGAGCCAAATTTATGCAATGAACCCTAGAAGATCGACGTCAAAGACGAGTTAATTCGAATGGACTAATGAGGATATTAGTGTATGACCAATAGAATGGAAAGGGTCGAACCTGATCAGAAAAATAGCAAGCAATGAATATCTGTGCTACTCCCCATACAGTCGCAACGAGATAGAAAGTCTGAAGACGAGCACGATCGAGTGCTTCCCAATGACGACCAAGTACTGCACGAATCTCATCCTCTGTCTCCATTCCTGAGATAGAGATTACGGTAGATTGCGGTAGTCAGTTTGTGATAGCCCCCATCTACAGTACGCCCTTCACTTACGTTCCCTGTGGAATGGTTGTAGACTGAGAGGGGAGTATGCAACATGGTGATGTTTCTCCATTGGTATAATATCTTGATAGGGGATGGATAGAGAAGGAGTTAGAAGGACGAAGGCAATGGGAATGGAGAAACAGATGATGAATTGAAGAAGGTACTCTGAATAGAGAGAGAGAGAGAGAGTTCCACCCCCAGAGGGAAGAAGAGAGAGAGAGAGAGAGGTTGAAGAGATAGGAGAAGAAGAGAAGAGTTAAATGGAATGAAGAGTCACTTCTATCGAATAGAAACGACCATTATTGAGACAGATTGGAGTGAATGAAGGAGGAAAGGAAGATGGAAGGAAGGCAAAGGTCTACGATGAGATGTGAAAGGGGAAGGAAGGGGGGAGGGGGGGGTGAAGGGCGGGTCTCCTCTTCGACTCTTCTCATACATGGACAATCTGTATGGAACGAACGAATATTCCCCCTTACTCTCTCTTTGTCTAAACAATCCTATTTCTGAGCCAATTTAATTTGGTGCTTCGAATTGGTCAGTGAAGGAAGTAAACTGAAGAAAGAGAGGAAGAATTGTACCTGAAGAGGAGGAAGAAGAAGAAGACGAAGAAGGTTGACCAGTCAGAGATATTGAGACCGTTGAGAGGAGAAGAAAGAAGAGAGAAGAGACGTGATCCTACTCCCCTCCTCCTCTTAATTAACTGAAATCAATCTGATTGGCTACTATCTGTCCATCTCTTCAAGTCACTCCCAGGGTAGAAGAACAAATATCGATTTATTCGGAGACAAAAAAATTGATAAGAGCGAACGACACGGAAGAAATGAGTAATAAGTTTCTTCTTCAATCTCCACCCTCCATTTCCATTGGCGAAAAACAGTATTATTAATTCTCATCTGGACTCAAAAGGAGATCTTGTTCCAACGAGAAAAAAAGGAGAATAGACTGGATACGAAATGGGAAAAGGGATATAAATTTAGGGAACTAGAATGGAATTCAGTCGTTGTATAGGTGAAGTGTGAAGGATGGGAATGGAATGACGAAGGATGAGAAGGATGGATATGATGGAATTGAAGTCAGTCAAGAGGTTTACTCCTTTCGAAGAAGTGTCCTAGACAAGGGAGAAGATATCAGATGGGATCAAAAGTGTTCCCTATTGAGTCGTCCATCTGAGAGTCGAAGAATGAATGGGAGAAGGATTGTCTCGCAAGTGAGAAATACTCCTCTTTGTCTCGAGAGATTCACTGTCACTCACCCACAATAACGAAACTAAGAGAATGGAAGGACAGACTAACAATGATTACGAAGAGAACGTTCAAGGAATGGCGAGATATTTCGAGATGGGGAAAGAAGTTTCAGTTTGTAGCCATTATATGATGAAATGCTCCATTAATAATAGTCTCTTAACTTTTGAGAGTGAAGAGGCGGAAATGGTGAATGATGTCAACAGTGTAGCTACGAGATCTCATGTCCACTTCAAAATCTCACAGATATTTGGACGGATGTTCAATTAAGACATTGATTAAACTCAATGATAATATAGTTATTTTTCCTTTGCTATTTGTTTTTAGACAACATTAAACATTTTCGGAAAGATTTATAATTCGAAAATTAAAAAAAAATAAAATTATTTAGAATAAAATTAGTTGCTGATCGGTCAAGAGTACGAGTACGGTACTTATGGACTGGCCATGTCAACGTCTCATTTTGTGATCGTTATTTATCGTTTTTTATCCTTTCAATTGGCTTTAAGACATTTATTTTCAGAATTATGAGGTAGATATAGATTGGGAGTAGATCAAAGATGGTCGTATTACTGCGAGTGTTGATGAGAGCAGGAATAGCAGTGAGAAGATGCAGTGGAAATCCATCAAATAGTGGAATACAGAAGACTGCGCAGAGAATCAAGGAGTTTTTCATGGCGGCAAGTCCTTAAAACATATTATGTTAGTAACATCATTGAAAGCGTTGCTCAATTTCAGCAATCTTCCTCGTCTTTTAAAAATCTCAGTTGTCTCGTTCCTAACAGTTGTGATACCGTTCCGAAATCGTTTGAACTCTCAAATAATATGTGGTTATTGCAGAGTGAAAAGGAAATATTTCACCCGGATTTCGTGAAGAAAGCCTATCGATTCGATAAAATCGACTCAAAACAATGGATGTTGATATACAGGTATCTTATTCATAATAGACACATTTTAACGTAATAGAAGGAAATCTGAAAGATACTAATTACCATTGGCACAATGTTCTTTCTTTGGTAACTCCATTGGTCACTGATCATTAAATGGGGCGTAAATAACTAGAATGAGAACGTCTCATCTTGGTCTCGTGGTAGGAAATTGGTGTCAGTCAGTGTTTAGTTTAGTCTGATTACTGACGCCCAATTAAATGAAGACGTTCTATACTGTTTGTTTTGACGATTACCATTCGGAGTCCTTTGTTGACCAACATGCATCCGAATAATGAAAATACCATAAATATTTGAGGGACGAAACAGCTTCTCGCACCTTTCTCATCATGTCAATCTCCATTCCTATTGTCATTATATCTTCCTCCTTCTTCATTTGGGATGTCACACAACACCAACAGAAGGATAGACAGGAATTTGTGCAGAAATTAGTCAAAGATGCGAAGCAGGTGAGACTGAAAATGAATAGGAAAGAAGAATGATACGGTACGATGAAAGGGAGGAGGTCTAGATGGATAGTATCGATATTTCGCTGTTCCAGTTGGGACTCTTCCTCATCGTTCCTATACTGGGAGCTCTATTCGTGACTTCTCTCCTCTTCCGTGTTCATTCTCTTCGAGTACTACGAATCTATCAGAAGAGAGAACATCCAGAGAGATATACGATCGTCGCCCCTTCCAATTGGGGAACACTCAAAAAGGTATCTATCTTTTTTTCATTTTACTTTTTCGTTGCACGAATGTTGCTTGAAATATTTGAATATTTTTCTTAATTTCAGATGGAATTCGATCGCGATCTTTGCATTTCTTCGTTCATCGAACACGAAAATGAATTGGCGAGAGTTGGATTGCTATTCTCATTCGGAAATATGCAGGTTAGTATTATATCGATGCCGAATTTCTTCTAGATTCTATCATATGCTTAATGTGAACTAACCTCAAAAATGAAATATAATTGCAGGTGGATAGGAGTCGATATATTGTAGATGACGATAAGTTTCGTGCCAATATCTACCGTACGTACATGACGAATGAGACGAATATTCCTCCGCGATTGATAGAAAAATTAGTATAGTTCTGATAGTAGTAGAGTTTAGGAATACGGTATCGATCTGATCGTGTATTTAGATTTCTCCTTTAACTTTTCGTTTTGCTCCCGTTGATCTCATTGTTTGTTGTTCTTGTTATATAGAAATAAAACTTGTTTTTCTTTATATCGTATTTCTCTGATATAATCTGGTTAGAATCCATTGTGATACCTCGAAAGGAGTTGCACTTTTGAGCATATCAAATATTAATATTGAAGGAGGATGGATGATTCTGACATCCCTATCGACATTCACAGTGGGAAACTATTGGGTAGGGTTGCCGTAGCGGGATCGGTTTCGTTATTCCCGCGCCCTCCTCACTCTTCTTCCTTCTCCCGCATTCAATCCCGCATCCTCTTTACATATCTTCTCGCTCGTGCGGGATTGAATGCGGGAGAAGGAAGAAGAGTGAGGAGGGCGCGGGAATAACGAAACCGAACCTGCAACCCTACTATTGGGTCAGTGATTTCATGCCTATCTTTAGTAACTCAAAAACAATAAATGTGGAATGAGATGAGTGATTGACTGTCTTCTCTTCAGATTGGTTGGTCTCACGTCGTCACGTCACGAAAGATTGGCAGAAGAAGATTGGAGATGTTAGGTAAGATGAGGCTAGAGTATTGATGATTATAATGTATGAATGATCATCTATCTTAGTTGTTCTTGCATTAACATCATTTCATTCCAGGGAGAAGATCAAACACGCAATTCTGGATATGCCCGAGAACGAAAGAATCGTCGAATTACTGAAGGGAGGATGTGAGTGGAGATAGAGATAGATAATCATTTATCATTTCCTCTTTAGACATCAACTTCTTCCATGCCGTGCAGATCATCGAAATATTGAAGGAAACGGAGAAAGATTCGAAGAACTTTCTCGGATTTTATTCGAGTCAGAGGATGAAAGATTGGCAGGTCAGTTAAAGACCAATTGTTCGAATTATGATATTGTATCTGATGAATGTTATGTTTTAATGTGGAAATTGATGGATTACAGGAGATTGAGTCATTGTACAAGAAAGATTCGATTGGTCTTGGAGAGGCATCTCAACTCCTTCAACGAGTCGTACAATATGAGATACCCGCACTTAGAAGGAACATTCAGAAGGCTGATCAGGCTATTCAGGTGAAATCATTATTTCTGTTTTTTTATTTCCCCTATTTTTCTCGTACAAATTGTCATAATTCATTCGATTATTCAGGATGGTGCAAAGAAGGAGAAAGAGTATCTCAAACAATCGTTTGATGCCAAGAAGAATTATGACAAGGTGAGCATTCCATTGAGATCAAAGATCAACTTATTTTCTCTTCTTCAGGAACTTTCTCGAATGGGAATCAAAGGAGTTATGCTTCGTTCCGAACTTCTCAATCTTGCATCTGAACTTCCTTCATTCATCGATTCCATTGCTCTTCTCATCCAGAAACTCGCCCCTGCAAAGGAATATTATGAAGCATTCAGAGATTACGTCCATAAGTGAGCCATATCAACTTCTATCTACACTCGAATCAAGAAAAAACTTTTTCGTATCGATTACTTTTCTCGATTGATAACTGGACTGATTGTGAATAGTGAATGTGATATATTAAGTTCATCCGCTCCTTCTCTTTCTCTCCTTCCTCTTCTCACTCTCATATTCACTCATGGATCATCTGTAACAGTATACGAATACACGTATGGAAAGGCTCCTGTCAAAATCGAGAAACCAAGTATTGAGCTACTCATCAAAGCGGACGAAGTGAGTTGACCATTGAATATTTCTTATTTTTTGTCCCGATAGAATAATTAAATATATTGTTGTATATTTAGAATAAGGAAGAAGCTGAAGATGAGATTGATTTTGGTGATGATCTCGACTTGGATCTGGGAGAGACCGGAGGGGAAATTGACTTCGGAGATGGACAAATATCAATTGATGTCGTTGCTGATGAACGTGGTCAGTTATGCATTTGATTTGTCTGCCATATCAAATGTATTTATATGTGGGCTAGGGTATTTACATCAATTTTTATTGCAAATGTATTCATGTGCAGGATTGGTACTGGAGGATGGAGTGGCGAGAGGAGACGAGGCATTGGGATTATTGGAGAATGGAGAGACGAGACAGGGAATAAAAGAGGAATTGGAAGAGGTTTGTGAAGGGAAGATGATACTTTCATGGCAGTGAATTATCAGCAAGATTGTTGTATTTTTACACGTTCTTTATATAACAAATTAAGGTTATCTATCAGTTCTTGTAACATCTTTTCATTCAGTTGATCTCATTTCTTTCTGCTCGTTCTCTCGATGAAGACACTGAAGGATCAGCCGATATTTTTATTCTCGGATCAGAAGTTAGACCGGACAAAATCAGAAATGTTAGCTTCATCAATTTTTAAATTTTCAATAGTGTAGAAAGAAAAATATCGGAGATGTAAATCAAATTGTCGATTATACTATATGGATTCTTATTGGATGAAATATTAGTTTAAAATCGGGTGTTTCGTGAGGCCGTCAATAATAGTGGCCTTGCAGGTTACGGTATCTCAACTGAAAGAGTGGAATTCGCAAGCATCTTCAATTTTGGCTGAATTGAATAATCCCCAGAAGATTCATCTCTTCAAGATCAGAACAAGTCCGCAGTGAGTTGTTGTCTTCTTTTTTTTGTTAGGCTGAAAAAGATTATATAGGAGTATTTCAAAAATTTTCCCTATGATTATTTACGAGAATTTTTTCACATTCCACTTGCCTGCAAAAATTTTTTTTTCTTGGGATGCTTGCCCACCTATGATCTGTATTTGAATGATGGTGAATTATATTTCTTTCAGATACGTGGAAACTCTAGTGGAT
The DNA here is from genome assembly GCA_000180635.4 of Pristionchus pacificus. Lineage (NCBI taxonomy): Eukaryota > Metazoa > Nematoda > Chromadorea > Rhabditida > Neodiplogasteridae > Pristionchus > Pristionchus pacificus. Next base: position 12,934,665 of record CM026575.1, read on the forward strand.
GAGTTGATTGGGAAGAGAGATCTAGAGGGAAGATACGAGAAAATGGCAAAGCTGATGGAGGATAAACAGAAGAGAGTATGTTCATTATTCATTTCGTTCATAAAATAATACCTATTGATAATCTATGATATTCACATCTTGTGCCGTGGATAGATACAATTATCTTTATTCCCTGCACAATCTTTCCCTATCCAATTCCTCCTCTTGTTTCTTACTACACTGGAGTGCTCTCATGTCTTCTCCCGTCATGGAAGACAGATCAGATTTCTTTCCACCCACTCATTTTCTGAGGAAAAAACCCTCGAGTTTTTCACGTATCCAGACTGTCTACCCCTAATAAATATGCTGCTTATTTTTACACTTTGTCTCCTGACAAGCCATTTCGAGTAAACTAGGAGAGGGGGAGTTTAATGTATTCATAGAGTGACTAACACATACACCCTTGTTTCCATTTTGAGGAAGAGTGGAGAACAATAGCAACATTTAGCAGGAATTGATGGAATGACGCATAGAAAATACATAATGTCACTCCTCTCACGAGACAAAATGTGTTGTGGGTCTCCTACTGAGTTGAAATAATTGTGCGACGGTATTCGTATTCTAGACAATGCTCGAATGCTTCCCATGAATAGACAATGAATGAATGAATGGAAGGAAGGGATCTCTGAGATGGGACAACGATATTCCCCATTCATCACGAGATCTTTTGATTTCAGGAGCAAGATAATCTTCGAGAGACGAGAAATCAATTGAATCTCACCATTGAGAATACGAAGAAACTGAAGAAGGAGGTGAGTGTCCATTGACAGAGATCGACAATGTAATTGAGACGTCGAACACACTCTTTTCTTTATTTTTAGCACGAGTTGTTAGAATTTGCACATCTACTCGGATTTCAACGAGTCTGAGAAAGTTGTTGACGGGTCGAGACAGATGGAATAGAGATGGGATAGAATGAGAGAGAGAGAGAAGGAGACGGAGTGATTGCAGGTGGAAGAAGAGATCAGCAAGAAGTACAAAGGAAGACAAGTGAATATCATGGGAGGAATTCATCAAGCACTTGTTCCTATCTGAGGTACTGTAGTACATCCCCCTACCAACCGTACTCTCTCAATCATCGATTGTACGGTATACTCTTCCTGTTGCTTTTTAGCATGCTGTAATATTCCGGCTAGATTGCTGCTTATTCCATGGTTATAATTTATTGTCCATTATTTTATTCGTATTTTAGGGTGCATTTTTCTGCTAGATAGTGAGAAGAGAGTATTATATTATATATGAGAAAAGACACTGATTGTGAATATCAAACGAATTCTGAGAGCTAAAACATTGATTATGTCTATCCTTCCTTTCATTTCTTTGCACCTTATGTGGGTTTTCGTTCGTTGTTCCCTGTGGAGGGATAAAATGTTTGATGAAAAGCCTTGAATTGAATGGAAACGAAGGCAATTTGAAGGGGGGAGCAATCAACCCACGGAAACTTGAATGAAAAGCATTCTTCAGCCTTTGACTCATTGCATGGAAGAATTACGAAAGTAGAATGGATAATTTATCAAAGGGAGAAACCCGTACACGATAAAGATTCTAACCAGTAATTAATAGAGAGAATGGAGCAAAGGAGGTAGATGAGAATGACTCATTCGATATGGAAATGTACAAATGGAAGTAGGGACGATTAATTGATCTATGAGAACTGCTGACAATATCTCTCACCCAATCGATCGATATTCAACCATTGTTTGAATGGTTTCAGTCTCACATTACCAGAAGGAAGTTTGATATTAGGAGAGGGAGAGATAAGAGGGGATTTCCATCCATTTCCACTACGAGATCCAACCAAATGAAGACGAAAGAGTTGAAGAGTTTGGAATGGAACAATTAAATAAGGAGGAACGGAATATGATGGAAGAGATAGAAGAGATGATGTCTCTCCTCGAGATACACGAACTGTCATCTGAAGAGATTACGGTAATTGAAGAAGAAGAGGGGTACGGTACCTCTCGAACAGAAGGGAAGAATGGTTCGATCTCGTCATGTGCTTGTTTCTCCTCTTCATTGTTATTCAATCGATCCTCACTCTGGAAGGATACTGTAGACATAAGGTCAAGGAATACTGTAGATTGGAAGGAATTGATTACTCACTTCACTAGATTTGATCCATTGAGTGTAACTATCAGAGAGTGCCATACCAGCCACGACCATTTCCATCACTGATGCATCCATCTGAAATGTTCATTCTATTCCTTCCTCCTTTCCAGATTCTACGAATGAATTCTCTCTTCATCTCTCTCAATTTCACTGCTTGGATGAGCATTCGCCTTAGCAATTCTTTTGTTTTCCACTTCCAGAAAACGGCTCAGATGCAAAAGGAAATTGGAAGAAGATTTAATTGATTGTTTCGAGTGAATTTTCCCTCTGGGACACTCGAACATTGGTCGTCTCTTGCAAATTGAGTTGAACGGGGGGAGGAAGGAGGGAGGGTCTCTCCCGGAATAGAAGGTGTATAATGACTAACTGTAAGTGTCATGGCGGCAGTTCTGAACATATTAATGGCAGCCCATAATCTCTCGACATCTCTCGTTGTCCAATGGGAAGAAGAGACGAGAACGAGAGAATGAGAGTCCATGTGAAGGAGAAGATTAGATGAACGAACACGGAAGAAATCACCTGAAAGGAATAATTCAATCTCTCGAGATAGAGAAGAAGATTATGATAAGTGTATAGCATTCAATTCAGAGAATGAAAACGTTCATCAAAACACAATTAGCTTATATAATCTCGTTGTTATTCTACCGTAATCACTATCTTCTCATAGTACAATGTGGGTAGAGTGGGAGGACTGACCATCATTGTCTTTATGTCGAGGAAGAATGGAAGTTGTGTCCATTCTCCATACATCGAGATACAGTAATCGAGAGAGACGATCGTCGATTACACACTGAATATCAATCGATAACTGAGTTATTATTGATGGATACAGTACCTTTATCTCTCGATTGATTCTTCTCCATTTGACAACATCGACGGGAGAGGAGTATTCGAGGATGAGGCTCCTACAATGAATTAATTGATCGACCCTCTCTTCTACAGTATCTGACCATGCTTTAGATGGAAGATCGATCTGTTTATCCTCTTGTGGAGCTTTCTTAGATTTCTTCTTACTGCTACTCTTCAATAATGAGAGAAGACGAGAAACTTTCAATTTGAGCATCTGAGATTAAAAGGAAATGAGAACGGAGCGATGAATGAAAGAGAAGAGAAGAGGAAGGAATGACGAAGAGAAGAAGAAGAAGTTGGAAGTGGTCAAGAGATGATGAAGATGATTGAATGATGAGATAAGGGGGAAATGAGAAGAATGAACGACTACTGGAAGATCAGAAGAGGAAGAGCTGGAAGAGAGAGGGAGGAAATAGGGAGATGGAATAGAAAGATTGAAGAGATGAAGAGAGATATGCAACCTCCCTCACTACATATTCGATTGTACATGGATATATCTCAATATCCTATAGTTATTCATTATTGTTCTCTGTCTTCCAATGTTTCTTTTCTCTCTCAATCAGCCTTCTCACGTGTAAGTTCGCAAATCTCATTTTCGGCACAAAATGTTGCGTTCATGCATGCGAAAAATTGAGAAGCTGAAACTTTCGAGAGAGACTGGATAAATCTGAGTGACGGGAGAATTTGAATGAAGAAGTGAAAAGAAGAACTGACGAGATATTAATTATTGAGACGATAGAGGAAATGGAGAGATGGGGATGGAATGAACAAGTGAGAGAATCCTCTTGGGAGGGGGGGGAGGGAGAGGGAGGAGAGGAGGGGAGGGAAGGAGGAGGAGGAGGTAGATCAAAGTGAGGGTGGAAGAGATGCATCTGTCAAAACAGAAGAAGAACCACGAGGAGAAAGGGATAAGAGAAGAGAGAGAGAGAGACCATGTACCTATTATCATGTGTGATGAAGAAGGAGAATGAAGAAGACATCTGACAGATTGAAGAGAAAGATATATGATTGATTCACCCATTCTCCCCCTACGAAAGACTATCATCAATAATATTGTATACGCTATGATTTTGTTGCAAACTTGAGACGGAATGGTATCAGACAGAGAGAGAGAGAGAGAGAGAGAGAGAGAGAGAGAGAGAGAGAGAGAGAGAGAGAGAGAGAGAGAGAGAGAGAGAGAGAGAGAGAGAGAGAGAGAGAGAGAGAGAGAGAGAGAGAGAGAGAGAGAGAGAGAGAGAGAGAGAGAGAGAGAGAGAGAGAGAGAGAGAGAGAGAGAGAGAGAGAGAGAGAGAGAGAGAGAGAGAGAGAGAGAGAGAGAGAGAGAGAGAGAGAGAGAGAGAGAGAGAGAGAGAGAGAGAGAGAGAGAGAGAGAGAGAGAGAGAGAGAGAGAGAGAGAGGGGAGGGCTGATTATGAAGTGGAGGAAGAGAAGAGGAGGTCAGTCAACAGAAGAAGAATAGAAAAGAATACACGTGCAATGAAATAAGTGAAGATAGAGAAGAAGAAGAGAAGAATGAATAGGAAGAAAAAATATGTTTAGAAGAAGCAAAAGATGTGTCATCCTTCCATGTCTAAGATATTGTGACCTTATCGAGACTGTGAGATAGCATTATGATTAGTGGGATAAAGATTAAGATATGAAGAGTGGAGTGCAATGAGGGAGAGGTTAAGTTGATATGAGAAGGAGAGAGAGAGAAGACAAAAGGGAAAGGAATGACTAGATAGAAGAATGGAGATGAACCTTGAGATGGAAATGAAGAGAAGAGGAAGGAAAAGAGGAATGTGAGGTATGGAGGGAAGGAGGGAAAGAGAGGGAGAGGGAAGGGCTTGTATTATGGTATCGAAGATGCTATCTGACACGGGAAAAGGAGGAAGAAAGAGAAGGAAAAAAGGAAGGAGGAACAGAATACCAATTGAGAGAAATTAGAGATGGAATACTGAAAGAGGAGATCAAAGTAGTTGAGAAGAAAAGGAAGTAAGAGGGAAGAAATGAGTGAGAGGGAAGAAAGGAGAAGGTGGAAACAGAAGAGAACGACTCCTTCACCATTCATAGAGACATGAGAAGAGATGAGGGTGTACTTCTAGAGAGAGAAGGAAGGGACAGAAGTACTAAGGGATTGACTAGACTGGAAGGGAGAAGAGACAGCTGATCGAAAGAGTCACTGTAAGAGAAGATCAAAGGGAAGAAGAGGGGGAAGGAGGGGGAGGATCACTATGGAAGAGTCTTCCTCCCTCACAACGACTTGAATAGAATAGTGACCTCCTACTAAGAAGTGGATTGTCTTTCCCTTGAGATATCACTTCTCTTTCTAATTTATCTTCGTATCCTTCCAATGGTTGTCCTTCTTCTTCTCTCTCTGTGACATCAGTGGAAGAAGTCTCCTACATTTATTCCCATGAGACTACTTCTGACTCTTCTTCAATTAGTCTCTCTCCCAATATAAAGTATTCCAGTAGACCGTTCCCTCTAATGGAAGATTGTGAGGAGAAGGAAGGAATCGTTCCTTGCCAATGCAATATAGAATACGATTTATGGAGGTATACGAGAAAGAGGAGTTGACTGACTTGAGATGAAATTGAAGGCACGAAAAAACAAAAGGAAAGAACAACAATAACAATGGAGATGGATGAAATGGAGTAAAAGGAGGAGAAAGAGGAGAACCCATGGATGGTGAAATATAGACTGCCTATCTTCATTCCATTCAGTCTTATCAATGGATATACGAATGAATGGAATGAGAGACCATGTATGGAGTGGAAGAAGGAGGAACAACTGATGGAGGGTGTAAGATAGGGGGAGGAGTCTCAATGGAAGACGGAGGAGGAAAGGATGATGAAAGCAACTTGTGACCAACCAATCCATACAACAAAATAGAGCAACAAAAACTAAAGTTAGCTATGAATTACAGTATCACAGATTATATCTCTACAACAATTGGTTCATAGGTAGTAAGGAGGGGGGGGGGGACTATTGGGTGGGTGGAATACCTAGATGAGGAAGGGAGGGAAGGAGAGAAGACGGTGAGACTTTCAGAGACGGTCGATGGCTCTCATTTGCATGGTGAATGAGTCCATTCCCTCTAGAAGCCACGAGTAATTGGAGAGGAATGAATCAAGGATTGAATACGAAGAGGAAAGGGTTAACATTGATCCCTCTGTCCATCTGAAATTACAGCGAATCAATGAATACTCTTCCAAAATAATTTAATAATAATTTATCTACGCCCGAGGCGCAACGAGACCGAAACGTTACATAATAAGGTGGGAGAGCAGGAATGGGGGGGGGACTCTCCTGGGAATATCTGCCTATTACTATCTCCTATCAAATATTTCGGCTCTTCTTCACTTTACCTGCCAGCCAATTATTCACTCCCCCTCCCCTCTAGTTGAAGGGAAAGTCATTTCCCCTCAACCGGAGGAGCGGTCAGCCCGCGGGGGACAGAGCACCCCACCTTCTTCACCGAAGGAAGAAGGCCGGACTAACCAGAGGAACGAGGGAAATGGCCTTTTATAGGCGTTGGTTCGAAACTCAATTAACAGGCTTCATAAAATGCAAAAGACCGTGCGCATAATAGAAAGTTTAGCTAAATTACTTAATTTCCCTACAAAGTCAATCAATTGTTGATGATCCTGCTCTCATTTGACTGCGCCCTGGGTTCTGTGATGCAAGAAATGAGAGCACCGCGCAAGCGATCGAGGGGGGGGGGAAGTGAATAATTGGCTGGCAGGTAAAGTGAAGAAGAGCCTGTCTATCAACTGACGACTGCAAATGGTCGAATAATGAGATCACAGTAAGAAATCTCCTCCCTCATTTTTAGTATTCCGCTTGAAGCTAAAAGTCCAAGTTAATTTCCCCCTTTTATTCCATTCATAGATCACTCGGTTGATCTCCATAGGAGGGATTACTATCTCCTTCCTTCTCTCTCTCTATTTTCTTCCTCTTTGGGTACGTCCATAAACAGATGGATAGTCTCCCTTCCTAGCGTGTGATTATACTCCCCACTGTTTACAGTGAATCAGTGTGATTAAAAGAGCGAGTGATCAAAGGGGATCGAGAGGGAGGGGGAGGAGGGAGAGAGAGTGAGAGAGGGGGATAATCATTGGATCCTCTTGATGCACAGCATGGATTCTATTTCACTATCTGCACTCACTCACGAGATAAGCACACACATGAAAAATAGCCAGAGGGAAGGAAGGAAATAAGATCACTTCCCAATCATTCATAATACGATAATACCGTACCTGCATAGATGAGCAGGTCGTGATAGATCATCATTCGTCGTTCCTTTCACTACTGTCTTATCCATCTCTCGATATGCAATATCAACCTGTAATCATCCCTTTGATCAAATGTTATCCATTCGTAGCATATTATTCATTCATCCTCATGTTTCCTTGATCCTATTCTCTAGTTCCCATATCGCATTCTTTCCTTCCTTCCGTCCCTTTTGAATATGAGGAAGGTAACCTTATCTCTCTTCATCTCTGCAATATTCTTCCTTATTCTCTCTTCATCTTTCTTCAATTTCTTAGTGACGAAACCACGGGACATTCCCAATTGGAAGTTAATAAGAAGAGAAGTCTTCACAAGACATCCAATTGAGAAGTTCGGACCACACTGAAAATACATACCAATACTTGACAAATTGCATGTTTTCCTCTTATTCAGTCACGAGAAAGAAAGAGCATTTGAATACTCACCAATTCCTTGGGAAGTTTGGTCATATCCTCCCAATGATCAGTCATATCGAGATAAGAAGTGAGAAAGATCAAAGATCGAAGGAACAAGGGCCAATCTCCACTACGATAATAAACTTAAATTGATTAATGCATTTCATTTGGGAAAAAAATATGACTTACCTTTAGAACATAGGTTGAAATACTGTAGTTGGTCTCCATAATTAGTAACGGTGGGTCGCAAGGTGTCTAACATAGAAAGGAGGGAAGTGGAGGGATATGAAGGAATCTGAAGAATTGTTCAAAACATAGCCCTAAATTTATTTGTCAATTTACCAATAGAGCAGTGGACAGACAGGCATCTTCAGCCATAAATCGGAATCCTCCTTTGTGACCATAATCACGTTTTAGTTCCTCATGGATCTAAACCCAATATGTGATTAGAGTATGCTATAGTTCATAAGAAGATCAATCACAACTGCTTAGTTCTGAGATGGTTCTCTTGTCGTCTCATCGTTCTGAATAGAGGAAGAACAAACCTCAAGAGCCTCGTCATGTCTTCCTAATCTATTGAGATAACTCGCACGTTGAGAGAGGACGTCCCTGCAAAACAATTCGTCTAAGGGAATACTGTAGTCTGATTACCTCTTATCGATTAATTTGTGCTGTTCCTCCCTCATAAACCATCCATCAGTGTGATCCTCAGCCTTGTACTCCTCAGGGGTAATCCATCTTAATCAATACGGTTCATAACTAAGAGATTCTTATTGATCTCACCTCAATTTCTCCTTTTGCTCCACTTCATCCAACTCAAAATCAGCAAAACACTCCATAATAACTACTATTAATCTATTGGAAGGGTATCTAATCTCTTCTAATTCTTCTTAGTTGCAGTCTCTTCTGCTTTCTTCTTATTCTCCACTTGAGCCTTCAGCATACACGCCCGGAATTCACCCAACTGAAATCACCTCGATCAACTGACAGATTCCTTTTAGTACTTCACTGAGCAGAGCTCTATACTTATTGAAATGGAGTAGACTAAGATAAAGGTATAGGGTTACTAAGGGTTAAAAGAGTAAAGTTGCACTTCGAAGGACTTCAGTGGCTCAAAATGTCGAAATGGGTAGCGTAAATCACCTTTTCTTGGCACTTTCTCCAGTCTCCGTGCTCTCCCATGCACTCAACGACTCCAATGTGCTGATCCCAGCAACCAGAACCCCTGAAGAAGCATTGATTAAGGTGCAAAATGGAAGAAAATGATGTACTTGATGAGAGTCTCAACGCGGTCTTCTTCCTCCACACTCTTGGCCCAGTGAGATCCTCCAGGGGGAGCGGCTGACATTGGGACTAGAGAAAACTCGAATGAACACACGAAATACACAAAAATCGATAAATAAAAAATATGAAATGAGATTGGTTACGGTAGTGAAAATGATCACGAAATGATTGCAAAACATTCGGGGTTTTGTAGTTTGTAGTCTCCGACAAATTTCTTTTGTTTTTAAATTTTTGCAAAAATGACCATTTTATTTTACTTGTAATTACTTTTTTGTCGATCGGGAATGCTCATTCTAACCCTTCGCTGTCAGTGGAGCGGTCAAAGTCCGATATCGCTCCAATTGTAAGCTGCGTTCTAATCTATTCGTGATGAAATGATCTTTCTCCTCTGTTTCTGCTCGTTTCTTCGCACTTTCACAACGATTTCTCCCTTCAGATATGGCCGCTTCGAGGCCTCTTCTCAAATTATTCGCAGCCAGTCCGTGGAGAAAGAAAATTCTCACTGGAGGAGCCATTATAGTTAGTTTGATCAGTTTTGATTTTATGCTTATCTTCATACTTTGATGATTTATCTCTAGGTGGGTACTGGCACAGCAGTCGGACTCTATCGATCGATCGACTGCTTAGAAGATGTTAGACAAGTCGGAATCATACGATTCGGAAGGGCTGCACGTACGGTATGGTTCCATCTGTGATTTGACTTTATTTCACTGATCATGTCCAAGATTTTCATCTCTTTCCTACCATTCACTCTTTTTTTTTGTTTCAGGTATCGTGCATTGTAGCAGACTACAAGTACTCTCTATATGGTGTTCCCTATCCATCGGATGAATATGTACACGTTATGAAGTCATGCCATCTAAGATGTGCTGCCAGACTACTCGATCTAGCTGCTGCCAATGGAGGAGTATTCGTCAAGGTTTGTACTCAGATTCCGAAAGTGTGCCCGGGTTTTGGGGAAAATAGCATCTAAACTCATTCGGTATATTAAAATCGTTCGATTTTTGATGAATGTTTCATCAACATACCCGATATTCTAAGATTTGTTACCTAGCTTTTTCACGTATCCCACTTGATGGATTCCCTCCCTTATCCCAGGTTGGCCAGCACGTAGCTGCACTGGAGTATCTCATTCCGAAAGAGTACACGAAAACTCTTTCTGTTCTTATGAATAAGGCACCCGAGAGTACATTCGAAGATGTGAGAGGAGTAGTCGAAGAAGATCTCGGAATGAAGGTAAAGAGAAGAATAGAATGATTATGATCAATCCATTTCAGTTGGAGGAGATATTCAGTGAATTCGCAGTCATTCCAGTGGGAGCAGCTAGTCTGGCCCAAGTGAGAATACCTTCCTTCTCTCTTCCATAGTTTTTATTCCATACATTTTCATTAAGAACCGGGGACTAAAAATATATATGTAGTGGTCCGAGACTGATAATCACAGTGACAACGGGTATTTTGAACCCCTGAGCACGGATATATAGTGGCCTGATTAACGGCCCGGTTGTTACGAAAATGTATGCTTCATTCTCTCCTTCTCAGGTTCACGTCGCTCGTCTTCGAGAAACAGGAGAGAAAGTGGCAGTGAAAGTACAACATCGAAGAGTGAAGAAGAATGCAAGAACTGATATTAATACCATGCAGGTTAGAGAAAAGACGAATATGCACAAGAAGATATCGTATCTTCTAGATAATGGTCAATATCACTGACTTCATGTTCCCTGATTTCAAACTACAATGGTTAGTAGATGAAGTGAAGAAGAATCTTCCTCTTGAATTAGACTTCCTTCATGAGGTTTGTATCATGGTGCATTTTTCAACGATCCATTCTCATTTAAGGCGTCCAATGCAGAGAAAATGCGAAGTTTATTCGGTCATCTCCCATTCCTCAAGGTACTTTCTTTGTGATCTTTTAAAAATATGGTAATTAAAGGAGTAAATTGAGGTTCCTACAATGAAATTATCTCATTCCTCATCTCGAGTTCTCACGATGGAATTCTGTGAGGGAGAACACATCAATAAAATAGATTATCTAAAGGAGAAGGGAATCGACACTCATGATGTTAGTCACTATTATTCTATTCATCTGATCATCTGATCATGGTGCTCTATTTAGGTATGTCGCAAATTGGGTCGATTGATCTCAGAGATGATCTTCCAAAAGGGATATCTTCATTCCGATCCCCATCCTGGTAATATCCTCGTTCATAAGAAGGATAATGGACAAGTGGAGATTGTGATACTTGACCATGGATTGTATCTGGTGAGTATGGGAAAAGGGAGAAGTACACACTTATTCCCACCTTCCAAATATGAAGAAATAAGTGATGGATTTCAGACGATAGAGGACACTTTCCGAAGGCAGTACTCTCAATTGTGGTTGGCACTGCTCAATCCAAATCAAGATGAGATTAAGGTACTGATAGGGATTTATCTTTCGATTCTTCCTTTCTTCTCCCTTCATTTATATATACTCACTTACAGAGAGTTGCGAACGATATGGGAGTAGGGGAGTTATACGGGCTCTTTGCCTGTATCGTCACGAGAAGGTTCGGTATACTGTAGATGGAGATATTCAATCGATATCTTAGATCGTGGAAGTCTGTCACTTCGGGAGTCAGTAAGAGAACAATGGATGATAATGAGAAGAAGGAATTAAGAGCATACGCAGTTACTCTCATTCCACAGATCAGTCAGGTATTACGGTAGTGTATTGATTTACCGTATATCTTCCTGTTTAGGTCTTGCAACGAATGCCCCGAGAGATGTTACTCATCCTCAAGACAAATGATCTGCTCAGAGCAATTGAGCATCAATTGGGTTAGTCAATCGATACACCTACCGTAATCTGTTTTCCGTTTAGGATCAGCAGGTCGTTCGGATGGATATATCGAGATGAGCAAATGTGTTGTCTCTTCATATCATCATCTCGCTATTCAACATGCAAAGAGTAAGTGTCATATCAATATCCTTTCCTATTATATCTCTCTTTCAGATTGGCGTGAATCTCTCCGTCTCCGTCTCTCATTTATCTACATGATGAGTCGATTGATAGCTTATGATTACTTCCTTAGATTCAATTCATATCTCCCTAGAGCTATTCAATTTGAATCCAATTTATCATAGGCTTGGTATTCCATTGTGATTATCACTGGACTTCTCGGTCCATAGTTTGTTTTCATCTACTCAATATACTAACAATATGTGCTACCTACCGTATCCCCATGAATCACTGGTATAATTCTCCGCCTTCTCCCCGTTATACGAACATTTCAACCGTGTTAGTCGTTACCCCGGTTAGTCTCTCGCTTTTACGGAGGAAATGTATTGTAATCTGTTCTTCATGAAAAGTCACACTCAGGTCAGAAGAGATAAATAGGGCGATAAATCATTTATCAACAAGGTGATTGATCGAAAGGCAACAGACAAATCAACAATTGAAACTGCGAATGATGAATAATGGAAAAGTGTGAAGGATAGAGTAAGGCATGGAAATGAATTAGACAGGAGCGGGATTAGTGTCTCTCTTCTCAATTCTTCTAAGGTCCTTCTTCTTCGTCTTCTTCAACTTTTGAGTCTTCGTGATGATTTGGACGACTTCTGATTTACGTTCGTTCTCGAGACGACGCTTTTCCTGATGATTGACACGAATAATACTCATAATTTCAACAAAAATGATCTACGGCACATTCCGCTCCTTGCAAATCACAATATCAGCATGCCGGGTAGCGCAGTGGTTGTGTGTCAGAATGCGAATCGAAAGGTCACGAGTTCGACCCCCCGCGCCTGCAGATCCATCCAACCAAGGGGGTTAAGAAATGTTGGTAGTGCCTAGTAAACACGATCCGAATTCCCCGCCAGCGTGCACACAACACGCCGGTTAGTCCTTAGCAACAGGCCACTGTTCTCACGGGTTAAGCCCCAGTTGCAGTTCGGACGTGGGGTAGTCGACGACGCGTTGCGCGTTAGTAACCGACTCAGTACTTTACTTTTACTTGGAATTTTCCCTACCTATAGGAACGGGTAGCCGCAAGAAACTTGGATTTTTTTCTACGGGTAGCCGACCCATTCATCTCAAAACCGTCATATTTTACACAAAATACGCACAAAATTCAAAATTTTCTTACGGGTAGCCGACATCTTTCTAAAATTTTTTTTTTGATTTTTTTTTTCTACGGGTGGCCGCGTAGTTAAGTACAAAAGTACTCAGGTATGATGATACCTGTTCCTTTCTTCTCTCCACTTTCTCTGCCTTCTCAGTTGCAATGGTATCTCTGATCTGCTGTTGCAGTTTCTTCACATTGTCCTTCTACAATATCATTCTCACCATCTCCATTCCATTCTCCTTCTCTTACCTTTGCTTTCTCATCCACCTTCTTCTGCCACGATGTCTTCAGTGGTTTGCCCTACAATTCATTCATTCCATTCGCTCTCATAATCAATCAATGTGTACCTTCTTGATAGCACTTGTCTTGGCAGTGCGAGTTTCCTTCCACCATCTTCCACTCTTATTCATTCCTCTCACATCGTCCTTCTTCTCTTCATCAACAAGCATGGGAACATCCTCAGTCGACATCTAAAACGAGCAGTGGAGGAAAGAAGATTAATCGAGAATGAATCTCCGGAGAATCAGGTAGAAAAATACAGATAACGAATTGGATTCGAACCAATATTGCAACCTCTCGTGACAATGAATAATTCAACAGATCTTTATTGTCAAAAAACGTAAGCAATATGTAAGAGAAAACAATCACCGAAATAAAGTCATCAATAGTTCACAACGTGAAAAATGAAAGTACTGTAATAACCTCACTGGAATGGCATAAATATGTCATGCGAATAATGGAAAGTACAAAGTATTTGTTAATAAATCGCAGAGTCATTCGGTTACCGGTGTACTGAGAAAGGGTCAAAGGGCGTTTCAGATACCGTAATACATCAAATGAACATCACAATCGGGTTAAAATACCTCGGCTCAAACAAATATATAAACAGTTACTAATCTCATGCTAAACTTATTAGTGACAAAAGAAAATATTAACATAGTAAACAAAAAATAGACAACAATAAAAATAGGAGAGGAGGGAAATTAAGCGTGGCTCTCCTCTTCCAATCTAACGAGATCACTCTCAGAGGGAACTCCATAGTGAACAATCTTCCCTCCATCCATACGAATTACAACGTCGTAAGCTATAATGGAGTTTAATGAATCACCAAAAAAAAGGATTTTAAACAGTAAAACCGGTGCTTACAGTATTTCTGTTCAGATGGAGCGCACCAGGGGTAATTTTTAATTTTTATTATAACATTTTTTGTGTCATCAATTCTCAAAGCACTTCTCCTAAAAAGATAACTAAAGTTTGATACCTTTAAGTGAGTGTGGTCGATGGACGATTGAGAGAAGAGTACAAAGAGGAAGACAAGTGTTAAGAAGTGAGAAGATCTTATCTCTCGTGAGATCGTCCATATGAGCTGTCGCCTCATCCACAAGCACTATCTGAAAGCACGACTTATGAATGCACAATTTGAGATTGTATTCTTTCTTTTCAATGACTATTCGGTGATTAAACGCAAACCTTTGGCTTCGTAAGTAAGAGTCTGCAAAGGGAAACAATCTGTTTCTCTCCAGCAGACAAATTTTTCCCTCCTTCCTCAATCTCTCCATCCAATCCACCGATTCGTTGAAGGAGAGACTCCAATTGGGCAACACGCATCTAAATTAAAGTCTATAATAAATTTAACTAGTTTTTTTAAATCGAGAGATAGAAGCACGTGGATTGTATAAATCGGACTAATAAGTTCCTTTCACTAACCAAATGTGCCATTGCATTTCTATCACTTCTCGTTGTATTCACTGTCAAATTCTCAGTCAGAGTACCTGCAAAGAAATACAGATTTTATATACCATATAACATCACCGTAGGGAACCTATACTACATGAAATAACTGACTCACCAGAAAAGAGGAAAGGATGTTGTGGTACAACTCCGAATAGTCTTCTAAGTGATTTGAGTGGCATCTTTGATATATCCATTCCATCAATGAATACATTTCCACTGTCGATATCACATGCACGAAGAAGAGTCTGTAGAGAAGAGAGGGAATAGAATAAATATAATCAAAATGAATAAATTTGTTCTCACTTGGAAAATAGTACTCTTTCCACTTCCGGTTCTTCCAATGATCGCCACTTTTTGACCTGCTTCGATCTTGAGATTCACCTGAGAACAATACAACTTCTACTTTTTTCAAATCACTTGAGAATAACAAACCGAATTGAGTGCGAGAGGAAGATTCTTCTCATATCTAACTGATACGAATTGCATCTCAATTCGTCCTTCCACTTCAGATGGAATCTGTATTATTTAGTGTTTTATCTGTTAATGCACATTCATCTCTTCTCACCTCAATCTCCCCCTCTTCATCTTCCTCTGGCAGTTTCTCAATATATTCCTGCATTCTCTCAACAGATACCATTTCCTTCTCAGTCTCAATGAATGATCCGAGTAATCCATTGAGTAGGGAAGTGAGTGACAGAGCGTATGTAACCGCCAATCCAACCATGCCTTCAAACACAAATGTTTCTACCCTAGCTTTTCTAACACAACCAGATTGTGTCCATCATTTTTGTAATAAAATTTGCATACCAGAATCGACAAAGTGTAGTCTATGTTGGATGACAGCAGCAAATGAAATATAAGAGACGACTACAACAGCGATGATTGAGAGACGAATCTGAATAGAACATAGGAGTCTAATACAGTTTGAATGGTTACCGTCAGCCATTGACTCGCTGCGAGAGACGAGAAGTTTGTACGAAGAACACCCGTTAGACGAACACGCACCAATTGGGCAAATCTGATGGAAAGAGAGGATATTGATTGATTCATCCTGACTACAGTACCTTTCTACGAATCGATGAGCTCGAATCGGGGCGAGACCAGAGACAGCATCATTCAGGACTGAGTAGAGAGGAGAAAGGGAGAGAGACGAAAGACGTTTCAATTCAACTGTCGTCATTCTACAATTGACAGATTAATAACTACGGAGATACGAGTAAGGTACGTACCTGTACTTCCTCTGAATAAAGAAGTAGATGATGAACAGAATGAGTACGAGAGGAACGAGAGTGGGAAGACCAATGAGAGAGATGATAAGAGCACCGATTAGATTGACTAGTGAAGCAAGGAAGATATTCATCTAAAGAGAACAAGTGATCATTCAATCAATCACTTAGTCTAAATCATACCTGGAACGGGAGATTGTCATCTACGGTGTATACATCGGAACAGAGTCGATTGATAACTCTTCCAGTGGGAGTTCGATCCCACCATGAAAGAGGAGCCTGTAGAGGAGAAGGAGATGAGTACATGATAGAGAGGAGGAGTACAACTAACCGAGAGAAGTTTGTGCAATAAATTCTCATGAAGTGTCTTCGCAGACACAATACCTCCCTTGGCGAAGAGGAAAGCTCTACAAATATTATCGATGTTTGAGTGATAATGTGAGATCTTGATTCCAAGGGAAAATATATTTGTTCAAGATACTATTATCAATTAGAAAGATGAAAAACAAATTCAAATAATAAAAGCATTTGCTCACCTCATAAGTGTGAGTATGGTATTCGCTCCAGCAATGGCAGTGTACACAGTGAGGAAATGAACTGATCGATTCAATTCCTCGTCGCCAAGGAGACTCAAGAAATATTCATGATTGAAACATAATTGATGAATAAAACAATGAGAAGAAAACATACTTGGACTGTCTGGGTCCCGTCAGTAGTCCCTTTACACTCCTCACTTCAGTTCCATTCTCTTGTCCTTCAGTCCATCTGAATATCATTCATGAGAATACGATTGATTTTTATGCAATACGGTGGTGGATACTCACTTGGTTAGCCACCAATCGGCGGTATTCTTGAATATCTGCATTCCAATAATAGCCGTGATAATGGAGAATACGAGGAATCGTCCAGTCGCTTCCATGTATGATTTGTATACTGATCTCTTCACTGCTCCTTCCTATTATTATAGAAATTCAGATTTATGACAACAAAATGAATCAAGGAAATACAGTATACTTACCATTTTCTCTTCTTCCATAGCGACAACATATTCATGAGTTTCTTCCTCTCCTTCACTCTTCTCTTCTCGTTGATTCAAACTCTCTTCATCTTCCTTCATCTCTTTCATCACATCTTCTGGTCTTCCACTACTTGCCACTCGCCCTTCTCCATTCAACATTATCAAATGATCAGTCTTCCCCAATAGACGAGAATCATGAGTCGAGACGACGATCAATTTACCACGTGATCTACAAGCGATATGTAACTTCCAAGCCAATTGGTGTGATTATCAAGCTCTTTCTCTCTACAGCTACCGCTAACTATATCTTCTCACTTGAGCATTCCCATAACAGCCTCCTTCCAGATGTGATCAACTACTGTTCTATCGAGAGATGCGAATGGATCGTCCAACAGATACACTTGATTGTCCTCAAATAAAACAAGTATGCTACATTATGATTAGCGTGTATAGCTTTGCCTCTCAATAACTTGTAAATATACCTGATATAGTGCTCGTGCGAGCATAACTCTCACTCGTTGACCTCCACTAAGTGTCGCTCCATTCTCTGATATCTCATACGAATCACCTCCTGGCATCAACTGAAAGTAAATGTGATAATGATAATATATCTCCTGACAATGAGATATGATTACTACCTTGATATCCCTCGTTAGACAGGCAGCATTCACAACTTCATTGTACTTCTCTACATCAAATGAAAGACCGCACACGATATTCTCTCTGATCGTACCTGTAAGGGCACATTATTATCATCATAGAAATTTCATCGTTCGTACCTCTACTCAGCCAGCATTCCTGTCCCACATACGCGATTCCCTCATCAAGAATCTCCTGGCTACAAATATACTAATCGATCAATGCATTTAACTAGTCCACTTACCGTATTCCCATCTTGGTTGCATCTACCGTTGCCTCTCCCAGCAGTCCCAATAAGATCGTCGATTTCCCACTGCCAACTGGCCCGCCCACTCCGACTATCGATCCCTGAGGAAAAGAAGACCCGTTAAGTGAAAACCAGCACACAAAATGGTAGAAACATAAAAAAAAACAGGAAAAAGAAATATTAAAAGTAAAATGATGGAGCTCACTTTGTATCCAACGAAGCTAACTCCAGAAATAGTCTTGACGTCTTCAATTAATTTCCATGAGAAAGATGCATCTTCTACTTCCAGATATTGATCAGGGTCTGCAGATGGACAATTATTTCACATACGGATCAAGTAAAACTGACTCTGACTGAGAGTGTACAAATGAGAGTAATCCATATTAGGGAGAGCAAAGAATTTGGAAAGTCGTTTAAGAGAGACTAGTGCTTCCACTAGTCCATTGAGTACCCAAGGGAAGGCATTCAAAGGCATTATGAGGATATTCACGAGAGCAAGAGCTGTGAAGACCTGTAGAGATGGATGAGAGATGAGAGGAGTATCGATGGAAGATCTCGCCTTAGCAGCAGTTAATCTCTCATGTAGTAATAGTGTGTAAGTGGATAGAATGGATAGAGTAACGATAAGAGGAGTCGATGCCCATAGATACACACATAATGCATCCAAATATTTACGCGCCTGGAGAAACAACCTTCTTCTGCTCTAGTACGAATTTCATACCTTGAGATGAACTAATTCTTCCTTTCTCAATTCTCCAATTCTCTTCTCGAAGAATTCCTCCCATGCACTCATCTTCACTGCTCTCATTCCACTCATCGTCTCCGTTATCAACTGAAACATTCACTGTTAACACATCATTCAACTCATCATAAGGCAGTAAAGTAATCAGTAAATGGTAATTCGTGTACCTTTACTCTCTGATCCTTCGCATGCATCATCTTCTCACTTCTCGATCCAATCATCGATGTAATCTTCTTATTGATTGGAATGAGAACAATAGCAGCAATGAGACCAGCCACGAAAGCCAATCCAACCTCAAGAGGAGGATTGAGATGGGAAGGGGGGAGGAGAAGGAGTACCTCTCTATACAGGAGATATAGGGCGATCGTCAATTGAACGGGAAGACTCCAGAAGGCATGGAAGGAATTACAGAAGTTGACGATACGATCCACATCAGACGAGACAAAGTTGATTATTTGACCTGAATCATTTCCCTTTATTTTTTTAGGAAAAAAAGAGTAACGGCAACCTGTGGAATGTACTCCCAATTGCGAGAGAGGAACTCTCATCAATTTGTCCATAATGGAAGTGACGGAGGCTGCTCTCACTCTCAAACTCATCTTCTGTACCTATAATTATTCCATTCGATCATTCATATTCGCTCCTCCTCTCATTCACTTGATAATTGAAATGGGTGGAAGTCATTGCAGCAGCGAACGTTGTCATCATCATCCCACCTGCGTACAACCAACTGTATCCCTGTAAAGAAATGGCAATTATTAACGAGGCTCTCATAGTTATGAGCAAGTAGGTATCACTCTTAGAAAATAGATCACACTTACATTTGGTTCGGGATCTTCAAGTGTGGTGACGAGAAGATGGAGAAGGATTGGACCAGCGAAAGTGAAGAGATCAGAGAGAAGACGAGGAATTGCAAGGAGGACGAATGGAAGACCAAATGTACGAAGGAGAGCTCTGTCAGAACATTAACATTATTATTAGTGCTTGATTGAATGCTTACCTTGTAAGAGAGAAATGTTCACCATCAGAGAAAAAGGAAGGCGAATTCTCAACAATTTCTCTCTCAATATGTGCAACAGAGAGAGATGGCGGTAGACTGAACACATCGTCAATCCCATTAAGTTGCTTCTTCGATCCTTTGTCAATGAGAGGATTAGTCCACCAGAAGAAGAACTTCGACATTAATCCTGCCTATAAATGAAGTAATGATTCATATCAATCAATCTGATTTCAAATTGAAATAATAACTCAAAACAAACTCCTTCATCAGCATTCACATCCAGATTAATGTATTCTTCCTCTAACAATTCGTGAGCATTAGCCGTCCTGGAATTCAACTGATCCGTGATCAAAGATCAACCATGTCAACTAACCTTCTTATCCGCCATTCGGCAACTTTTGTCAAAGCATTAAAAATTCCAAGAATTACAGAAGCCAGAATAATAAATGTTCTTGGATCGTAAAAGCCAAATTGCATCCATCTTAACTATTTGTTTGTAAATTATCCAATTGGGGAAAAAACCTTTGAGTAACAATAAGAAAGAAGGACTTCGATCCGAGAAAATACGTAAGATTGAGCCATCCCGAATGAGTCCAACTGAAGAAAAACTCTTTCTACCTCGGTACATACAAACGTTAAGATTCTGATTGTACCTGCTACACATGATAGATCCAACCCAGACCGCTCCATACAAAGTCCATACGATAATTAAGAAGCCGTATTCGATTAATTGCGGCCATGGTAGAATGTACATATCGCTTGCGTAGGATAAAACTAAAATAAATGGAACTTTGGTTACTGTAAGGGAAATCTGACGTACCCGAACAAAGTAAGAATGTTATAAAGAGTCCAACAGATACTCCAATTCGACTCATGTATATCCAATAGATGGAAAGTCGATCATATCGAGGAAATCCGTTCTGAATAGTCATGTAAAATTCAGAAAGTCAAACAATACTTACGGAAACAACACAGATTGTGACAATGGCAACAAAGAATAGAGGAAGATTGAGTAGCACGATAACACTAGCTTCCCAGCAGGGTAGAAAAGTGCTCGTATCCTCATCTATCAAATATCTAGAAGTGATGAATTACGAATGAATTCTATAAAATGCAAAAGAAGAAAAGAAAAACTTACCTCCACTGAAAAGTGGACGCATTTGGGTGAAACCCACAGAACTCAACGAGTGAGTCGGGAGGGCGACTCATTGGCCTGCGATTTGATGTAATTATAAGTAAAACCGATCAGCAGACACGGCGTTCCAAAAAGTCGCACACTTTGTTTAGGGACCATCATCCGGGAATTTTAGTTTTGAGAGCCGGGGAAAAGCACAATCGTCGAAATCGCCCGGGAATTCAAATTTTAACGTTAATTTCATTTTTCTGCGGATTTCTAGAATATTAGGAGGTGCCCCCTTGCAGTTTTTACATTAATATGAAAAGACGATCGGGTAGAGTATATATTTCAAAAATACTAAAAATCTGTAGTCGCGGTTTTATACAATTCGAATTCAAATTTCGACATTTTTCAATTTTTACAGTTTAAATTAGCGTACGAATGATGCTCAAGATGCCCCTCTCCAGAATGTTGATTATAACATTGACCGAGGCTGAGTAGAAGTCCCTGCCAAAATTCATCGAAATCTGTAGTCGCGAAAATTGGGGAGATGGAGTGAAACATGCTGGTCATTATAGCTACCGTACCTTGTCATGTATTGGTTTTCTCACTGTGCAGTAATTAATTGCTCTGGAATCAATGGAGAAACCCTCTCTTATTTCAAATATGCAAAAAATCAAAACTCCCTTGTCTCAAAATGCAAAGAAAAATTGTTCACAAAAGGAGGTGGAGATTGTGCTCCGTGGAAACACGCGACGCTCCGACCGCGACGCGCGAAAAAACACCAAACTCTTCAACTTATACTGGTTTAAATTGAAATATTTTGAAAATTTAGAAGTGCTATCATGATTCTACACCGCATAATACCCAATTATAGGGACGGCAACGCGAATTTTTGAGTACGAAATATTGGACTACACCCTCCGACGTTTTTCTTTCCAATCTACCGTAATCTTTTTTCAAATTTCATGCCTATTTTTATTTTGTCATTTAAAAATAAATATCACTTATTTTGTTCTATTTTATTTAGTGTAATTGATAAAGGATAATAAAAAGTGCATATTAAAAATGACAGGATATTTAAAGAGGCAAACAGGAAGTGGTACGATGCCGTGCAAAAAATGGAGTGTTTTCAAAACTAATATTTGTTTCATATTTCTATTGGTATTTATAGATTCAGATGCACAAAAAATGATTATGAAAACAGAAAAGAGGATAACACTAAAATTTAAGAGAATGAGGTCGGCAAAGTTCGGCAAATTAACGTTGTGATTATGCATTTTATGGAATTTCTCAAAATCTGCCTAGAGATTATTTATTATTTTTTTATGATAGTTTTAGGATGACGGTTCGTAAATATTGTGAAAATATTGAAAATAATCTCTAGGCAGATTTTGAGTAAATGAATTTCGAAAATAAGTAACGTTCATGACACATCGCGAATACAGTAGTTAAGCCCTTGAGCTATGAACTTTAGCTTTGAGTACCTTTATCGATCGTCTGGAGGACATTTTCTGCCATGCCCTTCGACAAAAATGCGTCAATTGATGCGGGGAGAAGTAGGATCAAGGATTTGATCAAGGAGGATCAAGGACATTAAAATACTTAATAAAAATCAGTTCACGATTCCCACTCAGTTTGCGATAGATCTGTAATAAACATGACACGCGATGCGCTCCGCTTGAACTCAAAACGTCGGGTTTCGTACCTCCTTATTTTGCTGTTTTTCTCTTTATTTTTGACTTTTTTTGAAAAACTAAATTGAAAACATGAAATGGGGTAAGGTAAGCTTCCGTTTGCACATAAACTTATGAATTGTTTTGAGCATCTGTAAACATCGTTGCCGTCCCTACCCAATTACAAGAAAAATTGGAATTTTAGAAGAAGTTTGAAAATTTGCGTGGTGGTAGCTACATTTACTGAAATATTATAGTTTGTAGTTATGAAACACAGATTCCGTAACACAGAACCGGAAAGTAGGCAATTCTTTCACGAGGGTGCGCGATTTTCGGCACAATTTTTTATTTTTTTTGTTAATAGCTAGCTCACAGATTCAATACTTCTGAGCACTCTGTTTTTCAATGCTCTTCTTACGCTGGTCATTTTATTTTTTTCAACAAATCACCTTTGTCAATGAGAGGATTAATCACCCGTCGAGTGCGGATTGGCGTGAGAGTATGAGTGATATATTTTCAGATGCTAAATGTAAGGATCGCTGTTGAAGGTAGTAGGGAAAAAATCGTAGAGAAGTATAAAGCCCATTGAAGTGTTTAGTATGGTGATATCAATTCGTACATGACATGGTTGGTGGTAGAGGAAATCGTAACCATGAATACACTACCAATTTTTCATTGCTTTTTCTGGATTCAGTAAACTTAAAATGGGTTGAGATATCAACAAAATAAAATGAACATTAGTATCATATTTTATTCTGTAACCCGTGAATAAACAAGAAATGAAATCATCATGAGAGTGACCGAAAGACAATGGAATGGAATAGGTAGATTAGAGTAATAATCGAAGAAGGACAAGAAAAGATGAGAAGAAGAGAGAGGATGAAGCTGATGATATCGTACCCATATTACATCTGAAGAAGATATATTATTGAAAATAACAAAATCAATTTCCTTACCGATCACCATAACAAGAACACAATTGAACTTCTCCAATAGATGGAGGATCAGATGGTCTCGCTGGTTTGAATAATTGAGATCGTGACAGAGTTCGACATTGATTCTGAATTATCAAGGTTATGAAATAACTATAATAATTGCCTAACATTCTGATGAAATCGATGAGTCCTCAACGCAGTTTCATTGAATCCATTCCTCAGAATCTTATCGATACATCCTCGGATATGCTTGTAACCAAGGAAGACTCCTGAGATGATCAGTTATCGGTTGGTTGATGACATGTGGATACAGTACCTCCTTCGATATCGGGTTCGAATAGAGTAGCACAGACAGAACTGCATCTCACTGTTGGCATTGCATTATGATTCCCCGGATCACTGCATCGATGAGTAAACACCTGAAGAATAAGAATTCAATTTCCAATCGACTCGACATGTTTTCATCTATCTTTCAAGTTTCTCTTCAGTTATTCGATTGGTTGCTACCAACTTCATTACTTGACCAAAGACCAGAAATGATTCACGCCTATTTTCCATCAACACAATGGTATTCATGAAATTGCTCAACACTTTCAATGGAGGCTGAGAAAGATTCGAAGAGTTTGAAAGGAACAAAACTGCTTTCAGTCAATAGAAGTTACTCGTTTCCTAACTGATGTTGAAGGATGTTTGTAGAAATAATATCTGACTTACCAGAGGTTGAATGTACGTCCTCGATAGAATGGGAAACCTCATTTCATAGCTCAATGACATACACGAATAACACTCAGTTGACTTCGGTGCACCTGCAAGGAAAAGAATCAGATTATTAATGATCCGAAACTACAAATTGTACTACAATATAATACTTTCACCTTCATCATTTTCTAATTGCCTTCTATCATGACTCGTCCTTCGTGCTAATTCATAATTAATGGCTCATATGCATCCTCTGCATACTTCCCGCAACAACTTTTCAATGACCATTCTACCAATAAAAATCTGACTTCTCCTGTACAAACCCATGAACCTAATCAGATGTTATTTTACCTGATCTGAAAGTTGGTTCTAAAAGGGGATCTTTCAGGTCGATATTCCTCTGTATCGCATGTATCAGATGAATGAAGTGTGAGATAAGAAAGAGAAGTAACACCATGAGACATGAGGGATCAATGAGATACGAGCATCGATCGATATCTGACGAGTACTGTAGACGATAGAAAGTCAGATGCTAATCGAGGGATAAAGATACGACGAGAATGAAATACAACGAGGTAGGTCTCTTCTATCTAGGGACGAGTGAATGAGGAAGGGCCTATAATAGTGCCGATAGATGGGGGAGAAGGAGGGGGATCTCTCTTTCGTGTACCTCTTCTTCTTTCTCGAGATGTCCTTATGTGGTTAGGGTCGATTAGAGGGAAGAGGGAAAGAGACGATTATGGATGAGATAGAAGGAAGAAATGGAGATAACTTGTCTCTAGAGAGACAAAACGAGACTGGGGGATAGGGAGAGAGGGGAACGAGGGAGGAGGAGGGAGGAGGGAAGTACTGTACATTGTGAAACTACTAAGGAGATCTCAATTGAAATGGAATTGAATGATGAGTAGAGTAAAGGAGTTGAGTCATTGGCTCTTCTCTTTCTACCGTAGTCGTCGGAAATTCAAAGAGATGAGTAGGTGTAACGAGCGAAACAAAGACAAGTGATAGACAATGATGGATCAGTCGGATGAAAGAGAGAGAGAGAAGGAGAGGAGGGGAGAGGAGGGGAGTGATATGATGGTAGGGGGGAGGAGAATGGGGATAGTTGTAGATTCTGAAGAAGAGATTCTAAAGAGAAAAGATGCTTGATCAAGATAAAACAGAAAGAAGGGGTAGAAGAAGAAGAAGGATGAAGTAAGATGATCTCGATTTATTCCTGTCTATTCTCTGGAAGAATCGAAGATACAAATAGTCTGGTATGAGAGTGAAGCAATTTTACAGAGAGGAAGAGAAGAGACAATTGAAGGTGGGAGAAGAAGAGAAGAGAGGGAGGAGGAATGAAGAGAGAGGAGAAATCAAAAGTGAATCTGAATACTCAGTTGAATGAATGTGAGAATGAAGAAGAGACACGTCAAAAGAGAGAGAGAATACTGGAATGAAGATTGAATTACTCTTTGATACAGGATGGAAGATAATGCAGGATTCATAGATACTATTTCAATATTGATGAGAGAATGAGTGGAATTGAGAGATTCCTCAGGGGGGAAACTACCTGGCATGGACTCATTCAACCATGCTTCACAATCTCAGGTGTTGGAAAGGGGAGGAGGGAAGGAGGGAAGGAGGTGAGGAAGGAGTTTAGAGGACTCAAAATTCGCAGTAGGGGGTCTATGTCTGAATGGGAGTGAGGATGAAGTGAAGAGAGGAGAGAGAAGATGAGGATGAGATTGAACAAGAGAAAAGATTCATGACCATGATTGAGATACTCATTTGAATATTGAAGAGAGTGAAGAGATGAAGAATATTAGATACTCAATAAGTGGCTACTATGAGGGTATGAAGAGAGACAAAGGTAAGTGAAGAGAAGAACGGAGGTACAAAGGAAGAAGTGACACTTGGAAGATGATAGAAGATGATGGATGTAGGAAGAGGTGGTGGAGAGTAGGGGAGGAGAGACGGGAGTTAGGGAGGAAGGGGAGGGAGGGGAGGAGAGACCAAGATGGAGTAAAAGGTGAAGAGGGAGACAGAGGACAACTCTTCACTCTCTGCATCATTCAATTTCCAAATTTGGAAGGGATGTTGCTTCTTAGAGAAGAAGAAGAAACAGTTGAGAAGTGTTCTCCTCCCTTCTCCCTCTCTCTAAATGGTTGTCGTATAAAATGGATCCATCCCTGTCCTTCTAATCGAATGAATCTCCTAGGAAGCAAAGAAGCAATTCTTATTTAGTTCCACTTGTTTCATTTTGGGGCAGACAATACCATCCTCGTATACATCAGATCAACAATAAACTCACTATAAGTCCTAACTTTCTTGTACAATTTCTGATATTCTTCATCAGTCCACGATGTTCGAATGAATTCCGTCTTCTCTTCTTCTCCTTCTCTTGAGCTTCTTCCTCTTTTCCTTCGATGACGATGATAGAAGGAAGAGTCAATGGAGTGATTCGAGTGATTGAAATGGGCCGAGTCAGAGATGGAGTCTATCGATGGAAGATCGAATACTCCAATTATGAGTATGATGAGTAGTAAATGGTGAGTCTTGAATGGCATTTCATGACCGATCCCAAGGAGAAGATTTATAGTGAATCTAAAGGAAAGAATGAAGGAAAAGAGAGGAACACGACGGATATTGAGAATACGAATGATAAGGATGAAGAGGGGAGATGAATTCACTTTCCTCTCTCTCTTCACAATTCCATTTCAGTCCATTCTCGTGAAATGATTATGCAGAGAGTGAAGAAAGGTATCTAAGAGAAAGAAGAGAGAGAGAACAGTAAGGAATGATGAAGAATTGATGAGTGAATGAGAATAGGAATATAGCTAAGGATGGAATAATATCCACAATAGCACAACCATAAATGGGCCTCGATTCTCACAAGTAAAAAGAAGAATTGATGATTAATTGGAGGGAATGGAGGAAAGGGGAAAAAGAGAAACGAGTAATGTGGAAGAATCGAAAGAGAAAAACTGTACGGACGAAAATGGAAACAGAAGTTATTAGAGATGGAAAAGTTATGGATGAACTATTGGAATCAATTGAGCAATCATACATGGTATTTTATGATTAATTGGGGATTAATAACTAGTGTATAGAGGAGAGAAGTGAAGTTGAGAGGAAGAAAGACGTCTTCTAATTGAGTATGAGTGACTGGTGTGAGAGTGATAAAATGATGGAATGACCTGAAGAGTGAAGAGAAGAGAAGAGAGAGAGAGGAACGATTCATCAATTGAGTGGAAGAGAAGACTGAAGGATTCTGATTGAGTGATGGACTATGATTCCCCCCTCCCGCAACAAATGATAGGAGGAGAGAGGAGGAGAGAGAAGGGGAGGGAAGGAGGAGAGAGAAGGGGAGGGAAGGAGGAGGGAGGGAGAGGAGGGAGAGCGGTAGTCACAAAGGACTCTTCCCCATTCCAACTTTTTTTCGGGTCCTCAGAGGTCGTTGAATGGAGTGAGAAGTGTGCCCAGATGAAGATTTGATGAAGAATAAGAGAGTAAAGGGAGGGATCAATGACAAATTAAAGATCCTTTATTCGATCTCATTCTGATATTTCTTTGGCAAACACTTCGTCGTCTCGCCTCAATCTCAGTCCAAACAAGGGGAAGGTTATGGAATAATTAATGAGGCGAAAAAGAAAGAAGAGGAAAAGATGAAGAGCATGATGTCGACGTTGTCCCAATTGTTGTTTCTGATGATAACTTCTCTTCAAGAATGGTCATAATTTCTCTCTCTCTCTCTCTCTTCCATTCTCTCACTTCATTCTCTCTCTCACAGGTATGGCTCGAGGGTTCGAGTGAATTCTTCCGGAAGAAGTAACAACTTGAATTGTTCACTCGACACACACGAAAACAAGAGAGAGGAACGATCGTATTCAGATTGAGAATAGAGGAAATACAAAGGAATGAACGATTGGAAGGGGAAGTGTGATGGAGAAGATTAAAAATTGTCGAACGTAATTATTAACGTTGGTTTATACACAAGAAATCTGCTGAAGATAGCACATGTTTCATTATTCGTAAATATCATTCATTCTCTGTTGAAAAGGTCGTGAGACTGGAGGGATGGTCAGTGAGGAAGGGAGGGGGGGGGTGAAGGATCTCGAGATCTCACTGGTCACTCTACACTTCGTATGCAATATCTGTCTATTGAGTGTTCACGATGGGACGATTCAAATTAGAGTCCCCTCTTATGCTGTTTATCCCCATTGAAGAAGAGAGAAGAGGTCGGAGGTCTACATTCAATACTTTACTCTACGTTGGGATGATGAGCCATGAACCTTTCTCTCTACCGTATCCCTCCTCTTCCTTTTCCTTCTTCCACTACAATTAGGGGCAAAGTCGCGTGAGGAAAATGGGAAAGACCAATTATTTATATTCGAATTAGTAGTATGTCCACTCGGGTATTGAAATAGAATCAAGGAGTAGAAGAAGAGAGGGCAACGGAGAGGAAAGGAGAAGGAGGAAGAGAAGGAGGGACGGAATCAAAAGGGAGAGGTATTAACTTATTCACTAGTTACTCCTGCTATGATGATGGTGAAATGAAACGTAGAGAGGGGAGGAAAGAGAGGGAAGGGGAGGGGGCATGAAGGGAGGAAGGAGCCTCCAGTAATCTGAGATAGTCCATTACACTTCTTCTGTAGAAAGAAAGCGAGAAAGATGATTTCACCTGCTCGAATTACTATGAGAAAAGAAGAGAGGAAGGAGAAGGATTCCCTAAGGGATAACAGAAGAATTGATGGAAATGATTAGAAATAGAGTATTGAGAGGGTGGAAGAGAGGAAGAAGAGGAAGAAAGAGTGAGGAGGATTCACGGGGGAAAGAGGACATTTATGCATGAAGAGACACTCAATACTCAATCATTCGAGAGAACGACATAATTAGTCAATGTTTCTTTCGATAAAGAACCTCATGGAGCATCATTGACGTTGGCACTTTTTGTGCGGTTATCTCTCGTCTTGTGGGGGAACGATTATGGGTGGTGAATGAATCCCTTGGGGATATCTCTTCTCTTCCTCTCCTATCACTGTCCAGTGGGAGTCTCTCTTTAGATTGACCAATGATGAGTGTACCCTGAAGACTCATTCTTCACTCTCAGAGAAGGGGAAAGGATAGTGAGACAATGGCGATTCTATGGACAATGGGAGGAAGGGAGGGAAGGGTAGGCAGACAGAGTTATCACTGATCCATGTAGAGAGAAGTATCGCTGGTGATTATCATTTAGAGAGAACAAGACGGATATTTCTCCAATTTCCGTCAGAGAAACAAAAAGTGCTGCTAGAAGAGCATCCCTTTCAAGCCAATTTACAACGAGAAACTAATTTGTACACGATTTTTGAACCATTTCTTCCCGGAAACCCAAAAATAATTAAACCCGGAAAACTAAGAATAATAAAAACAAAAAAACTGACTGTTGAGTGTAAGATTGACGCTCATTTGAGATGCCATGAGGAGCATATTTGTGAATGGGACGAAAAGTCCTCCACTCATCGATAGAATCAACGAAGAAGTAGCATCTGAATGAATTATGATAAATCGTAATAGATAGTCTAAAGTAGTTGTTGATAGTGCATAAATTAGTGACGTAAATCGAAAGGTAAATAGTTGAAAGTGAAGAAAGGAAGAAGGGGATAACTTGGTAAGGAGAAATGAAGAGAGTGCTCATCGAATAAATAATCGAGAGAGAGAAGGACTAATCACATTCCACTCTTATAATTGACTTCCGATGAAACTTCTGAGGTGGAGGAGAGGGAATGCAATATTCAGTTTCATCAACGATACTGCAGTTAAATGTATGGACCGAAACCGATTGACGAAGAAAATATTATGAGACTGATTTCTAACTTCTAAGAATAAATTCGGAAGTCGAGGGTCTATTCCTCATTCGTCTATGAGTTCTCTCAGTTCTTTCACGAGCTAAATATTTACGCGTCGTCTCATGGGTTAAATCGTGTATGAAATGCACACTGGAAGGGACTTCCGATACACAGAAAATGGACGATAAAGAGAGGAGAAGAAGGAAGGAAAACGACTGTAGAGAAGACATGGATTCAATGTGAGACTTGTTTATCTACATATACAGAATGAAATGGAGAAGGAGGGAAGTTGTCGATGGAGATAAATCATATATGAAATGAGTACGAACACTTTTACGATTGTCTACTCAACGAAGACATTGTAATTTAGACGAGATTATTGGAGACGAGAGAGGAACGAGAGGACTAAGGGGGTCATTCGTAGAAATTCTGCTGAGAAAATAATATATTTCTGAAGCATTTATCATTGCTAAATTGCACGCGATTCAGCACTTTTATGCTAAAGAAAGAAGAATGAGAATTATTTTTTGAAGAATCATGATTCTTCATAGATACACAAAAATAACTCTTCATAATGAGAGTCGAAGAGTAGGAGGGAGTAACTCCATTGATCATGGGGAACATTTGAATGGAGGAATGGACGATTCTCGAGAGTCTTCATTTCTCTCTAAACTTACAACCGAGAATTGGACCCACGGGACAATTTAGGAAAGAAATGACAGAAGAGTCGCCAAAAAAGAAGACGAAGAAAAATGAGGAGGAAGGTGAGGGAGAAGAAGAAGATGATGATAGGAATAGTAAGAGAGAGAAGAAGGATAAACAAAGAATGAGTTGAAGTGGTCAGTCAAATTATGATGGAGAACGATATGAGATGAGAGAAGACCGTTCCCTTCATCTGTCTCCCCCTCATCATCATCTGACAGATCACCAAGAGATTCATTCCTCGTGGCGTGAACAAATTCTGTGAATATTTCAACTGTCGTGTTCAAGAACAACTCGTATGTTACCCAAGATCATGCATATTTCTGAATACATCGAAGATTGTGAATTGATTCTTCTTGATGTCCTTCCTTCCTTCTTTTACTAATTCTAATCCGAGATCATGCAAACAATTACAGTCACTTTGTTATCGAACATTCCCATTCTGATTCATTCTTTTGTAAATATCTCCATTCATCTGATTCCTCGCTGTATCATTTCTTTTTGCATGATGAAGATGCAAAAATGATTGTCTAAAATATCTTCAAATAAAGATAGCTATCGTTTCTGCCACTAAAAATTGTGTGAAACAGTAGGGTATTACTGAATCCCAGCACCTCCTACACAACAAATTATGCAATCTCGTCAATACGAGTTCCGTATCGAATTATGTTGAAGGATCAAGTGATCAGAGTGAGAAAGAGTGAATACTCGAGTAAATTCAATGTCGTTCTTCTCCTTATTCAGTCCCTTTTCCATTGGTCAACTAACACAAACACCCGTTGCCATCTCTTCTATCGTCGTCTGACCAGTCTGTATCACTCCTTTCCCCCCTCCCCTCCCTCCCTCTCTCTCTACGTGTTCATTCGTCTTCCTTCTCTCAATGGCCCTCCGATCTCTCTTCTTCTCACTGATTATTCTAATTACTCATCTAATTTCAACCCGACAAGAGATCTCTCTTCCGCCAGGTATCCCCTACCATCTTCCATTATCTCGTATCTCAGTCCCTCCCCCCTTCTCACTCCTCCTCTTGTAGACGAGCATGCTCCAGATGCTACTCAATTATTGATCGAAGCAGGAATCAAAGAAGAGGAGGTATCATTTCCCCCCATTCCTACAATCAATTCCTAATCTTTCTTTCTTATCTACATCTTCTAAAGCATTTCTTCCATTCCTTTCGGAACAGTTTTACGATGCGCAATTTATGATAGTTATCGAATAAGCTTGACTCTAAACAATGCTTGATCTCCCCTTCTCCCACCCCCTCTCCCCTTCCATGCGTGATTCTCAAGGGGTCTCTCAATAGGGGGAAGTGCCTCCCCCCTCCCTCGCTTTATTTGCCATTCGTTCTCTTCCTGTATAAGCTTTGTCTCCAATTTGGAGGCACCAAACCAATTCGAGAGATGACGTCATTTCACAGATTTCGAATGAAACTTCGACCGAGAAAGAGACTAGTACGATGAAGACTGAAAGACCAAGAATACAACTGAGAAAGTGAGAACTTCCATTATTCAATAGAAGGAATTGACGTCATGAGGATAAATAGTATTACCTACTGCTATTCATGGCCTAGACTCGTTCATTTATGTAACTGACAATGAGATCAAATATCCGATGATGATGGGATGGACTTGTGAACTATGCAAGGAGAATATTGTAGATTAGTCGTAACAACTCCATCGTGCAAGAAATATTCAGAAGAAGAGAAGTATCAACTACTATCGAAACATGGAGGACTCAATCAGAGGGTAGGGGATGATAACGAGAGATCCAATCATATTACAGTTCATGGCAACAAACTCGACTCAAGCTGGATTATTCTTCAAAGATTCATTTCCTCAGAAGATAAAATTAGAATCTATTAGCAGAACAAGAGTGTTTCCTGCTGTTGCGAAAGAATTGATCACGGAGGTTCACAATTTCAATTAAAAGCGAAAGAAAGACATGGATGATTCATGAGGAACATTCATCGTTAGTCCAAGAGCGAAGAATGATGGTAATAGTCCAATACCTTCTCTATTTCAGCCGTTCTCGGATTCTTTGAAGGGCGAATCGTGTGATTCCGTGTGTCAATCGATCATTCGAACCCTCAATGACGCCCAGAGTAAGAGTATTCCTTCTGTAATCACTCACTTATCAATAACACGACTCGATCAAAACAATATCACGAAAGGGAAGAATGATGTGATGGGCCGATTGCAGATTCGAGAAAGAGTACCTCCTCTGCCCTCTCTCCTCAAAGAGATTCACCCGATAGAGGAAGAGTGCTCACTTCTCCCATTGAGAAATCCGATATGAAGAGGAATTGTGGGATTGGTTAGTGAAGAGAAATTGGAGAATTCACCACTGATTAGACACCTCTTTCGAATTGAAGAAGACTGGGATGGGGAAGTCGTAGACTACAGAGATTAATGCATCTTCAGATAGTGCATACTTCGTTCCAATGGATAATTGTACTAAACCAGGAGATGAAGATGAGTCCGGAAGTGGTCTAGTCTCTCTTTGTACGCTATGCAGGTAAGTGTAGAGAAGAGAAAGGGAGAAGAGTGATCTACATCCTTCCATAGGGGATTCTATGTCTTCTCCAATGATCATTGTTTCCCTTCTATTCTCAATTCATTGCATTGTGGGGAGGAATATGGAGGGAAGTGCATATTCGATCACTTCAATACTGGTATTTCACTTTTTTAACCCTAATACATTCAAAAACGAATAAAATAATTGTTGATCAGCCCATGGTGAATGTCACGAACAGACTCTAGTAATGAAAATGCTTGAGAATCGAGGAGATGATGAATGTGAAGACTGGAAGGTTCATTCTCCCATCCCTAATCATCCTTCATCACATCTCTTTCAGATAGTGCAGATCGATCTATCAGTTGCATGTCAATGTTCACTCAATCCATCATCTAATTTCCTATCAGCAGTTCCCTTCATTCGATAGTCCCATCCCCAACCCTTTCCCTTCTTTTCTTCACGAGTACCTCTCATAATTCTACGGGTATTCCTTCCCTTCAAATGCCTCTTTCCGGAGATTCTACCTTTATTGTAAACCGTCTTCATAAACTGAAATCAAACGATTGATATTCTTCTAAAATACTTTCAGTCAAGGTTCCAGTTAACAATGGAATTCAGTGGTACTGACCTTCGGTGATTATTCCTTTTCAAAAAAATATATAGACTCGACAGCTATGTAATAAAACGGGGATGAAACCTAATCAAATAGGGGTTGAGGACTCGAGGGCTTTCAACACACTTTTCATTCAAAACATTCATGCAAATTTAAAATTTGGGGGGGGGGGAGACACTACAGGGGAATTCATACTCGGAAAGATTAAATAAATAGCAGCCATTATTCACAATTTTCGAACGTAATTCAAGAAAACGAGGTATCAACTAATAGTTTTACGGGTAACAATAAAAGAGGAGCACGATAGATCAAAGATATTGAGGAATAGGATCGAATCAATATTCTCCTTATAATAGATCAAGCCTGAAGTGCCTTTGCCTCCATCTTTCTCTTCTTGTAATCAGCCAGAGAGAGGGGGCGACCTGAAGAATCAATCTCAATGAATACTCTATAGAAGGCAAATAATAAAATATCGATTATCAACGTTTGAAGTAAAAAATAGAATGAATAATTAAAAAAAGAATAACCTCCACTGGCGGGAGTGGAAGCATTGAGAGCTCTCGTCGTTGTATCCTCAGTCACTGGACTACGAAGGGAATCTGAATAATCAATGAATTATCACTCATGGAATCAAGAAATTTTCGAAAACATTAAAAATAATAAAAATAAACTGACTAAGGTCGAGATCATGTCCGACACTTATGGAATGGAATGAGAATAGATCGGGAGTCTTCGATGAAGAGAGGGATTTGAGAGGAATAGAGGAAGAGGATGCAATGGGAGTGGAAGAGAGATTTGAAGCTGATGATGACGCTGATAGGCCTGTAGTAGTATTCAATGAATCATCATAGATATTCAAACAGATTCACAGTTAATCAGTAACTTAAAGAAAATAGCGAAAATCAGCACAAACCTCCACTTGTCGGATCATCAACCTCCATTTTAACCTCCGTTTTCACAAATCCTTTTGCCGTTCCCGATACCATCTACAATACAGTAAATGATTACATATTCTAGCGGAAACCAATTACATATTGAAACATTGCAAAAAAAAAAAAAAATGAATGAAAAAGAATCATTGAATATCGTACCTTCATTTTTCCACTCTTTCTCGTGAATGGATCATCTCCTTTATCCATGAACCCAATCACTTTCTTATCTCCCAGGAATTGTTCCTTCATTGTATTTCGATTTCTCTTATTAATCCAATCGATGGCAGTTATTCCGCCCGCTCTCTTCTTGTCCTGACATACACATCATTACTTAACTGTATCCATCGGTATTCCATCCATTGCAGACTTAATCTCATTTCATT
Organism: Pristionchus pacificus; assembly: GCA_000180635.4. NCBI lineage: Eukaryota > Metazoa > Nematoda > Chromadorea > Rhabditida > Neodiplogasteridae > Pristionchus > Pristionchus pacificus. The sequence continues at coordinate 12,969,707 of CM026575.1, forward strand.
CCCTCAACTACTCCATACTCAAATGTTCATCAATTAGAGTGATCGACTTACTCTTCCCTTTCCTTCCCCATGTATGCCCTCTCTCTCTCTTCTTCTACTTCCATCGACTACGCCCTTTCCCTTCTCTATTTCCGTTCCTCATTCCAGTAATTGGCAAAATATGCTCATAGTATGGATAAACGAAAGTTCATCAATCAAAACAAGTGTAATAATTGTCCGTTTCAGTTCTGATCCGTCCCAATGAATATTCAACTTCTTCTCATCTCTTACCAATTCATCAGCCTTGCTATCCACTGCATTGATCTGTGCCTGTAGTTCAGAAGCCTCTTCATGCAGTTGATTCTGCTTCGCATATTCCTGTAATAAGTTGATTATATTCATAAACGATCCCTCCATCTTTCTCTTCGTCTCTATTCGTCTCCTCCTTATCTATTCATATCTCTCCTGAATCACTCCTTTCATCCCTTTTGTTCCAATCCAACCACAGTGTCAATCATTCCTTTATTGTTACTCTTATTCTTCCCATGTTTACTCCTTCTCCTTCCTCTTTCCTATCAGTAAACTGCCCTCCACCCTGCTCATATCTACACAAATATTCATAATTTGCAACTCTTCCCATAATTAATGGTTGCTCAATGGAGTTTTAATTGAAATCGATATCTTCATCGATGTCAGCCATACCATCGTTATTTTTTGCACTCTGCTTCCCTCTTCAAGAGCCTTTTCCCATTCACTCTAATCAGTTTTAATGTGGAAAGATAACCCTCCTTCGTAATGAGTAGTTCTGTCTCATACATTCTCGTTCTAAAGTATTCTTATTTTGTTTCTCTATTGCAAGCTTGTATATTCGCTTGATGCGCACATAATCATAAAGTGAGAGAGGAAAGGGGAAAAGAGTTCTGTTTGTCTTCAGAATGGTTCGTCGCGTGAAGAAGAAACATGAGTGCGAGTGATAACGAGAAACGAAGAGAATGGAGAGAGAGGGAAAGTTAGTGATAACCTCATACCATTCAGCTTACAACTTTTCCCTCACCTCAACGAATTCTTCTAGAACACCAACTCATTCTCTATCGCGTTCAATATATATTGCCATGCTAATTAATATAATCAGTGTTTCAGGTAGTCAGAAAACCAAATGGAAAACGGGAGCAAACACGATCTGATCTCATCTTATACAGATTCCGGATTCGAGACAGCACTAGTATGTTACCTCATCTAATTATCTCTACCAATGGCTAATCAATAAACACCTCTTACTGTGTCACTCATAAACAGTCCCTTCTACTTGTATCACTCCTTCCTTCCATATCTCTTTTCATCGATATCACTCTTGACTCCTCCCTCTCTCTACCCAGAAACGACCTGTAGAAGGGGAGGAGTGAGTAGAGTACTCTACTGTTTATGTCGTTGCTCCAATCTCCTCCTTTCTCTCTTCACCAGATATTCTCTTCTGTCCTTGTATGCATGGAGATAGATAGACACACAATTATGATCCAGTCTCTTTCTCTCTCACTTCCCTTCACTATTCATTCCATAGTAGTCATCGAGTAGTTCTCTCCAGTTATCGAGGTGTAATCCCAACGTATATCCACTCTTCCCTTTCTTCACATTCAACTCAGATCAATTACCCATCATCGATTACCTCTTTCTTCCATTCTCAATTCATCAACTAAAAGTAAAAAGTAAAGAGTAAGAACCGCTAAGCGGAGCTTTCTCTGTATTGGTTCAAGGCCATTGACAATCCTCTCATTTCTCTACTCTTATCCATTCATTCCTTCCATTCTACTCTTATCACACCTTTCCACCAACCATAACATCTTCTCATTTCTCATTTTAACTGTCCCAACTTGCTTCTCTCCTCCCCAAACACCCAACAATGGCGCACCTGCCTACCCACTATTTCCACGGTGAATGCAAGTAACATTCTTCCATTCTTTCTCTCTTGTCTATTCCACTCATTTCTCACTGCTTCCATATTTGTAGTAGAACGATGGACGAATGATGTGATAATGATAAGAATAATTGGCGAATTTCACTCACTTTCTCTTCCTGTTGACTCTTGAATGTTTCTTCTATTCAAGTTCTGACAAAAACCTATCGATTCTCGATTTAGACGATTGGTCAAAAGAAGGGAACGAAAGAGTATCAACTCATCTCTACTCTCTTCCCCTCTCTCTGCTTTCTCCTTCTAACATCTCCCTTTGGATCTCTCGACTATCCAAATCGAGGTTGCTAGTGATACAACCATGTTATCCTCACTCTCAAACCTCACTCCTCCCTCATTTAACCGCATTCTTCCCTTTCATTGTTTTCCCCATTACGAGTCAATCCTTCTTCTTGATCTCGGTTCGATAGAAATTTTCTAATGTATATCTCTGTAGATGATTCATTCGGACGAGCCTTCTCATCAAGTTGATCTCGGAAGGGATGAAGGACCTCGATCTCCTCCTCATTCAACGTCAGTCTCTTCTCCCTTCTCTTCCTCTATTCAATTCCTTTCAGTCCCTCTTCTGCTCCCACGAAGAAGATCAAGTTCAACATGTCGTCTAAGATTCAGATCATTCCCAATAATCGACAGGGTCAACTCAACACTGGTTACATCGGAACCATGGCTGGAGTACTCAAACTGGCAGAGATCGTACGTCTCTCCTTCCTCCCTCATTCCCTCTTGATCTCTCCTTTCAGTTCCTTGCCTTCATCGCATTCGTTCTCTCCATCTGTTCCGATCGTAAATCGACAACAGCAGCATGGACAGAGCATATTACCTTCGAGACCATGATGGTCGTCGTTATTCTCCTTCTTGGATACGTCTGCTTCCCCCATCTCACTCTCCATAATGAACCAACGAGAGAAGGACTCATCGTTGTCGTCAGTCTATTCACTACTTATCCCTCTCAACGAATCTCTTTCCCTTACAGGAACTTCTCTTCTACGGGGTGAATACTCTCTTCTACTTCATTTCAATCTGGTTAATGGTTCATCTCTCTGCATCATGGGGAGTCGATGGAAAGGGATCAGCCATCATGGGAGCTGTTAGTTCATTCTCCCTTATTTAATTATTCCGCGATCCTTCATCACTCATCCTTCCTCCTTCTTCCTTCTTTCCACTGACCTTGTTCGTACTTCTCGCCCCATTCTCGCATTGCACCAAAACTATCTCTGAGTAGAGAACGAAAGTCGAGCTATGAGTGAGATAGGAAGAGGAGGAGGGAAATAGTTCAAATCTCTATTCCTCTAGACCAATCAGTTCAACTATCATCAATGAGTAGGAAAGGGAAGGGAATGGAAGTAATCAATCGATAATCACAGGTCGTCTGTGTGGCTCTCACTGTAATCTTCGCAATCGAGACTGTAATGAAACTGAAGGCATGGAAGGGAGAGAATGCTCCTCAGACCACGATTGTCAATGGAGGAAATACACAAGCTTAGATTGATCAATCAATAGATTAACAAGATTGTCATCTCTATAATGCCCGATATTTTGCCATTTAGTTTGAATAAGTAGACTCGGTTAATTTCCCGTGAGACCCAAATCAATCTCTGCATTTTCTTTCATATATTGATACGAGCTACTCCAGACCAGAGATGAACACATTTATCCCCTAATAACAAATGACACAATTGTGCCCTTACTATTGTACCGTTTCTAATAACTATCGCTCTTCCTCTTCCATACCACTCATAATACCATTGCTCAATTGATAAAATTGAACTTGAATCACTACAAGATTTCACATCCACCACAATAAAGGAGGAAATAAAAGAAGAAAAAAAAAGATTTTAAAAATACTCACAAGTTTTTTCATGAGTTCTCCCTTTGTCATAGCAAAGTTCTTCGGAGCATCTTTGAATCGAGCCTTCTCTTTCAGCATCTAAACACAATTACTATCAATTCATCATTATCAAATCAGGTTTAAACTTTGGAGACATAAAGCGGAAATATGCAGGAAATGTTAACTAAAACGTATTTTATATGAATACCTGATTGACTTCGTCATTGGTGTAATTGTGTTCCACAGCACTGGCAATATCCTTCATCTTCTTGTGAATTTCTCCCATTGTGGGAAGGGATCGGTTCTATATGCGCATATTGGTTTTAAAATATTTTTAAATAGGATGGTGAAGACCTTCGATTCATGAAAATGTTACTTACATGTCTCCTCATAGTGGACATCCACTCTTGGAACTCTTGATTGCTGAACTCTTTATTAGAAACAAATTCCAGTCGATAAACTCGTTCCTCCGTTCCCATTCGAAGCTTCAGTCCCTGCAACAAACAGAATATTGTTTAAAACAAAAAGATATAGCAAAAATAATCAAAAATATCTCACTTTATTAGTTTTCGTTGACTCCACGTTATAAACTTTAGCCGTTTCGACCACATCTATCACTTGAGCTATCTGAATGAATAATCATAAGCATCTTTTTCCGTTCCTCATCTTCACTTACTCTATAGTTATCCTTATTTGGATTTCCAGGCAATTTTCCCACTCCTATCCTCACGTAGCAATCAATCACTGTTTTATTGAAGAATGGAGCATGTACGAATCTTGCCAATTTGAATCGAGAAAGTCGGGCCAATTTCAATTCCTCCAGGCACTCAACCTGAAGAGGTAAAGGGATGGACTGGTGAATCAACTCATATTTAATACAAATATCACGAAACGTACGGGTCTCTTCGCAGCAAGATCCTCTTTGTTCGGACTGGCTGATCGGGAACGAGATCGAGAAGTTGATCTGATTGATCAATGAATACTACAAAAACCATCTCAATCAACTCTCACCTGCTAGAAGGAGAACTCGATCTACTTGAATTGCTTGATGAACTGTCGGATGATGAATCCTCCTTTCCAAATACAGCATCCACGGCAAGTGAAGCCTTCTTTGCTAAAGTATCACAAATTATCAACTGTCGAAAAAGGAACTAAGAGAGTGATTGTGACTAACCTTCCTTTTCTCTTCTCTTAATCTGAAGTTCTTCCATTGCATTCTTCTGTTTCTTCTTTCTATTTGCTTCAGATGGCATCACTCTCAATTCTTCATCCGATGCATCCGAGTCCATCTTCTGACTCTTCGACTCTGACAACAATCATTTTTTAAACTTTAACAATCATGTTTCCACGAAATCCATTATTATTACTATTAATTAGAAATAATAACTCACTTTTGACCGGACTCTTTCTGTCTCTTTCACTAGACAGAGATCGATCACTATCATCGGAAACGACTCCTTTTCGTTCCTTCTTCTTTCCTCTTCCTCTCCTTTCTCCATCAGGCGAATCCGACTTCTTTTGTCCTTGTTGCTCCAATCTTTTAGCGATTGTCTCCCTGTAAATTATCAATAAGACATTTCAGATAGTTCATTTCGCCATCAAAATTGACGTCACTGAATTCAAAACATGGCAGTATTTACTTTAACAGCAACATCAATAAGATATACCTGATTTTTCTTCTCTCGGCCTCTTCCATTCTTCTGAAGATTTCTTGCTCACGATCTTTCTCGCTCATTCCCTGAAAAAGGACTTACAAAATTTTCTAAAAATCTAAATATGATGAAACATATTTGTAACGAAGTAATAAAACCCAAACTAAACAAAACGGTTATTAAAAATCACCTGTATCATCTTCCTATCTTCTTCCGTGAGTTCCAATCCATCTACTCCAGCTATTTGATCCTGAATCAATTAATGAATAGTTATGTGACTTAAACTTGTACGCAAAGCATGTCACATGGCTATAACATACGTGACAAAAGATAACCAAATGATTTCTCGTTTACAATGTATACTATACCTTGGACGGGTCAGTTAATAAAGTTTAAAATAATTACGAACATCATCGCTGCTTCCTCTTCCCCTTCCACGTTTCTTGGCGCTTCCTTTGTTGGTTTGAGCCTAGAAAATATCAATATACTGCATAATTCTCATTGTAATGGACTATACTTTTCTCTTTCTGCTCGACGACGGCTTGGCGCTTTCATCTTCACTCCCCGATCCCGAGTCTGAATACGTCATATTACGACACGCCCTCATGATATTACATGATCTTATAAGAACCGGACAAAGCCAGCCAAGAATAAGTGAATAACCAACACAAACCTGAGTCGACAAACTGCGAAGATTTGCCCTTTCCACGGCGCTTGGACTTGTGATCGGAACCCGAATCGTCCGAGTCCATACTCTTGTTCTAAAAAAATTAAATTTTATCGATTTTAGGGCAGAATTGAGTTGTCAAAGAGGTATACAAAGAACAAACCTTTCCCTTCTTCTTTCTATCGTCGTCGGAGAAGTCTGAATCACTCGACATGGTGCCCAGTCGTGGAGAGGTGCTTACAGCACTCTCGAAACAAACAATTAGTACCACAAATTAAAATAATAACGAAATTACGCGCAATAACGACTCAAGAAAGCAAGCCGCTTCGATTCACCACGAGCGTGCTTTTCTCTTGCCGACTTTTCACGACTCCGGTTTCCCGCGACCGGGAATTTCCAAGAATTTTGTTCTACCTACGCAGTTCATTATTCCCTTCTCATATTACATGTTTTGTATTCTTATACGATGTATGAACACATAGTACACTTGGCACGGATTTTATCGTAAGGTGTGGGATGCATGGATACAGGAATGGATGTGATCCTTCGATGAAGATATGCGATCAATACACTAGATAGCGGTAGATCATGGTCTAAATTTATCCGGCCTGCCCACGGCGACATTCCTCTTGTGGAGAAAGAGTGGAGATTCAGCAAGAGTCCATTCCTGAACATGAAAGATTACGGTATCGATAGTACGGTATCGATTGACGGTCTCAGTAGTCTCTTACTCTGTGCAGACAACCTCGTGAATATCATGTTTCCCTACTCTTTAATGTAATCTATCCATCAAATGAGCAAGTGAAGGATAGGTGGAGTATGAAAGGAGTCAATGACAGCAACTCATTCATAGACGGACCATGCTCTTTCTACCCTTTCCACATACCCACTCTAACTTAACCACGTCGTTTCAAGAACTACTTTATCGAGACTTTTTCTTCAGCGAGATTCAGAGTGATAACTCGTTAAAGAAATTTTGATAAGATAAATGGGCAGATTACCTGATCATAATAATCTCCGATATCTCCGATGAGAATGACTCGCGTTGAAGCAAGAGTGATAAGAAGAAGAAGGAAGACCAAGGAAGAGAGAGGAGACATTCTGAGTACGGTAGAAATTATTGACATGATGATTAAAGACTGAAGAACAACGCGTTGAGAAAGAACAGACGAGCAAAGGATTGAGAAGGGATATAATCAGAGAGTGAACTACCGTATGATTAACACTGTAAGTGGGGATAGATTACAAATAACAGGTAGGATAATAAATGGGAGAAAGAGAGAAGGACAGATTAGGAAATCAAATGGAATGGGAATGAAGTGGAGGAGAGGTTATCTGATGTCATGATGAATCTTAATGAGAAGACTTGTGCAGAAGATGCATTCTGGGAGGGGAAATGGCACGGAATCTCTCACAGTACAAGTAGATCAATCTATCTACACAATTATGAAGAGATTATAATTTGAATGAATAAAGAATATTCAATTGATCATTCTCCTCTCTCCCTCTCTCCTCATTCTTTCCTATTCCTCTTCTTCCGACTGGTCATGGGTCTAGTACTCAGTGTTGCTGCTGAGATTCTAGCGTATCGTGATGAGGTAAGTCGTTATCACTCCAACTAATCAATAATCTATCTTAGAAAGGGAAGCCAATACCGTATTGCAAGATGAATCCTACCGTATTCCTCACGATAGGAGAAGAAGGAGGCACTGAACTGGGCACTATGGCCATTAAACTCTCCAAGTAAGGGGAAGACCAGGATGGGTATTCTGACTCCGCCCACTTTTGAGGGGGAGGAGAAATAATCAAATTATGAAGTGAAAATTCAGGAAGACCCATCCAGCTCTCACTGACAACTTTGTCAAATTATGCACTGGAGAAGAAGTTGATAGAATATCGGGTGAGATATGAATGTCTTAGAAAGAGAAGAAGTGATCAAGAATCAATCAATCAATAGTACCGTAACCTCTCTAAATACCGTATTCATCAGGTGATCGTCTTACATTGATTGGTTCATCTCTTTGGTCGGATGGAACTACTGTAGGAGGAGGAGAATTGATGGATACAATGGGAAGAGCTACCACTCCTTCTGGATTCTTCACTCAGAATGCACCCTCTCTACCCGTATCCAAAGATAGGTACGGTATGAATGAAGGAGTACTGTAGGATTCACACGAGAAAAGATCACGAACTAGCTGAATATTCTGACGAATAGAGAAGTGAAGCTCTGCGTTCTTTGTGGAAGCAGATGACGCTATAATGACCTACCCTTACTTGTCGTATGGAACGATAGACACTAAGGGGAATTGGATAACAAGGGAATTGAAGGAGGAGAAGGGAGGGAGATAGTTGGGAGTAAAGGAGATCGTAGACTTGGAATGGGAAGAAGGGAATGAGAGAGAGAAAGGACTGAGATGTTCGTAGAAGTGAATATGTCAATTGCAGATGAAAACAATGATGAGAGTCCAGAGAAGAAAGGGATAAATACCTTTACTTAGTCTAGATTGGGAGGTCCGTAAAAGGAGTATGGGATTTCGTCTAAAAAGGAAGAGGGAATGACTCCCTTGGGATGAAAAGAACTGTATGATGAGACGCCTTCCTTTCTATTTAGACACGAAAACATTATCCATATTTGACGTAACGGGATTAATTCAGTATAGGTGTTCCTCCCCCTCCTTCCTTCTATCTCCTCTCCTCTCAATCACTTCCTTCTTTCAGATGTGGTCTCGCGATGCTCCCCCTTTCTCTTCACAAATTCACATTCACTTCTCTTTTCTTCTTCGTCAAAAGTGGCACTGATCGAATCTGCGATGGAATTATCTTTGGAGATATTATCGAAGGTCTTTCCCCCATCTTCATCCAAATTGATCTTTGATCTTTCTCTTCAGGAGCCGAAGTATTGGATGCAATCAATCAATCGATCGAATTAAAGAGAAAAGTGAGCATCACAAAGAGTGGACTCATGTGAATGGAATCATAAAGAAGAAGAAGTCATTCACAAATAAAGATGTTGTATCTTATCTTGTATTTCACTTGCAAAATAGTCAACACATGGATAAATTCATATGAAAGGTCATTCAATTGAACACATCATTCATCTCTTCATTCATAAGCCATTTCCAGTTAGAAACATCTTGACTCTACTAGTTTCATTCATACTTTGGAATAACTCAATTCGTATCTCATTTTCATAATAGGGAAGGCCAGTCTCACATCATTTCTCCCTTTTCAATCTATTCTGGACGGTAGGATGAGCGGAATTGAGGAAGTTTATCCCGTGAAGAAAATCGCCCCCAAGGATCATATGAAGAAGATTGTGTACGTGAGACTAATGGAGATTGTAGGAGTAATGGAGACATCATTCAGAGATTACTATTCAGTGAAGAGAAACGATGAGAGAGATCCCTTTGATGTACAGTGCATATTCAGAGACATGCAGAACGGTCATCCAACTCTCGTTGAATTATGGACTTCTTCTCTTGATGATCCACCTCCTGAGACATTCCAGAGGTACTTTCTAAGAGATCTCCATTCAAATCGAAATGATTTAGTGAGAAGAAGAATCTGATTGAAATGGAGAGAAAGAGTGAATACAATCCCGCAATGTGTTGCCATTACAAGCTTAAGTTACAGAACTCTGAGAAGGTATTCTACTCAATTGATCTTTGATCTTTGACTCTTCCTCATTTCAGCCAGTGATAATCTACGTGAAAACTCCATATAGTCGTTGTTTCTCTGTTACTCCCAAGGTACTAATTTTATCCCGTGGAATAGAAAGTAATTCCATTGTAATCCATCATTCTTTCATCTCTCAGGTCGATCTTCTCGAACCAAATAGTGAGAAATGGTTATTCTTCTCGTATGATTCCCGTAGTGCTGCCCTCCCGGATGATTTCACTTTTGCCTTCACTATCTATCAGGTTCGTATGGCCTTCTGCAATTGACACGTCTTCTCTGTCATCTCCCTCTTTCTCTTTGTTATTGTTATTGTTTTCAGATCGAGGTTCAGAATTCGAAATTGCTGGAAACTCTGAAGAAGGAATGGGAAACGCACTCGAGAAAGACACTTAGAGAGGTGAGAAGGAAGGAGGGAGGATTGTTGTGTTCACTAGGGAACGGACTAGTATCTATTTGATAACGCCTTTTCACACCTTCCGATTGTTTTCCTTGTTCACATTCCCTTGTCTATGTGACCTCCCACAATCATTCTTCATCTCATTCAGACTTGGCAATCTCATGCCCATCGTCCGTGTACTTTCCTTCTCTGGTTGCCTGTCGTCTTCCACAATAAAGTATATTATTATAAAATAAAAAGAAATAAAATAGTTGATTCAGCCGACGAAGGGTCGTTCTTGCACTAAACGTCATGCGGATTATCTTCCCAAACTTCTCTTCGATACGAAGGGACACAAAAGTCAGTCAATCCATCTCTGTCACTGTTGAATCAGCTTGAGTTGTACAATCGTATTCATATATTCAGTATTATTTTAATCTTTACATCTTGTAGATACTATCAAAGTTCATTGTCTGTAAGTAACTGTCAAAATCCTTTCCATTATTTAACTAATTCTTTCCAGTCAAAGACGAGGAAGTGTACGATCCGGCTAAACACGATGAGAATGAAGATGATCAAGATCTTCCTTCTGCTGAGCAAGATGGAGATGGAGGAAAGAAGATTGATGAAGCTGCGGCTGAAGGACAATGAAGAAAAGGAAAGAGAAGAAGAGAGGAGAGGGGAGAGGGGATGTGATAAACCAAGTGTTGTTACTACCTTCTGTATTCACGTAGGTAATATGATACATCCAATGGTCATTGAAGGGGAGATTTCAGAATGAAGAATGAGTTTGTGAGTAGGTAGAGTAACTCCACACGGCAGCTAGCTTTCGTGTTTGCTAAAGAATAGAGGCAAGGGGATAGGGGGAGAGGATGGAGGGAGGAGAGAGAATTGGAAGAGAGAAACGGAATCATTCATGTCTTCTATTCCATCTGATGCCACAAATCGATTGATTTCCTTCCCTATTCATCTCTTTTTCTCCTTTTCATTCCCCGCAAGCAGAAATGCCATAGGAACATCTTTTCCTTTTTTCTCCTTACAATCATCTGACACGGTTTATATTTTTGTCGATTGTTTCTCAGTTGCCTCAGAATCTCTCACATAACATTCTCATTATTATCCCCGTAGTCTTTACGCTTCTCGACTGTTATTTACCGTTCCAAAATACAGTCTCTAGATAATCACTTGCGTTTAGAGATAAAACTTGTGCCATTATTCCCTTGTGTTTTCTTGGAAACGTGTTCCCTGTTCTCTTCATTTGATATGGTTCTCTACAAACTAAAAACTTCATGTCCGAGGTCACTGAATCTCTTATATTCTTCTTCTAGAGAATCTGAAAGTTTCAGATGCACAATCCATAATTGGGATGGAATGAATACAATCTCTTTCAGAATGGATACATCTCGTCCCAATCATCTCACAATTCCACCAAATCGACCACTTCATCTTGATACAAATACACTATCTCCTTCTCCCAATCCATATGCGGTGAGTCTATCACTTATCATCTCATTATCAGGAGATTTACACAGTCTAAATTCCTGATAAAAACATTTGAAACTAGTGATAGCCTAGGAATAGTATAGCGATGGTCAAGTAAGGTAAACTTTCCTTTCAATCAAGTATGGCTTTCCTTCCATCAATTCTCCCCTCCTTTCCATTCTGATTCCCTCTTTGATTACTCATCCTTCCCCTTCTTATCACCTTCTTTATTTGCTTCTTCCATTCAACTTTCCTTTCACTCGCCAGCTTTTCCACTTTCAAGCCCTCATTTCCAGCACTTAGACCCTTTGTTGAAGAATATTCATGTTTGCAACAGCAAGGCTTTCGGGACGTTCTGCTTTCACCGCAATAATTTGTTTGCACATGTAATACAAACATCATTACCGCCTTTGAACCAATTTTTTGTGACTCATAGGAAAACTGTCATATTCATTCCGAATTATTCTGTAATTTTCCATAGTAACATTTTCCACCTTCTCCTAATCCCACGTCCTTTCTCAGGATCATTCACCAGCTCTCAGCATGAAGATTAAAGTTCCGAAGAGGCAATACTCCATCGATGATCCCCTTCAGAGGATGGAGACACCTATGTTCGATAAGGTTCGATCACTTTATTCATTCATTCCGTTATATTTCGGGAATCAAACTATTGAAACACATCCCACATGTCAATTATCTAGATTGTAATGAATAATACTTGTAGAAAGCGAAGAAGATGAAGAAAGGTCCATCGTCACCAGGGACAGTCCTCACAATGGCCGGTCTCTTCGTCGTTGGTCTCCTTCTTATGATCAGTGGAATGCTCGTTCTCATTGCGGTTAGTATTATTAGAAAGTACTCACGAAGAGAATTGTGTGAAAAAGAACGGTTAAAATTAATATATAGCGATAAAGTAGTAGTGAAATGTTGAATATGCGATCACCAATTTAGTTTTTACTGTGAACCTATTGCAGCAACGAGAAACAGCCTTCATCATCACTGGTTGCATCTTCCTTGGACTGGGTCTTGCTATGCTTTTCGTCTGTGGATTCCTTCAGGTGAACTAATATTCCGACTTGAATGAGACTGAATCAATCTCTATTTCAGAGGAAGAATGTAGTGAAGTACATTCTGGATGTGAATAGAGATCTATACTTCCTCAATATGAGTGACTCCCATCTATGGAGAGTCATGTTCGATAATAAGACCGATTTGGAGCAACAATAATAAGGATTTATTCCCTTTTTTCCGTCCCATGACTCAACTCAGCCAATCATTCATCGTTCACTTGTATTTCCTCATTATTCCCGGGTGAATTTCACTGATGAGGGTCATTCCTATTCGACTATAAATCGATAAATATCTTTCTCATGGTAAAGTGTGGTGTGAACGGGTTTTTCCTCGATGAAGAGACGAAAGAACACAAGAACGGAAAAGGAGGCGCACGTATGTTTAGTCGTTTTCCTCCTTCGACAAGAATGGATCAGTCGGGATACCCTTATGAAATGTGAGTTATCTTCACAATTTGATTATCTAGTTGTGAGATTGTATCATCATCATAACTGAGATACCTTCTGATACTCAATTTATCCTTTCAGTCCGATAATCTACGTGCCAATATTGATCGTCGCTACCATAATTGCACTAGAAATTCTTCTATTCTGTTCCAATCGATTCTGTGATCCAGATAGAACGAAGATTCGTGCTGTCGATGCATTGGAGGTAGAGGAAGAAAAGGATTTTATCGTGTGATGCTCCCATATTCCCACTGAATTCCGCTGCATAATGTGTGAACGCGAATAAAGATGTATTATTATTAGCTACGAACGCTTGCTGTATAGATGAATGAATAGACAGAGTGTGTGCATAATTACATGAAGAATGTCTTGTCATAACACTGTACTATACCCTGTAGTGAATGGAGCATTGGTTGATTGGCTGGATCCTTCTCGGATTGTTCCTTCCCCGTTAACCCTACTATTACCAATGCCATTCAGCCTGTTTCTTCCCTTCATTGGTAACCCGTAATCCAACCTCTCATCCAACCCTCTAATCTCAACTTCCTCTTTTAGCGATCTCCAATCATAATCGTTTAACGGGCTCTTCTCTTCAATTCTCAACTGCATTCCATACAAGAAGGGATAAGAGTGATATCTCTCTCTCTCTCTCTTCTCCATATCAAACGAGTCTTCTCCCTTTCATCCTTCTCCAACTCTTTCCTGTTTCCTCCCTTTCCTTATCTCGTGGATCGAATTCGATGAACCTTTTATCCGAATGAACTGGAATTGCATTGAATCGAGGCAAGACAATGGGAAATATCCCTCATCCCGATCCCATTCTCCCTTTTATCCTTTCCCTTTTCAATGCCATTCACAGAAGAGATCAGGTCGAATGCGTTTATTAGGGTGAGTGAACAAATTGCAAATGAATTTGAGAGGGTGGAAAATGCCCGTAGAAGAAGAGAGGAAGGAAATAAGAGGTAGAGCGACGTAATAGGGTGAGTAAAATAGATCATCGACTTCAACCAATGATCCCCTTCCATACTTCGACTCTTTAACGGCGAGTTCCGTCCTCGAAGAAAACTCCTCCATCGATAGCGCAATACTTGGGGCAGATTCCCTTCTCTCCAGCCTGTCCAGCAGGTCCGGGAGGTCCGGGGGGTCCAGCAGCTCCATCGACTCCAGGGGCTCCATCGGGTCCAGGGGCTCCCTTGGGTCCGGGAGGTCCGGGAGGTCCGTCGTTTCCGGGGGCTCCAGGGGCTCCGGGAGGTCCAGGGGGTCCTGAGAAAGAGGGAATGATCATGAGTTGTGGAAGTGATAACTAGATGATGATGTAAATATCTTACCAGCATCTCCAGGCTCTCCGGGTGCTCCAGGGGTAAGGGGCTCGCTCTGGGCGGGGGTTCCAGGCTCTCCAGCGGGTCCAGGCTGTCCGGGCTCTCCAGCAGGGCCGGGAGGTCCACGAGGTCCGGGAAGTCCGTTGGGCGCATCGGTTCCGGGGCGTCCTGAAGGAAATTGAGATTGAATTGGAGGATTGTATTGTCTCTCATTCTCTCTTATGAATGGACTATTGGCCTAAATCATAAACGGGATGGGAAGAGTATCAAGATGGAAAGTGAGAAGAGAGAGAGAAAGACAGTGAAACTTGTTCCACCCATGGGCAATTTCGAATTCGAGATTGAGGATGCGACAGGGAGATAAGAATGGTAAGTATCTCGAATGAGTGTAAATGGTCTTACCAGGGGTTCCAGCCTCTCCGGGGTCTCCGGGTGCTCCAGGGGGTCCAGGAGGGCCGGGAGGTCCCTGGGGGCAGGGCTTGCAGGGAGGAGGAGTGGTGGGCTCGCAAGGGGCAACGGGCGGCTTTCCAGGGGTACCGGGCTGTCCGGGAGCTCCGGGACGTCCGGGCTTTCCGGGTCTACCGGGGTTACCGGCGGGTCCAGGAGGACCGGGAAGACAGCAACCCTCGCACTGGAGGTTGGGAGAGGGGTTGACCTCGGGTCCTCCACCGTATCCAGACTGACGAGTGGTTCTGTTGCGAGGTGCTGCTGCGACAACCTTCATGTGATTGACCTCTGTGAAGATATCCTTCGCGGATCCCTGCAAAGAAGGTGAATGAAGTGAATGAAATATGAATTGACTAGACAGTTGGAATAGATAATTAGGGCTAGATGACTAGACAATGAACGAGAAAACGATAGAATGAAATGAATAGAAGGATGGAATAGACCGTACCTTGCAGAATGAGATTTCGTGGTGCATCTGTCTTCTAACATGGGCGACGTAATTGTAGACCATGGGAAGGGTAAGGACGACCGAAAGAACGGCAACAATGGAGAAGGTTACTGCTGCATAAGCAACGAATTTGTAGGCCTTCATACGGCCATCTCCCTTAGACTCCATCTCAAGAGAAGGAGTAGAAGGAATAGACAGATGAGCAGATGAGCTGATTGAATGAAGGAGGAGCGCTCAATATATACCCCTCGATCACTCCTCCTCCCCTCCCCCTTCACTCTCATCCCTTTCCTTCATCTCCTCCCATCTCTCTCTCCCCGCTCCCCCCCCCCCCCTCGGATCAACTCAGATCTAGGTCGAATGGTATCCATGATACGGGAATCTATCATCCAACCATGCCATCGTGCAACTATCTGCTAATCTCACTTCAAATCACTAACAGGAGATACGGTAGCTACAGAATACGGTAGATATTGTCTAGATACGGTAGACAGAGTGAAAGTGAGATCTACGTCACACTCTTTCTTCCTTGTCTTTCGGCAGAATGGGACAAAAAGGTGGAAGTGAAAGTATTCGAATGTTGATCATTTTTTCCGTCCTTCAATAGCCCTCAATTCAATCCTTCTTCTCTCTTTTTTTGTTTGAAACTCTTCATGGTAATTAGATAGTGGATATCAGCCTGGTCAAGTTCTCTCGAATAGAAGAAAGAAGGGGAAGAAGAAGGAAGAGATAGTGGATAATAGTGGAATGCCAATGTCATTGTGTATTAGTGAGTGAGTGGGAAGGATCTCTCAATGACTGCTCACCATAGTATAATCATCGCCCCCACTCAATCTATTATTACGAAAGCTGTCTTTACCACTACTCAAGGGATCTTCCTCATTTTATCCACTACTCTACCATCCATTGCCAACTCGTAAACCTAGTCTGTAAACCCATCCTCCTCCTATGAACTCAAACTTCATTTTCCTACCCTTGTGGTCTCTTCTCATCATCTTCGTTTTGCCACTTTCTTCGCTCTCTTTTTCTTCGTATTTTCGCTCAAACCGATGAAAAAGAAGGATTGGAAGGAGATCGACAGCATTTTCTCCGTTTGGCGCTCCGACTTTCGATCTCGATTGTCAAGGATTTGAGCCATTTTGGAGCGAGAGAGAAAGAGAAAGTGATATCCCGACTCGTTTACTACTTGGATCACAGAGATACTGCATTAATCAGTTCGACACCCAATTATAATGATAACAAAGAGACTTCCCCCACACACTTCCTGTCGGTTCATCCCTTCGTTACTCTTTGATCAACCTAATTATTCTTACTCATCTCTTTTCATCGTTGTGTCTAAGAATATAGATTCTCTTACTGAATGTCATGAATAAAAATTATATTTGAAAAAGGTCCACAATAGTATAATATCGTCCTAAACATAACTCACCCCAGTTGAACTCTTCAACATTTATCCTTGGCCAATTCGTCGATTGTCCACCGTTGTTTCCTTCATTTTCATCATCTTCTTCATTCACTCAATTATTGAAATCATTGTTCCATCTCCAAATCAACGAATCCATCACCTTCTACACCTTCGTTCTCCCATTCTACAATACGGATCTGTATCACTTAGTACAAGGGGGGATCTTTTTCATTGTCTCTTTCCTTCTCCAAGGACTGGAGCATTAACAGTATCGGGAATGTTCTCATAGCCTCCCCCCCTCCTCCCCTCTCTTCCCCTCTCTCATTGATGACCATCCCTTCCTTTATCTTCTCAACCGGTCGTATCTGCCTTTGCATATCTCCTTATCTCAATTGAAACTGCGAAGGAACGAGAAGGTTTCTCCCTTTCTCTTTATCAGTTGGCATGGGGGGGGGGGAAAGGGGACAAGTTTAGGGCACATACTTGTTTAATCATTACTTTATCTTTCCATTCTTTCCCTTCGTTGTTTTTCACTTTGAAAGTGATCGACCTTCTCGAAGTCTTTCCTTTGGGAACACAAATGCATTTATGATTGCGAAGATGAATGAAGTTGTAGCAATGGTATTGCAGATGAGAAGAGTCTGATGAGGGAAGGGATTACAGATGGATGATGCAATGAATTACCTTTCTCAATGCGATGAATTGATCTATTGAAGCAGTGCTTCCACCGAGGAAAAGATCACTTATCTGAGAAGAGGAATTGAGATATGGAGACACGATTATGGGTAAAGGGCACGTAAAGAGAGAGAGAATAGACAAGATATTGAATCATCGAGTGAGGGGAGAGAGATACCCTTAGGGGTCAAGTAAGGACACGACCAAGGCTTAATTATTACTCATCGAACTAGAGTGAATTACATCGATGAGGGATTTGACAGTACCGTAAGGGTAATCTTTGATCTTTTATCAGTAATCATACCAGTCCAGTAATGAATGGTGCAGGTCCATCTCCAGTCAGACACATGAGAGTATTCATTATGGAAAGAGCTGCGGCACGACGAGATGGAGGAATTACCATCTGATGAGAGAAATGATAAGGATAAACAGATCGATATCTCTCAGTAGGCAGTGATTCCATGAGTTTTAACCTCGTCAGATCAAAGTATTGATCAAAACAAAGTTCGATGATCATCATAACTTTCTCTTCGGAATGTTCTAGTTAACAAATCAAAGTGAAAGTTACCAGTAAGATGTCCACATCCAATGGAAAAATTCCTCCTCCAAGAAGAGTTCCCAATGAACTCAAGGCCTGAGATTATCCATTGGTCATAGGAATAGAGTAGATCACTTACAATTGCTGAGAACATTTCAACGTTTATGAGAAGGAGATAGGCGAAGATGCATGGAGCGCTCAAAAGACAACTGAGACCTGTGAATATTGATGGGCTACAGCTTTTTCATTCGAATCGAAGATTAATAGAGGAGTGCTCTCACCAACAGTCAATGCTGGAGCACGAATCGACTTTTTGAAACAGAATCTGCCATCTCTCCAGAACTAAAGAGATTGTTGAGGGAATGAGTTGATATCTTGACCAACCTCAGCAAAATTGACACAGACGAATGACCCGAGAATGCCGACACAGCAACTGGCAATACTGGTGATACCCATCCATCTGAGAGAGGATTGATGAGAGGAGAGAGATCAAAGATCAACTCACTCATCGTATTGAATCCCGTGGTAGATGGAAGTGTCGTAATCTGTACTATTCATGGCATAACTGACTAGAGTTGCACTCCACCAGGAGAAACCAGAGAGATAGAAATTAATAAGAAGAGTGGGAAGACATGAGAGCCAGAAGGATTTACTGAAGAGATAGAAAATTTTAAGGGAATGAAAAGAGAACTGACACTCTGAAGATTTTGACGATATCCTCCATGACGGAACACTTCTCTTCTTCAACGGAATCCTCAAGACCTCCTCGGATTGGTTCCTAAAGAGAGATCAGATAGAATAAAGATGGGTAACGAACCTCAAGGAAAAAGAAAGAGAGGATAAGAAGGACGAAAGCGATAATGGGACATAATCTCATTGCCCATAGGAAGTAATCTGTATCTGCCAGTGCAGAACCGAATGCGATTGATGAAGAACTGAATAGAAGATTGATGGAATCAGAATAGAAAGTGGAACTAACGCTCCAATGGGAAGAGACATGAAGAAGATCATGAGAGAAAAGCCACGACCCGAACCTGGAAACGATCTTTGATCTTTATTCCGTCTGTCGACCTACCGGAGAAATAATCAGCGAATAGAGATGGTGAGAGGGCATTGACTGAAGCGATTCCAATGGAAGTGAGAGATCGAACAATGAGAAACAACCAGAACATCTCAATTAGTAATTGATCACCGCCTCTTTCTTCACTTATTATTCCAACTTCTTACATTTTGTGGAATGAATGAAGATGCGATCATGAATATGATCCACACGATCGTTGATACGAGAATTATGAGCTTCCTGAAATAGGTTTCACTCCAATCCCATCTATCCTTATCCATTCTAACCTGCTCATTCTATCACCGATCACTCCTACAATGAGCAGACAGATTACATAGAAAGCGACATAAACAGTCTGCAGGATTCCTCCCCATGTATTCGATATTGAATAATATTCCTCCAATCGAGGAAGGATTCCTGTACTCTTCTTCCATCTCTCATATCATTCTTTCACTTACCAGCAGTTACATATCGATCGAACATAGTGAATAAACTGAGAAGTGTTAAAAGGGCAACGGAAGTAATTCGTCTCCATAATTGAATAGGATAATCACGAGTCTGAAGAGGAGGAATAGGGAAATAATGAGTGTTGTCCATTATTACTGATAAGAGAATCACTCACAATGGGGAGGGAATCTGATTGAGGTTCATCTTCATCATTCCATCGAACGACCAGATCATCCTGTTATTGAGTATGATTCATAGGAATGGATAGATAATAATCAAACCTCGGGATCGAATGCATTGTTAGAGACTGCAGTCATAATTGAGCGCCTAGACTGATGAATGGAGAATAGAAGAGGGAGTCATTCTGAGGAGGAGGAAGGGTATCAGTCCAAGGAGTGATAAGAGAGAATGAACTAGATTATCGACGGCTTTATTGACTTTATCACCAACAAAACTGAAATATCCCGACTAAAAAGTTCACGTGGCTGATTCATTCACAACAATAAAAAAATATCAATGTAGTTCAAATATGGGGAGAATCTACCAGTGCGATGGCGAAATAAAAGAGAATCGCTAATGTTTTGTCTCTTAGCCTTTCCATAAAGAACAAGAACAATCGAAACAGTTTCATTGGAAAGAAAGTGTCGTTTCCCCAATATTCACACAGTGAATCATCAACATTTTCGGCTTTCATGAAATTGATTGTGAGCTATTTGCAAGAGTCAAAGAGTATCAAAATACAACATGAAACAAACGCAAGTGAATGATAATTCCGTTCCACTTTGTAAAGGATGGAAAGAAGAGTGAAAGTGAGAATGTGCGATAATCAAAACAAGAGAGAGACGAAGGTTTATCGAGAGAAAGAACAATTGAATGGAGAAGACCCGTGGATAGAAGCAAAGCCGATTTACACATTATTTACAGCGATGGGGGGAAAGGATGATTAAAGAAGTGTTGTATCGAGAGTTGCTTTTCTACTGAGAAGTCCTCTCTCAACAATACTCGCCCTTCTATTGAGTGCTCCTTTGAGAAGTGGAGCATCTTCATCTGATGTGATACTCAACATGTCATCGTCATGTGATGCAGCAAGATCAGATGGATAGAAGACTGTCGCTGTTCCATAAAGAGCCGCTGAGATGAAATTACACCCGAGGAGGATGTACAGAGCCTGAGGTCAACCATTATTTTGTGTGCTAATCAAAGGAAAAACATTTTGATAAAAAAACTGACATAGACGAATGCATTGTATCGACTCATTGGGTCAGTGGCTTCTCCTCTAAAGACATCCGATAACTGTAAAAACAATGAACTTTTTCCTGCATAGACCCAGGCGCGATCATCACAAATTGTCGAACAATGAAAGATACTCACGGATCCGACGATCAAAGAAGAGGGTGAATCTGCCAGACCGACGAATAAATTATAGATGGCCATGGCTGCTGCACGATTCCATTTAGGAGATACGTCCTGACAATTATAAAATTATGGAAAGAAAGATGAAGATGTTATGCATTTATGAACGTACGATTTTATTGGCGTTATTTCGAGTTTACAGTTGAAATAAGACATGTATAAAAAGTGAAGATACTTACCAGCACGATCTGCGTCGTTAGCGGAGCTGCTCCTCCAGTGAAGAGAGAATTGAAGAACATGCAAGCCTGAAGAAGTGAAAATGCGAAAAGATGAAGGAAGTGAATATAGAATATATATGCTTCAGAAGCTATTTTTTCTGAGAGATTTGATTAAAAAAGAGCACTCACCAAATATACAGGATATGCTCGTACGAACATAGTGATTGCAGTAGCAGAAATGAGTGAGTAGATGATAGTTGACAGAGTGACAAAGAGAGGAATTGCACGAGAGAAGGGACGACCAGAACAGAGATTCTTCCCTTGTTGCCACGACTGAGAAGAGAGGATAATGAATGAATCGATTGATGGGACAGGAACCTCAGCAATCCACATTGAGAGGGGCATTCCGATTAGAAGAGCTGTGAATCCGAGGAGAAGAGTGATTAGCATTACTCTGCAATTGGAATGGATTGTCAGCGGTGCTGAATGATGAAAGAGAATGAATGATCTTACACAGGGAATGGTAGATTGAAGTAGAAAGCGGATCCATTGGCCATGTATCCATAAAGGAGAATAGTGGGCATCCAGAAGGACATTGCACGTTGATACAGATTGGAGAACGTTGAACCAAAGACGAGAAGAGCGTATGTCTTCCTGGAAGGATCAAGGTCTCATCCATTCAAAATTCAATGTTATCGTCAAAATATATTCTTACACTGAAAGAAGTGATTTTATATCCTCAATGAATCCTAGTGAGACCATCGATGATTTATTGACGTTGAGGATAGGCTCGTGTTTCTGCAATAATACGAAATTAGTCCCGAAATTTCTATATTCTTCGAAAATATCAGGTAAACTGACAGGCATAGTGAAAACGAGTGCAATCGTCACTGGAAGAACAACAGAGGGAGAAATGAGCATTGCGGCATGCCACGAATAACCAGATGTTAGGAACCATGATGAGATCGACATAGCGAGAAGACTGAAATATGAGTGACAGTCCCTCATAAGAACGAATACGTTTTCAAAACACAAAAACAGGAAAATATAATTATCAGTATTTATGGTATCATTTATGGTATTTAAAAATAAATGCGTTCCAACCTTCCAATGAGAGGGGCGATCGAGAGTGCCATTAGGCAGTATCCACGAGCACGACCTAATGAGAAATATTGATCGGACGATGAAATGCACAAATCGAACCTTGGAATATATCAGAGACGATAACCGGTCCGAGTGAGCAAACGACTGCATACGCGAAGGATGAGATTGTACGGAGAAGTAGATACGCCTAAAGAATATTGATATTTCCCTGTTATCAGTTTTGAATGCTAGGAATCTCGGATGAAAATTCCTCGAAGACAAAAAAGCGCGGTTATCTTCATGACCCGAGGGTAAGTGCGATTCTTTGTGTGCAAATCGTGCATTGATCTCTCTATCGATAAGAATATTATCGGAATTCCCTCTATTTTCTTCCCTTCATTTACTCACCCAGAACATTCCTTTTCCCACGACGAGCGAGAGAAATACGAGAACGAACCAGATTGAAACTGCCATTATTACTAATCGTCTGAAAGTTTTGTTTTTTAGTTAATTCAGACACAGACAATTTCAAGCTTACTTCCTCTCTATCCTATCTCCAATCATTCCTATCGAAATGAAGAAAAGTGCAGAAGAAATCGCTTGAAAGGTTTGAAGGAGCGCTGTCGTTGAATCATTGATGTCGAAATATTGTTGTAAGGATAGAAGGACTCCTGGATAAAGTGTTCTTTGTAATTATTCATTTCATCGTCTCATTCTCCATACCATCAATGGCCATTCGATCATAGACGAGGAAGAATGTCAATGTAGTCACGAGAACAGCCACGACCACTCGACGAGTCATCGATAACTGTGCAATATTGATTACACTCCTTATGAATCAGGGTTTTCTTTTTTTTTTTTTTGAAAAAGTGATAATTCCGTCACTCCCACTCTCGTCACTAATCCAAGTGATCGGCTGATTGGAAAATGGCGGGAACGAGGAAATCAGAAGAGGAAAATTGAGGAAAATTAATGCATAAAAGGTGAAATCTACGTAGAAAGTAGAGTTGGCTAATCGACAACGGTTTAGCGGTTCGCTAGTATCCTCTCTCGTAGAGATTTCCCGAAACGCTTTGCTACGTGACACCTTCTCTATATCTATTTGTTTAGACCGTATTTCCAACCCTAGTAGGAAGTAGATACCTCTTTATAGACGAAATTGATTTCTTCATCTTCAGTGACGCCACTTTTGTTCTCGGAGAATGAAGGCCTAAAATTGTCCATGCATTATTTTTTCTTTCCTACATTATTCCCCCTTAGATATATTCGTTCATGAACGCCTATAAATCACGAAGAACACTAGCATGGACGGTGCAGTAAAAAACAGTTAAAAAAAGTACTCACTCGAATTTGACCATGCTTCTCCTTCTCGTTCGTCTCTCCCATATGCTTATCACTCGTCATCCCCTTATCTCCCTTCCACCCCCTCCCTCCTCCCTCTGAATAAGGTCGTAACCCTTCTGTGTCTTTGTTGCACACGTGAGATGGAATCAGAGAAAGAAAGTAGCACGAGATCAATTTGATCGATGATGAAACTATCACATGAATTAGATATTCCTCCAGATGTTGATGTAGTCATACAAGTCTGTGTTTGTTGTTCATCAATACTAATCTCCTTTCCGGTAATGCGTTAATCTATTCCGGTCTGGTCATAAAACGGCTCATAACTTTGCGCTCTCTATCTCGACCGATGCGTGCATAATTTGTCCATGAAAATGTGACCCTCTCCCTTTTCCTTTGCGAACTCTCCTTATCTCATTCTAATGAAAATGTCGTCATCTTCCCTTTCCAAACACGATTTACGATGGGAAAAGAAGTCAACACTTCTATTTCAATGTGTCTGTCATCGTAGAAAGAAGGGCTTCAATCGAATATTCTCTGGTATTGAGTTCCTACTAGGTCACCTAGTAAATTTCCTACTAGGCTCTTAGCTAGCAAACTAGTAGGAGTTGAACTAGGTGGCCTACTAGGAAATGATCGGCTGTCGACTAGGTGGCCTACTAGGAGAGAGGGGAGGGAGGCCACTAGGTTGCCTAGTAGGAACTCAATACCAGAGATTGTCATTTGAGAGCGTTGTGCTTCACTTGATCATATAAATATTTATTCGATCAACGTGGATCGTATTTCTTGCCGTATGTATCTACATTTCGTTTCATCAGTGAAAGGGCCAATCATTTAACGTCTTCATATTCTTCTCTCTTCTTTCCTTGGAGTGAATCTCGAGGGAAGAAAATAGCTGAGATGAACATGAAGAGAGAGGTGAAGACCGCGACTCCAATAGAGAAATAGAGGGCCTGCGGATCAGAGATTAAACTGGATCTAATGGGAGTGAGTTACCGTTGACAGTGCATTCCACCTCGATTCATCATCATCCGCTCCATTTCTGATGGCATCAGAAATCTGAGAATGAAGAGATGGATCGATAAGGGAGAGAGATAACTAACAGCTCCAATAATAGCGGGAGCAGGGGCATCTCCCGTTGCAGATTGAATGAGATAGAGAAGAGCACAAGCTGATCCACGTTGGAGAGGAGGAACTACACTCTGGGATGCAGATCTAAGCCATTATTCGACTTAGATAGATAGATCTTACCAGAATAGTCTCCAACGCAAGAGGAATCATCGCTGCATTGCAGATTCCTGTGAGAATTGCTCCCGTCTGCAATATTCTTCTCATATTCTATGTATTTCTGAAGAAAACTGACCATAGAAAGATACACATCATGTCCGGTTCCCCATACATATAGGAAAGTGCATGGTACTCCGATAGCAGAGAGAATAGCAGCAGTGAGAGAAGATGAACGAGAAGAAGGAGGAGAGAAGCAACAGAAGGGATAGAGACCGTCTCGCCATCTCTCAAATTGTTTTTAGTTTTTAAAAGGCAATACAATGATCTATGTAAATATTACCCCCGAAAGGTAAACAATTGCAGGTGCAATCACCAGTCCTGTGATTATTCCTGCTACGGAGATAACTGATTGCATTCTGTAGAGGAGGAGTTAGAGAGGAACGGTAAAGAGAGTTCCCTACTCAGGAAGAGTAACTCCATGCCATGCATTCGTTCCATTCGTAGCCGCCATACCATTCTGCATCAGAGTTGTCTGCCACCTAAATTGAAACGATTGAAAAGAAAAATACGATGAAATCTGACCATGAATTCGCTCGATTGACAAAATTGAAACAGACGAGAGCTCCGGTGGAGAACCAATACGTTTTACTGTACAATACTTTTGTCATTTTCTTATTTTAGCCTCACTCACATCGGCAGAATCACTTTGATGTTCTCCAGGAAACTAGACGGCTCTTGGTCGAGGCCCGTACCTATTTTCTCTTCCATCTCTCCTCTGGTGGGCTCCTGAAAATTAACCTATTATTTGACTGAAAAATCCTCCTTACTTTGAGGAATATCGTTGAGAGTATCATGACGGGCAATCCGAAAATGGGAACGATTCTCAATGACCATTGCCAATCAGCTTGAATCTGGATGAAGATCGTTCCCACCACAAGGCCGATGGAGCTGAAATACACCGTGTTCATGCATAATCCTTCTTCATATGCAAAACAAGTAGCCGGAAGATTCTGCAAATTACTTACATTCCAACAGAAATGAACATGTAGAAGATTGTTAGCGCGTATGACCGAGGTTTTCCTGAAGAATGAGAGTACTACATGTTGTAAACGTACCAACGCTAACATACCAACGAAGAAGTCAGAAATCATAGTGGGAGCGATGATTATTATGGTGGAATCAGCAATGGCTGACAGAGATCGAAGAGCAAGAAAGAGAATAAAAAACTGAAGACGATTGGAAGATAAAAGGCGCTTGAAACTCTTCTTACATTGGAAGGAATGAACGAAGAGGCAGCAACGAATATCAGCCATATCCATCCAGTGAGAAGAACGAGAAAACGACGATTGAATCGATCACCGAGATATATGAGAAGAATGGACATTGCAATGTACACTACAGTGAAGAATGTCTGAAGGAGGCCAGCTGTTGAGTCACAAATGGAATAATAGTCTTCGATTGACCGAAGGACTCCTGGAAACACAGAAGAAGTTTGATTTGTTGTTATTGAACGAGTGCGGGGATAATTCAATTGAACAGACTAACCAGCAGTTGAGTATCGGTCCCACATCGTGGACATATTGATAAGACTGAGTAGAAGGAGAGAAGTAACTCTCTCACAAGTGGAAATCATCTTCAATGATGAATACACTGGCTGAACCATCTCTTTTCTTCTCACTTCATTTCTGTTCAACCCTTTTTTATAACTGTGTCTGTCTACTTGTCATTCAAGATAAGCCGTTTATGCGCTAGACACAGACAAGTTCATTCGAATGAAACATTCACACGAATTCATTCAACGTCGTATACAATCGGCTTAGCTTCATCATCATAAAGAAGCGATTGAGTTTCCTCCTGAAATTTAATGACTGGATTCCAGCAAATGTCCATAACTTACTTCTTTTCTTTTCACATCCTCGGGATATCTCCAAGCTGCGAGGAAGAGAAAAATAACACCGAAACCGGAGAAACAAGCGAGAATTAGGAGGGACTGGAAATTGGACATTGGGGATTAAAATTATCACTCACTCTTTGCAATGAGAAGAATGCGGCTGAGGAATCTGTCGATCCTTCACCGAAGATATCAGATAACTGTAATTGTATCTATTCATGGAACAATTCAATCGATTAGCATTGAAAGCTCTTCTATCCATTCTCCATTCTCACCTGTCCTACAATCCACGGCCCGGGTGCATCTCCCGTTACACTCATAACGAGATTGAAGAGTGCAGAAGCCATTGCACGATCACACGGAGAGATCACATTCTCAAAGATAAGAAGAACTGAACCCATTATATTCCTAACGATACCAAAATAGCTTCAGTCAGCAGTGGAAATGTTCCTCCCATCACTGTAGGAGCGACGAAGTTTGCACCCTGAAAGTTATGTACTTGATTGCAGAATGATATATCCTGATAAGAAAGCAAATAAGACATCAAAGAAGAGACGAAGAACACACCATGTACACGTAGAGATTGGTTGAAATGGATTGAAGGGAGATAATCGAGAGGGGAATGGCGAATAGAGTTCCCAATGATGCAACGAGAAGTGAAGCACGAGATCGACCTATTGAGAGACATCGACCGAGTGACCATGACTGAAGGGAAGGGAAAGATCAAAGATCATCGAGTAGACCTACTTCAGCTATAAATACTCCTGAGATAGTACCTACGAGACCGGCAACAATTGCAATGACGGAACAGAATGTTTGCATTCTACAACTGATAAATTATTAAGAGAATTGAAGAAAACTAACGTCGCAAATGAGATTCCGTGATAGATTGACTCATCGTAATTTGTGTATTTCATTGCATTCAGTAGGAGGGTTGAACCCCACCTGAAGAAAATCCACAATATATATTTCATTATGAAGATTATTTCGATACCAAGCCACAGCTCTTCCATAGAGATTCAAGAATGAAGCGCCCATTATGCATAAGAGGAACGTTCTACTGAAACGTAGGCATATACTTTCCATCTCAAGCAGTCTCATTCTCACACGGATAAAACTCCTTTGAGATCTTCCCAATGACTCGTCTCTTTCAGGATTCTTCCCTCTGTATCCATCGATCCACGCATAGGTTCCTGCAGAATATTTCTCTTGTCCTACCGTACTCCTACCGCACCTCAATCAAATAAGCGGATCCAATGAGCAGTGGCAATCCAATCACTGGCGCTCCTCTCAAAGCCCATTGCCATTCAATCGAAGAATCAGTGATTATCGATCCGATTATCATTCCGATTGATCTGTAATTAATATGTACGTGAGATCCGTCATCAACGGATTCATACATTCCAAGTGGAATCGAAGTGAAGAAGAGCATAATAGCGTATCCTCTCTCCTTTTCTGAATAAATGAATCATTGATGCGTGATATATTTAAATATTCTGGGTCCTCTACTCTTCACATTTTATCTAGATGTTATGCACTGATTCTCCATCAGAAGTTCATTTCATCTCACTACTTCGTGCCATTCTCATAGTGTGCCATGTTTGTGATTGTTGCTAACTGATATTCTTATCATTGTGTAGAAATGTTCGTTTCAAACCTTTGAAATAATCAGCGAATAGAGCGGGAGCAATCACTTTCACTGCTGCATCTCCCATTGCAGCGAGAGAACGAAGGAGAAGGAATAACCAGAACGACTGAAGAGGGGAGGAAGGACGATAAGAGAGAGAGAGAGAGAGAGAGAGAGAGAGAGAGAGAGAGAGTGAGAGAGAGAGAGAGAGAGAGAGAGAGAGAGAGAGGAACTGACCTCTTGAGGAACGAATGATGATGCAGATACAACGAAGAACCATGATGTGAATGAGAGAAGAAGGAGATATTTCCGATTTGAATGATCACCTAACCATCCAGTGACCATCAGGGTAAAGATGTAACTGAAAAATCACAATCAAACATTTCATTTACTATTATTGTGCAATGGAAATGCTTCCGTTCTTTCATGTTTGATTGTATAATGGGATCATTAATTTCTCTACACTAATGAACGCACACAATAATGAAGATAGTCTGTATCATTCCACCAGTTGCATCTGAGATACTGTAGAATGAAATGATTGGACAGAGAACTCCTACAACGAACGAATAGACTACGGTATTGATCAGATACGGTACCGGCAGTAACGTAACGATCCCAGCAAGTAAGAGTGTTGATGAGACAAATGAGTGCTACGGATGTTATTCTAGATGGAAGAGAAGGAGGAGAGAAGAAGATCGGCGAATCTCCCAGTGACCCATACGAATGGAAGCTGATTTGAGATAAGGTTCGGTATTTCTTTCCGGGTTTTATTTTTTATGGGGATGTCTCCCGAGAGATGAGTCTCAGTCAACCATTGAGTAAATTTTCCGTGGAAGACTCATAAAATGAATGGTTTACCTCTTAGTAGAATGGGAGACGTCCATTGGTCGTTAGAATGTGAATAGTCCTTCTGAATGGGTGATTACTCCTTCACTTGATAGCCCTCTCCCCCTTCTTCCTCTCACTTCCATTCTGTTTTCTCTCTACTAGAATCAATTGACTTGTTGTTGTCTATCTTTCTCTGGTGTCTCTCTCATCTCAATACTCTCTCGTCTCTTCCCTTCCCTCTTCCTTCATTCTCTCTCACTGATCCTTTCCCTTCTCTCTTATCTCATCTCTCTATCAGTCTTCACATTTTTCAATCACAGCTTCTTTCCTTCGTACACTTTTTATCGTGATTCTGTCAATTCCTTCCATTCTTTTCCCTTCTTTCTCTCTTCTTATCTTCCATCTGTTCTCTATTTCGTACTCTGTTCACTCATTCCTTCACTTCAGATGTCCTCAGACGATTCTCCTATCGAATTCATCGACATTACCAATGATGAGGGTATGTCTTATTCTTCTCCTTCTAATATTCGTCATTCCCCCATCTTAAATGTAGTCTGTATATTGCACTCTTTGTCGTGGTTGATTCATTCTGTTTTTAAAGTCTGGCAACCCTAAACCTTTAGTGCAAACCTCGTCCTTACTAATATGCTCGGGAATAGATAGGTATTCCATGGTGAACTGTTCTTAACACTTTTAAGTTACCCTCCCCTCAATCTAGGAAGGGGATATAAGGTACTACCTCCATCTAATGGCATCTGTTAAGGTCTCCGTGCTCGTGTTCTCACATGGGGAGCCACTCTCGTCTCTCTCTGGTTCAAAGACAAGAATGGAAGGGAGCACGATTGTGTACTCGGATACGATACTATCGATGGTGAGCAAGGAATGAAAGTAGTGGAAGGGGACTCGTCTCGAAATGTTTGACTGTAATCTTGACAGGCAGTGAGAACCCTCGATCCCTAGATTTCTTTCTTGAGATTTTGTGAGATATGCTTTGATTAATGCGATATATGGTGAATGGACCGAGAAGGACGGTAGATAACGGAAGTAGGAAATGGACAATGTGTGTTTTTACTATTTGAAGTTCGTCGATAATCACAATTATTGTATGCTTTCAGAATACAAATCAGACAGAGTACAGATGGGAAAGACAATCGGAAGAGTTTCGAATCGAATTAAGAATGGTGAATTCGAAGTAAATGAGGAGAAGATTCAAGTAGAGAAGAATGAAGGGAACAACCATCTACATGGAGGCCCCAAAGGATGCAGTCAGGTATGGAGGAGAAAGGGAGGGGAGGAGGAGGGAAGTGATGGTTAAATGAAGGTGATGCGCTCGAAGGTCAATTAGTCTTAGTGAATCTAGAGAGTGGCGAATAGATGATTCATTAGATGAGCGCTCAAATGTTCGTTAATTCCGTCTGATGAGCGAGATAACAAAGCAGAAAGTCAAACTAGGTAAATTTGGGCAATGATATGAAAACTGATAATATTGCAGCGAAACTGGTCGATCCATCGTCGTGCTCACAATTCGGTCACTTTCCTCATCACTCAGACACACGATTTGGATGGATATCCGGGAGATGCAAACATGAAGGTTATCTCATCTATTTCATCCCATATTTTGTCGATTCTCTAAGTATCGAGACTCATGAACATTTTTCTGTCTTCCATTCATGTTTATTTATTAAACCAAAAATGATTTCATTGCAGTGTACGTACACCGTGAATGATCTGAATCAGTTAGTGGTCGAGCATTGGGCCGAGACTACCGTACCCTGTCCCATTGCAATGACCAATCACGCATACTGGAATCTCGATAATGATTCGGTGAGTGAGGGGAGGGGATTGATCTTTGATCTCTCTTTCTTATTCAGACGACGTGTCTCGATCATCATCTCTTCGTTCGTGCTCATTATTATCTTCCTGTCGATGATGACAAGTGTCCCAATGGTATCATTTATCTTATTTCCTCTATTTGATGGATAGAAAGAGAAGGAGATGGAAGTGATTGTGTATTGTTTCTCTGATGTCTTTTCCATCTTCAGGCGATACGAAGCCAGTATTCGGTACATCGTACAATTTCAATAAGATGCGTCGAATTGGTCCTTCTCCTCCTATCGATCACGATCTCATTCTGACTGATCATGAGAAGACCAAGATCGTTCTCGCGTAAGTTAAATTTTTTTCTTCGGTAGCCTACGATCATTTGAGAAAACCGAGTTATTGTTTATCACACGGGGAAATAATGGCATTGATAATGGTTAATTTGTAATGTCGATCTGTTCAGACTTGAGAATCCAACGACGGGAATTCGAATGACGATGAGGACAACGTATCCTTCCATTCACATCTACAGTGCAGAACAATTCGATGGATCTATTATTGTGAGTGTGGCACATGAGAGGAGTGAGCAGAGTAGAGTGTACCCCCCCCCCCTTCTCTCTCTCTCACTCTCGAAAGTTCAACTCTATGATCTCTAAATATCTCGGGGCCGATAAAACGTGGGCTTTTCCTCTGTTTCTCTCATCTTCGCGCGCGTTTCTTTGAAGGGGAGAACGATATGAGCTGTTTATACACTGAAGAAGCTATTTATCCCACCTGCAAAGATGATTATCATGTGAATGGAACTGTGCATCTGTAGTTAGTAGGAAATGACGATGGAAACATGTTTTTCTGCTTCCGTCTCTCTAAAAATAGAAGTGGTTGGTTTGACGTTGTGTAATTGCAGGGTAAAGGCGGTCGTTCGTACCCGGAATCAGCTGGAATTGCCATCGAACCACAGCAGTACACTTCAGCTGTACACTTCGTGAGTCCCCCTTCCTCCCCCCTCCCTTCTAACTGTTTCTCTTCCAGGATTGGTTCCCTCCTGTTATCGTCGATCCATCGACTCCCTACGAACAAGAGATCATCTACTCATTCCAGCACATTCAACCTAAACTCATCGCTTGATTCCCCTATCGATTGTCTCCCTTTACGGGTACGGTAGCATATTTCTCTATTGATTAGATCGATTATCTTCCTCCCGGGTACGGTAGCCGAGCTCTGTATTGATTGTCTTAGACTTTTCATGATTATTCATTCATCATATATGTTCATATCTTTCCTTCCATGTATCATTCCATTGTCTACACTGTATATTGAGTGCCTTCCCCATTCCATTCCCTTCCTTCCTTTTATAGATCACAGTCCGCTTCTCTCTATCACTCACACATAAATCGTTTCTCGTGTTTCTTATCACCTCGTTGATTCTCAGGATGAAGAAGGGGTGAAAGGTTCTCTAACTTTGTGTGACCAGTGAAACAGAAAAGAGGCGGAGTGAAGGGTGGAGAAGTGGAGGAGAAGAAGGGAAGAGGGGGAGGAGAAGAAGGGAAGGGGGGAGGAGGGATGAGAGAAGACTAGAGATAGTGGATAGAGCAACGGAACAAATGGGTAGACTACGGATGTGATCCCTCCCCTTCTTCATTCATTCCTACGTTCATTCCTCGTGTACGATGCACAATTACAAGGCGGTTATCTTTGATTATGGAGGAGTGCTCATGTCGTATTGTAAGGAGGTCCCTGCATGGACAAGTAAGTGACTTCATCCCTTTCGTATCCATGGAAAGACTTCCATCCCTACTTGGCATCCGCATCATCTTTCCTTTCGTTGAGCAAAGATTCAATTGAAATAATAGGCTATTTTCTCAATGCACATTCAATTTATTACTATTCTTCTTGCAGAATTCGAAGAGATGTATAACATCCGTAAGGGAGACATTCAGAAGACTCTTTTCTCCATCTTCAAAGACCATCCTGAACTCGATAGGTAAGAAAACGGTTAAACGATTCTCTGATTTGACTGTGATTCAAGTGTATGCGGAAGAGCTTAGAGGAGGAATGATCTTTTGGTGTTGAGATGAAAAGAGCATTGAGATCACTTCTCCTAATCAATTGAATCGTACGTGATCATTGTTGAATAATAGTAAGTTATTCAGACTGCTCTTCCAAGGACATGTGACTGCAGAGGATATCGAAGAGGACTTCTTACCCACATATCTCGAGAGAAAAGTGAGTCATTGCCTTAGATTCCTGAACATTCCTGCATTCCTTCTTCGAAACAATAGTTATTTTGGTGATTGCCTACATGTGAATTCATACTAGAGATAGAATGGGATTGTCCGTAGTGGAAGTGCTGTATCCCCCTTCTCTTCTCTTCTCTCTCGGAGGGGATAATAAGTAATCTCTCGATCTTCACTCTCATCATTCACAGATTGGTGTTGATCTTCCTCGTCCCTTCCCCGTTCTCAATCTATGGATGGGACCTGGATCAAAGATTCCTTTCGTAAGTATTCTGATAACATATGAGGGATCTAATCAACATGTCTACATCAATAGAATGCACTCAGTTCGTACTCCCTCTCTTTCTAGTTTCGATGCTTCCCCCCACTTAACTTTTTCTCTCTTTCTCCTTATTTTCGTTATTTTCTATTGACGTCGTCGATGAAAATAAGGGTGATTCGTATCCATTTCAGAATGAAAACATGATGAGAGTAGTGAAGAATCTGAAGAGTCGAGGAATGCACACGAGTATTCTTACGAATAACTACAAGATGGATAAGTAAGTGAATGACGATAAGGAAGAGGGAAGGGGAGGGAGGGGAGGGAGTGCTTTCTGTGGACTCGTGGTTGGTCTATTGGAGGGAGGCATTGACTCCACTTGCCCTCCTCCCTTCGACCATTCAACCATCGTAGAGGCCTCTGAGTGTTCTCTACTCTCTCTTTCTCTCGTGTTTCCATGCTCTAATGGGTGCACACCCCATTCCGGGGAAGGGGAAGGAGTAGGCAGTTGAAGAGTCTCATTGAGTAATCCAATCAACGAATCTTCTCAGAATCTCTCAACATCATCTCTCATTCCAGGAAAGGACTCAAAGTGAGAACTCCCGTTGACAAGAAATTATTCGATCTTATCGTTGAGAGTACTGTGGAGGGAAAGATGAAGCCTGACATCGAGATATATGAGGTATTCATTATCACTCATTATCAATCGAGGAATGACGGGGGAATAGTCCATTTCGAAATGACCATTGATCGTTGCATTGTGTGAGTTGGGGTCATTCTCCGTCCGTTGTGCGACATCTGTGGCTACCATGTATCCGTTTGTTTCTCTGACCCCTCGAGTCTCGATTGAATGGCCCGATGCTCATTGTTAGTCTCTCCTCTCTCAACGATAAAATGAAGTCTTTCGTTCCGATGGACGACGAGGACACGTACACAACATTGAAAGATCTCGTTTATTCTATTAATTAATTCAGATCATTCAATCTCGTATTCCCTCGTCCATTTCTCCATGTGAATGCATCTTCCTCGATGATAACAAGGATAATATCAGAGCAGCTCAAGATTTCGGATGGACTGCCATTCTGGTCAGTTCACATACCGTACTCTACTTATTCATCCTCGAATATACAGTAACCAATTCTCTCTTCAGGTGGATCCTCACAACATCGACCAATCGATAATTGATCTGGAGAGACTTCTCAAGATGGATCTTAGTCATTAGATTCTTCCTTATAATAGTGTGATAGTCATTCTCGAGCTTTATCCCTTCCATTCCATGATTCGATTTAATTGACGTCATCGCAGGTCTCACTTCTAACACAAAAGTGTACGATATCATAAAAGCGAACCAAAAGCGGCACCCTCTCTCTTAGCCCAGTAGTGAACATTCCGTGTATTGTCATATCACATTTACTTATTGATTACTCGTATTAATTCCGATCTTTCACTGGTCATTCAATTGACACGCTTAGTGCAATGCATAAATGATATACAAACAAAATGGGAGTTATCAACACGTAAGATGGATTCATATGAAATGTTAATGAATATGAGTTATCTACAATGATTAGCATATGAACTACATTAATGGGTCTTTACATCCCCTCTCACTCTTGAGATGTCTTCTTAGATGCCATGCTGAAGGAAATGAAGAGGAACAAGAAGGACATGGAAAGGGACGAACTGCTTCGTGAACTACTCTGAAATAGATAACATATTATCAACTGAGGAATATTCAGATAGAAAATATGATAAGAAAACCTTCACCGAATTATTTACAAACTCACTTGTGGTGTCTGATCAATTTATCTTTCCTCGTGAATTCTTTCCTACATAGTTCACATTGGAATCGATAATTCTTCTCTCGATGGATCGAATCGTGATGAGTGAGGAAAGAATAAAGGGAAGGAAGGACTGAGAAGCATAAAGGACACTCGATTCTGAAATGCAAACCTTTTAAACAGTATTTGGATGAAAAGCCAGACTCTAAATTTGCGAGAAGATGATAATTTCATGATTTCTTATGATCTTTTTAATTCGGGGTGAATGAATCCGATTCCTATATTTTGAATGATCATCCGTAATGTTCATACACCATTCCATCCCCGGATCAGGGGACATTCCCAACCATCAAAACACAGATGGATGTAAAAAACACAATCATCATCATTGTACATTCTGATCGTTCCTTCGATTTCTAACATTTTATAAGGGGCTAACTCACTCTTGTGGTTCAGAATGGTTCCTCATTCGATGTCTATCCAGATTGAATTTGCTACTAGTTGAATAATCACACATCTCACACGAATATTCAATCTCTTTCTCTTTCTTCGACCATTCGTGATCACTCGATCGACCGTGTCTGCAATTCATCATCATTATCATCCATTCTCCCATTCATAATTCCACACCGACTTGACCCTATCGAAGAGAATCAATGAACTAGATGATCTTCACCACTACAAAATATTACATTTGTCTATCGATAGCACTAATCCTTTATCCCCTCCCCCTTCTCTTCCTTCCCTCTGCTCCGTTGATCATATTGGCAATGATCAGTATCCCTCCTCTAATTTGATCTCCTCCAATCGGATTTAAATGATCCGTTCGCAGATAAATCGAGAGATCGACCTCATCTTCCCATTCATGGAAACAAGATGGCACGTGGGATGGAAGGGAGATCATCCCTTGTTATAGTGTTCCTTCTCTCGTTGAGTACACAATACAAGAGAGGAAGGATATCAGAGTAATCCATTGAGTACCCCCAATGGAATCGACTCACATCAGGTACGATAAGAGGGGGGCTAATATGCAAAGTGCACCGTGTCTAGACTGACTGGAGAGCAGTCTCTCCTCTATCTCTCTCTCTATTGACTTGTACCTACGATAGGATTGGAAGAAGAAGAGATCGACATTATTTGGGATGAGAAGATCAGAGGAGAGGTCAACAAAACAATGTATGCACTAGAAGGCCCAATAATGAACACGATGGACACAATTCCAATACAAACCTCAAATAAAAGTAATGATCTCACCTCCAAAGTGTCTTCCTACATGAAGCGACAAAATTACATTCAGCACACTTCCATTCTTTCTTCTTCTCTTCTCCTACTTTATCATCATCATTCTCATCCCTTTCTACGTGAGTTGACTGCATGTGAGATCTGCATTAAAATCACGTTTACAATTTTTTTAGCGACATCAACACTCGATAAAAAATAAAGTGCTCACAAATAAGCATCAAATGAGTCGACGTCAATTCCACAAATAACACATCCAATCAGATCAACTTCTCCTTCAATTCCTTCATCCGATAGAAATAATCGATCACTGAAATAGTTCATAGAATAATAACCGATTAACGAATCTAATAGATTTAAATATTGAATAGGTAACGGAAAAGTAAGTAACCCACAGTCTTAGTCTCTTATCCTCACTCGCTCCATCTTTAACCTCTTCTTTTCTATCAATCAACCGTTTTCTTCTATCTTCCTCCGTCCAACCTCGACTAGTTGAGGGAACCTACAATAAATCAATACATCCTTGATATTATATTATTCGCTCACCGCACTATCCTCATAGTTGTTATCCTTCCAATAATTAAGAAGTGTCATCGTTCCTCCTTCGACACCCTCTCCATCTTCATCTTCTCTCAAATTATCAGAATATTCGTACATTTCTTGAGCTGCATCGTAAGGAGATGAATCACTGTAGAGAACATCATATTAAGTGATATTCCCTTCATGAACAATTCATAATCACTTACATCATAGAGGGATCAAATGATGTGGAAGGAGCATCCCACTGACCGTACTCTGCCTCAAAACAAAATTATTTTTTTACATTTGTTACTCCTATGAAATGAGTAACATATAAGAACTGCTCTATCGGAAGTGGAATGGGATACCTAGGATCGGACCC
Source organism: Pristionchus pacificus (assembly GCA_000180635.4). Taxonomy (NCBI): domain Eukaryota; kingdom Metazoa; phylum Nematoda; class Chromadorea; order Rhabditida; family Neodiplogasteridae; genus Pristionchus; species Pristionchus pacificus. The sequence goes on from CM026575.1 coordinate 13,006,997, forward strand.
TAGGAGAGATACCTAGGAGTTAACATGAGTAAACTAACGGCAATAATTCTGGTCGCTTCTTCAGCAAGAACATCCGATGGAGAATCGAGTGTCGCACTCATTTTCTACAATGAAGACCATGTTATTGATTCCCCATTACGATTCAGTCATAATAAAGTAGTAACCTGCAAAGCAACACTTAAATCCACGACTGCCTTTTCTCTATCTTCTCTCGATTCAAGAATAGAGAAAGATCGATAGAGTTCCTCCAATCTATCGGAGAACCCTTCCATTATATACCCGTTCGATCGATACTAAATTATTCGACATATCTATGACACTCCCATTCCCATCTCCAGATATCGTTCTTGAGTGATCTATGTACACGTGCATCGACAAGTGTGTATTCAATAAATACTCATTTATTCCCAGAATAAGCAAAGCACGACACAATCTTACATTCACAGGGATTCGCCAACACAATAAGTAAATAAATACTAGCTTTTGATCGAAATTTAGATCTACTAATACAAAAATATATTGCTCTAGGCATGTCACATATTACAATTATACATAGTGCACCAAAACGATTCAATTAGTACGGTCTAGCAAATATCTTCCTCCCCATCTCCTTGTTCTCTCACTGGAACCTTCAGTTTACGTTGTAGACGAAGATACTGGAAAAGAATCCATTAAATATGGGACACCAGAAATTGGAGAACCACACTAATGGCCTCATTTCATGACAAAATAAGAAAAGACAAGGTTACCTCATTATCCATACTCCTCAAACTGCCTCTCTTCAGTGCATTCTGGAAGGCCGAATCGTTTCCTGAGAAAATGATAGTTCATCAAACGTAAATGAGCAAACGAAGCTAATATACAATAAAAATACAAACCAGCTTCATAGCTCGCAATGAGACTTTCACAAGCCGCAGCGTCATCAGTTGACTGGAATTCAGGGCACTCCCTGAAATGCAGAGATTCAATAGTTAAATTTTTAAAAGTAAACTCACTGAACTATTTTGAAATATTCGCTGCTTGCAGCGATGGAATCCTCCATTGCCAATTTGACGAGAATCATTGCAATCGCCAACTGACCGATACGCAGTGTCTCGCGCACCTAAGAGAGATTAGATATATTCAATCGTATGGGTATCATCCTTCCACCACATTTCAAACTCAATGTCAGACTCACCTCCAGATACTTCTCGATCTCATCTCTAATGGCTGCACATGCCCTGGGATAGTCCTCTAATCTCAAACTGAGTCTTGTGATGGCAGATAGGAATTCTCCCGCCATCTTCGATCTATCCGATTGTTGTACAAGGGCGAGTCCCTTCTCATACAACTGCAATGAGAGACAATTCATAAATGAATAATTCAAGGACATATCTTAGCATCGATGAAAACCCTCGACCAAACAACGCTCATTCTTTTTAGATCCAAATATAGTCGTCTCAAAATGAAAAGAGCACTCACTTTGATAGCCTTCTCTGGTTCCATTTCACTGATAACTTTAGCTGCTTTCTCAACAGTCATAGCAGCAGTATCGAGACTGCCACTCTCAGCGTATCCATCGATTGCGGCCTCAAGAGAACTACATTTTAAGAATATCAATATGTTCACCGTAGACAGGTTGCAAGATTACGATCATATGACTGTACAGTTTTTAAGTGCTATATAAGTGTGCTACTTTGCTACAAAAAAACGTATTGATAGTAAAATAATTGATGAGATTGAACATTAAAATACCTCAAATAGTGGGAATGCTCCAGCGGCATCTCCCGCATCTCTCAATAGCATCGCTGCACCCTCACGAGCTCTGAACAACAATGATAGATGGTAAACACTCATTGAAGATAATGTTAATCAACCCACTTTGCAGCGTGGAATCGATTGTTGCACTGTTCATAGTTAACAGCAGCATCTTGAAGGGCTTTAGCCGCCTTCTGAGGCTGCGACGAATTACGATAGCATACCTGAAGGAAACAAGTATAACATCATCGGAAAAAAGTTGAAGAGATCAGGAAGAAAATGATTTTTAAAATATCTGACCGATGCTCTCTCCAGAGCAGAGGCAGCTCCATCGAAATCAGGCTTGAACTTCATCTTCAACATCGACGTCTTCAGACTGAAATTTAATCGTTGAACATGAAACTGCATCCACAATCACTTCCATCACAGTTCCGAAAATCATAATCATATTCAATTTTCATCTCTGTAACCATCTGCCTTTCTGTTATCTCACTTCATACAACATTCGATCGGATGTCTCTTCTCTCTTCGTCAAATTTGTTTATTCCACACCCACCATTTAGCCTATAATGATATGAAATACTTACTGTCCCCGTTAGTTCATTCGCGCTATACATTGTGTCGTTTCCGCGTTAGTTGTTTGTTGTTTATTTTCATCTTCTTCTTTCCCTATCTCTCTTATTTCCCCACTTGCGAAGGGCGTCGTACTGACGAGGTCCACCCTTCGTGAGGCGGTTGGGTGTCTACGACCCAATGGACCGAAACATCCAACCGCATTCATTTAGGAAGTCTTTATTATCTAGTCTCTTCCTAGCAGTTTCTCCAATCTTTTCGTCTCATAAACCATGTGTGATTTTAATTGACGGTCATAGAGCGCTTTTGTAGACCCCCTCCCCTCCCCCATTAACTTCATTGAAACGTAACATCAGGCTGATAATTATGCAATTACAAGAAATAAACTATTTGTTTTGATTTGAAGACGGTAATATACGTCACATCTTGCAGTGATCCTTTTATTCTTACCATTCTGCTGCTTTCTTCTCACATTCCGCAGCTTCAGCCAATCTCGCAGCATCTCCCATTATCGATCGATCACCTGCAATAGGAAAAGACTACACTCCGGACAGATACTAACACGACGCGACCAATACGAGCAATAATCAACGAATCAAATCGGATAAAGGGGAAATAGAAGAATAGAAGAGAAGAGTGACAGACAAAAAGGGGAACGAGAAAGAGAATAGATCCATCGACTCCATCGTCCGAAGACTAAAGACTCCCGATCTGAAAGAGAGAATGATTAGATATAGACAACACTCTTTTAGTGATGAGATCATGCAAGGAAAGATTGATGAAGACGATGAGAAGGAGTAGAGAAGAAGAGAAGAATTGTGAGAAGACTGAAATAAAAGAAGAGATAGAAAAAGGAACAGACTGTGAAGTGAAGAGTGTAGAAGATGAATCGAAGACGAGAGATTCGATAGACTTGTTTGATGGAACATACGAATCGAGTGATCTACTGGTAATGAAGATACCACCAGAGAGTCATCGACTCATTTAGACACAATGGAAGAAGAAGACAATAAGATAGACGAGATCTTTTATACGAATGAGACTTGAATGAGTCAGACTCAAAGAATGAACCAAACTGAAGGGAGACAGACCAAATTGCAGAGTACAAAGATCAGATGGAGATAAAACAATCAAAAGTATTCTTTAGAAAAATGGGAGTCTCGAGATATCAGTAAAGTAGAGCAAAGTACACAAGATAGAAGAGGTGAGTATAACTTATTTAAAAGGGTCTTATATAATATCTCCTCGGGAGAAAATATTATTATTACTTCGGATTAGTTAGACAAGAGATCTAAAGAATAAGTCAAATAGAAGACGATAGGGAGGTCAAGTAAGAGTCAAGGGTAATCAGAATAGGAGAGAGAAATAGGAGAGATAACTCGACCAATACCATAATGGTAATTGGTCTCTAATATGCGGATGACCTTTGATGAGGAGCTCCTCCTGCAGTTCTACGAGCTTGTTCCTCATTGATTACTTTCTCAATCATTTCACGACCAGCAATGATACAATCCTCTTCTCCTTGAAGACTGCAATACACATCTATTATTTCAATGAGCGTCAAACTACATATATTTGAATAATTAAAGATTTTTATAAATAGTATACCGACATACAAAATATAAAAACGACGATAAACGTACGTAATAAGTCTGTGTCCCTCGGAGCATTCAGTGGTCATTCTCTTGTGTACCATCACCTTGCATCCCGTATGGGCTTGGATCTCATTCAGAGTCTTTGCTTTAGGACCAAGAACTGCACCGATAATTGCGTCAGGAACCTCAAAGGAAATGATTGTCATTGAAATAATAGCATATTCGTACTACTATGAAGACATGGTACAAGATGATACCTCATATTCGATGAGTCCATTTTCTCTCTTCTTCTCAGCCATAACAGAAAGGGCGAATCCACCAGCATCCGCCCCTTCTCCAGGTACTCGCATCGGACACTTAACAAGACACATTAATAACATAAAGAAAATTTCGTATTATCAAAAATCTGATCGTTTTGAACGATTGGATAGATAAGTCCAGAAGAGAAATGAAGTAATCGAGAGGAAAGGAGGGGAGAAGGGAGAAAGAAAGATGGAAAATGACGAGGAAATAATAAAATGATGAGGAATGGATTCTGGATAGTGATGAGATTGAAAGGGGAAAATGGAATAAAAACAGGTGCACCTTTGAAAATGTTGAAGATGAATGATGAAGAAGCTGTGAACGATACGAGATGAAGATAACAACGGAGCAATTGTAGCATCGGATGGATAGGAATCCTCCACATTTAATATATAATCAATCTGATCCATGATAAGTCAATGACACAATCTCTTCATGAGGAAATAGAAATCGGCTTCAAATCAACCTGGGTTAGGTTCTGTTGAATAAACAGTCTCAAAATTCAAAATATGACTTCAGAAGTTGAGATGAGCATTGAAATTTCAAGTATTGAAGGGAGTCATAATGATGTGTGAATGAGAAGAATAGGAACAAATGACTCCCAAGTCTTTATTATGAATAGAAGGAGGAGAACATGGAAAAGGACATTGGAAGTGGATGAGATATTAAGTCAACTATAAGCGCTGACCATCAAATGAGAACCTCTAAAGCTCAGAGTTGAAGAGGATCACGATTTAGGAATCTCAACAGATGCAAACGAGAGCGCGCAATTATCATTTGATAGTCAAATTACGCATGTATCAAGTAAAAAATAGATTGAATAGGTGAGAACATGGAACCTCACAATCAGAAGATGCTTCACAAAAGATAATAACATTAAATGATCAATGTTAGTTGGAGGGAAACGTAAGAATGATCGAAGAAAGGAGGGAAGGAGGGAAGGATGTTCAAGGCGCTAGCCGAATAGGAATAGGAATCAACAATAAATAGGAGTGAATGGGAGGGACAAGATTGGGATGACTTAACGGGGAGTAATATAGACTCTTTGTTGTGGTTGTCCCTGATACTGTACATTCTGAGGAGGATACATTCCCTGTTGCTGACCCCCGAATGGAGCCCCTCCCTGCTGCACATTCCCAGTTACACTACCGTACTGAGCGGGCACTTGGCCGTAGCCGGCAGAACCAGAATTGTAAGACTGCGGATTAGGCGCCTGCTGATTCTGATAAAAGGCGCCATTCTGTGGTGTACCATTGGGAGGAGATTGATAAGGCGGAGCAGATTGAGATTGAAGTTGAGAAGGGGGAGGACCAGCTCGTACCTCGTTGATACTGTTGAATGATTGATCAGCTCCGCCTCCTCCATAAGAGGAAGTATTTCCTCCTCCTCCACCACCAGATTCTCCCTGTCTCATCTGTGCCATTGCCGCAACTCCCAGACCAAGACCAAGACCCATGATGTTGTACTTCGCAAGCACCTTAATGCACAATTTATATTCAATATCATCTTGATATGGACTCCTACCTGCATAGCCTGCATAACTTCAGCAACGGAAGCCTCATTGAATCCAGAGGTTCTGAGTGTAGCCTGGAGGGAATCGAGGAAAGAGAGAAGCTCATTGTTGCCAACTCCTTGCATGGGATTGTAACGGAAGTTGTTTCCTCCAGTTCCAGTTCCACTTCCAGCCCCTCCTCCTCCTCCACCTCCTCCTTGTGACCATCCAGCACCTCCATTCGAGTATCCACCCGATCCAGAATCGTAGCTTCTACCCTCGTTACGCGAATTGAACTAAAGAAAATATATTATTCACTGATTGAAACAATTTTTGAAAATATATATAATTAGAATAACTAACGGATTCGTTTCCTCCGAAATCCTTCTCGTGAGTGTTCGCGTGCTGAGGATCAGCAGCAACTTTCTCGAGTACTTTCTGTACAGCTTTCATGAGCATTTGCAGGTCATCGTGAGCGACAGTAATTACTCTCTCGACCGATGTCTTCGCTTCGGGAGTTCCCGCCTTAGGGAACACCTGCAACCAAAACATCAATATTAACTACTAAAATAAAGTAGAAAATATAAAAAAAAATTTAACAAAAGTGTACCTGAATCTGGCAGTTGGTTGCCTCACGAATCTCCTTGATCGATGCTCCACTCTTTCCGATGACCATACCAGCCGAAGTATTGGGCATAAGTAGTTTCATCTCCTTATTTCTGGGCACTCCCTTGTGATCGAAACTGTCTCCTGGTGCATTCGGATCAACTTTCTCTCTAATCTTCTCTGCGATCGCTTCCATCACCATCATAGCAGACGTGATCTTCCCCTTCACCAAGCAGATCCGCTCATTCGTTCCTACAATTTATATTTTGAATTGATATATTACAAATAACAGTTAAAAATATATTAGTTAACAAATCTCACCATGATACACCTCTTGATTCTTGCTCATCTGAACACGACAATTGCTCTCATTCTTGAGATTGCGCATCGTTTCTCCTCCTTTACCGATAAGAGCGCCAACAGCAGCAGTCGGGATAAGGACCTTCACTTGAACTGAGTCTGCAAGAGGTGTATTTTATCTACACTGCACTTCAAAACAATTGATCAAAATGTTATTTTTAATAATGTTCTTTCAAAATTGAAAAATAAATTTACCATCTCCATCAATGTGAGCCCTCTTGGAAGCGGGCCCTCCAGCATTGTCTTGAGCACGCTTAGTTCCGGCAGCAGCCTCAAAATATGGCAGGATTAACAAAATATTTTTTTAAAGTAAGACTTTATTAAATAATATTAAAAGTAGCGTAATGTGCCACTTTTGAAACGTCTTCTAACATTTATATAATTGACCAACTCGAGAGCAGTTAAATTGTTCGATAGTTGTTAAACTCTCAAGTACAATAGTGGAGATAGTTCACATGAAACATTAGTTACACAATACAAATATAATTAGAGCGAGACGCAAGTTCATTAGGTTTACCTGAATAATAGCGAGAGGGTTGGACTCGTCAATAGCATCGTCGGTTTTGTGGTCGGGTGAAAACTTTTCCTCTGCCATCTTGAAATAAACAATAAATAGAGGAAACTTGATAGTTCAAATATCAATGGAAAAACAAGCCAAAACAAGCAAGCAACGCGAGAAAGAACGCGAACGCCTGCCAAAAATCGAAACGGACCCTCAACCCTCGTCCGACCCACGTCCTAAATTCCGGATATGGGTCTATCGTGAAGTAAATTTATATAATAACATATTTATAAAATATGAATTTTAGGTTAAATCAATCATTTACAATATTCGTAGCTTTAAAAACATTGAAATTATGCAAGACTTATTGCAATTTTAGTCCAAATAGGAGCTGAAAATCAATTAGGAAGCCGGATCCGTAAATTAGCACGACTACGGTATCCAATATGAAGAAACACAACGCCATGTCAATTTGCACATCAACCACATTCAAACTAGAATTTACCCACAGTATGCTTTTCAGGATTTTTCTTCATCGTTCAAATTGAATGTATTGGAATAAAAATTTTTAAAAAACCAAACACTCAAATAACAATTGTCATGTAACTGAAAAAAATAGTGGTGAACATCTTATTCAAATGTATTCAGGCAACTCTGATGGATACGAATGATTTTCATTACTCGACGTCATTCCCAATTAGTAAGAGCATAAATAACTCCGTGAATGATCTGTCTATCAAACTGACAGAAGGATAAAATCGGAAGAGATTCTCGAATGGAATCATGTGTGTGAGAGAGGGATGATTTGATAAAGTACTCGTCCCATCATCGTTAGTTGAACATCTTCTCTCTGACAATCGATTATCGCTGATGTTGATCGAATTTAGAATGGAATGTAATGAGTGAAGACAGATGAGAGAGATTCCTTCCATTCCAATACCTCCTCCCTTATACTCTATGATCACAATGACTTCCCTTTGAACTCTGATTCGATCTCTCCCTTGATCATCCGATAGTTCATCCTATTAATTATCCCTTCATTCTTCATGTCATTTCCATCTCAAGTACAATCCCTCCCCCTTTCCTTCTTTCGTTCTGACAACCTTGGTCTCTTCTCTTCAGACCCATTGGTGCCTACAATTACGAGTCATTCTGTCACTTTGCATCACCTCAAACGACTCATTCCAACTTGATGATCACGGAGATTTCAATCTCTCATTTCCATCTTATTTCATTCCTCTCACTGGTCGTTCAGTTGAAGTCCTACTGAATCCGACACCCAAAAGATATTCATTTCCGAGCCCCGATTTCCATATATCTGTGAGGAGTCAAAAGGAGTTGTAAATCTTACCTTCCGTAATCGTCATCATCACTTATCCGATATCATTCTCAGTCCTTTACAATATCTCGACCTTTCAGTCCGCGCAATACCTCTCTCCCCTCCCTCCCCTCCCTCTCTCATCTTTGTCGGGAGTCCTTTTATTCCTCGTTCTTCATTCATACCACCTGGGTAGTACGAATATGAAGCTATAATTGCACCTCCTCATTACACTAAAGATCTCTTCGGTCGACAAAAAGGAATCCAATCTGTCCCTTCCTTCTCATCACAAAAAGAGAGAAGTTCTACCATCTGTATCACTTCCCACTACCTTTTTGTACAAATGAGATCTCCTCTAATCTCTCTTCATTTCCTGTAGTATCTCATTCTCTTCCTTTCTCTGATCTCTCTTCATTTCTCTTTATCTCTCAATCAAGGTCTCTCTCAGTCTTCATTCACACCATTTGAGAGTCGTCGTTAAATTTGAGTAATTCTCAACCATAAGAGGACATCGTTAGGCCATACGGGGAGAATTGCCCTATTTTCCTTTCTTGAAGAGGGGATACTTCACTCCACTCATCCATCCATCTTCCATTCACATTGTAGTCCCTTCGACGTTCACTACTCATTTTTTAGATAGTCACTGAAAACCGCTCAGATGTTATCACACTTGGAGTGTGACTCCATTTATTTCGTCTCACATATGATCCTTCAAATCTCTATTTCTCTCCTACAGTCGTCTTCATATTTCATTCCAATCAACTTTCCTTTCGGCAGTAATCTCCCCTCTCTCCCTCTAAGTCATTCAATATCCCTTCCGATTTCCTTCCAGGTCAATCTTCTCATTGTTACTCTCTCTCTCTCTCTCTTCTCTCACTGCATTTCCGATTCTCCTTCTATTCACGCTAGAAAGCACCTTTTCTATCCTCCATCCACTCCATACCTTTCCTTCCATATGGGAAAGTATCTTCCCTTTCTCTCACATTATTCATCATTGTAACATTCCTACATTGACCGTACTCTTCTCCTTCCCTCTTCTCTCTCTTCCTAATCCTCCTCCCTTCTTCTAATCTGATAAGCACTTGTATCATCTCTCTCTTTATCAATCATCCGAGACAACTTGCCAATCGCATTTATTCGGTCTCTCACCATCTTCGTTCTACTAGTTTTATGTACCATTTATCTATAATAAATGAAAAGTGTGCGTGGTCTCTATCAATATTGCACTGAGACACAATCATTTCGCGCTCAGAATCTGTCTACTCCCCATTAGTTTCTCTCAGTTGGCAACAGTTAAATGGCATGAGTTTCCACTCCTTTTTCGGTATTCCTCTGAAGTCCTTTGTAATGGTCTCTTACTCATTTAACCTTTCCTTCCTTCTCCTCTTCTCATCACTACAGTTGCAACTCTTCACTTGATTAGAATAGACGCAATCGATAAACTGAGAGTGGATTAATTCCTTCCTATCTCAAATATTCCATAATCGTTGACGTAATCAACAGCAATTAGAGGGAGATTAGTCCGGAAGAGAGAGAGGGAAGACAAACTTGGGACTGACCTCCCCTCTGGATCGGATCATTCTCTCATCTCACTCCTACATCTAGAGATATCCGGTCGATAGAATACCGTACTCCTCCCTCCATTAGTCATACGGTACTCTGTCCTCTCGTACGTAAATGATCAAGTCTGCTTTCAGTTTACAACCTCCTCCTTCCCTTATCACGTCTTCTAATCCCTACTTTCATTTACAATCCTCCCCCCCTCCCTCTCTCCTCCTCTCTCCTTCTCTTCAGTCCTTATCATCTATCATTGCTTCCGGTCATCATCACATGTCTTCTCTCTATTAATTCTTTCCCTCACTACCGTATTCCCTCAGGGATCAATCCCATCGTAATCTGTCACTAGTACAGTCCTCATCTCTCTCTCCTCCTCCTCTCTTCTCTCCTTTCTAAGTGTCACTCTTCACTCTCCTTCACATAAATTTTCGTCGTGTAAGTCGTTTGCCCATCATCTCTTTGATTATTCATCTGAATCTCGTAAATGAGACATCTTCCTTTCTGTCATCTCTCTTCTCTTCTCTTCACTTCACTTCATTCGCAGATGGAAGATTCATCCTGGAAGAGTACGGTGTCTTTACTATCGTAGATCATTCTCCTCCTCTTCTCCATTCTTCTTTTCCATTCGTCTCTCATATATCTCACTCTCACCACTTTCCTTCTCTTCATCCAAATCACAGTTATAAAATGACCGATTTCCCCGTGATTTAATGTTTACGAAATTGTTTTGGTTCTCTCTTTCAATCTCATCGTCTCTCGTCCATTTACTCTCTTTTTATGTCTTCACATTTGAAATGCCATCCAAGTCTCTATCCCCTCCTCCCTCCCCCTTCTCTTCCTCCATTTTATTATTTCTTCTTCTCACTCTGATCACAGTTTATTCTCACGTCCATCACTCTCCTATCCCTTCTCCTTCTTCTCTCTTCCTTTCACTCGAATCATCTTATTCATCTTTCAGAATGGATCTAAATCGTCTACCAGACGAGCTCATCCAAGAGATTGATTCATTTCTTCCCTTTGAGGATTCATTTAATCTCCAGGTGAGAAATGAACAGATAAATTATTGTATTTGTCTAAATCTATTCTTCTATGTGGTGCATTGTAAGGGGTATCTAGTCATTGAACTCAGTGGGAAGTAATTCGATATGTGACAGCTTCTCAATCACTCATTCCTTCTCTAACTAAGTGAGTGACCATCAAGGATCTAATTGGTTCACATTTGTCTGTAGAGGAGAATAACTCGCTCCTGAGGGGATAAACAGGTGGAATATTAATTAGATGACAACGAATGGAAAACAAAGGGAGAACTCTTTCTCTCTTTCTCTCTAATCAAACCGTTCCACCTGTTGACTTTGGTGTCTTGTATTACTGAAGGAATAAGGTAGCACTACAGAAACCCAATCAATTGGGATTTTGTGGAATAGGTCGTGAAATATGTCATAAATCAATGGTAATCTCATCGTTCTTTCAGTCAGCGTATCCTCGATGTCCTTCCGTTCTCTCTTTTTATGACTCCATTCAGGTATGAGAATTGACTACTCATCTATCCATTTCATTTTACGCCTCTGGGAAGACTCGAATATATTCTCACTTAGAATTGCCAGAGGGGATAAAAGGGACTAATTCGATGGTTGTCACCTTCTCTGTAGGGGGGAACTTCCATAGGGGATGAACAGAAGGAGAGAAGGAGGAAGAGAGGAGGGGGAAGGGGGTCGGGGAGGAGCATACGGAAGGAATGAGTAATAGAGAAATCATTACAGGTGTGTGATGACCCTAATGAATGTTTCATTATTGATTCGAAAGGAAGGAAGGAAAGAAGATCATTCACGTGAGGAAACAAAGAGAGAAAAGGGAGATTGTGTTTATTCAATCAATCACTTTCAGTGAGAGTAACTTCTCCCTTGTTGCGAGAAGTCTCATCAATCTAAAAGAAGTGACTCTAATGGTCAAAGAAGCGAATCCCTATGCAATTCCATCGACCAGTCTCAATTCTTCTATTCCATTCAGAGGTACAACATATTAGAAGTGTCGAGAGATATGATAAATAGATAGAAGTGTTGATAGATAGTGTCGATAATGTCGATCGATCTCTTCATTCGTACACGTCTTCATAACGACTAAATTTGATTCAGAAATGTCAGTGTATTCCCCTGGTGGATTTGTATCTCGTCTTGTTTCTCAATTGGGAGATTCCCTATCTCGTCTATCTTCCATTACAATCCATATTGATGTGAGCTATGAGACAATCAAGGTTAGATCATCCTGTTTGTCAAGAAAGTTTCAATGAGAAAGAGACAATAATTGAGACATGATTAAATTGTTTCTTTCAGAATCAAATATTATGTTGTCCTCAAGAGGATTTATTCTATGCTCTTCGTTCCTTCACTCTATCAAACTGCAAAGTGCTCATTCAAGTGAGGGAAATCATCTTCTTTCCCATCTCTTTTTGATCCCACTGCTCAGTTCATGACCTCACACTTCCTTCTATGTCTAGTCAAAGCAAAAAACAATTCCGAAAATGGATCAACCAGTTCCTTTCTAGCAAGTTCATTTATAAGATCTCAGATTTCTTTCGGAGCGATGGAATACACCGATTTTGACTATGTTGCTCGTCATAGCCTCATGACAGGAATGAAAGAGACAATCAAGATAATTGAAACTACTGATCCGAGAGCTGAAGTCGAATTCGTTATTGATCCTGCTCAGGGTAAGAAACAGATTTTTTTCACCGTAATCTAATCATTTATTCATAGGATACACAGATATGACGATCGAATTACCGAATATCGAGTATTCATTCTCTTTCTTCTACTACAATCCATCAATATGTGATGCAGTTGAGAGTAAAGATGATAAGATGGAAAGTGAAGATGAAGAATGCGAGAATATCCAAATGACTTATCCTCTTCACTCATTTGCCCCTCCTATTCAATCATAATGAATCACAAACATATTTTCACCCTGCCATAGTGAAACGAGTCAAGTCGAGCTTTTCCCCTCTCCTATTGATCTATTCCCATATCGTATTCTTCCTCCTTTTCCCATCAAACTAGTCATAATTCAACAGACTGACAAGGTATCTTCAATGCAGGATCCCCCTCGAATCCTTCTCTCTCTCTTCATTGATACTCACTCACTCTGTCACACACAAATGTACAGAAAAAGAAAACGAAACAAACGGGAAATATTCATAGAATAATATTGTATATATTTATTTTGTACTTATTGAAAGAGAATAAATGTGTGTAGTAATGCCTTTGAATAATATTATGAGATTCAAATGAATATTACGAGATTGAACATAATTTGGCCATTTTTTAAGCAACCATGATTAATAAATCTTTCTTAAATAATTCTCATATTTTTCATCAATCACAACAACAAGCCTCGAGGTATTCGACATGTAGATATCACGATAATCTATGTTTATCATTTCATTCACGAGTGATTAGTTTATCTCTTCTGGGAGATCATTCTTTGTTTCTTCCTCTTCACTCTTCGTTGTCTTCTTCGTAGAAGATGTATCTAGTTGGTTCCCTGTCGAGTGAGATCCCTCAAGTACAAATAATTATTTCAGAAATGATTGGAATAAATTTGAAATGTTTAGAAATAAATGCAGTCTATGAACAAAATGTCTACTGAATCTGGCATTCATGAAAATAATAATAAGTAAAAGAAAAAGTACTTGGGTGGAATGGATCGTCCCAATTCAGCGATGGGATTGCCTCTCTTTCCATCTTTCGTCCATCCACGGAATTGCTGTTTGAATCCAGGGTAGAGATCGAGTATACTGAATATACAGTACAGATGACGTGATTTAAGAAGAAAATTGGTTTACATATCCAAAAAGAAAGGGCTCACGATAAAACCCCTTGTGTTTAGTGCTTCTTTTTCATCATTCATTTTTTTCACTTACTACGGCGAGTACTCCAAGCATCTCGATACCAATTTCATCGTCGAAGAATTCCTCGATTATGTCGATGCTGATGATACATCGAGTGAATATCGACATCTGTAAAGATTGATTGAAACAACTTAAAGAAGGAGGAAACCTCATTTTTGGTCACACATTCTGAGAGTATGGAGTGATAGAGAATGACCACCCGATCAGATCCCAGTTTATCCGAAGTGACAGAAATGCCTTCGAACCCTGCTATGTATTTTCAAAGTTTGGGACTGGACACAGGCAAATCAAGGAGTACTGTAGGTGTTCGATGATATTGATTGATAGGCTGTGATTCTTGAAAAAGAAGAAACCGGCAACAGAACAATTGCAATCACGGGGAATCGAACCCACGACATCGGGATATCAACTCTTGGAGCTTTACCACTCTGCCACGGGAGGTGTTGGTGATGAGGAGGGAGTGGTAGTATACATAGAGGCAAAATGCGCGTGTCACTTGGTCAGACAGATTTTCTCACCAATCTCACCCAAGCTACTGATAGGATACATAGTTTGAGAACACGCGTGTCGCTGATTCAGACGGGTGTTCACAGACAGCTCATCAACTATGATAAAATTAAACATGAACTTCTCAAAACAAGCTTTATCGCCATATTCTCTCACAAAAGTAATCACACTCGTCATTGAATTTTCCACTATTATTCTTCTATTGCCTGCTATCGGGAATGCATTCTGTCGGCTCTCTGTTTACTTGCCACAATCACACATTCAACAATGAACTTTAAATTTATTATTTATTATTTTTTGCACAATTAGTACACTACAATAAACACAGAAGAAAATAAATACACATTCACCCACATTAGAAAACTATCACAAGAAACTATCTGCAACAAAAAGGAATCGTCGTTACAAATCAATGTGGTGCGTAGTTTGGTCTACGGAAGGGGTAAAGGGGTAAAGGTCGTGGTAGGGTTGGCAGCTTACAACTCGGTGTGTTCTCCCTTCCTGTCCTCCTCGGTGGTCTCTCCAATGTGCAATCATTGTTGTCATATATATAATCATGAAGCAACTAATACCGTTAGTTTACTTGAATCTACCGTACTACTCACCTCGTTCTGGGTAGGGTCGACGTTGGCGATGAGAATCATGTCGGAAGTGGCCTACTTCTCTCCGAGTTCCTCCCAAACGGGCACGAGCGACTTGCAGTGTTCGCACCTATAGAGACAAACAAATTTTAAAAAAAACAATGAAATCAGTTACATTTCAATATATAAACGCCAGCGCCCTGAGTTCTAGGATTAAAGAAAAGAGAGGGACCACATAGCGAGACAAACAAGCGATAGGGGAGGGGGAATGAATATTTGGCGGGCACGTAAAGTAAATAAGTGCCTAATTTTAATATAAAGAAACGTATACGTTTTCATAGCGATCTCAACGTACCACGGGGCATAGAACTTGACGAGCTGACCCTTCCCAGAGTTCTTGCCGATCTCGTTGAAGTTATTCCCGACGAGAACCTTCACGGGCTTCGTGTCCCAGTCCTCGGGAACCTGACAAGAAATACATTAAACGATTGTGCATAAGTCAATTCCTGAGCAATATTCATAAGCTACAGTAATATCACCGTACATCAGCAGACATAAGGTGCTGCTTGAGATCGCCGGCGAGGACTCGCTCGTTGAAGGAGACAATGTTCTCCGTCGTGAGGTCGGTGAATTCGGGGGCGAACCTCCAAATAATTACTATTTAATATACTTTGGCAAAATTATTTAAAACGGTACTCACTTGGCTAGGTTAGCCTCAAGGGAAATGACAGAAAAGATTGATATAGATGTAATCTACCTCGAAGTAGGCAACAGTAGGTATACGTCATTTCCCTCGGCAAACGCCTTCAAGTCATCGGAAGACTCGAATGCCACGGCGGCAGGGCCAGTCTTCTTCTTCAGCCACTTCACGATAGCATCGGCGTCGCGGCCTCTTGAACACGTTAATGAGTTACGGTATGCCAAAATCGGTAATCGATACTGACTTGTTGCAAACAAACACTCACCTGTACTCGGTGGGCTTGCCGGCACGGAAGAACTTGAGCGTGGGATATCAGCGAACCTGCAAAATGATAATTATTAATAATCAATAAGACATAATGTGCAATATTGATTTTCAATGGCACCGTACCTCAAATTTGCTGTCGAGGTCACCGTGGACGGTGGCGTCAACCTTGGCGAGCTTCACCTCAGATCCCTCGTCCTTGAGCACTCCAGCCGCCTCAAAACATCATACTCTTTAATAAAGGAGAGAGGCCTCCCCGTGTGCTGTTTGGCCGCTATCGCGAAAGTCACGTAAACTGTAAAGAAGTCGAGAGGTCACGAAACTGTAAACACGTCGAAACATGTCGCGCACTTTCGAAGTTTAGAAATGAGGAGCGAACTGCGTAGCGGCGAACCCTGTCAGCCGATTAGACCCCACCGAAGGCGGGGCGAAATCGGCTGGTCCATTAATATATTTACACAGCTATCGATGGTAAATGTACTATACCTTTGCGTGTTCGGGGAGAGCAATTTGAAGTGTCCGCACTACTGAGCGTAGAACTCGACGAGCACCTGATATTGAGGGTGGACCTCAAGCGCCGACTCGAAGTTGTCCTGAATCAGTACTTTAGCAAAATCAATAAATCGGTAGTTGGATGGATGGGGATACCGTAACCTACAATATGCTTACATTGGTAAGGACGAGAACGGAGACGACGGAGAGGACGGGAGCGACGACCAGAAGGCCGACGGGAGCCAATGAGGCGAGTTGATTCATTCGGGAAGGACGAGGGAAACAAATTGAGGGACGATGCCTGCAAATATATTTAATTTTAAACATTTTTAATCAAAATATAATGTAAAAATAGTGACACGGACACGTAACGCCTCTCCGAGCTAAATCAATGACGAGAAACATAAAATCAATTGCAGTTATGAAATTTACGATGCCAACTGATATCAAGGGTACCTGCTGGCGCTGAGTGATGAGCTGCGAGTCGTTGAACTTGTCAGCGACGCTCTTGAGCACCTCATTGCAGATGGCGTGCTCTATAAACTGATATAAGCAAACTGATATATATATATGTATATATATATAAATTGAAACATCACGACAAGCAGTATCGCACGATTGTCACGCACAATGTAAAATTTGACCATATTGAACTCAAATTAGACCAGGGAACAGCTAGGAAGACGAAAAAAGCTAGGCGAACAAGGTGGATTACAAAGCACGTTTAACTTTGCGCTCCTTTTTCTCTCAAAACCGACTATTCAATATGCCAAGCTGGAGCGACTGGATTAGCGCCTGTCCTGGTATAAATTAACACAATAACTACCACAAAACGATAGCTAATTAGACAAATAACAGCGATAAAAATAGGGAGTAAAATTCGAAATCGATCGCCTCAACTGGCGGACTGGGATTACGGTAGTGAAAAGATTGAAAGCGATCACAAACTGACTATTTTTTGCGGACACAGGGTTTTCGTGGTGAGACTCATGAGGTTTCCTCCTTCTTTAATGTTCATCATATTCATCCTGGATCAAGAGCCATTATTCACGCTGATCAAACATACAATTCACATTAGAAAAATGCCAAAATATTGGTATCATCGATAAAGAATAATGTAAAACTGTAAAATAATTGCTCCATTTTCTTCATTTCGGACTCTTGTGTCGCACTTACAACATCCTTTCAATATGTCTCCAAAATGTGTGAAATTGAGAGAAGTCTTCTTTTTACAAGTTTTGTGGTTGACATTCAACGTGGAAAGATTGGAATAACTGACGAAAGCCGATTGGAGACCGGGGAAATAACGGACGATAACTGCTACTCTCTGTTCCTTATGGAGGATGGAGATTGACAAGTCAATCATTTTCTCTTTATTCTATTCAAATTACATACTACCTATTCTCACATGTCCAGAAAAAAACAACAATTTTATTTTCCATCATAAATGTGTGAATTGTAAAATTCTTCACCTTCTCTCTCCATCGTCTTTACTGTACTATACCGCATCACATACCAATGGATAATCAAGACAACTGAACAACCGATTGTTATATATTTATTTTGCATTTATGAAGAGATAAAAAAATGTGTAAAGTGAAACATTTGAGGTATTGACTATGAAAGTTTTGTGACATTCTAATGAATATTAAGAGATAGAGCACACTTTGGTTTTCAGTCTTCCATCTCTTCTCATTTCTTCACATTTGCATTTATCCTGATGTTGATGTTGATGCTCACTGAATTTGATTCTTACACTTATCAATTTATTTTCAATAATACTAACGGTTTCGAATTCTGGCGCTTCGGCTTAGATGTACTTCTCTTGAAGGTGGAATATTCCTGAAAACGAATGATTTCTTCTATCTACTACTCTTCTTTTCTCTTCATACCTTCTTTTTCTTTTCCTTATTCCTTTCTCGTGTAGTAACAACGGGCGTTGATTGTCCCGATAAATCCTCATCCGATTCGACTCTTTCGTCTTTCACACTATCAGTCGTAGGAAGGGAGAGCTCCTCAGGAACCTATGACAATATCAGAAATCTGTTTTATCAACATCCCCATTTCAAAATACCTTTGCCTCATGCATTCCATCAATCACTTGAGTCGTCTCAGAATCACCTTCTTCTTCTTCTTCCCTTTCTGCATTATCAATTTCATCATCTCTTTCTTCCATTTCTTCCTCTTCTCTTTCTACTTCATTCAAATCTCCAATCGCCTCTTCGTTAACTCCTAAGTTATAATTATCATTTGCAAGGTTGTAATTATTAATCCAAACCGAGAGACGACGTTGTGAATGGAGATGGAATTCGATCGAGATTAAGATGGGGAGATTTCTGTAATGGAGAGACTGTATTTATCTATCGCTTTCATGCATATACGGGTTCGGATTGTTTAGGAGATGGAATTTCTTCCGAGATACCGAGAGATCCAACGGATGATTTCTTCGATTGAATAGGGGAAAGATCTGTAATAGTTTTCCACCGGGAATAAGTAATTAGATAGTCATCAATACCTTTAGGGATAACTTTAATCCTTTCCTTTTCTTCTTCTCCCGCACTTTCTCTTCTATTCTTCTTCTCTTGATCCTCTTTAAATTTCTTCAATCGTCGATCGACCTGTGAGAATAAGTCTGATTCCTTTCTATTTATCTTTCCCACTTCGTCTAGATTGACTTTATTCGCCACTTCTTCGTGACGTTCGAATGAAGAAAGTCTGAATTTCGTTGTTTTTTTCAAAATCATTTAAAATATTTTCCTT
The DNA here is from genome assembly GCA_000180635.4 of Pristionchus pacificus. Taxonomy (NCBI): domain Eukaryota; kingdom Metazoa; phylum Nematoda; class Chromadorea; order Rhabditida; family Neodiplogasteridae; genus Pristionchus; species Pristionchus pacificus. The sequence continues at coordinate 13,026,248 of CM026575.1, forward strand.
GGGTCAAAGGAAAAAACTGACGTTTTATTGTTGAGGTTGACTGCTTGACTCGTAAGCGACTGACATGATTTATTTACGAGCTTTGAAATATAAGCGGATACCTTATTGAGTGAAGAGAGGGAATTCTCGGAACGAGATGATCCAATTGGAGAAGAACAACGAGAGTCTGCGTCACTAAGAAGAAAGATTGAATGGAGAGGAAAGAAGGAGAGTAAATGGTATGGAATGAAGGAAGGGAAATAGGAATGAGAAGATGGATAGAAGGGAGGATACTAACTGATTCAATACACGCGACTACCCATGAAATACTACGACTACTCTAATTCCCTCTCTCTACCTCTCTATTTGCACGACTACACTAAATCGTTGCATGTTCTGATAATAATCATCAAATCTGAGTTTTCATTCTCACCTCATACTCATTCTACTGAGTGCAGTATTTCTTGAGTGTTCATCGCTTAGATATTCATCCTTCTCAGTTTGTTCACTCTCTGGTCTCTCATCCACAGTCTGAATTACTCATTCCATCTCTCCACTCGTCCCTTCTTCTCTTCACCTTTGCAGGAGGATGTTTCGCATATCTCGGTCTTCCGTTCTTACTCACTACTTCGTATGCAGGCATTTCGCCCTTGCCCTGCAAGAGGAGCCAATACAACATTTCTGAAGTGAATAGTACCTTGAATTTGAGTGTTCCTCTACTCTTGATCGTGAATGCATTATCAGTCTGCATCTCCAATCGATCCTTCATTGGCTGACCAATCTGCATACTCTGCGGCTGCAATATTACAAAAATTACAAAGATAAAAAAGGAGAAAAAGTTGCAAACCGTTTTATTATTACTCTCCATTCGACTGGCACAATTGACAGTATCACCGAATAGACAATAACGAGGAGCACGATGTCCAACTACTCCTCCTACCACAGGACCAGAGTATCCACCTGAAGAAGGAGATAGAGAAAGGGGAGGAGCGATGAAGACTCACCTATCTTTATCTCAACCACATTCGATCCTGCTTTTAGTGGGGGTGATCGAATCTGGGAGATTTATCAATTAGGAATACTGACGAAGGGGAAGTTTGCATGCCTTGGATAACATGTGGAGACAAGTATCCGCGATTACTTCAGCATCGAATTCGTGTGCGTACGGAACTCCGCAGGAAATAACGTAGGACTCAGAAACCGTTTCCACCTTAGAATTGGCGCTCTTTCCTTTCCTTCAATTGATGACTGACCTTATAACATCCATGGACATCCACGATCTCATCCAATACTGAGAATACACTGAAATATTCCCTCTCAATCATCAGTTGCCCTTCATTTCTCACTGATTCAGTAGATTTACTACATCAGCAGCGACGATTGATGCACTCAAATCGAGGAAGTCACAAATCTGATGAAGTATTTACTAAAACATCTTTATTTCAGTTGTTACCTTGATGAATGCGATGGTGACGGCGTCAAATGCCTACAAAATTCATGGCCTTGATTGAAAATATTTTGCCATTCTTCCAACCTGACAATGATCGACTCTTCCCGTCTTCAACATGGTATTGGCTACTTCAGGAGGCATCATTTGTACTAGAAGAGCTTTCGCCTTTCTTTTCGCCTCTCGAATCTCCTTTGTCATCGATGTCAGTACCTGAGACTTCAATTGAGAGAGATCAAAGATCAATTCCTCACTTGACTCCTCTTCTTCTCTTCAGCAAGAAGTGTCTTGAGATGGTCACTCTTTTGGATGGAAGCCATGATTATCTCTCTGAATATTGATCAACTTCTCATCTATTTCTCTATCCTTACCGATTACAATCCGCATCACCATAATCATTGAGATAAAGGCCCATTCGGAACATCGTATCAAGTGAATCAACTCTGAATGAACACATGGGCTGAATTGGATTATGAGATAACGGGCATACACGCATGTAGCTAGTAGAAGAAATGTATCGCAGTGTTTGAGGAAGATGATTGGACCACGTAGAACAACGTAAGAAAGGGGTTCTGAGGGAAGGAATCGAAGGATGATTGAGGATGAATGAGGATTGATACCATCATCGGAAGGAATTGTCTCTTTCGTGTCCACTCCCACATGATCTTCAGTGACATCATTAATCTTTAGAGTAATCGACTGCAATTATCGATTGTCTTCTCTCTCCATCATCTCTTTCATCTTACCTTCGTCTCTTTCCGATAGACGGGACTCAATGATTCCATTAGGAAATTGCAGTTCTCGTGTGCGTGACACTGCAAATTCATCGAAATTCTGAATAAATCGAAGACGAAATTACCCCGTCAGCAGTGAATTTGATGCATGGTCGTTGTAGATCGAATACGTCAGTCATTTTCTGCCCCATTACATCTGGCATTAGATTGAGCAGACCCTCACCACACGAAATTATCTGTAGACGGAATTGAATTACTCAATCTCGTTGTCAAAACATGCACCGTAAGCGATTTATCGAATGAGATGTAGAAGGGAAACATTCGAAGGAAGGAAATTGTATCGACGGGAAGGAATTCATTGAGACTCTGAGGGAATTCATTGGTTTAACATCTTAGACCTCTTTCTTCGCACCTGTACTCGCTCTCTCAATTTCATATCAGCCCCTACAGCAGAATTATCGAATCGAAGACGAATTGTAACGAATGTGAATCGACCTTTCTCTTTTAGTTTGATCACCTAGAATAAGAGATTATTCAACATACAGGGTTGTAAGTCCATGTTAGAAATGATCACGTGAACTCACAGTTGCTCCTAGTTCAGTGTTGTAGAATACCTTTGCAAGTTCAATCAACTGTCCCATCACATACGCTATGTATCCCTGCAAACGAAATGTTGAATTATTTTTCACAATTTCTCTTTGATCTTTGATCTCTCACCTTTCTCCTGCTTCGATAGTGTAGAATCAGGCCATTTTCATTCTCCATTGAACAGTAGAACGAAGGAGGTTTGATCTTGGGGTAACTAAAAACGTTTTTACTCAAATTCATCGTGTCATTCCTTACCTGAATCGGAAATATTCATGAATATTATCGAGTCCCTTGAGAAAATCACTGAATTTTCTTCCCATGACATTCATGAGATCTCCATATCCATGATAGATTAGAAATCGAACGAAGAATCGTCCTGAATCCAATTATTCATTCCACCATCGGTTATTCTTCCCTACCAGCCAATATTCCCACTTGATCAACATCCATTTTAACGATCTCTGCCACCGCCTGTAATCAATCGATATTCTCCGATCTACAGTACTACATACTAAACCTTGATGAGATTGGGTACGATATGTTCTCCATATTGATCGTGAGTCGATATTTCTTTGTCCGAGATATCGGCGATAGTCAAAACCTGCACGGAAAACAGACCATCCACCTATCAACAGCAAAAAGAGTCTGCGCTAATAGGCGATCACAGCTCACTCTCCCATTCATTCGCCCATTCATCAATTTCCTATGTTCATCTCAATTCCCTTTCAAACCCCTTCGATCCTGCACTGATTGTCCTTGTTTTCGTGCCAACGGATCATTGTAAACAATGGAATTCTAATTAGACAGGACAAATAAAGGAGATCATCATTGCAGCTTCTCTATCTAGATTCGATTATCTCCTCTCCTAAATCCTTCAATTTGTTCTTCTCTTCTTTATCCTCAATCCGTTCTCTCCCCTCTCTAATTCGTTCCTTTCTCTTCATTCCCCATTGAGAGTTCGCAAAAGGGGAAAAATGAGTAAGAGAGAGAGAGGGAGAGATGAATTGAATGAGAAAGTGATAAATGAATGCCAGTTATTCATGGTATCCTGAAATGTGAGAAAATGATTGAGAGATGAGGCTGAAAAAGGGAGAGAGGAGAGAAAGAAAAGCGTGACCGGAAATGATCGATCCCTACATGCAAAAGGGCATTTTGCCATTGGGAAGAAAGAGGAGAAAGTGGAGTGAGCACTAAAACAGAAACAACAATGGTAATAAACATTGAGGTAGAGATTTGGAATGGCAAGGAAGAAATGGAATGAAACCTGTTGAAGAACTGTTGTCCCGAAGTTCTCTGTTATCATATATTTGACTCCTTCGATTATTAGACCATACATTCTTGAGGATAGTGAAGGACGAAGGACGATGGAAGGGTATGAAGTTCTTCTCCTTCCTTCACATTCCAATCGGAAGTTGAGGATGCTTCTTCCATTAGTCCATTCATTGCTCTCTCTTCATTCACTGTACTCTCCTTTCGACTGAAGAGAAGAAATGGAAGATTCTACTCTATCCATTAGAGGAATCTGCATTGATCAGGCCATTCCACTTCATCTCTTTTCCATTCCCAAAACAACAGTTAATCCGATCTCATAAACCCTTCTTTCTTCTCTTCATCGCAACAAAGGAAAGGGTTTATCATCAATAAAATGAGGATGTAGTAGTGATGAAAGGGAGGAAAGGGACATACTGTGTCCTTCCAAAGTATTGTGAAGATCCTTCTTTCTTGGGTTACATCTGCCCTTGAGGGAAGGTTAAACAGTCCGAACTTGATTGTCTTATCCATTTCACCCTCATTGGAATGTTCCCAAGATGACTAATTTGATCCTTCTCCCACAAGGCAAATGAGTCTCTTCCCACGGGAGACTCGAGATTTATCGATCACCCATTTGCTAATTTCACCCTTTCCTTCATTTTATTGACCATTTAGTGCGATCCCGAAAGAAGAAAAGAGATGATCCCGGTTTGTTTTTAGTCTAATTCGATCTCTTTCTCAATTTGCCACGAGCAATGATCAATTAGGATGAGTTGTTTTAAGTTTGTTCAGTTCTCAGACGAGTGCGAAAGTTCGAAAGTCCGTTGAGAGATGAGACAATGCGATAGTGAAAGTGAGAAGAATAACGAAAAGGAAAGGGCAATTTCGAATTTTATCCTCTCGATAATCCACATTCCACAACTGCCATTGATCGAATAATAGATAGACGATCAACGGCTAAGAATGTTTCGGTGTCGAACGATTCCTCGAAGTTAATGGCTTGAAATGAACCATTCTCGTCTCTGGAACAAGATCTTCTTATAATCTCTTCAGATCTGAATGGGATTCGTCTCTCCGAAGTGTCTTTCCTCTTACAAAAAAAGAAGTCTAATAAAGTGACGGTAATTCTGCTAATCTCTTTGAATGATTTATCGCCAATGTTCCCTTCTCTTTCTCTTAATCGAGACTGCGAGTCGCCATTCCTGGGCGGAGATCTATTTCTTTCTCTCTCTAAGGGAAGGAAAGGGAGGGACTGGAGGTGGGAGGATATAAGGACATTCTCTCTCTTCTCATTCTCATTCTTACAATGGGAGTTCAAGTAGCAACATCAATCGGCATAGCCGTATCTGGTGCCACTCTTCTCCTTTGTATTGGAGCTACTTATTCCATCTACTCTGATGTATCCGATATGTGGAATGAAATGGACAACGAAATCGGACTATTCAAGGTAACGGCCTTTTTATTTCCTAGATACGCTCAATTTTGATAGAAGATTGTCTTCAAATCTGTTTTTACAACAATCGTTTCTTTCTTATGAATGTATTATTCTCATCATCAATCGTTCAGAGTCTAACAGAGGATTCATGGAGGGACATGGTCAAATTGGGAGCAGGAACAGCCTCGAACAGACAACGTCGTCAATCTCAATACGGAGGATATGGGGCTGTCGGAACCAATTCCGATCCCAATCCATTCCCTGGATCTCATGGAAACTCTGGTTTCCCTTCGAATGTTCCTTCCTTCTTGGGAGGTCCTTCAGTCAATGGGGGTGCTGGATCGAAATGTCAGTGTAATAGTGAGAATTCTTGTCCTGCCGGACCTGCCGGACCCATTGGAGCACTCGGAAACGATGGACTTGTGAGTTACCTACTGTATCCTAATGTATTGTATGCTACCGTAGTCCTAGTAACCATCTACCGTATCCCTCCATGAATCTCTCCCTTTGCAGCCGGGTCTTCCTGGCAAGGATGGTTACGATGGACAAGACGCAGAGGAATTCCAACAGACAGGAACCGAAGGATGCTTCCAATGCCCTCAGGGAGCACCCGGACCACCAGGAGCCACTGGAAAGCAAGGAATGAGAGGAATGAGAGGAGCTAGAGGAATCGGAGGAATGCCCGGTAGAGATGGAAACCCCGGTCTGCCTGGATCCATGGGACCTACTGGTGCACCCGGTAATGATGGAAAGGTCGGAGATGCTGGAGAGAGAGGAAGAGACGGAGAGAAGCCTATTGGAAGACAAGGACCGCGAGGAGTACCCGGACCTCAAGGAGAGGAGGGACCTGAGGGTACTCCTGGTAGAACTGCGTATCCTGGACCCCAAGGACCCATCGGAGAGCCTGGACAGCCTGGATACACTGGAGCTGCTGGTGCCGATGGAGATGAGGGACCTCAAGGACCTGTGGGAGCACCCGGAAAGGATGCTACGGTAAGAGATCCATCTCATTCTCTCGATGGGTCAATGAAGTAGCACTAATTAGATGAGTTGTTCCTCCGGGCAGAAAAATGGAATAGCGAGTTTTGAGAGGGGAGGGAGAGAGGGATGGAGGGAGAGAGGGAGAGGGAGGGAGAGAGGGGAGGGAGGGAGAGAGGGAGGGAGGAGGGGGATGAAAGGGAAAGGGAGAATAATCGTGCGAACAAGAGTTCACACTATCGAATGAGCGGATCGAAGAGATTGGGGAGGAAGATGAAAGAGAGAGAGAGAGAGAGAGAGAGGAATAAGGGCATCCCGAGATAGATCAATGACTATCCTGAGACGTGCCATTTGAGAATAAGAGTTAGGAGATAGAACTAAGTACTCTAATCATTCATCATTCCCTACTTATCGTACACTTTCAGTACTGCAAGTGTCCTCCTCGTTCGGATGTCCCCGATTCGCATGGATGGAGAAGAGTTTAAGAAGGAGAACCCATCCCCTTCCCCTATGATAAATCCATTCGATATCAAACTTGTTCATGCTCGCTTATCACTGTCCCTTCTCCTTCCTAACTGGTAATCAACACTGAATCTCCCTCTATCTCCTTATCTCTTCGTATCAGACAGAGAATGATGGCCTCTTTCTTCCTTGGGTATAAAAGAGGGATAGGATGATGATAGAGAGGCTTCTCTCCATCCCACACGAGTTCACTCTGATGGGAGTACTCCAAGCTACTGGAGGAGCTCTCCTCATTTCATCCACTACTCTTCTTGTCTCTCTTTATGCCATCTATTCAATCTACACTGATGTTACTTCCATCTGGACTGAACTCGACTATGAAATCGGAGTGTGGAAGGTACGGATTGTTCATTCGTTTGCACTGCATAAGTAGGAACCTATTCTTCCCGACATTATTCGATCTTTATCATAACGAACAATAACTTTTCTGCGTGCAAGTTTATTTTGATTCTTGGAACTGATTTGAAACATTGTAATTCATCAATGAGATATCAGTTGATATGATAAGTTCGTTCCTTCATCCATACCTCTTTACAGGCAACTTCCAATGACCTGTGGAACGAGATGGTTCATCTAGGAGCAGCCACTCCCTCAACTCGTCAACGTCGTGAGAACTATGGTGGATACGAAGCACAAGGAGTTCAAGCCCCTCAACCGGGCAGTCAAGGACCCGTCTCTTCCCTTTGCCAGTGTAATTCAGGCAATGGAAAGGTTGATGATGAACATGGAACGGGAGGTTGTCCTGCTGGACCAGCCGGACCGACGGGAGAACCAGGAAATGAAGGTCCCGATGGAGTTGATGGAAGAGATGGAATTGATGGATCTGATGCGAAGAACTCACAGAATGCACCATTCAATGGATGTATTGTGTGTATGCCTGGACCCAAGGGAGAAAAGGGACCATCGGGTAGACCTGGTACTAGAGGAATGAGAGGAGCAAGAGGACAGGCTGGTGGACCTGGTAGAGATGGAAACCCTGGAAGACCTGGAAAGATGGGATTGGAAGGACCTCCTGGAGAGGATGGAACACCTGGAGCTGCTGGAGATAAGGTATTATTATTTTTCTCTTTTTTCCCCAGTGTTACGAACACTCTGAATGTGATGGGGGTAGGGAATGAGAATGATAGGTAGAGAATACTCGGCGAGAAAATTGTGAGCCAAAAGACAGGGTAGTGCCCCTAGATGCGTCTTGACTTTCTCTTCTAATCATTGACTAATTATTTCTCTACAGGGAGCCGACGCCGAACAGCCAATCTCTCGCAAGGGCAATCGTGGTCCCACTGGAGATATCGGACCAGCTGGACCAGAGGGAGACAAGGGAGCCACTGGACCTCCCGGACCCGAAGGAGCTGTTGGACCCACTGGTCAAATGGGAGAGCAAGGAGCAGGAGGACAGGCAGGTTGTGAGGGAGAGCCAGGAAAGGGAGGAAGAGAAGGAGATGATGCCCTCTATTGTCCTTGCCCCAAGAGAAATGGAGAGGATGCATCCTCATCGGAGGAAGAGGGAGGAGCCTCAGGACCTTCAGCTCCATCTCATTCGGGTGGTGACGCTCCTGCTCCTTCTTATTCGGGAGGAACTGGAGGATACTCAGGAGGACAAGGACATGCTGCTTCCTCTTATGGAAAGAAGTAATCCGAAACGATTATTCATCTAAATTATGATTCTCATCTTCAATACGAGTGGTAGTGTCTCAGTGCAATCATAATCTCCAATACAGTCGTCGTCAATGCATCGAATCGTCCGTCGTCAATGATAAATCTATTAATATCTACCCTTGTCTCTAATGTTGCAATGAAATAACGTATTAGGCAAACATACATAGAAAATCTCTGAAAAATTGATAAATTTTGATTGCATGTGCTGAAATATTCTGTCCTCTTCAATGGTATGGGGTTCTTTCCACAGTTCAGATACCCTTTTTGTTCTCATTCCATGGGGGTTCAGGTCGAAGTTCTTCGATGGGTACCCCTCAGTACCATCCTCCATGTCAATTGCCCCGAGGTCAGAGATTTCTTCCTCTTTTTCTGTTGTCACCTCTGCAGGTACGAAGGCCCCCTTCTCTCCTTCTCTTTCCACTCTGATTGAGACTGCAAAAAGAGAAGGAGGGAAGAAAGGTCGAAGTTATGAGAGAAGAGAACAGTTGATGGTATTGGATATGATCGAGATGGTGATTCTTCCACTTCTTCTTCTCTCTTCATCTATCTATTCTGCTCCTACTGATAGAGAAGATATGGAAATGGAAGATAAGAGAACGGAGATGAGAGACTTCATCATCTTTCGATTCGGTTTGACCATTTCGACCTTCTATTTTCTTTCGAACACTTTTTCTTGCCATTTTCTTCATTCTCGCAACAATTCCATTGCAGCGATGAAATCATGTGAAGTTCCATCTGAATGTCACGATAAGATTCTTTATGCTCTCAAGGAAAGAATTCCTCCTAATTGCGATACTGCGAAGAGTGATCTACTCAATTGTCTCAAGAAAGGTCTGTATAAACTTTTCAATCTTTCAATAGCTTCATATATTTCGATCATGTTTCATCATTTTTAGTTTTTCTCATCTCTTTCTCAATAACTTTCCCATCCATCAGAACCCATACCATTTCGGGCAATTATACGCTTTTTTTCTGTTCACTTCCCCAACTGGTTCAATTGTCAAATTCTGATTCATACTGTAAGAAAAAGTATGAGTTGGACTCCGAGAGATCTCTAACAATTTTTACAAAGTTGGTCACACCTTTGGAATGCCGCGTGAAACTGAATAAGGAGTACAGTCGTTATCTTGGGATCTGAAAGTACAATAGAAACATAAAATAATCACAAAAAAATCATAAACTGTGACATTGTTTCAGAGATTCATTATCATCGTGGTTCATCTGATCTTCCACTCGATCTCGATTCAATCTGTTGTTCTTTTCCTTCTTCTGGTCCCCTTTGTCCTGAAATATGCAAGACATCCCTTCGATCCATCTCCATGACTCCTCTACAGATATAGTAAGTGGATCAACAGTATCTGAATCAACGACAGTATCAAATAGTCTGTTCAATTGCACTCGTATGATCTCGATGTGTCATCGAGTAGCAATGATCACGTTAATTTGAAATGATAGATTCAACCCATCAAAAGAAAAGAGTTCACGAGTTCGTTCTAGGTCAATCATTTCTTTCCATTCGTAGTTTGAGCTATTCAGATTATCTTTTGTCTGCATTCCTATTCTAAAACGTTGGTGATAAAAAATTCGATTTACATCTAACAAAATATATTTAGTGGACCAAGATTGTCATGTTAAATAATTTGAGCAACAACATCGCCACTCATTGTTCTTCCGTCTCTTTTCCTGGTGATTCTCAAATCTCTCAATGTATTGAAGTGGCTCGTCATATTCATTCTCGAAAGGAAAAAGAATGCAAGAAAACCAAAGATTTCGACGACTAATCTTCCCTCGATTCCATGTAGATTCAATTGCCCTTATTGTCATATTCTGTAGGCTATCCAATTATCTCTTATTCTTCGGAAGTTATCGCAACTTTGCATTGAATTCTTTGGTGATTAGTGCATGAATTGACTCTGATTAATTCTCGAGGTTATTCTCAATCTACTGCTGATAAAGAAAGATTCGCAACTAATTTGAGGAGCAGAGAAGCAAAAAGAGAAGAGAGAAGGAGAAGAGAAGAAGAAGAGAGATGAAACTGCGAATGAGGAAGGATCTCACAACACTTTTGTACATTCCCATCTAATGTACTCTTACCCATGATTCTATCTGATGCCATCTTTCTCTCTCTATCACATATCTTTCTCATGTTATTCGTCTATCTTCGTCTATCTTCGTGTCATCTCCGTATCCATGACTCCCCCCCCCCCCCCGCCCATCCCTTCATTCCTTTCCCTCACTCATTCAATCCCTTCTCCTCACTCTCTGCAGATATGATATCTATTCCATTCTATCACCAGTCAATATCTGAATTCCACATGCTATAATTAGAAGGACATTCGATTGTTCCATTGGTTCCTCAGGCTAGTCGTTAATTATGGGTAAATTTTCTCTGACACGCAGTGCGCGAAACAATCGTTCTTTTGCAAAATGGCTTGTGGAGCAGTACGACTATTTATTTTCCATCATTTGTACGCATCTCCTAACATTTCCCTCTCTTCAGATGTTCTTTCTGTTCCTCCTTCTTCCCTTAATTCCTTCCCTTTTGTCTCTTCGCAGTCGAAATAGTCACATCTTCAATCTCATCCATCGAAATAGAGAAGACGAAGCCAATTCCACTCGTTTCTCACTTTTCGCCGTTGAGAATTCAGTGAGTCCCACTTGTAATAATGAAGAGGAGGAAGGAAGAAACCCTTGAAAGGCGATGGCAACTGATTACGATGAATGCAACGTAGATTTCCCTTTAGAATGGAGGATTCTCCTACTCTTCATTGTATTCTCATGCCTTTCCTTGTCCTATTCCTCTTCATGGAGATTGGCAGGAATCATCAGCAATTCTTCTCTTGCCATGTCATCATGGAGCGTTAGTTGATACTGATGCACTCAATGATTTCAAGAAGAGGTATCTCCATTGATGTCAATTTTCTTCACAAATACGTTCAGTAATCCTTCAACCTTCATTCCAACCAATTGTTCGCTTATTCCGGGTCTAGAAATGGATTTCACTGCTCTTGAAATTGGACTCAATGTCACACTTAGACTGGATGGGTAATTAGGAGTACGCGATACATTGAAACAGATCCTATTTCAGTGACAAATCTCTTCGAGTCTTCTCCGATTCCTATAAAAGACATTCAAATCATCTCGACCGAGCTCTCATTCGTTTTTCGTATGTCAGAAGCGATGAGGATTGTGAACTATTCTGTGACAATGCCAACTATTCCGTGAGTACAACATAAATGGATAGAAGATGTTGATGTTTCTCCCTTCTCAGATCTATTCAACTCCTTCGTGTATTGGAGATGTGATGTCAGAAAATGAGATAGGTCAGTCTATCTCTCCACGAGGACTTATACCTTGTCTAATACGAATTAAAACGTAACTGCGAATCGTAAGAAATCCTAATGGGAAAGCACCGACGAAGGAAACATCATATAGACGCTACGAATGAATATGACACTGACGTTCTTTATGATTCCGGTTTCATTCAGATGTTTGTGATATGACTCCCAATTGCAAGTGGGAAGCGAGTACGAGAGGGAAGATCAAGATCACTCGACTGCAATTGATGCACAAACGTGAGAAATGGGCACGAATAAGGATAATGGTCTATTCTCAGAAAGATACATAATAATGAACGGTTCGGAAGAAACAGTCTCATATTTCTCTCCGTATATTGCTCACACCTCTCTCAAAGTGAACTAATTGACCATAGAATTTCCCAATTCGTTAATTTCAGTGTGTCTTCTCAGTAGACGTTTTCCTGAAAGAAGAATCTTCATTGACTCTTTCCTATTCGACTCTCGATGGAAATCATTCTGGTATTGTGAAACTTCCTGAAACTCATTCCTTTTACAAGTAAGTTTGTTAGCGCAAATGAAAATGCTATATTTGATCTTCAGGTTGAAACCCTTGTCAATCGCAATTGGTCATTTCTTCTCACCAATTAAAATCGAAATAACATGCCACAAAGGGAGTATCTGTCACATAGACAATCTGAGAATGAAGAACTGTGAAGGTGAGTAGATAATCATTTCTTTCTACCGTATTTATAAGTACTATTCAGATGATTCCCCTGTCATCGAAGTGTGTCCATCCTCTACTTCGCTTCTCTGTTCATCTTCATCTCATTCCAAATGTCTCTCACACGATCGAATATGTGATCTCTCCTCTGACTGCAGTAATGGAGAGGATGAACAACATTGTGGTCACATATCTTATCATTCATTCTTTTTTATAATTCGATCTTTCACAGACGATATTCCATCCTTCGGTCTCTGTGATTTCTCCGATTCCACCATCGGATCATTCTGTACAAATTGGACTTCATCAGGAGATCTCGAAGGAATTTCATTCGGAGAAGCCAGTGGAAGAAAGGGTGATTAGAAATATATCGGTCAATGTGAAATTAAATATTTAGGAAATTCAATGAAGTTCTTGATGAATAGTAAAGATCCGAAGGATTTGAGTGGACGAAGGATAATGTTCACTTCTCCCTCTCTTCCTGCCACAAGCACTAAATTGACCGATCCACGGTCACCTCTCTTCAGATCGTGCACTGTAAGTTATTATTTCTAATAATACCAAACAACTATTTATTCTAGCTTCGTTTCTCATATTGTGCCTCAACTCGATTTCTGTGGATGGATTTGAGATGGATGATAAATGGGAAGATTCCATTTTGGGATCTTCTTGCTAAGAAGAATACATCATTGGGATCACAAAAATGCGAGTGGAAGAGAGAAGTCATCGAAATTCCACCTGAAGTTCGTTTCTTCGAAGTAAATCGGTATATTTATTTTGTTTAGAGCAACCCTTACTCGATCTCGTTCGAGATAATCTCAACCAATCGAGATTCTTCTCTTTCTTCATTCGAACTCGCGGACGTTTCCATTGCTGAGTCATGTTTCACTGATGGTGAGACTGTTCCACTTCCATCCTCCCATTCTCCTCATCAGACTCTTTACTCACTCTTCCCGCCCTCTACAATCTATGGCCATGTAATGGAACGGGTCCTCATCCGCCTTCCATCGAACAGTGTCAGGTAGGGAGAAGATACTGTAGAGATCTCTACGATCCAGTTACGGTTTTTATTCGTTGATTCATGAGGAACGGAAGATGAAAGTCCAGCAGGGGCGTCTTAAACTGAGACGGAAGTGGGGATATTTCTGGAGGGATTTCAGAGATTTTACAACGAAACAGACGAAACGGGACAGTTATTGATAGAGAAGACGGGATGGATGACATGGATTACACCGAGAAGGAATATGTATAGGCCAGTAAAATGCACCTTGAATATGAATAAGTAATAGCCTTCAGAATAGAATTGTGCGGTGCCTCAGGAGGTTCTCTCGATGAACAAACAGGAGGAAGGGCTGGTTGTGTTGTAGCTGTACTTTCTCTCTCATTCAGAGAGACATTGGAAGTTATGATTGGACAGGAGGGAGAGAAGGCCTCCATTGACTGTCGAGAGGTCAGATAACATCTCTGATCATCAATCATGAATAATTTGAGTGTAATTCAACTCCCGGGGGAGGAGCAACGGTGATAAAGAAGAGACATGAGGATGAATCAATTTCAAGACCAATTCTAGTAGCTGGAGGTGGTGGAGGAATATCGAGGAAGAACATTGGAAGAGTCAAGTTAGAAATATAACTGATTATATAGTTCTCCGATTCTTATTCCAGTGTCGATGGAGGTTCTCTTTCTTCGAATATCTCTGAGGAGGAACTCGCGTCTAAATTCCAGAACTGGCGTCCTGGAGATGGATTCTCCCATGCATTCTTCCCGGTATCAATTGATATTTCTCCGTTTCTTGAAGTTAGGAAAACAATGATATTTCAGCGGTTCACTTTCCACTGCAATGGATGCGAATCAATGGACATCGGATCTAATCGGGGTCTTTTTTATCATGGAGAAGGAATGGACTGAATGTGTTCATTCAGGTGGTCGATGTCCTTCTCCCTTCTCCATAATTATCTCCGGGGGATATGGTGGAGGAGGACCTTCCTGTGGTGATTCACCCGGTCCCGGAGGAGGATTCATTGGAGGAACAAGAGGTTGGAGTACCATTCTTTATTCTCACATAATAATCTTTATTGAGACGGCAACGAAACAGGAGGGACGTCATACGTTTACGATTTTGAGTTGATGCATCATGTTTTCGTAGGAGTGCACACTGGGCAAGGTAGATATTAGATAGCAATGACGAATTACAAGTTTGAAATGGAAATTACAGGTTTCGTTCGTATCTTTCCGTGTTCTCTCTCATGTCCAACAAATCGAAGTTGTGTATTTCGATCTGCGAATCGAGGAGATGAATCGAATATGAAATGTGAATGTATAAAAGGAACGGATTGTACTGCAATGGAAATCAATGGTGGGGAAGAATGAAGCTCGATAATTAGTTATTCTCATTTAGATGTCTCCAATTTCTACTTCATCATGGCTGCTTTCTTCTGTGCAATCGCATTTGCTTTTCTACTCTATGGTAAACTAATTAGAAAAACTCCTGAACGCCCATTGTTTAGGAGTAAATCAACGTCGAAATCGTTCCCGGGATAGAATTGCATTCAGTCGACAGATTCAAGAGATCGAAATGATCAATGTGGATATGATTGATATCGAACACTTTGATTGCTTGGATAATCTCAATAAGATCAAGATTCCACATATTGTGAGGACGAATATCTTCATGAAGAAGTGAGTTCATTTCATAAGAGCTTCTAAATAACCGTTGCAGATTACTGGGAAAGGGTGCCTTCGGAGAGGTATATCTGGCTGAGATTCGAGAGGAAGACGAAGAACCATATGAAGTTGCTGTGAAGACACTATCACTCAAATTGGATATGGAAACACAAATTGATTTCACATTCGAAACTCTCACTCTACAGTCAGTAATTCCCTTTTATCGACTAATTAGTGTGTAGACTCTTCTCTGTGTCGTTCTATCGAACACCGTGTCTATAACACAGAATGTAAAGACATTTCAGTAAATTGAACCATCCGAATATCGTCCGAGCGATGGGAATAAATACTGAGAGTGATCCATATTATCTAATTCTTGAGTACATGAAAGGAGGAGATCTTCAATCATTCCTCAAGATATTCAGAAGTGGAACACTCAATGTTCCTCCGTTGACCATGGGTGTAAGTCATATTTCTATTCATAGGAACCAATCTATTCGGAGTACCCTCCAATTCACGTCAACCACATAACGAAGCTTCTTTTTCTATTTTTTTTTGTTAATCTCTACGCAAATGCGAGAGATATTGAGAGAGTAAGAGTAAGGAATGACGTGAGAATGAAGTATTCCATTCGAGTGAGGGAGAAGGAGAAAATAGGGAGAGCGAATCTCGTTAACATTGTTATTGTCTCCCATACTCATAAATGCGTACATTCAAACTGAAGAGAATGAGATGATATCCAATCTATTGAATCCCCTTTGAGGATTTCTTCAATCTGGTCGCAGATGTGGCTGCGGGATGTGAATATCTCGAATCAAATCATTATGTCCATAGAGATATCGCAGCCAGGAATTGTCTATTGACAACGAGAAGAGAAGGCAGAAGAGTGAAGTTGGCTGATTTCGGAATGGCAAGAGATATCTATTGGTGAGTTAATGCGATGGGAAATATAAAAGACAAATCGATAATAGTGTGGACTACTACCGTAAGAATGGTCGTGCGAAGATTCCCGTGATGTGGCTTCCTCCTGAAAGTTATATGGATGGAGAATTCACGAGCAAATCAGATGTATGGAGCTACGGTACGTCATTTTTTCAGCTACGAATAAGCTTATTCAATCCTCTCTAGGTGTTTTGTTATGGGAAGTTTTCTCCCTCGGTCACAAACCGTATCCTGGCCTATCAAATTTCGAAGTAATGGAAACAGTTCGATTGGGAAAGAGACTTCTTCCTCCTAATGGTTCGTTTAAATCTCTCTCTATTGTCGTTGTTATTCCCAGAACCTTGGATCTAATCACTTTGTAGCTTGTGATTGTATCTGAAAGGATCTTGCTGAACATTTCTTTTCTCAGGTACTCCAACATCAATCTATTCAATTATGCTATCAACATGGAAAGTGGATCCATCATCTCGTCCAACCTTCAAACATCTGCTCACTCTTATGCAGACTCTTGCCAACGATGAAATTGAGTGAGTTAGAATCAAAGTTTAACTGGAGCAAGTCAAAGTTCAATAATCGAGTGTAACTTGCATTCATTCATCGTAGACAATCGAATATCTATAATGAATAATCTTTTCTCTTTCTCAGATCGAGTAAACGTCCTCCTCCTGGCGTCGTTCCATGTGGATTAATGCAGACTGACGATGAAGAAGGAAGTATTGAAACGAATTATCCCAGTAAGTACAACCATCCATGAGAGAGAGAGAGAGAGTAGTCCTCGATATCGAATGTGTATCGGTCTGAGTAGATAACTAAGTTATTCCCACTCCCCCATATCTCTCTCCATATCAATTGGGTGTCAGTTGTGGGAGAGGTAGTCGTGGAAACCTCCCTCTTTCATTCATTTCTTACCTCTTTTCTTCTTCCAGGCATAACTTGTCCCCTCAAGAAAAGACACGAAACAGATGAAGAAAGTGAAGAAGATTCAACTCTATTGATCTAGTCTCCTCATTCTCCTCTTCTTCCTTCTCCTCCTTCTTATCCATTCTCGTCATCGATATTCGTGTTCAACGACGCCATTTCGTTTATTCATTCATTTCTTCTTCGTAGATACCAATTCTCCTCCCATTGACATTCGTACTCTCAGTTGTCTCCCCTTCTTCTCTTTCTCTTATCTCAGATCTCTCTTTCTCCTTGTCCACGCAATAACAATACGATTATATGTCTTCCCGATGTTTTATCGTTCTATTGGTTCTAATTTATTTATTCGAGTTTCAATTACCTTGCCTTACTCCTCATTGTTCGATAAATTATGTGATGCTTCGTAATTTGTTTGTTATTGATAGCAAAATATATATTCCAGCTGATCAGTCCATTCTCCACATTCAGTTGTTCTATCTCACAAATTGAATGAAGAAGGGAGGTTGAATGGGAAATGTGTGCGATACCCAGTCGAATTCCGTCGATCCTGAACCCCAGAAGGTCAGTGAAGGAACCATTACTTCCATGGAAGGAAAGAACTGCAGAATCCTGTCGCAGCCTCTCCCATTCAACCACAGAATGAAGAGGAAACGCCTAAACATGTGGAACAACAACCCCTACCACAAGTGAGATAAGAGAGGGATAGGGAGGGTAATACCTCCCGTCACAGACTCATTCAACTCGTCCCGTTAGTCGGGCAGTATCAATTCGACCCGATTCACAAGTATCCAGTCTAATTCGACTTCTTCTACTTGGTCAGTTACAATCTCTTTATCGTCAATGAAACCTTTCAATGACGTCTATCAAATGTTGCAAATGACAGAGAACGTGAGAGAGCCACATATTGTACTTGAGGTGCTGCCGAATCAGGCAAATCAACGCTACTCGCACAAATACGCATTTTATACGAGCAAAACTACGCAGAGAGGGAATTATTCCATCGGAAGGTCTTCATCTACTCAAATATACTCTCTTCCATACAGAAATTGATTGAATTTGTTGTATCGGAGGGAAAGAATTGGTCGGCTCCTGAATATGGGGTGAGACTCACTAATTTTATCTTACTTTTCATTGACGTGTGATCACAGACGAAAATAACATCTGCTCACACCACATTGATATATGAAAAACACTCCATTTTCAGGCGTACGCTCAGAATCTCCTTCTTGAAGAACCTCACTACACTCGATTTACAAGTGAACAAGAGAAGGCAATTCTCGCTATTTGGAAGGAACCTGTGATACAAGAAGCGTATAAGAGAAGATCCGCTGTGAATCTGAATGATTCCACAAAATAGTGAGATTTGCATTGAAGAATGGGCAAAAATAGTCTTGCTTTCTCAGTTTTCTCGAGAATTTCGATCGAATCAATAGTACTGAGTATCGTCCCACTCCCACAGATTTAATCATGTCTTATATTCCCACGATTGGAGTACAAAATGTCATCTTCACTGCGAATAACAAAACTTTCCAGTGAGTTCTCATTTCGTTGAATCTCGAGTAAAGTAACATTATTATCAGATTATTTGACATGGGAGGGCAGAAGATGGATAGGCGGAAATGGGCTGATATGTATGATGGAATCGATGCCATTTTCTTTTCACTAGCAATCTCGGAATATGATCAAGTTATGAGTGAAGACATGAAGACTGTGAGTCAATCATCAAACTCTTTCTCTCTCCATTCCTTCATTCGAATATCTTCAGAATCGCTTGGAAGATTCAATGGATCTTCTCGATAAAATCGCCCACGAAACACAATTCGAATCTACTCCAATCTTCGTTTTTCTCAATGAAATCGACGTATTCACTCACAAATTGACAGTGATTCCTCTCGAGAATTTCCTCCCTGATTATAAGGGAGAAAATACTGAAGATGCATTGAATTTCATCGAAGGAATGGCTCGATCTCGATTAGGAAGAACTGAGAAGAAGACTTTCTTCATCTATCGAACTGTTATGGTCGACACGAAATCAATGGAGAAAATTCTCAAGGAAATATTCAGGAAACATCTCAAGTGATAGAATAGACCCCATTCCCCTCTCTTGTGTGAAACGAGAACGATTGCAATAAATGCTGCTTATTATCGATAGAAGGTCGGTACATTGATCTACTGTCTGTATCCCTGTCCCTGTACTCCAGCATCGGCTCTCTGAGGGCACGAACAATACTCGGCATCCTTTCCGGGTCTTCCCTCGGGTCCTTCGTCTCCCTGAGGTCCAATAGGTCCCTGCACTCCAGGTCTTCCTTCGTCTCCTTGGGGTCCAGCAGGTCCAATGAGACCGGGAGGTCCATGAAGTCCATCCTTTCCAGCGGGTCCTCTGGGTCCTTGATCTCCTCTGGGTCCCTTAGGTCCGGGTCTTCCAATGGGATGGTCAGCATCACGTCCCTTCTCTCCGGGAGGTCCAGCATCTCCGATCTTTCCAATGGGTCCGGGAGGTCCCTGCTCTCCAGGGAGACCGGGGTTTCCATCTCTACCAGGCATACCGGGGGCTCCATCAGCTCCCTTCATTCCTCTGGGTCCGGGTCTTCCAAGAGCTCCAGGGGCACCGGGGGCTCCAGTGGGACAATAGAAGCAAGAAGAAGTATCCTGCTGTTGGGGAGTTACATCCTCCGCATCAACTCCTCCCTTTCCATCGAGACCAGGGATACCATTGGGTCCGGGGGCTCCCGGGGTTCCCTTGGGTCCAGCCGGTCCAGCGGGGCACTTGTTGTTGGCATTGCAATTGCAAGATGCGCCAGGGTTCTGGGGGTTGGAATCTCCAGCGAAGACGGGAGGAGTAGAGGGAGGAGAGGAGTGAGGAGTACCAGGAGAGGCACCGTGGGGAACGGATGAAGGAGGGATGGGTCCTCCGGGGGTAGGGAAATCACCAGGATATCCAGTGTTCGAGGGTTCCTCTCCAGGGTATTGACGACGGACTCTGCGAGAAGTCTTGCCAAGAACGATGACGTCTCTCCAGATATCATCAGTGGCAACCTGAAGGGAATGAGATTAGTTACGGTAGAGGGAAGGGGTATCACAGTAATTATCCTACTGGTAGTCTATGAAGAACAAGCAAATTGGCTAAGTCGTAATATATACGATAGGTCTAAGATTAGTGAAAGTGGGAAGGAGAAACTCACTCTGAAGACAGAGATCTCAGAGTCGAGAGTTCTCCAGAAGTCGGATACTTCAGAGTAGATGTTGCTCATGAGAACCATGCAAGCAATGAGAGAGAAGGCAGAAAGAGTGGAAGCGATGAAGGCTCCCGTATGGACCTTCATTCTGAAAGGAAGATGGATTATGGTAGGGAAGGAAAAGGAGAAGGGGCAAGGAATGGCAAGGATAAGGGAGATGGAAAGACAATGAGAACTGCGTAAGAATAGCTCATTTATAGGCAGGAGGAAGGGGGCAGAACAAGAATAAAAGAACCTGCCTTGGATAGGAATGAAGGGATGAAATCCACCTGAGGATCGAGAAAGAAAGAGAAAGGGAAAGTAGGTGAAAGGGAAAGAGAGAGAGAGAATGGCAGATTGAAGAAGGACAATGGAGAAGAGAAGGAAAGGGGAGAGGTGATATGGATTAGATTACAATAGAGTAAGAATGCAAAGCTACTGCAAACTGCTTTGATCCTCCAGAAATAACTGAAATCGAAAGGGGTTCAAGAATGATTTCACTTCGAGTGAAACAAATGACTCATTGCACTTGTGATTAGTAATCATCAGAATTGAATTCACCCTCGAGCTATCCACATTCAACTCTCCATTCAATCGAAAGAGTCAACTATTCCTTCATAGTTCCCGTCTTTCTATCGAATTGTCCTCGAATACGATCAAATCAATTCGTAATCGGCTTTTCTCCATTGCTCGTAGGCAACTTTCATTCGACCTTTGTGAATCACGGGATAATTCAATAACATCTGTTACATTCTTCATACTTCTTCGTCTCTCTAACGAGAGCTCCAAAGGACTCTTAGATCTTTCTTTTTCTTCTTTCTCTTCTCATTAAATTCCTTCAGGAGCACTCTTTTACTGATCGTTCCCTCCTCTTTCCTTTACTTCGATCCCATTAGTGAATCTCCCTTGCACGTTCAGATGTTACTTCTGCATGTTGATCTGACTAGTCAGCAACGGTTTTAGAAAATCACAAGTTGAATTGACCTTCTATTCGCTGTTCATCCTAGTTGATCAATCATTTCAAGTATGCTGATATCCCTCTATTCCCAAGCCCAGAATCCTCCTCCTTTTTTCCCGAGTCTTCTTCTCTTATCATGGGTGATTAGTACACTTCTTGTCTCTTCTCACTCTCTATTTCACTCTATTCGACCTTCTCATACCAACTGTTTCTCCTTTCCCTTCTGAACACCATGGCACACACCTTTCACCCTTCTCTTTCTTCTCCCGAGAAGAAGCGACCTTCTCCCATTCAGTCTTCCACTATTTTGTGTAATCTCACTCGTCTCTTTTTCTATCATGATATAATGACTACGGTAGAAGGAAGACTCACTTTTCCCATTACTAAGAACCTAATGTTAATTCGATCAAATCATAATAGTTTGTTCCAGTGTGATCGCCAGCTTGATCTATTCTCTGTCCAGTCTGTATGTCACTACCCCATAACCCATCCCTTCCATCCCCATTACTCTTTTGATGTATTCGTTCGTTCCTTCTCTGTTATTGACAGTCTCTATCCATCCATATGCTTACCCTCTCTCTAATCTTTCCTATCACAGTCCTCCCCCCCCTTCCTTCTTCATCCCCTAAGGGGCCTTCCCCTCCTTCTCCTATCCACTTCAGACTACCACAGATGGTCAACCTCTCCTCTATTGAGAGCCCTTCCTTCCAACCCAATTAATCGGTCTAGCTTTTCTTTCCCCAACTCATTCTCCTCATCATAATAACACCTTTGACCTCTCACAGCTTCTTCCTCTCTACATCCATAATTCATCTGTTACTCTGCAATACAATCCATCTAATCCCTAATTGGGTCTTCTGTCCTTTCCTCCTTCCTCATGTAAACTGTAGTCTATCCGTGTGGTCTCTTCCCCTTCTCTTTCTCTTCTTCATACCAGTACCCAACTGAACAAAAGAAGGAACTTCTTCCCCTCTTCTTTGAGCCTTCCCCTTTCTATTCATTCTTCTTCATAGTCAACGTTAGTTCGTGATCTCATTTCGATCTCCATTCTGATTGTAATCCATTCTACTAGTACACATCTCTCATTGTTTTCGATCCATCATTTATTTCAGTCTCATCGTCCAATCATTCCTTCGTTCTCTTCACAAGAAAGTTCAAGAGGGGGAAAGGTGAGTCCTCTCTTCCGTGTCAAACAAAATAAAAAGTCGAGTCGCGGGTCGTGACGTTATTCCCACTGATTACTCCCTTCTTTCTTCTCATACTCAAATATATCCATTTCTATTCTTTCTTCTCATCTAATTTCATTATCTCTTCAGTGAATGTTTCTCCTTCGTCGTCTCTTCAATTTCTCATTCGACGATTATTCTTCTTCTTCTTCGATGGTTCTCGTTCAATTGAAAGGTATTCTTCTATATTTCTCGAGTATTCCCACACTCACGGTCAATCTTCTCTCACTGATTTGTCCTTTCTCGTGGATCATTGCTTCTATTCACTCTATTTCTTCTCCTTTCAATCTTCATCATAAATCTCTCATCTCTTCTTTCTTTCTCTTCAAAGTTTTCGTGAGTCCTCCAAATGTCTCAATTGAGAAATGACTACTTCTTCAATCGTAAATCTTCTACCTCAATGTTGCAGTGAATAGGAGAAAGAAGTTGTGCGATTCTCCCTCAATAAAATAGATTTGGCTTCGGTCTTTCGCATTCGGAGCGTGAGACTTTTTTGTATGCCTCCCGTCTTCCTCCTTCGTGCAACCTCTCATTGAGAAATGGTAGAGGGCGTGGAATATTAATGGTCATGCGATGCCCCGTTGAGGGTGGTCAAGATACGTTGAGGGTGGTCAAGATACGTTGAGGGTGGTCAAGATACGGGTAGGCAAAATGAACTATATATCAGCCCCTTATTCAAGACTCTCTGCCATATCGGAGATTTAGTGTTAGTGTAGATGAGTCGATCAAAGATGGTGATCTATCTCCCAATCTCTCTATCTACTCTCCAGTTTATCACTCGAGTGCTTTTCTACTACACAAAAACAGCTCTTCTCCCCTCGTGTTCCCCTTCTCTATCCCTCTTATTCTCACCTCACTTCCAATCACTACAATCTGACAACTACTCGCCAATCTTTTTTCCAATTTATTTTCGAGAACATTGTCATTTAGTAGAAGCGTTGATTACCATTTCGATCGCTTCCAATCTACGTCGTTAATTTCTAAACGATGACGGAATCATTCAATCCTTCCCTTACTACTATTTCTCCATTCACCCTCTTCCTTATCAATTGAATAGATAATCTGTCCATCATTCTCTTCGGGTGAACACCTCTCTCTAATGGTCTACAGTCTTTTATTCCCTCCCCCCCCCCTCTCTCTCTCTCCCTCCCTCTCTCCTCTCTTCCTTCAATGGACTATAGTCAGTCCATCGTGTAAACTTCTACTTCCATTTCTGCAGATTAACTTCATTCCATGCACTCATTTAGACAATGAGAAAGGGATGACCATCGATGGAATGGACTCTGTTTACATTGACGTTCCCATATATTATTCTCGTTAGACTAAAGAGAGAGAGAGGGAAACTCATTTCGACTACTTTTTTGTGATCACGCCGATGTGAAAGACAAACATTCTTCGATCGAATCGTCTGATCGTCTAATTCCAACCACGAAACAATTTCATTCCAATTTCCCGATTCAGAAGTTCACACGAAGGATAGTTTAAACGAACTATTGAAATCTGATCGACCAACTCGAAATATGATCCCCTTGTTATGGAATACTGTGACCTTCCCTCTTGTCTCTTCTCTCTGATTCTCTCTGCAGAAGACGTTTTCATGTCAATTGAGTTGGGAGAGTGAGGAGTGATGAAGAGAGAGAGGGAGAGTGGTCATCCCTCTGTCTTAGAGAGTGGAGGGAGAGGAGGGAGGAGGAGGAGGGTGTAAAAGGGGGAAACAGGCGTTGCCGATTGACTCGTATGCCTTCCGAATAATCACTCTCTTCTCTTCTCTCTCTCTCCTATCACATTTCTCCCCCTTTCTCTCATCATTCCTCATTTGAATATCCAAGTACATCTACAGTTACACTATCATGCTTCTCCCTTCCTTCTCCTTCTCTTCTCTTCGTCGTTCAATGGGAACTTTGATTCATTCGCTCGCAACTTGCAGAGTTCTTTCTCTATCAACTCATCCATTGTTTGAGTATCTTGATCAACATTGGTTGATATCTACCAGATATCAACTCATCTCTTCTGATTCACTCACTTATCCCACCCCTTCCTTCCTCCCTCCTCTCCTTCCCTCTCCCTTCTCTCATTCATTCAATCACCTCTTCCTCCTCTTATGTAATAAGTCCTCTAACTGGTGACCAGTCTCATCACATCTCGCAAACAATTCCATTCAATTCCCTTTCTTATCCTCACTTCTGCCATACATTCATCTCACGTTCCTTATTCCTACGAATCACATTTATCTCCCTTTTCATCTCAATTGATTCATGTAATTGAGTGTGTCCATGGGAAATGAGATGGTTGAATAGGTCCATTCCTCTCTTCTCTCGAAGGGGAACACCAAATGTAGTCATCGATATCCTTATAGAGACCGCCTTCTATTTGATCATCTCAGATTGGTAATTCGACCGTGTCTCTTACCCACCCTCTAATCAACTCTCAGTAGGAGATTAATTCCCTTTCCTCTTTCATAATCTGAATAAGGTTCCGAAAGGATGAAAGGGGGAGTTCGCTACCAGGGGTAACACTTATTTGATGCATTCATGCACAAAGTATCTATTCGCACTTTTTCAGTTTTATTCGTCCTTCGTGCGACTTCAAATTTGGAAAATTATGTTACTTTATAGAAAAAGCTTTATCAATTTGTTCGTGATCTTGCTGACCACGAGATATCTGTGGATGTGTTGGTTCGATACGGCTTCTCTCCCTCTCTCTCCCTCTCTCACGATCTCTCTATTCCC
The DNA here is from genome assembly GCA_000180635.4 of Pristionchus pacificus. Classification (NCBI taxonomy): domain Eukaryota; kingdom Metazoa; phylum Nematoda; class Chromadorea; order Rhabditida; family Neodiplogasteridae; genus Pristionchus; species Pristionchus pacificus. Next base: position 13,051,510 of record CM026575.1, read on the forward strand.
TCAAGTGTTCTATCCGTTCTTTCTTATCACAATCCGATCTCCTCTCTCTCTTCTTTCTCATTTCCCTGAGGACATTCATCGTATATCACTCTTCCATTACTTGTTTCTTCTTCATCTACCTCTCTCTCCCTCCTTCTCCATTCTCCTATCACAGTACTAGTCCACTTGAAACACACCCTCAAGGGGTGATTGAGAGTATTTCCTTCCAATGATTTATCGTTAATCTTCTCAATAGATTCACACTCAAAAGGAGCTCCATCTACAGTTCGAGTTGTTTCCCAAGTGAACATTCCGTCCGAGAAATTCCTCTACGGTCCCTAACCTCCCTGTTCATTTAGTGACTCAAGTAGAGAAAAATCTTATATGATAGGCAAATCACTTAGCGTTTAAATTTTAAATAGTTCGTTTTAAAAATGTGAAATCGTCAAGACGGAGAGGATTTGGTAAAAGTTGCAGATTACGGTAAGTAAAATCGTCAACCTAAGGTTGTCAACATTTTTGAGCTTCCTTCTAAATTTGTCGACACTTCTTTTTATTGTTTTGCCTTATATGTTTGGATTTGGACGCGATTTATTTAAGATTCTGTTGACACTGGTTGATTAGGTTCTTGGCTGAATAATGGTGCTCATCCCTCCCTCTCCGTTCCCCTCCGTGATCTACCATTTCCTTTCCATTCTCTATTGATCGACTGACCTCTCATCCCCATCTCTCCCACCTCTCTATGTGACCTACCCTCTTCTGCTGTTCGCAACGTGCCTTCTTGACGTCTTCATGTTTACAGTTTCTCTCCTTACTTCTTACCTCAATGTTCCGTATCTATGATCTTTGATAAGTTCTTCTCTTCTCCTTCTCCTTTCTCTTGATCATCTCTCTGTTTATCCACTTATCATATCATCCTATCACTTTTCATATCTCTCATCTCAATACGGGCCACACGCTATTGTTGTTGTTCTCCTTCCTCCTTCTTCCCAACTTGGACAGTCCATTATCTCTGTTCCCATTTCCTCTTTATTATGAACTGTTTCACACTGATTGATAGACAATTTAGAATGATTAGACTCGCTTCCCCTATTTAACACCTTCCCCTTTTCAGGTTACCGTAAACGAGAGATCGAAGGATGTCGAAATGATGAAGATGAGAAGGCAATGAAAAGGAGTAAAGAACAATCGAGAGATGATGTGAGAATGATGTATATCTCGACCCTCATAGTGATTAGAAGTCCTCTCTGTCCTCCTGCTATCATGTCTCATTCATCTTTCTGCACTATTCTTCTTCACTCATTTTGTTTTCTCTCTGCTTTCTCTCACTGATCTTTCCCTCTCTTCGTATAGATACGAGCAATCCTCACAAACTTTGTTTTCACCTCAACTTTTCTTTCTGGACCAATTTTTATCGCCCCCATCGCCACTTAGCTTCAGTAGATAGTTAGATACTCTACTAAACAACGGTAACATACTTCTCTATAGTAATTGATTGATTGTAGATGGAGTCGTCAATCTCTTGTTCTTCATTGGCGGAATCATCACTCGATACATCCTTCATCTCCACTTCCATTCATAGTAGAGAGAGGTGACAATTGCATTAAGGGATTGAACTATCCTCTCTTGCATAAGAGGAAATCACGAGAATAGACGAAAAACGATTGAATTAGTGTATGAGAAAGGGATGAAAGAGGGGAAGGACTCACTGGGAGGTCTGAACACTAGAGTTACTCGCACTTTCAGCCCTTGTAATTCGATTCATAATCGGTAGTTCGAGTCTTCTTATCCTTCCATTCAGTTCTCCATTCGATGTGAGTATCGCAAGTGAGGAATCTGCTGCGACAATCACACAGATGGAAGCACTTTCACGTATGATTTACTCTCTTATTATATTTATTTTCCTCTTTTACCTCGAGGGTATACATTTTTGTAACATTTGGGCCTGTTAGCAGACCGCTGTATTTTGAACCAAGCCAGTTCGGGGTTTAAAAAAACCCCTTTCAACTTGTAATCAGCCACTGACAACTTATTTTTGATCCCCGGCTATTAATATAAATGTGGTCTCTAGAGTATCGAAATCTGATCGTTGTCATGTAGCTCATCAGCTCAAATTTGTGAATAACATCCATTGACATGAACATATGTCTCAATTCATATTACTCCTATCTCAATCAATTCCTTCTCTCTTCAGTCCGAAGTACCCCCACAATCGCCTCTACTCTCACTCTACACAGAAAGAGACAGGTATCACTTACCGTAATCTAATCTACAGTATCCATCTCAGCCCTCTCGTCCCTACCGTATCCTCTCGCACGAAGATAGTGTAGCCCTGCTGGTAGCACAGTCAACGCAGGTACGGTAGTTTATTGACTATTGATTGATTTACTACCGTAACACTGTGATATCAATATTTTAAGGCCGTAGCAGAAGTGAAATCTTATAAGATGAATACGAAGATTCTGAAGAGAAAGAGTAATAAGAAAGAGAAGATTCCATCGGGGTAAGTCTATTAATTATCTTCCCTCGGAATGGCTCTTCCCTAGCACAGCACATAATACCGTACCTCCACTCATACCGTACCCCTCCCTTCTCTTTCAGAGTGATCTATCCCTCATATATCTCCTGCCCTGCCCCTCCTCTCATTCCCTCTGGACGTCAACTTCCCTCTCCACTCTGCTGTCCCAATTGTGCTTCTCTCATTGGACAACGTCTCTCGGCTCCTTCTGGAATCACTCTGTAAGTTACACTTAACAATTTACCCCCAATAACAGTAGTATAAAACTGAAAATGTCTCCTTACACCCCCACCCTTTACCCTTCTTCACCCTCTTTTTCTGCTTACTCTCTCTCCTCACTTCCCATTATTTCCACTGACAATTCTCCCGACAGATCTGATCCCTTCTTCCTTTCATTCTTTCCTTCTTCTCTTTCATCCCATAAATCTCGATACTTCTCAATTAGGATTCCCTTCCTCTTTTCCTCTCTTCACTTTGTATTCAATGGAGAATTCCCAGTCTCCAAGTCTCACTTTCTCTTCTTCTCTTTTGTTTCTGCCACAGTGAACTGGAATGACTGCACTCAACACTTCTTTCCCCTTTTCCATCGAGAGGAAAGATGATGCAAATATATATAGAAACGCAGAGATTTGTCAAATCTCATTTAACCCTTCAACCTTGCAAAGGGGCGAAATAGTAGTTGGTAATGGTGCGAACTCCGTGTTATGTTTCCACTCAATTTGACCCCGATAACCCCCACTTAGCAGTTACTCTCAAAGTACTTTTAATCCCTTCCCGTTTCCATCTCAGAAAGAGGACAATTACCTGATAATGGTCATTCCTTCGTCTGTCTATCCGTTCACTCTCATTTTATTGGGCTGAGAACTTGGAGATTATCTTATTCAATTGGTCACTGTCTTCATCAGCAGATTAGCTCGAGAAATGATACCGCTGTCTCTTCATTTTGCGCACTCTCTCGCCCGCATAGTCGACGAGAGCAACTGTAAAATGAAGAGACGGTGGTATCATTGCTGGAGCAGCTCTACAGCAGATGTACGATTCGTTACACCCCCTGCACCTCCTTCCCCCTCCCCTTCTTTTCTCTTGGTGAGTCCGTTGTCCTTTCAGTCCTTTGTTCCATCTGATTCTTGTTAGTTTCTCAAGAGTCTTTGACTGGAAGGAAAGCGAAGAGAGAGGGGGAAATCATGGACAGGACTCTCACTTGATGAGACTTCTTCACTACTATTCTTCTCTATTCTTGTTCAACCATCGAAGTAGTCCTCCCACCCTCCCTCTCTCTTCTCTCTCTCTCCTCTCTCTCTGCAATCAAGAGATTACTTCACTCATTCTTGTAACTTCTCCTCCTTTTCGCCCTCAGGATCATCCAATAATTACCTTCCTTCTTCTTCTTCTTTCTTTCTTCACACTTCATTTTATGTAGACCCCTTCTCCTCTCCTATTGTCTACTGGACATCTTTGATCATCCTCCCTTGATTACCCCTCACTACTTTGATCTATTTGATGATCTCTTTCCCTCACTGATCAATGATATTCCGTGATCATTCTCCACGTGTTCTCTCTTCTCTTCCGACTACTACTTTACTACAAGAGAAGTCTGAATCGGAACACTCCATTGTCGACAGAAGTAGTACCTCCTTCCTTCCCTCTTCTTCCTCCCCCTCAATCGCCCCCCCCCCCTCCTTTCAACCTCCGAATGTTTTCATTCACATTGCACATTTCAAGTGGACTAACCTACGTAGAATGGGAGCACAGCAGATTCACTGTTATGATCAAGGGAATCTCCCTCCCTCTCTCTCTCTTTCCCTTCGTGGAATAGGTTGAGGAAGTTTTTCCATCTATTCTTCTTCTTCTCTTCATTGTTTGTTGTCTTTCTGTTGCCATTATCTTCCCTCGGGTGAATTCTCTCTCCATTTTTGATCCATTCATCATCATCAAATTCAACTGGAAAGATTACCACTTGTCTCCCGTCTTCTCTTGATAGTTCATTCGAGTAGAGGTACTCTGGAGAGTGTCCTAATATCGTACAATAACAATGATTCCTTCTGCCATGAATTGAATACAATCTCATGGGAATTTCTCATCGTTTCAGAAGGAAGGAAAAGCGTATTGTTGAACAATTTATTTCCATTGGTGATTCAGTGAGGAGATTCCTTCCCTCCCGTGGGTCGAAATGCCTTCCCTTTTATGATCCATGAGAAGAGTAATCCGTATATGACTACTGTAGTTATCCATTGAAGGGGGTTCAACTAACTAGTAGTCGTGATCTACCTCCCCCTCCCTCTCTCCCTCTCCCCTTCTCAATCTCTCAATAGATTGGGGATTGATTGTACACGTCGAAGGGGGGGGGGGGGGGAATTCCGGTCACTTGCAGATGAGAGAGAAGGTATTGGATAGATAGAGAGAGAGAGGGAATCAGATTGATCCCCTTCGCCCTTCCTCATTATTACAAGCTTCTTTGTTCTTCTTCTTCCTCTGACCTACTTCTCATTGAACCCCTCCCTTCCTCCCTCCCTTCCTCTCATCATTTATCCCCTCCTTATTCATCACTACCTGTTTCATTGCCATCTCCATTTTCTACATAGACTTGTTCTCCATCATGCAGAAGTGCCAGACTGCAAGGAGATGCTCATTGATCCCCTCTCCATCTCATTCCTCCCTCCCCCCCTCCGTCCTTCCTTCTATCTCCTGCGTGAATTCGTCCATTGTCTCACTCTCTCTCACATCTTATAATCTATCTATTTGTCTACAACCATAACATCTTCTCTCTCTCTCTCTCTCTCTCTCTCTCTCTCTCTCTCTCTCTCTCTCTCTCTCTCTCTCATCTTAGATGTGAACCGTGTCCCTTCTTCTCTCTACTCGCTACTTCTTACCTCTAAACACAATGGGAGTGTGCACACCTACTGGTTGTTGTACTCTCCCTCTCCCCCTCCCTCTCTCTCCCTGGCTATCCCCAATCACTGGATTTGACTCTCCCTTCTCCCTATTGTCTGCCATACAGACCGAGTTCATCCCTACCACTAGACCAACTCTTTCTACTCCCTTCCTTTGATCCATGAACCATCCCCTTGTTCATACCCTCTTCCTAGATACTCATTATCTCTCTCTTCAATCCACACCTTTTCTATCTCTTCTATCTTTCATCTGATCTCCCGTACTCGTATGCGAAATTGGAACGATTCGCCCCTCTCTGCTTGCCTATGTAATTAATCTCTCCCTCCCTCTCCCTCCCCCTGCAACCACCTTCCCTTCTCTCCCCTCCTTCTCTCTCCCCCCCCCCCCCTCTCTCTCTCTCCCTCAACTGATCATCTTTCACTTTATGATCTCTCATCCGCACTCTCATAAGCAATGCTCAATGCTCACTCTATAGTTTTTGCATCCCTCCTCCTCTCCCCCAGTTCTCTTCCCTCTCCCTCCCTCCTCCTCCCTCTCTATTCCACCCTTGAAATGTCCTTCAATTTGGTTCTCCTTCCAATCACTTCACTCCCATATGCCATCACATGGACCGTTCTCCCCCCCCCCTCTCTCTCTCTCCTCTCACCTCCCTTCCCACCTCTCCTTCTATTCATCTCAATCGGGGGCAGTACTTCACATCATCTATTTATATCAACAGAATATCTCATAACTGCCCTATGGTCACTGTAGTCTCCCTCTACCTCTCCTTCCCTATCTCCCTCCCTCCCTTCTCCCTCTCATCTATCTCATCTATCAACTATCTACTTTGTTATTCTCTCTCTATCTTCCTCCTCTTCCTTCCAGTATCAACTTGCCTCATCTTCTCTTCATTCCATACATATTTGTATAGTCTCTTTCTTAATGTCGATGCCATTTCGAAGAGTGAATCAAAATCAAACTGACACTTCAATTAGAGCATCGAATGTCATTGATAACCTTGTATCGAAACTATCGAGAATGGGAGAATATCCCCCCCCCCCCCTCTCTCTCTCTCCCTCTCTCTCCCTCTAAAGTCGTTCTAATCTCTTCTAAGATCCTTATCCCTTCTCACAATTTCAATCAGTATAAGGTAGGTCATGGTTACTCTGAAGGGTCAACAGAGACCTTTTTGGACGAGAAATTACTTCTCTCCGTCATTTCCATTATAACTTTCATCATGTTTGTATTCTTCTATTCCATTGATAATTCGACCTCCCAATCCTCTCAACGAATTAGTCCATGCGTAAATCTATCGTTTAATTCTCATTCACAGTTTTCTCATTCCTTTTGCTCTCTTTGTTCCTTTCTCTTCAATTTTCTTCTCTCTATTCCTTTGAACTCTTCTCCTTATCATTATTTACATATTTACTCTAAATTCGGAGAAGGAATGAATCAGATTGAGAAGTTTTCCGTTTCTATCTCTCAGTTACTTTCGTTACTCTCTCAAATGGTTGGAAACTGTAGTATTCGTTTAGTCACGAACATCTTCTGAATCTCTTTGAAGTGGTTGACTCGAGTAAGATATTCTCAATCCTTCTCTTCTTCCATCTCAGTCTCTTTCTTTCTCTTCATGCTTGAATGCTCTTTGACCTCTCTCTCTCTCTTTCACCTTTTCTCAAGGTGAGAAAGTTGACGTAAAAGATTAAGTTGATTAACTTCTCACCCTCAGAATCTTCTCTCGTTCTCTTTCTCACTCGGTCATTTCTCTTCTCTTCTCTGATAATGTGGATACTTCTTCTTCTTCTTCTTCTTCTTTTGTCTTACACTTTTCTTCCCACTCTGATCTTTCCCCCGTTACTTATCACTCTTTTCAACAGAGACAACACATCATTCAACTAATCGTGTTCTATTCTTTCCAATCATAGAACTTCCATTCAGTCTCGAACGAACCCGTTCTCATTCACTCATCTCAGTCTCAATCCCCCTCCTCTTCTCCTTTCCATGCTCCTTCCCATCTTCCAATCAATCTTTCCTATCATCACCATCGGAATTCCCCCTCCCTCCCTCCTCTCTTCTCTTCTTCATTCTCCCTATTTGCTGTACTGATCAACGCCCTTGTTTCCTCCTTCCATACAAGATTATTAGGGATCAATCAGTTTGTCTAATTCTTCTCGTGCCTTTCCTGAAGAGAGGAAGCAATCTCTGACCTACCCCCACCCCCTCCCCCTCCTTCTATTCGATATCACCCTCTCCTCCTCTTACTCCATCTCCTAATCGAATAAGCAGTATTGTATTCTCTCTCTCTTCACCCCTACAGTCATTCCCTCCCCCCCCCTCCTTCCTCTCATTTTCTACTTAGTCTTCTTCTCTCCATCATTCTTCCGTTCCATCCTAATATCTTCATTATCCGTTCCAGTCTCATTCTATCTCTCATTCTCTTTCAGAATCGAACCTCTTTCGACTCGGAGTGAATCCTCTTATGGAGAGGAGTCAAATCACTCTATGAATTCTTCTTTTGTTTCTACGAGAAAAGACGAGGTATTTCTACCCTTTATCAATTGAGTAGTCAATACATTCCAATCACATGAACAAGTGTGAAAGTGCATCTCTATAAGAAGGGAGAAGCCCCTTCCAAGTGTACTTTCCTTCCTTCGATCTTCTTCGTCCAGTCTATAAATGGTCATGTCTCATTCTCTGGTCAAGGGAGAGGAACGGGAGAAGAGAGTGAGAGAATGGAGAGAGATGAAGGAAGGGAAGGGATTGTACTCGAATCAAACAAGCATTGAGGAAGAGAAGGAGAGACTGACTCTATTGGCACTTGGCCATTGTTTCCTCGGAAGGAAGGAAAGGGCAAAGAGATAACTAGAGAGTAGGAGGGATTCCCCCTTCCCCCGAGGGGATGAGAGAGCCGAGATTACTTGGGAGGATATTCATGATTAGCCATGATCTGCAGTGGATATGTGTAGAGGGATGAGTAGGGAAGGGCATTGAGGTCATTGGAGGATGAAAGGGATGGAAAGATCAAAGATCAATGTCGATTTCAGGACGGTACTCGTCTATCGTTTCTCTCTTCTTCTACTGGATATTCATCAGCCCGATCTTCTCTTCGATCCAATGGAGAAGAATCACCTGGGGGAGAAACATTCTGGTAAGGAAAAAGAATGGGAGAAGGAGGAGGGGGGGGGGGGTGATTATTCATTCTGCATTCTCTATCGTTGGGAGCATGTTCAGAATGAAGAGTTCTATTCTTCATTGTGTCTCTTTCGCAAAGAGATTCTCTTCAATGGGAAAAGGTGTAGAAATCCTCGAAAAACACTTGGTTGTTTGTGCTATCGGCATGCAGGCAAAAAAGCGCCGAAGAGGTGCAAGATTTCAACACGTCAGAAGATCTCGAATTTCGTTCTCATCACCGAAAATCAAGACAGAGATCCGAACTTTCGCTGTTTAGAGAAGAGAAAAGACAATCCACTCAAACTCACCATTTCCTTCTTTTTATTGTGTAATATCTCTATTGTTTCCATTGAGAAGGAAGGAGTGTTCCATTCATTCATCCGAATCGAATCGGTTCCTATAGAAAATAAGAAAAAGAAAGAAACCCCCTACAGTTCCTTCAATTGCCTACTGACCAGCGAAGGATTTTCCCATTTGATGAAAGGAAGGCTCATTTCCCCCATTGATCCGTGTGAGAAAAGAAGAGAGAAGGGGATAGATTCCCCTATTGGCATCCTTCCTTTCTCATTCTTCCATTGGCCATTGGAGTGTAATCTGATTAGACAGGCTCATACGAGTAATTTGTGATGTCTCTTCTCTTTCTGAGGGAAGGAATACCACTTAGTGAGGGTATTATCGTACTAATGAAGAAAGGAAGAGGAACAGAGGAGGGTAATGGGAAGGAGAAGGGGTTCAGTTGAATGAGATGAGTAACCACCATTCAATCATGTTTATGAGTAAGGAAGAATGGAGGTTTGAGGGCAGAAAAGGAAGAAGACAGGAGAAGGAAGACAATCCATTTCAGTGTATCGGAATCATCTCAAATTCGATCGGAAGTTCTCTCTCGATCTCCCATTTCTCAACTCGATCGAATCTGTGTTGAACTTCTCGATACGGAGAGAACTTTCGTAGCTGATCTCAATGATATTATACAGGTGAGGTATTATCACATCTTATCCATTTATATTCCACATTAGACTGACCAAGACTGTGCAGTGTACATAGTATGTTACAAGTTGTAAGGTGTGTCTAAGTGAATGGGGGGTCTCAATTAGGAGAGAATGGCGTGGTCTTTCGGTATGCAGACTGGTCACTTAGAGAGAGGAGCGAGGGAATGGAACGAGTGATGGGAACGGAATTGATAAGTGGAAAACACTGCTTGGTACTACTATTTAGTATCGAAACACGATAACAATGAATGAGGGACTTAATATAAGTTGATAATGGACAAGTATGAGCAATTGTAACTTGAGGGTTATCTCAACTTCATGGTATCTCATCGTGAATCATTGGGAGTGACAGTCAATGAAATTTCTTCTCTCTTTGGATGCATCGAGAGAATATTCGCCCTTAATCGAACATTATTCGTTCAATTGGATGCTGCCAAACTTGATGCTGCTAAGGTGAGAGACAATCTATCAAGTCAAGAATGATCCTTGATCTTTATTTTTGTTTATTTTACTAACTTAATTTCGGACAAGACAGCGTTAGAACTGATAGTATGAGAAGATAAAAACATAATTGTGAGGCTGATCTTTGAACTCTCCTTCTTCAGATGTGTCAATGCTTCATTGATAACGCTAGTCGATTCGATGACTATGTGACGTATTGCACCAACTACCAGAGGTATTCCGTCCATCTAGAGATCAAAGATCAATCCTCCTTTCTCTCCAGAATGTTATCTACCTTGTGTACTCTTTCATCTCGTCCATCAGTCTCTTCTGCTCTAAAAGAGAGACAGATCTCTCTTGGTCATCCCCTTCCTCTATCTGCTTATCTTCTCAAACCAGTTCAGAGGATATTGAAATATCATTTGTTCATTGAGGTTAGTCATCAATTCATCTGATAATCGATTATTATCGTTATTCAGAATATTCTTCGTGAGTTGGAATCATCAAATGCAGTGGAAGAAAAGCGAAGAGTGGCGAGGAAAGCATTAGATGAAATGACGAGTCAGGTAAGGGATGAATGATCTTTGATCTATCCTTTCTTTCTCGCTCAGGCTTCTCGAATGAACGATGAGAAGAAGAAGAGTGAACATGCTGAGAGAGTGGATCAATTACAACGGATTCTCACTCAATGGAGTAATCAACAGGTCCGTTAATGATGATCCGATTAATTAATGGTGTAATTAATAGGGAACGAATAAGTGGTCATCTTCGATCATTGCAGACTCCCGATTTGACAGCGTATGGGGAACTTCTTCTCGAGGCACAATTCAGATTGTCTGGAGCGAAGACAATGAGACAATTATTCCTTTTTGAAGTGAGACAATTGAGATATTAAAGGGACATAGAGGATAATCGTAATGGACTGGTCAAAAATATCAATATCATTCAATCCAATAATTTAAGGAGATGCTGCTAATCGCGAAGCAACGTAGTGGCCATCTCGTAGTCAAGGATTTCATCATGGTCAGTCAATGCAACTTCTTTCTCTCTCTTCAATCCTTCAATTCTTTCCCTTTCAGTGTTCTAATCTAATGTTGAATGAGTCGATCTCGTCTGATCCTCTCTCCTTCCAAGTTCTCTCTTTCGATTCCCCTCGTGCCCAATATGTATTCCTTGCTAATAACACAGAACAGAAGAAAGTGTGGATGAGAGAATTGAAGAGGGCCGTGCTAGATCATTTCGAGGTATACACTCAGGGTTAGAGACAAAGGAATGACGATGATGTTCAGGTTGAAATTCCGGAAGAGACGAAACGATTGATGTTGAGTATCGACAACACTCAAGTGAAGATTCCCTTCGGAAGACCCGAATTCGCTGATGTGAAACAATCGAAGAAAATACCGAAATATCTTGAGAAGAGGAGGAAATCAGTGGAAAGTCGAGATAGAAGAAGAAGTTTATCCACTTCAAGATTAGCACCATCGAATAGTCAGGTGAGAGAAGGGAATGGGACTGAGGGGAAGGGGAGGATGGTTAGGGCTGGTCCTGATGGAGTTAACTGTGATTGGAATAATTTGATCTATTCAGAACTCGATAACTCCGAAGTCTTCCACTCCATCCAATCATAAATGTACTTGTGGAATGGAACCAATGAGTAGTGTGAGTATATTCATTCCATTCTCTTTCTCATTCTCTCTCTCATTCAGGGAATCACTCATAATCGAGCTCTCTCTTCTTCCACAATGGACTTCAATGAATCTCTTCCTGCCCAATTGAATGCAACCAGTGAGTGATCTTTGAGCTCTATCTTTTAATCACTCCTTCTTCCTTTCAGCTCCATCTCCCTCATCCTCCTTCTCGTTCTTCAGTCGTAAGAAGAGTACTCCAACCTCTGAATCGGGAAGAGGAAGATTCTTCCAAGCGAGAAAGACGCGACAATTACCACCTACTGGAAGGGTTAGTTCATTACCTTACTATTGAGAAAAAAATTGGAGATTAGCATGGAGGAGCTCGGTTCAGCATTTGGTTAAAATATTTGTCTCATAAAAATTTGAATTGTGTAGGACGAACCAGATCGAAGTCCATGGGATTCTCCTTCTCCTTCCTCTCTCAATACTTCTGCTCCCACTGATTCGATAACGATGAATAATGAAGAAATAGAGAAATCATTCGATGAAATATACAGGAATCTTCAATTATTCGGAGCTGAACAGGTAAGAGATGAAGGCTGAGAAGATATTTTTCCCGTAGATTGAGAAATATCTCCAGGTTCTTCCTAATCGAGAAGATGCTTCTCGTAGATTAGATAATCTTGTGAAGGGAAAGAGTCCTCCTGTCGATGATAGAGGTTTGTCATATTTGATCTTTGATCTCTAATCCATTTCCCTCTTGAGAGAAACGTCTTCGATCTAAATCCTTGAGTCGATTGGATGCGGTGAATGTAGGATTGGAAGAGGCAAATTTGGAGAGATTCGAGAAGGTTGGAGGATGGGAACCAACGGAGAGACAACAAAGGATTAGAATGAGTAGAAATGTAGGTTGATCATTCCCATCATATCTCCAGTTGGAAAGGTTTCAATCAGAGTGAATACTTGCTCATTAACCAATCAATAAGTTTCAGACGCCCGCTCCATTGGCTCGATTCGATCAATTTGACTCTACACTTGATTCATCTCCATCTCCCATCCCCTTCTCCCTTTCTCATCCTCCTTCTCGTCCTCTTCTCTCTTTCCCTCGTCAAAGATCTCCTCTTTCATCTGAACAATGTCGAATGATCGACACTGCTCTTATTCATCCTGATATCGCCATTGTTAGACATCATCCATCTCAAATCGAGAAAGCATAATCATTGTCTCTCTTACCCTCTCTTTGCCTAGTCTTTCCATTGTCACTGTACAAATATCATAATGCATGACCTACAACGCTTGAAATACATTGTTATTGCCGTATGAATAGTATAATATGGAGTAAATAGAGAGTATGTAACTGAATATTCTCATATCCCGATTCCCGCTCTTAAATCCCCCGATGATATCTTCTTTCCCTTTCACTGTATCCTATTCTATTATCACTCTATCCCTCCTTTCACTCTTCCATTTCTCTATCCTTCTAAGGAACTCGGAGATATCAGTTCGATTGTCCTAATTGCGACCTTCTCTTTCATCTAATTCATCCCCTCTTCATCTCAGGCCGTTTTATTTCTCATATAAATCAATTGATACTCTGTGAATGATCAACATAACCATACAATGAAATGGGTCTTTATTATGGTGGTGAATACCGAGATGAGAAATGGGTGAGAGACGGAATACTTTATGTGACTGGTTTGTTGAGATGGCAAGGAGATGAGCAATGGCAAGAGTGGATGAATCTAAGAGTGATATGATTGATTATCGATGTGGGAGGAACACTGGATCTCATAGTATGGTACAGACAAGTTAGAGTTGGTTTGCAACTGGGAGAAGATGAAGAAGAGGTCTCTCTTAGCATTTGGTCGGTCTCTGTTCAACTTCATTTGCATTCTTCAATTCGATGACGGTTTGAAGGGCATTTCCCACTGATCGACAGCCCATTACGACGGTAAGACCACAGATAAACGCCTGATGGAGAGGAGATTAAATATCATCTTGTAATGACTACTGAGATCGAAAAGATTCTATGAACAAACCTCAAACATGACAAGCACAGCCAAACAATAATCGACCGAAAATGGTTCAGTCTCAGAGATGAACCATTTCGGATTGATGGAGAGATGATTCTCAGCGAACCATGGCATTAGACCTGAAGAATTAATGCATCAGGGAAGATGAAGAGATGGAAGTGCTTACCCAATAGAATGGGAGGTGCAGCTAGAAGAAGATTGAAGGAAGAAAAGACAAAATGAGCGACGATCGCTTGAAGACGACGACGATTCACTGAATAAAAGGGAGTAGAACGTGAATCCATAAATCAACCAGGTAGAAATTGTGTAATTGAATTTTTCTTACCCGCGAATAGTGCAAGGAATGAATTAGAGAGAATGAGAATGGCATAGACCATCTCTATTCCTATCGCCCATTTTGATCCCTGAAATAAATATATCGTTGAAGAGAAGATGATCGTCAGAATAATTCTTGAGCTGAAAATGTTTTTACCTGAATTATCCTGTATCCGCCAGCAGTGAAAATGCAGATGGACAGAAGAATCTGAAAAGATCGGATATTAATTGGTGATTGTGTCTTTAATATTCGTCAAATGAGCGTGTAAAATGAATCTCCATTTAAAATCGTACATGCATGTATCCGAGTAATTGAATTCCCTCCCATGGAATGAGATCTGATCGACGATCAACAGATGACTCCTGAAGAATATTCCATTCCTAGATTGAAGAATGAGAATATTGATTGGAGATTGAACATACGGGTTGAGCATTGATGAAGTGGACGGGAGGACGGAATTCGGGTGGAGGAGGAGGAGGAAGAGAGACAGGGACAGGCATTGATTGAGGAGGAGGGGGGCGAGGAAGGGTCTGATAATGAGGATATAATAATGATGAAGTGATTCTTCATCTGATTCAGGAAGACATTTTCTAAGTAATAGTTCTCACAGCGGCGGAAGGAGGAGGAGGAGGCATGGAATATGTCTGGAAGGGAACGTAGAATACATTCTGATGTTGTGCTGCAGCTGCTGCAGCTGCCTGTTGAGCTTGTTGAGCTGCCAACTGAAAGGATGGAGAGATAAACAGAGGAGAAGGAAGGAGATCTCACATGAGCAGCAACGAGGTTTTCAGTATCAAGAGGATCTTCGGGACGGGGAAGAGTACAATACGACTGATAACGAGTCATTCCTGATTAAGAAGATGGGAATAGATATGAGATACGAAATTGTTCTCACCCAATGGAGCTTCACTCGTTCTACTTGTCGGTCTACCCATAGTCATTGATCCATTATTTCCAATAACCGAACTAGCACGAATAGATCCCATCTGTGGTGCTCTTGCTCCTCCCGGTCTTCCCCATGTACGAGATATCTCTGATCGAGTCGGCCCCGTCTGTTCAACTTCGAATTTGAGAGTTGGACGTTGAGGTTGAAGAGCTGTAAGAGGAATCAAATGAAGATGAAGAAGGAGTCAGTTTGAATGATGATACTCACTATTGTAATTGGGATTCCTCTGAATCCTCTTGAGTGTTCCAGTGGGAGGATCAGCTATTTCTACTCTATTTCCAGATGGTTCTTTGAATGGAGTAAAAGTGAAGGCTGAAGGAGGAGATCCTTCCACTGATTCTTGCTGAATATCACATAGAGATTATTGATAGCATCAACAAATCAAAACAAAGATTCAATCAAACGAAGAGCATAACTCACTCTGGATTGACTTCTCCATTGATCTTGCATCGTTTTCTCAATTGCCTTCAATCCCCCTCATTGTCATCAATCGATAACTGACTACCGTACCTCAATAGCTGCTTTCTCTGCTGCTTCCTTCTGCCAGAATGCTGATCGACGATGCTTCTCCATCGATGGAGGATACTGTAGTGGGGATACGGTAGACACACCATCAGATGAATAGTACATCTCGAATCTTCACACAGCCTAATTGATGGAAAGAAACTATCCATAATTTGGAAAAAAATCCTATCAATTTTTTAACGGGAATTTCAAAATCTCGATTTTCCATAGAAGAGTAACAGAATGGGATGATAAGCAAGAAACAGCTTGAGTAAGAGTGAATAGAAGAGAGATAACTGGAAGTGATTAGTGATACGAGAGAGGGATTGGAGTACTCTTCATCTTCCCCCTCAGGGAGGATCATCGTTATTGCTCTATCCTCACTCATTTAGGTCAATTCGAGAACGGATGAGAGATAAGGGAAAATGAAGAGAATGGATAGAGGGATAATGGGGAGTGAATGATACAGTGAAGAAGGATGGAATGCAATCCAAGTCTGAGTAAAAACTATTTCCAAAATTTAATCGCAACTGAAACAAACATGCTGAATTCCACTAGCCACCGATCTATACATTGCACCAGAAATTATCCTTACAACAAATTTATCGATCTAAGCGAACAATAAACGGTAACATGAGAGAAGAGTGGAAACAATTCAACAAAATTGAGGCTAAACAGGATGAAACGACAACAAAATACGAAATTTACATTATTGTTTTACAACCAAAAGGGTAAATTAGATGTTAAGATTAGCACGATAAATGATTTACTACGTAACATGAGTTGGTTATTACATAGACAATGGATGAGGGTGTAGAATATAGGGGGGGGGGGGTCTCAATCACGGGAATATACTTATCGGCGCTTGCTTATCTGTTCAATACAGCATCCGAAAAGGCAGAGAACGAGACAAAGAGCGAGAATCGCACCGATGATTAAGAGAATCTTCTGACTGAAAAGAAATGTGAGTATGAGGAGGAAGAAGATGGATGCCGATCTGTTCAATACAGCATCCATACATAATATAATTTCTTTTCAACTGTTTTTTCCATGGTATCAAACTATCCTTTTCAACTGTTTCAACATTGCCGAATCTTAAACTAACCCATAGTAGACGGCAGGATCACAGCATTCCCATTCACAGCACACTTGTCCTTTCTTGCACATCCATGAGAAGTGACTCATCCTCAATTATGAATATTTTTTAAAATGCAATTAAGCATCGACACATACGTTTCTCCATCAGGGGAAATGAATCTATAATTCGAGAAATCGGCAAGGTCCGAGATATTCGCTTCGCATCTGTGAAGGAAAAGTTAAGGAACTCGAATTTATCATTCCGGTTCAAGCATGAACTAACCCGTATAATGTATTCACCTGTCCATGATCTGCACGTTACAGAGAGAAATGTTCTTGAAATCATTGGATGTAGTGAAATTGAAGCACTCGCGGGAATTGTTGCTTTGAGGAAGGAAAGAGTTACCCCAGAAGTAATACAGAGAAATGTAGCCAATACTGAAATAAAATGGTTACAACCATTCAAGGAAAGCTGCAAACATAGTACATGTAGTTTTTTTATTTGTTTTGGCATGGGCTACTTAATTATCGCCAATGTATCAAGATAATATTTGTAAGTACAACTCACTTCAATGGTTTGCTCGGATCAACGACCTTTAGATCTTTCTTGGTCGATTCCAGTTCGTTCTTCTAGAAAACATAACTGAATTGGGTTCAGGACTTGGACATACAACACCGAAATAAGTTCCACAATCGAATATGTAGAAGTAAGTAAGTCACTCAGAATGTAAATAGTAATTCAAGTAATTCAGAATCAACAAAGATAGCAGATCACCACACACAAATAAATAAGAAATTAGTGATTTTTGCATACTAATTTCTTATTTATTTTTGTGTAGTGAATGTCGTTTCCATTGGAAACGAGATCAATCTCATGTATGATAGGAATGATTTCTGAATCAAAAGGTAGAAAAAATATTCAACTCACCGATCCGATGGTTACTGGTGCAGTGAAAATGAAATCGAAAGATGGTATTTTGATGGTTGAATTGTAGATGACAGAGCTATTCACTAAGGGCATATCCGATTCCTTCACCGATCCATTTCCTCTGAAGAATAACCAGTCACATATGGGATATTCAGATACGAAAATCGAAGCGAACAGTTAGGCAAACTATACAATTTTTCGCATTTACTAAATACGGTTTACAGTATTCAAATAGAATTCAAATAGTCAATTTTAACTCTCCAATCTCAACATGCAGGCAGATGCAGGAGGCGTCAACAATTATGACTAACTGAATATTCCTCACAAATTATTTGCTGGCAAGGGTAAACTGCTCCGTCATCGAAAAGCATTCAATCGAAACAAATTTCGCACCTGAAGTACCAAATGTGGACCGTCGAGGAGCCTCCATTGTATCTGGCGATCGAAGTCGATCTGACAACTGATTTGTCCACAATTATACCCGATTCAGAGGAATTCGATTCTTCTTTCTGTCGAAAATGCTCTACATCTGTACCTTGAGCTATAACGAAATTATTACGCAGAGATGAGACCCGGATCATTCCACAAAATTACTGCTACTACCTACTATATATAAATATATATTACTACTTACCTTCTTGGGAGTGAATGCCAGTAATAAGAACGAAGAGGATGAGAACACTTAATATAATTCCACGAAACATGAGAAAAATCTGAAATTTTACTCAATTATGAAAATTCTTGTGCTAGAACTAGAAAACGATAAGCAACAACTTTTAAGACATCGATAAACCGAGAAATGAATTCAGAGCGAGCTGATATCACGATAATATGTAAATTAATTAGTGGGCGAGCCAATAAAATACGGATGGAGATCAACAGCCTGTTGCTACAGTGAAAGTATAATTTAGTTCAATGTTAACTTACGGTAACCCGAGGAGTCTCAACTGGAGCGGGAATTCAAATATATTTCATGACGATTCTAACATTAAATAGATTGAGTACCTATGATAGGTGATTATTTTTTTTAAATTAAAGCATTCAAATATAATGGGCATACATAAAACACATGTCAGTATCGTTATCGGCCACTGTGCATACGTAGGCAAATAGCCCATTAAATTTTATCGAATTTGAGCAAGAAACAACAACATAGGAAACGTGGAGTAGCCAGTATATCGGGAAACTAGGAACATGATGAAGCAATAACAACAACAACAACAACAGTAACAACAATAACAACAGAGCTAAATCAAGTATTGAGACTATGTCACTTGCCTACCTAGTAAAGGTTCGAATCGCAACAAAGAAATAGCTACGAATGGGAGAAAGGGCCCCAATTGCATCTGGATTACGGGGAATATCAGCCTTCAATAAGCCTAACACAACCAACACAAAGCAGGATAATGATTAAGGAAACGATGATAAATGCGATGGACAAGTGGATGTTATTCCTGAAGTAAAATTGTTCAGTGACAATGAGAAGATATTATAATCCGAAAACTAGGAATTTATATGCAGATATAATATTACAGATATCGATTTAAATCATATGTACGGTGTAAAACTAACGAATTCTCTCTCAGTCGCAGGTCGCAGCACTCCCACTCACAACAAACTCGTTCTTCCTTACACATCCATGAAAAGTGGCTCGACCTGACAATCAATATAATACGCTAGATCAAGAACACTTGAAACTAAAAATAGTTTCACGTTATCTAACGTTGCCATGGAATTATGAATATGAACCGTATCTTTCTCCATAAGGATCAACGAATCGGTAGTTCGAAAAGTTAGGAAGATCGGAGATACTTCTTGAGCATCTGCGAAGAAATAGATAGAGTTATTACAGAATATGAAAATGGCTCAAATGAGTAGTGTTATAATCTATGGCACCTGTTCATACTCTGCACGTTGCATAGAGTAAAGTCCTTGAAATCATTGGATGTAGTGAAATTGAAGCACTCGAGGGAATTGTTGCTTTGAGGAAGGGATGAGTTACCCCAGAAATAGTACAACGAACTCTTGCCGATACTGAAATGATCCATGTTTTTTTCTTTTTTACGGGACGAACAAAAATATTAAAGAAATACCCGGGTGAACCCCCGAACTACTTATCGTTAAAAAACAAAGAATATGTTGCAACTTAGTGTCGACAACTTGCTTATTCAACTTAATACTATTGAACTTATGAAAATAAACTGCCGAAATGTTCAGGGCAAAACTTGCGTGAAAGGCCTGTTCGGATCTCTGATCGTAAGAAAACGAATTTCACGCGAAAGTGCGAGTTCGAGTTCCTGAGAAATGAAAATGGCATTATCTTAAAGAATAATCCGAGTACACTTTCTAACCAGTTTCACTATTCAGCTACAATTCAGGAATATCTTCGTTCGGGAAATAAACTCACAGGTCCAATGGAGATCATGTTTATGTAGGTTTGCGATGTAGGTAGAATGAACATAGATGAGTTTGTCTTTTTGCCGAAGATGGAAACATGGATGACGTTGCTGTTCACTAAAGGTTCATTCGAAGCCTTCCTCGAACCACTACCCCTGAATGATCTTTGCCTTCCATAAGATACCTCCTCTGGTGTGAATGCCGGTGATAAGAAGGCAGAGGACGAAGAGACTCAGTCTGATTCCACGAATCATGAGGAAACCCCTTAATATAACACTAGTTAATGAACAAATGGGAGAATATGTGGTGTGGTAAACCAGACAATTCAAAAACTGATGGCAGTCTGGGAGAAAACTCAAAACAAAAAGAGAGATGTATAAAACAGTAAATGGTAAATAGCCAGGACAAGAGCGACTATAAAATATTTGAAATCGAATAACATAGTTTACATTTATTGATTGGCTATGTAGTTTAGAGTAATCGGGGTTGTTAGGCATAAAAGGAGGAACATTCGATAAAACGGACAAAAGTGCAACACAAGCGTTTCTGGCAGAAATATTTGAGAAAAAATCAATGTTGACCAAATATTACAGTACTGCTTCCTTTCCTGAGTAGAAATTCGAGATTGCGAAAATTTAAACTTTAAATACAAAAGACCGTAACTCGTATCTTATATTCTACTCACATGGAGTAGATTACTCTGTTACTTTTATAAATAATATTTTATAAGGGCCATAAGATATCTAAATGATGAAACGTCAACATTTATCTTTCCACTTTTGTCATCCTTAAAAATACATTCTTTATCAATATTTCTCTGTGACATCAGTGTTAACAAATGAAAACACTATAATCAAGTAAAGTAAAACAACAAAAAAGGACAATGTTTGGTATCAACTTCTCTCGAGATTTCAAAGTGATAAAAGATGAGTTAATTAATTGGAATCATTATGTTATGTTTCTCCATCATCAGACGAAGTATCGAGAATATTTACATCCTCATCTTCCGGATCAATCGAATTAGGAATACTCATCGATTCTTCTGTCAGTATCATTGGATCTACCGTATCACTTATTGATTCATCATGTATTCCTTCCTCTGATATATCTCCTTTCGTCGACAATCGATTTTTCTTCTGGAATAAACGAAGAATAAATATTTAATGAATGAGCAGATTACATCATCGTCATCATCGATATCACTCCATACGGAAAGTGAAGATCTCTTTGATTCAACCATATCCTCACTCAAATACCTCTTCCTTTTACGTCCTCTTCTCTGTTTCTTCTTCACCAATACATTATAAATATATTAATTAAGTTCAATGAATACCTGAATGTCCTCGTGATCATCACTCTCCAATTGCTTCTCTCTCATAATCGGAGGATCGGGTATTTCATTCAGTCTCCGAATCAGAACACTTTCCCGAATCGCCTCAAATTAGAGTTTTGAGGCGCAAGATAAGAATCTATTAGAAAACGAGAATTGTAATTAATTGTAGATAATTATTATCTTTGAACTACCGTACTCCACTTGATTCACGAGGAAGTTCATTCTGATCTTCGTGAGAATCCCCTACACGCACAACTCCGTTTTGACGAAAACGCTGAAATGCTTATTGTATATTTAAAGTGGCAAATGTCATTTATTAGCAAACATCATCTACCTTCACAACATACTGAACGTAGCTCAACTTGACATTATACTTATTGGCACATACAGATTGAGTGTGACGATTGACTATATAGTCCTAAACAAATAATAGTACAGACATGGGCACGATTGTTCGATGGTTGATGATCTAAGAAATCAACCAGTAACAAGCATGAATAATCTCAATTGCCAGATTGGGAATAAAGCAAACCTTCATAATGGCGATTCTGGTATCTACTGAAGTTTCGCTTCGTAAATTTCCCTGAAACAATATTTATTTTAGTACCATTCAAAATATACCTTTGGAATGGTCCTGTCCGGAGGTCTGTGTTGAGCTCTGCAAGGAGGAAGAGGTCCTGCTTCCACACGTGGCTTCTAAATACAATAATCTTAAATGCCTTATTTGACTTATATGAAACCTCAACCGCTCTTTTGACAGCTCTCCAACTCAATCCCAGAATGGCTGCAGTCAATCGATCGGGATGTGCAAATGGTGTACCAAAGACAGCACTTCCCAAATTCTCGTTGACTCTACGTGCAAATTCATGCACTCGCTGCACCATCACCTGCACGATGAATACTGTAGACAGGAATGGATGACAACCTACTGTAGTCTTATCGCAGACGATTGAGTGCGAATTTACTGGTTGAACATAAAGATCATCTAATGACGGCATGAGCTACAATTGTAACGAATTTCATATAAGGAAATCAAATTGTCTTACTCTTCTCAGTTCATGTCCTACTAATGCCTGGTCAACGAGTGCAGAATGATTTTCCAGTGTAGACAGAGCCGGAAAACATGAACAGTAAACGATTATATCGTACATGACAGAGAAATCGGAACGGCTACCGGACGTTACCGGAAAATATTCGCTTTTCTCGTACTTTGCGAATACTGAAAATTATGAGTCGCGCTTGGGCTCATTCGATAGCCCATAGTCGATTTGCCGGAATCTACCCGGATATGCCCGGTGAAATATTTCTAGAATTTGAGATATTAGCAACGCCCCAAGGTGTGACGTCATGCGCACGTGACCTTGGTGTTGCCCTTGAGAGGAAGAGGGGTCACGCGTGACGTCATCAACGGGGGCGACGTCGATATCTCGAATTCTAGAAATATTTCACCGGGCATATCCGGGTAGATTCCGGCAAATCGACTATGGGCTATCGAATGAGCCCAAGCGCGACTCTTAATTTTCAGCATTCGCAAAGTACGAGAAATGCGAATATTTTCCGGTAACGTCCGGTAGCCGTTCCGATTTCTCTGTCATGTACGATAGATCTATATCTTACTTTCTTAGCGTGCGGCTTAATCGGTTTCTTTCGAGGTGAACTTTGATGAACAGGAAGAGACACTTCTGCGATTATAATAAATTAGTCGGTACGGAGAGGGTGTATATTACCTCGACTCATTTCATTTTCCTCAACTCCTATTGTCTTTGCAAGCGAGACGACATTCTCATTCTCGACGAAACTACGATTGTCTTTTTGTGACTTCTGTATAGCCTGTTCCTTGAGAATTCGTTGAGCGATGGCAGAACGAGGAACATGACAAAGACGAGGAATGGAGTGATCTATTCAATTATGAATACACTTTCATACCCCAGTAGATACCTGATCGGAAAGTGAAAGATGTTCGTCGGACAGATTGGGGAGAACTCGACCAAGAAATTCCATTGGCTTAAACTAACAAATCATAAGGACACCGGAAAAATAGCTCACGAAGAACTGGTTGTTGAGAGCAGTGCTGTACAGGATTGATAGAATACTTGTACTGCGGCTCTGCAGAATAGAATAGATACGCAGTAAAGAAATGAAGAGGAAAAGAAATGCCGTACCGAAGCGAGGGTCCTTCGTATAGAAGCGGTGGTCAGCGAGGGGATCGAATTGAGGCTCTGATTCCCAGGATACGTCTATATCAACATCGTCTGAACGAAATTTAACAGTAAACTTCAAGATAATCATCAAGTTAAATAATGAACAAACATTTTTTTGCAAAAAAAAACTGAAAATACTCACATTCAGTCTCTTGTAGACTGTGAGGATCTTCGTTACTCTCCATGTAAGGAAAGCTTCAAATATGGTAGACCACCTCGTTGTGAAAATGTCACAGTGAAATATGAATCAGCTGATCAGTCAAGCTCAATATCTAATATTATTTAGGGAATGCAAAAAGTTGGGAAATTTAGAAAAGTAAGAAACGAGCACACCACTTTATACTGTATGTTGACAATATTGATTTTTCAATGTTTACAGTAATTTTACTTTTTTTACATTGATTTTTATAATTTTTTAAAAATATTTCCATACCTTTTTAATTATCTATCGCTTGTAAGTGATGTTGAGAAATGTGTACAATTATAACCTTTTTCTTACAGGTGTTTTTCTAAGATTTCACAAATAAATTTCTTTCTTCAAAGATGCTCGTCATCAACAGTATCTCATATCAGTATGTACATCTCAAAGATCAAACACTGATTTGAATGAACGATCTTTTATCTAGCGACGTTGCAAAGATCTGGACCAAGTCTTCGATAACTGGTTGTACATGATCACTACATTCTTCATCTAAAGTCTCTCGAAACCTCGACCAATCTCGTACTTTCTGCTACCGTCTAACAGTGATCAAACACTATCTTAGCTTTTGATGCCATGCTGATTCTCAAGATAAAAGGGCTGTAGCAGCGAAGAGTTCTTTACTTTCTCTATCTGCTCTGATTTCTCTTTCCGAAATTCGTTTACTCTACAGTACTCTTCAGATGAAATTTCTTCTTGCTCTTATCGTTCTCATTTTCATTTCTTTCGCTGCAGTTGATGCTCAATGTAAGAATTAACTCTTTTCATTTTTGATACATATTTTTATCTTCCCAGTTGGAATGTACGGTAACGGAATATATGGAGGAGGATACGGTGGATACGGAGGTAGATACTCTTCAAATCGGGCTACTCTTCAAAATCACTAACATTTTGTGCCGTAATCCTAATTTTTCTAGGTGGTGGATACCGTAGAAGAATGATGATGCGCAATGGAATGTACGGAATGAACCCCATGTTGGGAATGATGGGAATGATGGGATGAGGATTCTGTACATAAACTATCTACATCTGAGACTTTAAAATGATAAATTTGCTTTATCATTCAATTGTACACAATTATATGCATCCATAACACTTGGTGTTATTTTTCATTGGCGCTGCTGGTCTCAGATTGGTCACAGTCCCTGTAAAACTGAAATAGATAAAACTGCGTATCGATAAAGTGGTACATAGATAGATAGCAGTAAAGTTCATGGAGATCAAAGCATCGAAGATAATGAAATCATACGTAGATTTCCAAAAATTCCCTTAAAAAAGTGAAAGTACCGCTTCACCCATTCATGCTGGATTATTACCTGCTATTAGATCGGGAACATTCTTAATTAGATCAGATTGTTAGATAATGACAATGATCAGGTTCATCGGTGCAAGACGAACTCGATTTCAAGTTTTTTTTAATCAACGAAATATCGTTTGAAATTTTTTTTTGTACATCTATACAACAGTACAAGTATTGCATTGTTGTTGTAAAATAAATTTGTTCAGGAGTTTCTGATAAGAGATTTCGAAGTATCGACATGAACATCTCATTATTCTTTTTTTTCTTCAAAATTTAAATTGGCCAATAGTAGAGTTTTTCAGTAGTTTGATTAATTATAAACATTTTCGCATTCGAGATAATATAATTTAAAAATAAAAATCTCGAGATTCATCACGATAAAAATCAAAACGTTGACATCTCGAGAGACCGTAATATCTCGTGAGTGCAGCTCGAATTCGAGTTTCGCGATTTCTCACCATATTTTTATTTTTCTTCAATTTATCGATTATTATCTATTTTCTTTTATTTTATTTTATATTATTGTCCAGGATTACAGGCCATGGTCAATACCAGGGCGTCGACGAGTAAATCCAATCAACGGAGTAGTTTCTATGGTGGTCCTCCAGCTCCGAGCATTTGGGAACGTGCGTGGACTGCGTACGGAGAAGTATTTGCCAATTTACTCTGCAGTAGGCGAGTAATGTCGTTCAGAGTGATTTTATCCTGCGAAAGGATCAGTTGGACAATCTAGCAGCGCATAAATATTCAGCAGTTGATACGAGTTGGCTCGATGACCTCTGCATGAAGGTTCAATAGTTTTCATGATATCTATTTATCAATCCGATTCCAGACGTTCTGGGATCGATTCGTTCTATTCTATCCTACCTGGCTTGCCCCTAACCTCATCACACTAGTGGGGTGAGTTATGGTACATTGTTAGTTACTTAATATTTGTTAATTTTCAGTCTTCTGGTCAATGCCCTCTGTGTCTTTGTCTTCTCGTGGTACTGTCCTACTGCGAGTGAAGCAGCGCCTAATTGGGTAAGTCTCTCAACTGATCTCATTCGCAGTATCACTCGGATCTTCTTTTATCACCTATCACAAATTACAGCTCAAGGTGAACGTGGGAAAGCACATTCACGATTACAGTAAACAAAATGAAGATGACTACAATGATGGAATGTGCAGGTCTATCTACTGGCTGCGATTGGAGTCTTCACGTACCAGACCCTCGATGCAACTGATGGAAAGCAAGCCCGTCGAATCAATTGTGCCTCTCCACTTGGAGAATTGTTTGATCACGGATGTGATTCTATGTCACAGGTTTCTTTGAAACGAAGGCCTAAATAAAATAAGTTTATAGATTCTGGTTACCCTCCACATCTGTTACACTCTTCGATTGGGTCAATTGGGATCAATCGGAGTCTTTCCCGTATGTGTTCTCTCTATCGCCATCTTCTATTGTGCCCATTGGAGTACATACTGCACCGGAAGACTGAAGTTAGTGTATATCACTGAATCTATATTTCACGATGATCTTCTCAGATTCGCTAAATTCGATGTAACTGAAGCTCAGATGGTCATAATTGGAATGTTGCTCATCACTAGTCTGGTGGGACCTGGATTGTGGACAATAGGCGAGTTGTGTTCCCACAATGTTTATGAATGAATGATTATTGGAGGAGTGGGTTCATTCGATCTCCGTCTAATTCTTCTTCTTCTTTGTTTCATTGCACTCATTGGCCAATTCTTCTCTTATCTGGATGTGATTATGAATGGAGGATGCGGACGAAATGGAGCTACTGTACGATATGAGATCATTTCTCCATATTATTGAATAGAGTATTGAATATTGATTATAACAGGTGGCGGATACATCAGTGATCTTCCCCATTTGCCCTCTTCTCGCTGTAATCATTCCATTCTGTATGATTCATTCCAAGGCCAGCTTCGCAGTCTACCATGTAAGTGATGGGGAAGGAGAAGTACAATCGTCAATGATGGTTGTAATTGTATACACTTACAGGACAACATCACCGTATTCGCTCTTTTCTTTGGAGCTGTCGCTGCTAAGGTGAATAATAGGAAGGATGAACTGATAGAAGGGAGAAAGGGACAGAGTAATCATTCCATTCCAGGCTACTAATCGAGTCATTGTTGCATACATGAGTAAAAGCGAATTGTATATATGGGATTCCATCTACTTCGGACCTCTCTTCGTCATTTTGAACCAGTGAGTAGAAAATATATCTCAATTTCCTATTTTTTGTCAATTATGGTAGGATTGCCTTTTTTTAATTACTCGACTGTAGCTAATAAATGACTGGTGTGTTGAGGTACTGGAATATGATTGTGCCTGAAGTGCCTCTCCTATATGTAATGACAGCGTATGCCTACATCAATCTACTTATCTATTGCTATCACATCTGCAATCAACTTTGTGATCGTCTTTCTATCTACACTTTCTCCGTTGCGAAACGACGTGATTGAGGTGATAAGAAGAGTGAGACTCGTCAATCTCACAATGCACTTGTATACACCAACCAGACCCGTTAGTTGACTAATGATAGGAACGAAACCTCATGTAACCACAATTATTTTAAACCCCTTTGTTTTTACACTTTTTGTTTTTAACCCGTTTTTACTTTACGATCGGAATTCATTCCCAAGTATTCTTCACCAGTAGATCAAGAACAGTCCGACCCTCACTTTGTGCATTTTTCTAATCTCGGTTACGCCTCTCTCACTTCCCCGCCCGTTTCGAAGTCACTACGGTTATTTGATGATCTAGAATAGATAGATGAAGGTGTACTCTTGGTAGACTCCGCTAGACTATTCCGAGTTGCCTTCAATCAATTATTCTGGTTCCCATCCAGTGTGCTTCATGCCTGTAGACATCACTTGTAAGTATTCATTGTATCGTAGGAAAGAGTTGATTCTTCTATTCATCTGCTTACCCCAAATTCTACCCAATGCTGTAGTCATCATATATTGTACCTTCTTTGATCGCTTTACCAATCACTGAGCCATTCATGTGCATAATGTGACGTTATAAATCAGGCATAAATAATTTTGATCTCCAAATTTGATGATTGCGAATTTTGAGTTTAGTGAACTCTACTCATATTGATGCCGACTGATCCTTTGAAGACTATTATGTTCAGATGAGTGAAGAAATAATCGTAGAGACTATTGAGAAGAATAGTGAAGATGAGAAAGAGAAAAGGAGCGAAGGAGTGATTGTAGAGGACAAATTGAAGAAACAGAAGAAGAGAAAATTAGAGTTTACTGAAGAAGATTGGAAAGGACGATGCGAGTGAGCTAATTCCACTTGTGTATGGATAGAATAACCATTGAATCGTGAAGGTATATTCTACCCAAGAAGAATCGACGATGTAAAATGTTGGTTAAACCAACCAAGAAATTCTGTGGAGAGCACGCAGTATTCGAGCCAACTGATGATGTGAGTTGATAATGAAGTTGATCGTTGAAAGAGGAATGGGTGGATAAACAGTGATTCAGAGTCGAGTTCGTTGTCCTTTCGATCCCCGTCACACAGTTCTCGTATCGGAATTGACTGCTCACGTTGAGAAGAAGTGTAATTCGAGACTAGTCGAAAGTGAAGAACTGAAGAAGAATGTAAGCATCAATCTAATGTAGTTGAAGGGGTTTTTTAAAACTATAATTGGATAATGAAGAATCGTTAATAGATGAATGCAGTTGAAGGGGAGACTCGATATATCGATAAAATTGATTATCGTCCATCCGATGTGAGTCTTTATTCACTAACAATTCATCTTTCAATTATTTGTCAGGACGAGATTCGATTCGTGATCGATATTCTGGACGTGCACAGTAAATTTCTATCGTCAGCAGTTGAAGATTCAATTCCATCGACTACAATTGAAAGCATCCAAAAGTTAGTTCTGTATTGTAGAAGTATGCGGAATAAATGAATTCAGGCATCTCTCGGAAAACGAAGATCTCGGATCGGAAAAGAGGAAACATCTCAAGCAGATCAATAATATTGTTGGTAGGGTTTTTGAGAGAGCGAGTTTATTTCTTGATCAATAATTTATTAGTTTGTAGATAATTTCTTATCATCTGGACTACTGGGTAACGAGACAACTCGATGTGTGGTCGACCTCGGAGCAGGAAAGGTTGAAGAGAAGGAGAAGTCCCACTTCATCGTGAATGATTGCAGGCACAACTGACATATTTCACTGCGATTGCTGCACCAGCCAATCGATATTTAGTAGTAGATCGAATGGGAGCAAGGAATAAGTGGGATAATCGATTGAAGAAAGTGAGTTATCTATCTGCATCGGTAATATATCTGAATATTATCAGGAAAGAAAGGACATATCGATGCATCGAATTCGTTGTTCCATCGAACATCTCGATTTGAAGAAAGTCCAGCAAGTTGAAGTGAGTTGCATCTGTTATTAGCATCTAAGCTTCTTTTTTCAGGGTATCAGATCAGTGGTTGGACTGTGTAAGCATCTTTGTGGAAGTGGGACGGATGCAGGTGTACGATGTATGATGCGATTGATGGAAGAAGAAGAAGAAGAAACAAAGGAGAAGGAGGAAGGAGGGAATGATGAGAAGACAATGAGATTGGAAGGACTTGTATTAGCTCCTTGTTGTGCTCACAAAGCACGATTCGCTGAGGTTAACTCACTTAATTTATTGGTCATTGATATTGCGTGATCACAATTAGTTTTATTTTGTCTTTTAATGAAGTAAACAAATACATTTTCAGTACATGGGAACTCCATTTCTCTCTTCCCAATTGGGAATCTGTTCGATGGAACAGTTTGCCGCATTGAGACATATTGCCACGTGGGCGACTTGTGGAATGGAAGAGAAGGATAATGATGGAGATAAAGAGGGAAAGTGGTATGGATTGACTGTTGATGGAGAGTAGAGTATAAGACGATTATTGAAGGTCATCATCATGGAAGACTGCCCATGGAAGATTAGCGAAAGCTGCCATTGAATTGGGAAGAGCGAAGAGAATTGAAGAGAAGGGATTTAGTGTGAGAATAGTTAGATATGTAGAGGAGACAGTTAGTCCCGAGAATTTACTCATACTTGCTAAGAGATTGTAATAGAGTTATTACTTCAAGTATTTCTTTCATTGTTGGTTTCATACAGGTGATTGTTGTATAATAAACATGTTTTTTTTCACACACTCTTCTCGTGTTTTCTCGAATCCGTTGATAACGGTATTCAATACTTTTCCCACCTCGTTCCTTATCATCTATCTTCTATCTCCAATTCTCCAGATG
Source organism: Pristionchus pacificus (assembly GCA_000180635.4). Classification (NCBI taxonomy): domain Eukaryota; kingdom Metazoa; phylum Nematoda; class Chromadorea; order Rhabditida; family Neodiplogasteridae; genus Pristionchus; species Pristionchus pacificus. Next base: position 13,081,614 of record CM026575.1, read on the forward strand.
CTATCTTCCATTGTTTCGTACTTGCCTTTCGTCCGTCAGGCTTCATCTGCTGCAGGAAGACCCACTGTATTCTTCAAGGTTATCACTATTCAATTGATTGTTTCGTAAGACTCGTTCACATTCAGATCGCAATCGATGGAAAGCCCGCCGGACAGGTGGATATCGAGGTAATTGCCAATCTCTTTCGTCATCAATATAAGCCCTCCATTTCAGTTGTTCTCTGACGTTGTACCGAAGACAGCAGAGAACTTCCGTGCTCTGTGTACGGGTGAGAAGGGAAAGGTTAGTGAGAATGAAGAGGAATGATTAGTATAGAGGAATGCATCTCAGGGCAAGTCTGGCAAACCTCTCCACTACAAGGGATCGCCCTTCCATCGTATCATCCCCAATTTCATGATTCAGGTGAGGAGATGATAGTAAGAAAGATATATTTGAGTTGAGGTAATAATGGTGTATAGAGATAAGTTGAATGACGTGATCTGTTTAGGGAGGAGATTTCACTCGTGAGAATGGAACCGGAGGAGAGTCCATCTATGGAGCAAAGTTCCCCGATGAGAACTTCCAGGTTTGGGACATTCCTTCATTGTTTCTCATTAGTAACTTGTTATTCATTTTACTCTTAATGCTAGCAAGTACTTAACAACTTAGACCAACTTAACAAATCAAACATTTATTTTGTAATATCAGCTGAAGCACGCTGGAGCGGGAACGGTGAGCATGGCGAATGCAGGAAAGAACACGAATGGATCTCAGTTCTTTATCTGCACTGCTGATACTCCCTGGTATATATAATGAAGTTTACTCATTACACCATTTTGAACGCAAGGATCTTTATGTGATGGTGATTTATGGAGTTCATGATCCAAATGTGGTGAAACTGTTGGCATTGCATTATGAATAGATGTGATTGTGTTGATTGAGGTTGGACGGAGCTCACGTTGTCTTCGGAAAGGTCGTCAATGGAATGGATGTTGTGAGAAAAGTAGAAGCAGAAGGATCAAGCAGTGGAAGAACCAGATCGAGAGTGAGTGAAGGGAGGGGAGGGGATGAAGTAACTATGAGCATTGAAGGTGATCGTTGAGGACTGTGGAGAGATCAAGAAGGATTAAATCATCGATATAACTATTCCTTCGATCAGTATGATCTCTATAGATTGTTGAATTACATTTAGTTGTTATACCTCTCATCGTTGATTAGTGGCCTTTGATAAAGTTTTCATGGTCTAATTGGTTGATCGCAGTTCATTCAACGGGTTCGATCGTCAAGAAAGATTGGAGAACTCTTTTCGTGCTGAATGAGAAAACGAAGTGATGTGTGTACACGAGTTGATTACTCTTCAAAGTGTCCAACTATTCTTTAATGATGTCGTTCAAGAGATGGGGAGAAAACGAAAGAGAAAATGAGATTGAAAGATTTATTGATCAAATCTGTACATAGAATAATTGAAAATAGTTTGTTTATTTTCCCCATCCTCCCATTCCTCCGTAGCCTCCGTAGGGCATGCCTCCGTATCCACCATACATTCTTCTGCGCCATCCACCTACAACAATTGTTGTTTCAGGTGACAATCGATGACATAAGTAGAAATCAAAGGTCATTCAAATAAATTACCTCCGTATCCTCCCATGCCGTATCCACCGTATCCGCCTCCCATTCCACCGTAAGGTCCTGTAATCGAAGACTGACTATTCTGGAGGGAGGGATACTGTACCTACCGTATCCTCCCCATTGGGCATCGACCATGGCGAGAAGAGTAACGAGAAGGACGAGAAGAAGAAGAGAATTGATCATGACTGAAATGGAAGGATGAAATTGTAAAGAAGTGAAGACAAGTGAATACAGAAGAAGAAAAGCTAAGATGATGATATGAAGTCAATCCTATTGCTTTTATACCCTTCATATTGTTATTGGGCGAAGGGAGAGAGAGGGGGATAGTGTCCCCCTCCCCTCCCCCATTCCATCTCCTACTTTCCACCCTCTCTTCCTCCTACCACAACCGTCCCTCCACTCTCTTCATCTACCGTACTCACTAAGTCATCTCGTCTTCAGAGAAATCTCTCTGGTTCACAGTTTTCTTTGTATCGACTAAAGATGGAATTCAGCCATAACTGTCTTGTGTTCTCTTCATCATTGAACTTCTTTGAACTTCCTTACGGAATGGAATAGTCGATCCGATTGAATGAGTAGGCGTATGAAGAATGGATTGATGAAGATTGAGGAAGATGGAGGAATGAAACACGAATTGTCTGAGATAACCTGTATTATCTGATTACTCCCTTCTCTCAGAGTGATATCACTAAAATACGCAAAAAGATTATCTCAGATCTTATCGATAATATTGTGGGGGGAAGCGTCATTTGTGAGTTAAGATTTTCTTTAAAAAATCACAATCAACATGCAAATTTATCGTTATTCTATGTTTTGCGAGTGCGCGGCGAACTTTTACCATGCTCATTCTCAAAAGTTCTCTTGAGCAGAGTAAAAAGTCTCTTTCTCTCTTTTTCTCTCGATAGATTACAATCACAGATCATTCCATCGTTTCCTCCAATTGAAAGTTTAGCGAAGAAGAATGAAGAATTTGCGAAAAGTTGAACTATTTGAACGGAAATAGAGACCAAAGTACATTTTAACAATATTATGAGAAATGGTTGTTTTGCTGGTTGGATTTTCAGCGATGCAGTGATGAAATGTGAAGTGTTCAGGTTTCTTGTGAAAATCACTGTCGTTAGGAGAATGAGATGACTTGAAGACTTTCACTCGACGGACGAGTGAAATCAAATCGGAGATCTCTCATTTCCGTTCTTCATTCTGCGAATGAATTCATAAGAAGATGACTGAGGGAACGAGAGAATGATGACTCTCTTCCTAAATAGAGAGAGGGTTCATTTAATCTCTTGATGAGAAAAAAATGGAAAGAGATTCCTACGATAAGATAAGTGATGGCGATTGATGAATAGTCACGAAAATGACCAACAGATTGAAGAATAATCGTATAATTATCAATTCCAATAACCTTTGTCGTAGTTGAAGTCTATCTACATTCAGTTTGAGTTCAACTGTATCGTATCACTTATTTTAGATACCTACACATGTTTCTAAATTCCATTGCGACCTTTTGTGTAGAAAACACATGCCTCTACTATCAATGATATAGACCCCCGTTGATAACTCACTTTTTAAAAAAAAGCCATGCTAATGGAATGGTTTTACGCGTACGCTGCAAATATTATCCATAATTTCTTGTTTCGATGTTTATGTGGGAGAATGGAGATTTGAGATGGATGTGAGTTTCTTCTCTCCTCTTTCGACTTTTTTCACTCTGTGGTTAGTCCAAATTCTCTAATTTGTTTGCCATGAGACATTCTCTTTCTCTTCTCTTTTCCTTCTATCTCGCTCGATGTTCGTACTCAGTCCTTTCCTCTTTTCTTCCATTTTGGTCATTCGATTCATTCTCAACTCTTCTTCTTCCTCTTCTTCATGAACTTTTCTCACATCATCTCATTCCTCATTCATCATTATAATTCCATGTCTACATCTATTTCAGAAGTGTCGATCCAAGTACGTTGACAATGTGAATGAAAAATGAATTATCGAACTCATTGTATATTCCAGCGAGAGACTTCACAAACCTTCTAGAGGAGAGATGGTCACTGCAAAAGATGAAAAAGCGCGTGCTTTCGCGTCTCTCTTACCGATGAGAGAGTATGGTAAACGAAGAGACCTTCCGATGTCATCTCTTCATTCGATGCACAATATTCCTTGTTTTTGGTTGAGTAGTCAGACCTTTGCCTCGTGCTATTTCTCACTAACTCAATTGTCCTTCGAATTGGTACGTTGAAGAACAATTCGCACCTCTTCCTTTCTTTTCGCACATTTAAAACAGAATTTGTACAGAGGGAAATTCTTTCATTACACGAGTATCTCACCTTCCTCTGTCTTCCCTTCACTTTCTCTTCTCAATTCGTACTCAATTTGTGTCCTTCTGAACACCTCGAACGAAATTACGAAGAGATGGAATGGATCTCGTGAATTGAAATGTGTTTCAATTTCATCCTCCTCTCACTCAATTCAGACTACGGTAGTTGATCAGTGGTCCAATGGATCCATCCATCTCTTCTTATTTCATCGTTAGAAGAATCGTTTCCAGACCGTTTTGTTCTCTTCTGTTCTAACGAGAGTCCGGAAACTCTAACGAGATAAAGGAGTAGAAAGAGAGACGGTTCCTCCTTCCACTCCCCCGCCATTCCTTCGTTATGCTTCAATGATCGTACAGCTATCAATTCGGCCTGTATTCCTGTCTTCTAAGGGATTCATGCTCCCGAATTTCTTCATTTCGTTCGCTTTGTCACTCAAGGAATTTCGGTTCAATAATTCTCTAATCACGTGGATATTCATGTACTCTTCATGCAGATGCTTTTTTCATCTGTCTTTCATTTACGTCGACAGTCTCCGTCTATCTATTCCTTCCTCTCTTCTATCTCGAGATCTATTTCATTGCACAAGACGCTTTGCCTCTTCTCACTTTCCGATCTCATTATTGTTTTCTTCTTTCTTCATTCCAATCTTCTTTCTTTCTTCCTTCCTATTTAATGAAATGTCCTCTCACTCAATTTTCATTCCAATTAAACATAGAAATAATAGTCAATTAGTGCACGGGGTGGGAAGAGAAATAGTCGCGTGGTTGGAAAGAAGAGGAGAGGAGACTACGAATATTATACAAGTAGACAAGCAGTCTATTGTACGAAATTTAATATTTATTGGGATCATTTTTCAATAGTATCTTTTGATGAAGTTTTCTCCACTTCCATCGTCTTCTTTCCTTTCTTCCATCAGAACTCCCTTCCTTCTTCTTCCTCTCATCTAATCCATTCTGAGTGTTCCTCTCCATTGTCTTCAATCCCTTCTTCTCTTTTATCATAACTCTTTCTTCTTCCATCACTAAAAGAGGCTCAAGTGCCACTGTTTTCTTCATTGGAACCTCTTCGGTCTTTCATTATACTTCTCACTCAATTGATTTCTTTCCTCTGTACCGTCCTTCCTTCCGTCTTCTGTCTAAATCTACTTACCTTCTGTGCAGTACTCCATTTTACATTTGTCCTTTTCTTCCTTACCAAATAAGCGACGGTTTTCACTCCACATAAGCCAGTCTCTCCTTGTGACCCTTCGTGTGCATAATGTGAATGAGTTCATCATAATTCAAATGTGTGAGAGTGTCTCACCTTCTCTTTCTATCTCAGATTATCCCTTCTTTCCACTTCTCTCACTCTAAATACTCCGTTTTTTTTTCGATCTTCTCACATTCTCATAATTCGGGTGATCTCAATTCTTTGAATGAACGATGGCTTCCGTTCATAGAGGGATTCCCCCTCTCTCTTCTCTTCCTCTTTCTCATTATCAACTGAAGAGGGGATAAACATCGTCTGTCTCACGAGTTATGACGACACATTCTTCCATATTTGCATCACCGCATCTTCCATATTCCTAATGTGTGATATGTATTCTCTATTCGTCATTGAGTCGATCTCCATCTCATTCCCACTCTTATCCTCTCTTCTTTTCTCTCTTGATGATTGGACACTCTGAAGAGGACTCGAGAATAGACACATTCCCTTCTCATTACCCCAATCGGGCTTCGAATAATAATTGGTTCCATTCTTTCCTCCTACTCATTTTTGCATTCAAACAATCCATTATCATGTAGACTTCTCCCCTCTTTTGGTCCTCTTTCATTATCAATGCACCATTTTCGCATCCGAAAAAAGACGAGAAAGTTTCTAAAGCATTTCGTGTGAATTAGTCCACTTTCCCATAGAGGAAGAATAATCGAAGATGGGAAGATGAAGATTTGGGATTATAAATATCTTCTCCCTTCTTCTAATCTCTCTTCTCTCAATGCTTCAGATAGAATCTTCCACTCTCTTAGTTTCATCAATTCTTTCACTTTGAATTTCCTTCTCAATTTATTCGTATTCTCGATCTTCGTCTTCTCACAAACTACGCACGATACACGAATATTCATAACTTCGTCTGTCGCTCATTCGTGTATTTTCGTAGTCCATCAATTCTGGTAAAACTATTTTCAGTGTCAATCATGCTCACACAATCGTTCACCGGATTTAGAAAACTCGGAAAGATCAGAGATCAAATTCGACAGAAGGTTTGCTCTTTTTCACAGAGATTAGTGGAGTGGACGAACGAAAAAGATTGTTTCTATTCTAATCACGAGTTGAATTGTTGACCCATGGGGAGGGGAAGAGTGTGTGCCAGTATGGAAGAAGAGAAGAGAATGGCCATGAATAGTAATGGATGAATTGCAGGCGATGAGTTTGACTGAACCACCTCCCATGGCACCACGATTACAAGTGAGTTCGGAGGGGGATGGAGGTGGATACTGCATAAAAATTTTCCGTTTGTGATATTTAGAATGCACTGACCAAATAGTACGCCCCTGAAACAAACTAATTCAGTGATGGAGGGAGGGGAGAGAGGAGATGCTCTCCCCAGATCAGAGAACAGAAACAGTACACTGGAATAGATAGAAATGACTAATTCACTGATATTCTTGCACCAGTTGTTGCGTAATCAATGCGAGCTTCTCTCTCTGTTGAGGGTAAATGCCCAATTGTTTTCATTTTCTTCCTTTGACTGACCTCATCGTCCCTCTTTCTCTTCACTCTCTTCCATTCATCTCTCATTCATTTCGCGTGTCTCTCAGAATATCAAAGTGACTACAATCTTGTCATTTCTCATTTCATCCCTTCAATATTCTTCCCCAAATTCTTTTCCCCCTAAGAGAGAAAGTTGACAACCGGAGATCCACGAGAGATTCCGATCTTTTTCCTTCTGCAGAGAATAACAATTCCCTCTCTCCCCCTCTCTCTCTCCTTCCCTCTGCAATTTCCATCTGGTAATAAGAGTATAAAGTGACCATAACTAGACCCATTCCTTCTCTTTTTCCCCTTCTCTAATTCCTTTCCTATTCATGACAATATTCATATCTCCATTCCTTCTTTTATAACTTACCTATCTAAATTGGACGGAAGTTTCCGTATCTTTCCGTCTTCCACTCTGCTTCTCTTCATTCCTTCTCTCTCTCATCTCTCTTATTGTACTTTCTCCCTACCACTGAACAGTACTCATTCGATCGATTGACCCCATCTCTCCTTCTCTCTACTCTCTTCACTCTCTCTTCAGTCACTGACCCATTTCCCTCATCATTCCCTATTAGTCCCATCACTCGACAATCAAAGTCGATCTTTGATCTATGCGTCGTCCCATCATCATAACCAAGCATGGACACGCAGTAAGCTTTCCTTTTTCTTCTCTTTCATATATCAAGATAACTCTTTTATTTTTCCCAGGCTAGATAGTCTTTATATTGCCTGCAATTGATTTTCAGTGTGTGTTTTCTCTTGACGAACGGCTAAAATATTAGATGAGAGTCGATGAAAATTCATGGCCGAGTCCCGTTTTCTGGTCAATTCTTTCTCTGTTTTTCATAGAAATTGGAGGTTGGTCCTCGGAAATCTCTTGTTTCCTCTCCATTTTTTGTGCCCTACTCTCAGCTTGGATTTCATAGTCTCCTTTTACTCTTCTTCCATTGGTGGCCTTCCTTTCCTTTACTACTACTCAACTGCTTTCCCCCTCTCTCTCTCTCTTTCAACAGTCTTCTGTATTCTTTCCCTCCATCCCTCCATTCATCTCTCCTTCCACCCCTTTCCTCCACTGCTATCCCTCAGTCTAAAAGTCGCAAAGCCTCTGCTTTTTGCTGCTCTTTTCTTTCTGATTCTCTTCAATTTTCTCACTCTCTTTCATTCTCTCACTATTTTCATCGTTCCCTTGGGACAGAAGAAATAGTAGCACACTCACACACAAAACAGACCCCAATTGAATAAGGAGAGAGAGTTCAAAGATCAAAGTGAAAGTGCAATGAAGGGGAAGATTCCTTTGATCTTCTTCCTCCACGAATAGCCACATTCTCGCATTTCTTCACTTTTTGCAGCGAAGGAAGAGCTACCATTCTCTCTTTTTGGGTGGCTCAAATGTGGTAGAGAGAGAGGAGGAGGAAGGGATTGTCACGAGTATCTAGAAGGACATTCTCTCTCGAGATTATTCCCCACTCATCTGTACTCTCTCTCTCAATCACAGAGATCCATTCGATCAACCATTGAAATAAGCTTACGATAAGCAGAACCAATGACGGAAATGAAGAGATAAGCGATAGAGGGAAGATGAAGATTGAAAATAGTGAGGAATCGAGTTGAGAGGAAAATATGACTGTATTTATCTGTGAGGTTCACTTCTTCCATTCACTACTTTCTCCTATTTTTCTTCTGATCCACATTTAACTTCGTTACCCTCCCTCCTCTCCTCCCCCTCTCTCTTCGCTTCTCTTAACTGTCAGATGTCGTTGTTCCTTCTATGAACTCTTTCCTACTTCCTCTCTTCTTCTTCGTCTTCTCTTCTTCATGAACTTTTCCTGCTTCCTTCCACTCAATTCACCGCACGAGTCCTCTAAAGAACCAATTCGAGTCCCCTCCCCTCCCTCCCTCCTCGCTATCTGGCAGAAGTTCCGGAATATCTCTGGAGGTCTCTCTACTTCAGTTGTAATAGAGAGATCAAGAGTGAGAGAAGAGTAGTATATTATCAAATTCCCCTCTCACTCTTTTCTCTTTCTTTACTCAGTTGCCCTTCAACGTTTCTCTCCTCCTGAAACGACAAAAATGAGAATTCTCTCTAATCCCTCAATGCAAGTCGTGTGCTCATTTCCCTAATTCTCAATTATTCAGTATTTCGTTCCCCCTCATGCTAAATCTCGACCCTTTTGTCCTATTCTCATTCACACGTTTTCATTCCAATCTCCCGCTCTTCCCTCTTCCTTCTCTCTTTCTCTGCTCTCTCTCTTATCAGAGTGATCTCTCTCTCTCTCTATACTCATCTCTTCCTATCACCATAGTGATAACAAGTGTCTCATCCCTTCCCTCCCTCTCATTCTATCACTCCTCTACTCCCCTCTCTTTGCAACGACTCTTTTCTTATCCTTAGTATGTGAATCCCTCCCAGATTCAATTGTCCCTTCCCTGGTCTCTTCCCCCTCCCTCTCCCCTTCTCTCTCCATAAGTCTTCCCGTCGCTTATCTTCTCAATCACAACTTTCTTTCTTCTTCTCACAGTTTCCCCTTCTATCAATTGCAATTTATGGAGTACTTTCGGCCTTTATTCCTGTTTAAAGTTCATTGCGCGATCAATTTGTGGTATACATTCAATTCGCCCACTTCCCCTTCATCCACTATCGCTGTGCAGTCTTTATTTTGATTGATTGTCGATTGATTCTGGTTTAGTTGAATGGTTTGAGTATCGATAGGAATGGGTAAAGGGAGAGAGCGTAGTGAATGGAGAGAGTGTAAGAGAAGGGGAAACGATAGAGTGATACCCTTCTCCCTTCCTTTCTTTTTCTATTCAATTCCCTAATTTGCACGTGCTCTTCGTATTTTTGCACAATTATGTTTGTTGGTCTCCGATTTGTGAGAGGATTTGTAGAATGTTTCCGTAGAGATCTCACTCCATCTCTCTCTCCCTTCTCATTCTCCATTCCTCGACTCATGTTTGGTCGTGAAGTCTCGCACCTTCTTCGATTCCATAGTTATCCTGGAAGGAGCAAAGAGTCTCCTTTCTCCTCTCTCACACTTGCCAACTAGAGAACATAGGGATGCAAGAGAGCTTCAATCCGACCTTATCTTTACGAGTCACTTCACCTTTGCAACCATCTATTATGCTCATGTCTCATGTCACTGTCATTTGACCACGATGATCAATCGATGAGCTTGAATTATTCTTGTTATTCACTTCGAGACTCAGTTCATTACAGATGGAATACGTGATTCAACCGGGTGATACACTGGAGAGGATAGCTGCCTCTCATGACTGCACAGTGGGAGAAGTGATCAAACTGAACAAATTGGTCACTCGAATGGTTAGTCGATCATTGATAGCCCCCCCCCCATCAAAATACACCCACTCGATTCTTCACCTTGCTTCTATTCCATGCCGTGGAATAGCTTAGTGAATTCCGAGTGTTGTGAAAGAGAGGAGGCTAATAAATACACCTGAATTTATCCATGGTCATATTTCGTGCATAGATTACAGTAGTACTCCCACCTACCGTACTCTCTTCCGAGATATCATTAGTGTAATCTGTTTGGGACTTTTCTTCCTTTTCTTGCATGCTAGTGTCTCGTTAGGAGGAAGAGAATGGAAGACAAAAACAGTCGTAGCCCTCGATTTTTTTTTTCTGAATTTGGAATGAGAATGGAATGCATTAAGGTGTTCCAAGGACAGAAGATACTCGTACCCGTCCCACTTACTGACGACGTCTTCGATACTGGTTAGTTATTGTAGATTACTGTATTCTGAGTACGGTATAGGGAATGAATAATCAATATCAGGGTCATCGTCATCAGGAGGACCGGCCACTTCAACTCCTCGTCACGACGGTCCTCTTCCCAATCTATTCACTACTACCTCCCCTTCTACCAATCACAATAACGGTTAGTTTATATCCATTGAATTGATAAGATGGTTTTAATAATCGATAGATAACATGAGATTGCAACTTTTCGATGGAATGAATCACTTGATGAGTCATCAAATTCATTCGATCGACGGTTGGTAACGAATGCGTTGTCGTGTTCATTTATATGCCATTGTGCCTTTTCGCGCTTCTCGTTTACTTATTACTTATTATTACATTACTTATTATCATGTACTCTTTTACGTTTCGTATTTTTTCAAATTGAAATATAGAGTGAGAGAGATAGGAAATATTGAACTTGAGTCGGTTCTTTCACTTTCATTGTGTGGTGATTTGATTGGAAAACACGAAAAAGAATGCGGAAATGGAATTAGTCGAACCAGGAGAAAATCTCGCGAGTTTTTGTGTGAAGAAAGAGAGCGGCGAGTCTTTTGTGAACGACAAATTGGGGAAGAATGAAGAAGGAGATTGAAGGGATGAAGAAGAGAAGAGACTGAGAAAAAATGAGATAGATGGAAGAGAGACCACACATTTCAATCTGATTAGAATCAAGGAAGTTGAACATTGATAGACGAGAACTTCCTTCCCCTCTCTAATCTTCCCATTCTTCTCTCTGGAACAAAATGAATTGTGTGTGACTCAGTGTTATTACAAGAGTAGATAGTTGAAGTAAACTACCCACTGTATCCTCTCCCTTCCCTCCCCTCCCCTCTCCACTTCTCTTCATTCATTCTCTACAGGAATCATTCGTGGTCCAGGAGGAGCCGTCCCTCGACGGGGTTCACTCGCTAAGACTCAGTCTGCACCCGTCGGACCGAGGTATAACCATTGATCTTTGATCTTTAGAATGATCTTTGATCTCTTCAGATCCGAAACAATGAGTGTAGACACGGACACTGACTGTCTCCAGCGATTTATCAAGATGAAGGTTGGTCTTTGATCTTTGGTGGTTGATGGGTGAGAGATGATGATTGATGTCAGGTGAAACAATTGACGGAATCAGATGGGACAGTATCGGGTACTCTTCTCGTTACTCCTAATTGTCTTATGTTCGATCCTGACGTGACCCATCCTCTTGTGAAGGAGAATGGATCCGATCTGTATGGAATGGTGGCAAAGTAAGTGAATGAAAGAGAAGAGAGAAGGGGAATGGAGAGTATTGCAGTATGGAAGAGATTCAATCCGTATCTGTCTATAAGGATATCGGAGGATTATTCGGAGATCGAGGGGAAAAGAAGAAAGATATTTTCGACCCTGAACATCTCAGGTATATTTTGCTTCTGCGATTGATCGTACTCTCATTCAATCAATAGTACTCATCTGTTTATTGTTATGATTGTAGAACAGCAGAGAAGAAAAGAATAGAGGAAGCATCGAAGATTGAAGAAGAAGATAAAGAGGTGAAGAGATAGATCGAGATGAAGTTAACTGATCTTTGATCTTTACAGAATTCGTTGGATAGCGAGACAGAACCAGGTCGAGTTCTCTTTGGAATGCCATCGGAAGAGGAAGAATTCGAGGTTGGAATGATCATTCCTCTTCATCCCTAATGAATCTTTTCCTCGTCAGGGTCTTTCTCCTCTTCCTCAATCTTCCCTTTCTGGTTCGTGTGAACTTCCTTCTATTCTGGAAGGAGAAGAAGTTCATTCGAAATCAGTGGAAGAAAGAACGAGAACAGCTAGTGAGAATGGTGAGTGAAGAGAAGGGAGAGGGAGGGATGAATCAGTCAATTCAGAACTTCTACCAGAGGGATCTCTCTCTTCGGCTTCTTCGACTTCTCCTGAATCAAGATCAAGATTATCAAGTGATGTCAATGGAGAAGAAGATGGAAATAAGAAGAATCCCTTCCAGAGGTAATCCATTCGATATCACTCAGTCTCCTCATAGTCTAACATCATCCCTATCCAAAGGTACTCCCCGAACGTAGCTCGAAAGTCGTTCGGGAAGTTGGGTCGAACCCTGAGGTGAACACGCTGTGGTGTGATCGTACTCTTGTCGTGTAGATACAGTACTCTCGTTGTCGTACAATGTGTGCACTTTACCGGCCGATGTTTCCTAAACATCGTACAATCCGCCCATTGTAGTGCACGCGCTCGTTCCGTGGGAGGTACGGTAGCTTCGGGTGCGCGTACCGTGGCGACGGCTACTGTAGACGGAACGAAGACTGTAGCCCATGGTGTGGTCACGCACACCAAGAGTGCAGCAGGTGCGTGCAATGCTTTCTGCCTTTCTCGATTGATGAATTGGTTGCAGATGCTGTTGAGAAGGGCGTGACTACGACAGCGAAAGTGGTCGCCAATGGAACCAAGGTTGGGATTGATTTGGAGATATATTAGGGTGAACTGAAATTGGGGTTGAACAAAGAGATGGGGAGACGGCAGTGATGAATATGCTCTCTCACAGGCAGCAGCAGGAGCAGTCGTGTCGATGCCCGGTAACATCGTAACAATGGGATCTTCATTCGTCAACGATGGAATGGCTGGAGTGAATCAAATGTGTGACTCGATGTTCGCTGTTGAGGTGAGACATTAATTATTACTAGTTTATCTCTTATTAGCGAGTGGAATTGTTGAGGGGTTTGAATCCGATCTTCGAGTAGAGAAAGAAGACGGCAACAGAGAGAAAACCAGTGATGAATCTAGAGAGAGGAATGATGAAGTAGAAGAGGGATGTGCAACCTGTAGAGCGGGAGATATAGGGAGAGGGAGGGGAGGGAAACTGATCGAGACATGCGCCAATACAGGCCAATTGACCAAAGGGCATAACTATGTCATGCTCTTTCTTGTTATTGTCTCTTGTGACAATTATTCGTCGGAGTCTTAGTAGTGACCGTTGTCTGTCTGATTCTCTCATGTTGATCTTCTCTCTCTACATTGGAGTATTTCCCGTTACTCGTTGGCGCTTCTGATTGATCGGACATTTTGATCGAATGCTTGAGAAAAGATGGAGAAAGAGTGAGTTAAAGGCTCTTTTATGCTTGTTGGGATCATATCTCTGACTATGTCTACATAATTGAATCCATGGGATCATATCTGATTAATATCGTGTAGGAAATAGATTAAACGATAAATTTCTTTATCGATGATGGGTAGATCAACGATTACATCCGACTTGCCAATACCAGAGAACGAGATATCCCAGACCAGCTCCGACTACCCATCCTCCACAATTGACAGTGAAGAAACAGATGGTACCGCAAATTAGTTGAATACATCCACCATTCTAGAATGAAATAGAATACAAGGGGTAGTTGGGGGATAACCAACATTCTTCTCATCATTCTTTGAGATTTTAGTCATGGTGACTTAGACGAAATCGGAAATATTTCTTTTAGAATATTCTCCATTTTATGGACTCTCTATTGAATCGAGATGTCAATCATATCACAATTCAATCATTCTCCTCTCCCAATTACCTATGAATGATTCAATATGTGCCTGAGGGTGGGAGCTGGTTCTCTTCCACTCTCGACATAAATAGTCTATCACAGCTTACTCGTCTCTCTCTCTTCTCTTTCCTCTCACTCTCACTGTAATTCGCACTATTCGTGCCCATCTCTTCCCCTCCTTTCTCTTACCATTTCCATTCCTCCATTCCGGTATTCTCCCTTCTTTCCCTCTGATGGATCCACCCCAATTACCGATACTCTCACTCTAAAGCTACCATCATATCCACTAGATAACTTGTATCAACTTGATCATTACCATCACTCTTTTATCCTCCCTCTATTTCTTTCATTCTTTCTCTTCCTTTTCATACTGACCAATTTCATTCCCTCAATGGCGTTTCGTAGATTGATTGTATGGTTCAATTAGTCACTTGATCACTTGATCTCGATCAATATCAATCCTCTCGTCTACAGTATGCTTGGCCGTCTGAAATTCCGTTCGAGAAGCGGAAGTTACGATCTGCTACAGTACACTGAGAAGCAATTTGAGGATGTGATGCAGGGCACGATTATGGTTATCGATTGATTATTGATTGGGATGGGTTCAGGAGAGTGGGAGATTATAGAAGAAACGAGGAAGGGATTACTGTAATTCAATGTAGTCAATGAGGATGATTGATTATGCATACAGAGTGGTTCAACAATAAAATTCATTGTAGGAGGAACGTTCTCCCACTCGTCTCAAGAGAGAACAATCATTGGCTACTCTAGAAGGATTGAGAATGAAGACACAAGCAGCAAGAGAGGATGCTGCACTCAAGGCTAGAGATGGAACACTGTCAGTTAACCATTTGATCTTTGATCTTTCATCTTCAATGCCTCTTCAGATTCGCATGTGCAACATCATCAGATGAGATGCCGGATCTGTTTATTCCAGTGGATCAAATGATTAAATCGACTTCCTCTTCTGGAGATCACACTTCTGGTAAGATATTTCAACAATTATTTTTTAAGGGAAGATTAAATTTAAATTATATTTAATATCTGATTTCTTTCAATCAACTTACAACGAAAATGAATTGATGCTTGAGGATTTTAAAAATTATATCGTTTAATTTTCTCTGATCTTTGATCTTTGAGATGGTCAGCCAATTCTTCCCTTCTACATGGCAGTTCGATTGACGAGAAAGAAGAGAAAAGTAACAAAGGGTCAGTTTCCCCAC
Organism: Pristionchus pacificus; assembly: GCA_000180635.4. Lineage (NCBI taxonomy): Eukaryota > Metazoa > Nematoda > Chromadorea > Rhabditida > Neodiplogasteridae > Pristionchus > Pristionchus pacificus. The sequence goes on from CM026575.1 coordinate 13,096,755, forward strand.
TTGTAATATCTACAGTGCAATTAGGAAGGCGGAATGGATAAAAGGGTTTTCCCTTGCAAGAGTCTAGTGGGATTAGTTTGCAAAAGGGAGATATCCTTCTTTCTCTTTCCTTAGTCTTGCACTCTGCTAGTTCTCAATTGAGTCTTCTCAAGTAGTCACGGGTCTCTTTTACTCGATATATTGTTTAGACGACACACTATGCTTTTCCTCTCTCTTTTTCTTTTCCTCCTTACTGTTTATGCATGAAAGCTTCGATGAGAAATCTCTCTCTCTCTTCCTCATGATTGCAATTATCCATATGTCCGTTCCTTCTAATCCTCTCTACATCTTCTTCCTCAAACTGACCTTTCTCTCTTTCTTTTCCCTCTCTTCATTTCCCATTGTCTCTCATCTCCACTTCATCTATCTCCAGTGCAGAGAGAGAGGGGATCGATGCTTCTTCTCTCTTTTCCCTCTCCTTCTTTCACCTTCTCTCTCCTCTCTTTATCCAACACACACTTTCAACAGGCTTTGTGGTTTTATTCTCTTTTTTCCTCTTCCTCCCCACGCTTTTCGCTGTCTCTGGTCATGTCTCGTTTAGTCAGTAGGGAAAGGAGGAAGCAAGACTCCTCAAAATGCAGTTCTCCTAATCGCATTTTCGAAATGCACAGCGATTACAATAGTTATTAGGAAATTATGACATATTTTGTGTGCGAACCATTCAAGTTTACGGTATCCTGAAATATTTATCGACTAGGAGAAACGCAAATGTCATTTCTGCATTGTCTTGGTTGCGCGTGTTGGTTTTCGTTCCTTTCAAGCTCCTCTTCCGTCTTCTTTTTCTTTCCTCTTCGAGTCCTAACGCAATTCTAACTCTCCATCCTCAGTCTTGAGAGAAGAAATTTCCAACATGTGGGCATAGACTCTTTCTCTTTTTTCTTGTTCAAATATAGGAATATTACTTTAATAAAACGGAATTTTGCTTGTTATTGTTGTTGATACCCTTTCATTTCAGCTTCTGCCAGCCGATCTCAATCGATAAATAGTTCGTACGACGACGACAATAATCCATTCGGCAACAAATTAAAGAGGGAATTCTGGTTCGCAATTCCTGCCAGTCAGGTGAGAAAACTATACGATTTTCCCTCTTTTTTTAATTTTTTTTATCAAGCTTCTCACATTGAATTCACTCGTTCCTTCCCCCCACTTTTTCCTTGGAATAGAAGAATAGTTACCGTCAATTGTTATGTAAATGGTCGAATGCTATTCTGACAGTTTACTTTAACGTTCTTCTTGAAAACAGTCTTTTCTCATTGCAGGCCGATAACATCTATCATTTTCTCCTACAGTGGTCTCCCGATAAGTACGGTCAGGTGAGAATATTGATTATTCCTCCTTTGCCATCGTGGCCTTTCTGAAACCGTAGCTACACGTACGTCATGCAAATGGTAATCATGGATGCGACCATTCGTCATTCATTGTCAACTCAAAGTTAAGGGCGTCGCCTAGAATAGCTATTATCCGTGGTAGTTGTAGGAAGATTGTAGGCTCGTCTTTGTATTCTTCTCATAGATAAGTGCTAACACGCCGTTTCACTGCTTTCCTCAGAGTACACAACAGTACAGATCAAACGTTGAAACGACGTGGAAGAAGAATGTCAAAATTCTCAGAAATTGTTATCCCCTAATATTTTTTACATACAGTTCGTTTCAGGACACGACATTGTCCACTCTGGACGAATCATCCATTAATTCATCTGCGGCAGTTCAAATTCCGTCCAAGGTTCAGTCAATTCATCTCTCCTTTATTGTATATTGTAAATCCTTAGTTGATTCTCCAACCACTTATGATCTCGACAGTCATACTTTTCTTTTTGCCAAGAAACACTGTTGTGCCAATCGTAATCCGTGGAATGGATATTTTCGTAGTGAGGGAATTCCCAGAATAGTGCAGTTACGATCGGATTAGAGAGACAATTATGGATAGAGGGAGAGATATTGAATATTTGCAGGACGATCGTGGATTCATCGTCCTGGATTCTGAAGCCGACGAATCTCTCACTGGTTAGTTGATTTAGCTGTTCCAAGGGTGTGAGAAGGAAAGAATCATTCGAAATGGAAGGAAGCGTGGCCTAGAATTAACTGTAGAGAGGGGTTCTTACTGACTACGAGGAAGGGGCACAAAGTGCAATAGTGCAAACACAACAATTAGCGGGATTCGATTCAGTGGATTTCGGGAGATTTGAGAGAGTGCAGGAAAAGACGGTCCATGAGGGGGAAGGGAGGTGTGTGGTGTGTATGCGTGTGTGGTGTGCTTTTGTATTCGTCGGTCTCTTGATCTCCCTTTGTGGATGTCGCTACTCGAGTAAGCCGATTAATGACTTTTGATGAAATTGTGGTAAATCCCGCCTACCACCCTCGCAATTTTCTTCCTCGATATGGCAAAGATATCCGATCTACTTTGACCATCCGACCTTTGATTCCAATTCGTCATTGTTAATTAAAGTGATCAAAGAGTGATTAGATTGGTTGACCTTCTCTTCGTGCTCCTCAGATTCACTTGATTCTCCTTCTCTCTCTCCGTTCTATTTGACACAGATCGTGGTCAGCTTGTCTCTTTCTCCTTGTACCCCCTCTCCCTTCCCCCTCTCCTCCTTCTTCCCCTTCTCTCTCTCTCTCTTATTTGATGGTGGACGATAGCCATCCATCCTCACATTTGCAATGTTTCTCCGTGTGGTTACGATTGAATACGTGGTCAACGTGTCCATCCTCTCCAATCACCGCAGATATCATTATCTTCTCTTTCTCTTCTGTTGATGGTATCATTCATTGCTCGATGACCTATTCCCTCTCTCTTTTCATTTCTCGGTCTCCTTTTCATTCAGTTGTTTTCATCATCTTATCAGTATCAATGATCGACTGCGTCACGAGTTTACTCGACTAATCGTCGTCTGATTCCCACCTGGAGGAGCGTTACCATGTGATAGTCGCCTGTAGCCACGATAGTGCTTCCTCCACCCCCTCCGATCCACTCCTTTTTTCGTCGTCGGCTATCAAAATATCAAGTGATCTACTGTGTACACACTAGCAACAGACGACTGTTGGCACTTCAAGACTCGATTACGAAAGGGAAGAAAGAGTACGGTAGTCAACGAGGGGATACTGTGAAAGGAGGGAGTGTGGATCCATTGCCATTTGGAGAATGATGTTTTGAGCCTTTAGATAAGGATTGTCCGTGACTGCTTATCACCTGACTAATAAAGAGGAGGACAATGCGGGTCCCCTTTGGCACATGAGAAGGAGAGGAAGGAAGGAAGGGCATTGTGTACACTTGATGGTCAGAAGTGATAGGAGGCAATGAACCCATTGGCAGGAATGCTAAACACAATAATAATTCGTATAGACGAGGCCTTATCTCGTTAGTATGTTCAGTAGCCATGACCCATCGATGCCATTGAAGAGCAATCAGTTGATGAAGTGTGATGCCCCAGATTGGTTTACCATTCAATCCCATAATCCACTCTTGATTGGTGAATGTCTGAACTCGAATGTTGAACAAGTGGGTGGATTACACATCTATTTCATCCCGTTCTGTGCTGCCCCTTCTGTTTATTGAAAAGCGCAGATTACCGTTCAAAGTTCTGATGAAATCGTCCCCCAGATTACTCTTCATCTTTGAAGAGAACACTCAATTTGTCTCCTTCTCATACTCAGTCGACTACCGTAACTGAAATGAGATTGATTGTATTGAGTATTTGTTGTGCGTGAGCCCATCTTCCACTTCTTCTCACCTAATCTCTCTTCTTCTCTCCTTCAGTATCCCCTCCCTCTCCCTTTTCTTCTTCTCCCTTCCAACTACTCGTTGATCATCTCCTTCATGCTTGTACAAACTAATTCTGCCCCTCCGAGCTATTCTTATCCATGACGTCACAATGAATTCCCTCTCCTCTATCCAACAGGTCAATGTTTACTCTGCATGCAGATGAGTTGCAGTTCTAGTATTGTGATTCAGCCTTGATCACTATAGAATACACCTCGTATTAATCATCATCCGTATCTCCTTCCGATTCATCCCTTTCTCCCTTTCCCTCTCGATTCCCTCTCTTCCACTACAATCGTACAATTGGTGATCAGACAAGCAGGCGTCTCTCTATCTCTTATCAGCTTGATCCATTCCTTAATCTGTCTTTCTTCCCATCAGGGAGTTAGTTGTGGCATCCGGTGTGTCTTCCCCCGTGATAGACTGATCACTCATATCCTCCCTCCTCCTCCTTCTCATCGTAATCCCTTCTCCGCCCACACAATTCGTCTTCATTGTATGGATTAGTGACTCCTCCCACTTCCGATGAATAGACAATCCCAATGTTCTTCTCTTCTTATTCTGGTACTATAAAAGACAATGAACTCTTTATCATCCCTTCAGTATCACTCTGAGATCATCACTATTTCACGGGGATCGTTAGATCGAATTCTGCGATACTATTTGATTACTTGTTGTGCCCCTTTCTCCTCGATTCCACTCTCTCCACTTGCATTCAATTGTTCTTAGCTTGTCTCTGTAGAGTCAATTAGTATCCAATCAACCACATGTTCTACAGTATTCCTTTGTTTCCCCTTAATCTGCCTCTTTTCCCGTACTGTTTCTCTTCCCCTCACATGGTATTGCCCCCTTCCATCTCCTTTCCCTTCTTTTCTTCTGTTTCACACGAACTGTGGGGTAGATCAACAAGACACTTAAATTAGGATTAGATTCATTCGATTATATCATTCGTCTTCCTGTTATTCCCCTTATTCTCTTAACTTGTCGCCATCTTTCGATAACAGAATGGGAATCCCGTTGTGGCCGTCACTTTCTGCAGAGAATGGAAGTGTCCAATCTCCGATTTGTGAAGTATGAACAGAATGGAAGAGAGAAAAGGACAGAATGAAACAGAATGAGAGAGAGCAGCAAAGGGACACACATTTGGGATTATGCATATTGACCATATCTCGTGAAAGTGAGAGTAGTGAGAAGAGAGAGAAGAGAAGGTGGAGTATCTTTGATGGTCTCGACTTGTCTCTTTCCGTTCCGTCAAAAGGAGTGATACATTGAGTTCTCCCTTTAATTCCCTCGATCATTTGATCAAATAGTTTCTCACCCTCTTTCCCCTTGTGTTCTATTCCCCGTATTCTCCTAATCACGCGAGGGCAGCTCAATAAGTAACTCCCCTTCTCTCTCGTCCTCCTCCTCCTCCTTCTCCTTCCCCTTGTTTTGACTTCTTTCAATCTGCCTCGAACCAAGAGAAGATTCAATCACTTTTTGCACTGAATATATCGAGGTCGAGTGTGTGTTGAATACTACCACTTATTACTCCCTTCTCTACTTTCTTCTTGTGACCCTCTTTCTTCTCTCTAACAGGCCCCTACTTCCCTCTACAACTCCTTCCCCTTCTTCCTTCTCTTCCATTACTCATTCCCTCAGGGGTAATTCTCATGGTTCTCGAGTACAGAACATGTTTCGGTTATCTGTACCCATCAATCGGAAGTGCCTTTCCTCTTCTTCCTCTTCTCTTCCTTATCACTTATTATGACAACTCGCCCCCCCCCCTTCTAGATCGAGCTTGTTTCGAACTAAATGATCACTTCTCACCATACTCCACTCTTTCCCAACTAGTTAGGAGAGTTCATAATGTGCATTCAGAAGAGGGCGGAGTCAATGAATTGATAGAGATAGAGGATCATTTGATAGTCGTCCTGTCTAATTAAACTGATGACATTCTCTAATTCATTAGCCTCCCCCATTCACTCTTCTTGTCATTTCGATAGCTTCAACTTTGTCGACCATACAATGGAAAATCAGTTTTATGGACGGCCATTTTTTCGAGTATTTTTATCATCTTTGTCTAATCCTTCAAATCTATAAGATTCGATCTTTTTGACCAGTCCAATTCTCCTTCTTTTCCATACTCTTTCATTGTTTTTCTCAATCCTTTATCAATTGAAGCTCCAACTCAAAGTCCAACTTGAAGTCAGAGTCCAACTGTCTAAGATGTGAGTATATATGGGAATGGATGAATCTGTTTGTGTAGATCCCCCTCTCTTGATTCCTCCATTGTCTTCCTATTGATCTATCTCTACTGATTACTCTACTCTTCTACTTGCATAACTCTAGGTAATCCCTCTCCCTCCCTCCCTTTCTTTCTCAATTCTCATCTGTTTGTATTCCATTGCCTGGAGGGGCGTTGAGAATGGATGATTTGTGATCATGAGAGTGACGTGCCTTCTCTTTCACAAGTTTGTATTGTGCCTTCATTTCTGAACGATCTCTAGAGTGTTCTGCAGACTTCAAAGACAGTTTGGAGTATTATCTCACTTGTTTTCTCCCCTTACTCTCTGTACAATATTTGTACAGGTCCATCATACTCACTCCCTTTTTTTCAAGTTCTCCTTATCGGAATCATTTTGATCCTCTTGTTCTTCATTCTCTATTTCAGTAGCGATCATTCTTCGAGTCTCCCGTCTTCCTCTTTTCCGTTCCCTTCTTCCCATCTCTCTTCTCAATCCCTTCTATGGATAGATCTGCATATTGAGATAGACCAGATCTTATAACTTTCCCTTGATTCGATTGACCCTCAAGAGTAGGATGAGAGAGAGAGAGAGCGCGCAGCCTGCCAAGTGATACTCCTTTGTGAGAACAATGTACTGTAGTCAAGAGTCTCTTCTGTTTCCCATTTATACCCTTCCCATGGTGAAATAGTGAGCAATAGTTGATGAGTGTGATACATACACTGATCCGTCGATACTTTCTCTAGTGACTTCAACTGATACATTCTCTAGTGTAGGCATTGCCGTCTTCAATGATTCATTCACTCCAATTCAAGGGGAGGTCTTGACACTTCGAGCGATCCAACTCTTCACCCTCCTTTGTTATCATGATCTTTTTGGTGGGAGCAACGCCTCTGAGACATGCACTGATCTCTTATCACCTTCTGTCTCTGAATCATTTCTTGACTCGATTGACTCATATTGGACCTTATTCGCATCTGTTCATCTTCTCTGCGTCATTGTGAAATCTAATCGCCCATCGTGTATTTAGTCTCAAGATTTGATCATTATTTCGTCTTGCGTGTCTCTATTCCCCTGTTCTCTTCTAACCGTAGTCTCTCTTCAGACCCTACCGTATCTTTCTACCGTACCCTCTACCGTCTCTCGAAATGGGAGCATCTCCATCTTCTCAATACGATGTGAATCGTCGTCGTGCCCAAACAGCGCGAAGAGTCGATCATCAACCCGATCCTTTTTTGAGTAGAAGAAAGACAACATATGGAATGAGATCTATATCTGTATCTGCAAGGAGAGCAACTCTGGCTGTTCACTCTGAATCAGTGTATGAATCGACAGTCCCTGGATTCGTGACTCCATTCGAATTGAAGAAGATGATGGATAGACTGAATTCCGTTGATGTGCCTGAATCAGAGAGTGATCATCATTCTGATCGATCTCCCTCTCCTTCTGGTACTCCTCCTCAACAGATGGAATCAATAGAAGGAATGATTCCATTGACAGCCAAATTGTCAGTGACGAGTGCTGATTCGGGATTGGATTCAGAAGGAGGAATTAGTCCACGAGGAGAAGAAAAGAAGATAAAGAAGAAGGAAAGACGATTTAAGATTGGAAAGAAAGCAAGAAAGATCAGTCAGAGATTCCGATCGGCATCCTTTACTAGTCTATTCAGTCCATCGGGTGAGTATTTTTTCATTATTCTTTGTAGATGAGACAATGAATGGGAGTGAATGAGTATCCTAGTGGGGAAGTAATCTCTGATCGCTTTTGTCGGCTTCTCTTCTTTATTCTCTCTTCCATTCTCGACTTGCTGCAATTCTTGCACATTTCACTGTTGTTGTCAGCGTGTTTGCATTCGGGATTTCACGAGTGTTTTGGAGGGTATCCATTCCTCCCCCCCCCCTCCATAGACCAGAATGCATCTGAAGGAAGTGACAACATTGCTTCCCGTTCTTCGTTTATGCAATAATGGGATGGAGAGTAGTTGTAGATTGGTGTGGAATGGGCCCGTCCAGTCTCCCTCCTTATGTGGGAATGCGCTTGAATAAGGTGCGTGCGAGGTTGAATTCTCCTCTTGTTTTTCTCTGGTCGATGGAAGTACAAAATAAAGGGGTAAATAGCGTGTATCTGAGAGTGGAATACCCGGGGGCGAACCTTGTTGTTCTGTAATCTTCCTCTTCTTCTCAAATGGAATCGAGACCTGTTTTGAGCGACCGTCTGAATTCTTTATTTCGTTTGATGGTCCGAGATTGAACTATTTATTCCATAGAACCAACTGTGTTAAATGAAAATACGATAATCTCTATCATCCTCCACCTCCTCTTATTATCTTTCATTACTAATAGTCTCTTCCGATTCAACGGTTCATCATTAGATTTCGAGCAGGAGATTCATTCCGTTTCGAAGAATCCTTTGCTGACCAGAATACGGGTGGTTTTCCCATGAAGGAATACGCCCCATTTTTCTCAGATCTCAATTTCCATAATTGAGATGCTCTCGATAACGAGAGTATACGAATTTGAGATATGAAGGGAGGGCAGAGAGAGGGAGGAGACATATTCTCATAATCTCATCTCATTTGTAGTCTACTCAATGAGTTATATGAAGGAAGAGCACAGATCGGTATTCCCGGAAGAGAGAAATTAGAGAAAACGAGGGCTATTCAGAGACGATTTGCGTTGATGGTTGGATATGGCTTCCGTGATATAAGAGATCAGGGTGATCATTTCACTGCAGAGATTGGATAGGATGGGAAGGTGTGGCATGAGTTGTTCTCCTGTGCAGAATGGAATGAAGAGTGAACATGACAGCAACCATCTCTCTCTCTCTCTCTTCCTCTTGTCTCTCGATGAGATTGCTCATTCTGTTGTGGTGTTCCCTTTTACTCTGCACTATTCCTCATGTATTTCATCCGATTGTCAGGGTGTCGAATGAGAGGAAGAGAAGGGTGAAGTCATTCAATCTCTGCAGTTAAATGATGAGTAGAGGAGGAGGTTGCACGTGTGTGAAGATGGAGAGATTATCGTTGATTGTGACTGTTCCCAAGGGGGAGAAAAGTCTGCAAGAGTTAATTAGAAGAGGAAAAGGTTGTAGACAGGAGAGGAGGAGACAGGGTAGACTGGAGCAGAGGAGAACTAGCCTGAGGGTATGGATAGATTGTGAAGAATAGTGACAGAAAGGAAGGAAGTTGAATACAGAAGGAGAACACTCAAAGAAGAGAGAGGGAAGGAATCAAATTAGTGTTTAGTCACGTCTAACACTTTGACTTGCGTCATTCACTCTGTGTATCTGTGTGAATATACCACTTGTTCACACTGGATTACGGTAGAATCAAAATGGGACATTACTCCATTTCCCACACTTCTTTACTCCTTTGGTCTCACCTTCTTATTGGTATTCAGAGTATGGGAAGAAATGGGAGAATGGGGAAGATCAATAATTGAGTAGATCAAGAATAGAAGAAGTTAAATAAAGCTTGGAAGGAAGAGGATTGGGGAAGGAAGTTATTGGCATGCAGAGCCTTCCTTATTCTGTCTCTCAATCCCATTTGTTATTCCTGCCTTATCCCTTCTGCTGTTGTACAGCAAAGAGTAGACAAAGTCGCATACACGACATTCGAATGAAGAATGGGGAATACGGTAGTCTCAAGATGGGGAGAACTCATTGAACATACAGTAGAAGAGCATTGTCTATGGGTAGGTTGAGTTGATTTCTTCTCGGAAGTAGTCCTCACTATGGAGACTCGTCCTCTTTCTTAGAGGAGAGAGGACCACAAAAGGTGTTTGTCTTGGTTTGCGAGTCAAGAGAAGAATGAATAGGACAGAGAGAAGAGAGGAGGATGAGGATGAGAGAAGAAGTATGTTCATCAGGAATCCCTATGATCTGTAACGAATGAAGACCCTTATGAGAGGCGGAAAGGTCTCGTGATCTTTAGTCTCGTCCTTTGTTCATCGTCTCTCTTGTTGGAAGAGTTGGAATGAGAACTCATTGGTGTCACTCATTCTCAAAAGGGGAAGAAATGATATCCCGAGGGAGGGAAAGAATGGAGTAGATATTGAGAGGGAGGATTACGTAGGCAGAAGGGAGGGAGGAGGAGTGATAGGACTGATTGGGAGAGGGATCATCCCCTTCTCCCTCATCAGCAGCCTTCACCCCTCTCCCTCTACCTTCCCTCTCTCTCTCCTTTCTCCTCGATCTTCCCATGTAAAGGGAGGGGATTTCCCCTAACTCCGCCCTCTTTCGAACTGAGTGAGAAAGAGTTGAGTATAAGGGAGAAGGAGGTCCAGTCTCTCTTCTCCCTCTTCCCTCTCTCTCCTCATTTTGAATATCTTTCATTATTCTTCGTCCTTCCCCATTGGCATCGATGGTTATCTCTCTTCTCTTTCTCTCTTCCGGTTATTCACTATTCTCAATCGTGTCTTTCTCTTTTCTTCTCTTGAGCTTCATCTCGATCAGTAGCTGCAATTCGATCATTTCTCGATTCGCATCGTGATCTACCGTATTCCATCTGATCCCTCTCAGATGCTGTCCTCTTTCATCGATAAGGTGCAAACCTCAACATCTTCCCTTGCTTCTTCTGTCTCCGTAGCATCCTCATCTATCGATGATTTCTCTCCTCGTCTAAAGGAGGGAATGAGAAGGATGAGTATGCCATTGGGAAAGGCGAGAGATGTCTCATCGAGAAGATTATCTCAAATGGTCAATGCAATTGGAGAAGCATTCGATCAAGATGGATTACTCATTGGTGTGCACTTCATTCTTCTGTATTGTCAATTCGACTTCTTCGATAGTCGATCTCTTGTGGGTGCAAGTCTTCACATATTCACACGGATTCATCGAATCGTGAATTGAATGGACTCAATCTTTGTTGTTTGACTGACGTGGCCGGACTTACTATGGTATCTACTGGAAGTACAATAACAGATTGTTACATCTGGAAAAGCGAGAACAATTTGGGGCTACGGTATTCCCTAGTGAAGGAAGGAATGGGTACAGTAGTCCTTGGGTTTGGGTTCATCTCCACTCATCATAAGGGTGCCAATCAGTGTCTTCCCCCGCCGCCTCCTCTCTATATGATCGTTGCGGGAGTAGTCATTATTGTTTCGCAGTCTAATTCCTCCCCTTCTTCCCTTAATGATGCAACCATTTGTAATGATAGTAATGACGAGAGTGTTTTCGACCTGCAACGGAAAAGGGTTGAAAATGGTTGCAATGTGGTCTATGATTCCACCTGTTCCCTCTCTCCCTCTCTCCCTCTCTCTCCCTCCATCGGTGGTCCCGTGGTTTAATTCCCCTTCCCTTCCTTCAATTCTCGATCTGTGGTTCGTGTGAAGGAGATTCACTGTGAGAAGAAGCAGAAAATAGATTAATGAGAACAGTCAAGATTAGATTATGGGAAAGAGTGTTGATTACTACACCTGGAATAGTGGGAAAGAGAGAGAGAGAGAGAAATAGTGTCTGTGGAAACTGAATGGTTAGAGAGAAATGAAGAAGGGGATTACGGTAGGGAGGATGAAGATGTATGAGGGGGGGATGGACAGATGGCAAATGGTCGATCACCTTCGGAACGATATAATAATCTCGTTTTCTCTTTCAGGCGAAAAGCCCGCGCCGCTCTTCGGAAATTCTCTACTCAACAGAGAATGGGAAATCGTTACCGTACAGGAAATGTGCAGGTGAGAAGAGTGGACTACTGTATGCAGAGGATACGGTAGATGGAGGGAAGAAGTTATTGATTGATTGATTGCAGGCGGCTCTCGCTGGACCATTTGGATGTGCAGGATATGCCGATCCCCGAAGGAGCCAATTCGAGTACGATACTCGATGAACTCATGATTAGACAGGTATGTTCCCAAGAGAGAATTACATTGAAGAGAAGGGAGAAAGAGTGGGTGGGGATATTGCAGTGAAGTAGACAAGGGAATCGGCGAAGCTATGTCATCTTTCCGCTCCTTTCTCCTTAGAAGGTCGTTACGTTGAGGGGAGAGAGAGGGGGGGGGAGCGTGCAAGAAGTAGTTGTAATCGGATATGGATAAGAAGTAGCGACTCCCACTCAAAAGATGAAGATGGATCTCCCACGATGTTCAGTGATAGAATGACCAAGTTCCCATTGAGCAGAGACAAACAAAAGAAAGAACTGAGATGGGTTGTACTTTTGAAGAATGAGAGAAATGCATGGATGAACGTATCCATACTGCGGAAAGAGCGGGAGAGAGTATCCCATACTTCTCCTCACTTGGACATGCTGGAGATTGTAGACATCTCAAGGGAGTCATTCCATTGTAGTACAATCGTGAATGGGTTCATCTCTCTCATCACTTCTCTCTATAGTTCATCTGTTCATTTTAGCTTCTTCCCTTGTTTTTCTATATCTAACCAAATTAAGAAGCATCTCAAAACAGAGAGTGGAAAGGGCTTATTATTAGATTATTACGGCTTTTACTATTTGTTTTCTCATTGGGACCCTTCCTTATGGTTGCTTCCAATGGATGTTTGGCATGAGACAAGGAGAAGTTGATCTCTGGAGGTACAATTGACTTGTCAGACCAGCAGATAGATGCTCCTTGTGTATGCGCATAGTACTTTTCCTGTATTCATCCATTCTTGGAATAAGTCTGCCCTTCCTTTCCTTCCCTATCTCCAGACTCCGACTCAATTCAATGGCCAGTCGGCTCGCATCAATTACTTGTTTTGGCCCTAGAGAATAGGGTGGACTTCCCTTCTATCTCTCTCTCTCCTCAGTCCTTGCACTCATTCTTTCCGAATTCCTGTTGTCGTGTATTGAATATCCCTCGATTGGAGAAGAATTGTGTAGAACGGAGATTGTAAATGCTAAGGAATCAAGAATCTTGACGTGTGAAGAGCATGAATTAGACAGTGGAGAGAAGATTGTTGTTTTCATTGGATAGCAAAGTAAAATGGCTAGTAGATAGAGGGGACAATTAATGGAGAAGAAGAAGGAGGAGGGAGAGGAAGGAAGGAGCAGTCATGTGTGAGAGTATGCAAAGAGGAAGAAGAACTGAGGAGGTTGGAAGGGAATGGAGGAATGGAGTGGCTGTGTAGGGAAGGGGATGAGATATGGTGATGATGGTAGAGAATGAATTGATCTTCCTTCTGAATGCACTCATCGAGATTGACTTGTCCTTCTCTCTCTCATCCTTCTTCTTCTTCTTTCCTCAATAGAAGTGATGCGTGCCAATCTCATCCAATTCAAAGTGGAAGAGAGGGAAGAATCATGGGACGATTGAGAATTGAGAAGAAACATGCAAACATCTCGTCTTCCTCCTCGACTAACGACCATCTACAAGGGAAGATACTTGCTAGTCATCTCTGATTTCACGCCAAACTATTTCGAGAGGATTTGTTATTTGATAGTACGTCATCCACTCTTTAGTCTGCTAAGGTGGAGATACCTCCTCCCTTTCTCATCTCTCTCGTTGATCTGTCTACGTAGTGTGAGATCGTGAGAATACTAGCCAGTTTCGTCAGTCTTCCCCTCTGTTTTTCGACGTGTAAGAGAGAGAGAGAGAGAGAGGGAACTATTACAATTTCGCTCCATGTAGTAGAAAGGGAATAAGTAGTTTGAGTGAAGGGAAGAAGGACGTTCTATTTGTTGCTTTTCGCTCATAGATGAGAGGAAAACGAAGAAGTACCGAGAAGGAAGAAGAAGCAACCACTGTAGGATGGAAGACTAAAAATAGGTGGAATGAATACGGGGATGGATTTCAATGGATGATAACTAGCCATTCGACGTGACGGATTGTGAAATCCATGAGTGGCCGTTGCGTCTGATTGAGGAAGAAGTGAGAGCAATCATATCTGCAAAAGAGGGGATAAAATGGTGACGCTATCGGGTGCGGGAATGAGATTCCGTGCAGAAGTAATGGAGAACGGAGAGAGAGAAAGATTAACTTGCGAATTGAAGTGAGATCGAACTGAAAATAGAAATATACGAGACTAGATGAAACTGAAATGGAATAATTGCAGATAATGGAGATTCTTCCTGCCCGTGCAGAGGGATATCCATGGGTGTCCATCTACAACTCGGAGAAACACGGATTCTCACTCGCTACTCTATACAGGTAAGCATCTATCAAGAGAGAATCAATGATAATCATATACGCTTCAGAAAAATGGCTGAATTCGACGAGGATATGTCGCCCGTTCTTCTCATTATCCGAGACACGAAAGACCACGTCTTCGGTGAGTATCTTCTTCTCTCTCTCCAATCTGATCTTTGATCTCTCTTCAGGTTGCGTAGTCTCCTCAGCCATTCGTCTATCCGATCACTTCCTTGGAACGGGAGATTCCTGTCTTCTCTTCCGATTCACTGGAGAAGTTCCCCATACTCGGTTAGTGATTTAACATGAGTGATGAACGGGAATTTCATCACTCATGAAAGTAGAAAAAAAAAAAAAAAAAAAAAAAGTAGAAAGATCTACAGTGAGCACAATGCTTACACATAGATCGGGCAGCCTCTTGCAGTTCTCTATATTTGCATTCTAATTGTCCGCCCACGGGGTTTTTTCTCTCCCTTTAATATGCAGTTGAATGGATGATCCATTATTCAGTAGAGTCAAATGGAAGACTGTAGAATACGATAAGTGAAGTGGAATGATCTCTGACTGGAAGGAAGGGAGTAACAAACATAGACTGATTCCTTCCCTTTCATTCTCGGTACACATCTAAATTTGAGAATGTTGTTCGACCTCGTGGATTCTTATTTTTACCCATAGACTAATGTGGTGTTAGTTTTTCGGGAAAAGACTTGGAAAAAGCACCAGATTTGAATTCCCGCATTTTCCGTTTCTGACCAATATCTCGGCTACCAATTGCCCATTCATCACAAAAATTTAAATTTAGATTCCCAGATCGGTAATACATTTTTCGCCAATTTTTTGTATCGATTGATTCATCAGGAACCGAGATATTACGCAAAAACGGAAAATGCGGGAATTCAAATCTGGTGCCTTTTCCAAGTCTTTTTCCGAAAAACTAACACCACATTACACAGCATTATGCTGAAAGGAGCACATGTCTATCTCCGCCTCTCTACTCTAATTGTACACGTTTCTTGTGCTAAAATTCATCCAGCTGAAAAATTGGTGATTGTGTGTAAAGGGGTTCCCTGCAGACTCCGGAAAGAGTTTAGGGGGACATTCTGAGAAAATTGAAGTCGGAAGAGTGGTTGGAATCTTTCGAGAATGGAGGAAGAAATTCAGACTAGCCTATTGAGGGGTCAAATCTTTTGTATGAAATTGCTTCTAGACCAATTACAACGTCTAGTCTTTTCTTTTTCTTATTTTTGTGTGGAGAAATCACGCGGAATAGTCCGTGGGAGAGTTAATTTTAGTTGTAGCGCGTAGATGTTTCTATCGTGCCATAATCTCCTTTTCTACTCTTCTCTAATCAAGTTGTCGCTCTTCTCCTCTCTTTCTTCCATTCTGATTTATCCTCGTTTCGCTCCAGAATTTGAGCGTACGACGGAAAGAAAAAAGGAGATTTAAGAAGAGAAGAAAAGAGAATGAATTTTGATTCGATTTGAGAGTATGTCTGGGCCCAACGAGAGAATAGATAAAGTGTAGTGATGGGGTGTGGGAATAAATTCGAATATAGGAAAAATATTTCATTTAATATTTGTTTTTTTATTCAGTGAGCTTCGTCATTATTCGTGGACGGGAGAGAATCAATTCTTCGTTCATGGACAGAAAGATTGTCTCTCCATTGGAGCAGGCCATGGACACAATGGACTGTGGGTTGATGCTGATCTCAACCATGGAAGAAGTCAAAGGTACGGTACAATCAGAGGAGAGGACATGGTACCAATGGGTTACGGTATCTGATCTTTGATCTTTTCCAGATGCGACACCTTCGACAATGAGCCTCTAGCAGGAGAAAATGAGGACTTCATTGTTCAATTCGTCGAAGCTTTTGGTTTCCGAATTTAGATTACTCTTCTCACCCTTTTTGATGATTAGAAAGATCTTTGATCTTCCAGCCTTTCACTGTTTTCTTTCTCTTTCTCAAATTTTGCCATTGTTTTGTTTCTAATAATCGACGGTATTCCCATTCCGGCTAATCTATTCAAAACAACTAGTCAATGTCTCTGCTCATAACAGATGATTCTATCGATAGATTGATACCGTACTCCTTCCCTCTTCTGATTGTGATAGGCCTACAGTACTACTCTCCACGCCAAAGACAATCGAATTATTCGGCCATTCATGCCAGATTGTTGCATAGTATCAAATGGATAATGTTTCATTTTCCAATCCGTAGTGTGCCTCTTCCTACCGTACTCCTCATTGAATCCGTCGTGTACTTCACTGTTTATTACTCGTCTATTTATACTGGTATTGGTGTATTCCTGTTGTGTGCAAGACAATGCTCGTAAACTTTGATTGATTGTATAGAGTAGATCCTCCCCTTCCTAGTCACTCTATACATTCAACCAATCCTTCACTTTCCTTCATTACTCTTATCTTCGGGATACAATTCATGATAGGTAGATCAAAAGGGATTCGTTTCTCCTTCCTTTCCTCCGTTTGTATTATACTATCCTGCCCCCATTTTTCTTTCTGTACAATTCGCATGATTCACACTTTGTATTTCGTGGTAATACCAACAATTTTTTAACAATAAAATGTTAATAATCAATCTGCACTAAACTCAACACCAGTGAACGCACATAAACTCTACAAGTACAGAACAGTAGCTACACGTAAATAATCAATATCTAAGATCTACCGTACTCATTCCCTTATCATCACTCTCGTTAACACTTTTCCAGAATGAATTCACTCGATTCTTCCAATCAATCCATGCCATCTAAGAGTGAATTATCACTCAGTAATTGACTGATAACTCACTTCCAATTCATCTCCACTCATCTCAACGAGATTTCCTTCTTGTCCGTTCTCATGAGCAACGACGATATATGCTCGATCGATCTGAGTGAGGGAAGGATGAGAAAGGATTACGGTAGAATGGATCAACCTGAGGATATCGATCGAATTCAATCGATGCATTGAATGCTCCCACATAAGCAGCCATTTGAGAGGGATATGAATAGAGTTTGTCAAGCTGAAATTAATTACATAAGAAGACAACATTTATGGGAATATGCAACAGAACAACTGACCGAGTTCTCTCCATTCTGCATATTCTTTCCAATGGAGGAATTAGCAGAAGAAGTCTTCCAATCAATAATTACCATTCCTTCCCTAGAATAACAATCGTATTACTCGATCGTCCATAATATCTCACTTGAGTGGTAGGACAGCATCGAATCTCCCTTGATACAAAAGAGTTGGATGAACGAGACTTCTCTCGAAGAGACCATCCATCCCTCTTTTCATTCCAAATGATCGAAGAATAGGCAATGCAGATTGGACATATCCTCTTGCTGATCCCTCCACCTCCAATCAATTCATTTGCTCGCATCACCCAATTCTACCCTCACTTCATTCAGTATTGATTCATTTGACTCATTCAATTTTCCATCAACGGCATCTTTCGCAAGTCTCTCCATTGCACTGTGGAATTTCGTACCGGATGAAACTCGTGCTATAAATTCCCCCGATGTGATCATGTGATAATACATTCTCTACTCAATCGCTCACCTCCCATCCACTTTCGAAATCCCGCTATTCCCATGTTCTTAATCATCATTTGTTGCCATCGTTTCAGTGCCACCTTCAATAGTTAATTAGTCGATAATCCCTATCTGCCGAAACCTTATCACTCGTGACTCCCAGAATGGCTGAGATCGAAGGCATTTTCCCAATTACCGATGGTGCAACTGATCGAATGGTCTGAAGAAGATTCGACTACGAGTTGGAGGAGAATAGATCAACCTTCATTGGAATATCATCTGGATGAAATCTTGCCATTATTCCCTTAGATGTACTTGGCATAATCGAAGTTCCATAGCAGATCGTTTTGAGAGATCCACTCATTCCTAAATTCGACTTCCTAATTTTCAATTCTAATCGATCTTATGTTGAAAAAATGATTGACTGCTTCAAACAGCTTTAAGTGTCTCGTCTGGTTAGTCCATCTGACCCATAATTTATCCAATTATTTACAACATAAGTGCGTTTAGTAGCAACTTTTCAAACTGATGAGATAGTAGTAATGGGTAAATCAAGACATGAATACGGGTTGAATTCCAGGAGGAGGAACGGGAGCTCCTTGTGGAGTCAACATCATTTTCCTCTTTGATGTCTCTTCTATTAATAACCAACATGGAGTTGCAGACTGAAAGGAAATTAATCAGTCTTCGATACTAATTGAATGACTGACTACTTGAGGTGGAGGGGGGACGTAACAATGGGCTGGAGCTGCACGAGGGCCCCATTTAGAGAAGAGAGAATCCTGATAAGAACATGATCACAACATGTTTTTCTAGAAGCACAATGATAATAAATAGATCTCACTTTGGCATCATAAGTCTTCTTAACATTTCCCCATAGTTTGGGAGGGGCAGCCATGAGAGGATGTAGTTGAGGTGGAGCTTGACCAACAACTGTAAGGAGAGATTATTTGAGGAGCATTTTAGCTACTATCATACATTTGCATTCAGGGAACGAAAATATATAGTGGTCAGACACTAATAGCAAAGGGCTAATAAGGCTTAAAACAGATTTTATAGCGGAAATGTTGTGTGTTGATCTGACGGCTGATTCTATTAAATATATAGTGGACTGATTACCGGCCTGGTAGTTACGAAAATGTATGGCTACTATCATAAAATTATCCATTTTGCAGAAAGCGTATGGAATATGACCAGAGATCGTAAAAGCGAAAAGATAACTAGGATATTTTGAAGTTTAAACACAATATCTAGAGAACGATTTGTCATTTCATTTCTTTCTCTCACCAGGTGCATCGACTCCTCCCAATGCAGCAGTCGCTCCTCCCATCACAATACTCATCATCTCTGCCATCACTGAATCCGCATTCGTCTCTCCTATTACTGATGATGATACTGAAATACACTGAATGAGGCTGACACCGATCGGCTTCTTCGTATAGATTAGAAATACGACAGAGCAAAAATGTATGTATGCTTATTAATGACAACGTGAGACAACTAACATTGTTCTAAAGTCGAGATCTCGAATACCGAACTAACCTGAATTCACCAACCCTAGTTCGCAATAACCAAATTGCACAAGTATTAATGCGATGACACTCACAATCTGCTCCACTTCCTCCTGTAATTCCTCCCATTCCAACAGGAGCAGACATTATCTGAGCCATTAGCGGTTGAGGGGCCTTTCCCATTTTCTGAAAGTGAATATCAAACAGATTCATTTAAATAACTAAGTAATTAAACAACAAATTCGAAATTCCATTTCTTTCTCTAATACTCACCCTACTCTCGGCTTCCATTGCAGCTACATGGTGTGACATATAAGATGCCTGCTGATCTGCGTATGCTTGAGCTGCCTGTCGTTGCATCTCATCTGAGATGACCACATCAAAATCCCACTCATCCCACTCCTCCTACACCCTCTCTCTCTTCTCGTATAATAACACGGTTGCATGTAATCGATGCCCTTCTCCCTTTTCTCACCTTCTTTCTGTTGTCTATGCATTTCTTCTCTTGCTTGTTCCTCTCTTGCATTCCTCATTCTCTCCAGTTCAGCTTCATGGTCAGCCTGCAGTCGTTTCTGCAATTAGCACCAACCACTCACAACATCCACAGACAACACACATGATCATTCCGATATTATTTAATACTTGGATATCATATCCTCGTCACTAAATACACGACCTGAACTATCGATAAATCGATAACGCACCATTACATTCACTCGATATCACGAAAGGTACAAACCACATGAATATGGAACATTACCTTATCCTGAATGACTCTTCTCCTCTTCGTAACATCTTTCTCCCATGTCTCAAACTGTTTCACATATGCCTTGTATGCATCAGTCGTTGTTGCATTTCTGAAAAAGAACAATACACTATCTCACGATACCAATAAAAATTATCACAATATGAAGAAATATATTAAAAAGAAAAATATAATAATTCTCTCACTTATTCTTTTCCTTCCATTCCTCAAATTGAATCTTATAGTCCCTGTACTGCTTCTCCAGCTCTTCTTCTGCTTGCTCTTGAGGCTAAACAATCAAAATAAGTCATACTAAATAAGAAAAACCACTTAACAATAATACGAATTGATGAATTCAAGGACATAGACTCAAACAACGAATGCATTGAGGCAAATATAAAACATGGAATATTACCGGAGGCATTGTGATTAGTCGGACGATAGTTCCGATTGAAACGAGCGAGCTGAAGAAAAATTATTATTTAAAAAAAAAGACCAAGCAAAATTTGGCAACGCGCCAGGAAATATACTAAACGTAAGAAGTATTCAATGCCAGTCCATTCTAATGCCCGTACCAAAATATTACGATGTCACTTGTCTACCGTAATTAATCATTCATAACCTCTTCAAATATAACACAAATTTCAAAGACGTACTCTTCGAAAAGCATATTTCAAATAAAGGAATTAACTTTTTCTTCGACTTGGATGGTTTTCCTTTGATATCATCACTTCTCACCTGTCTTCACTGATAAGACCCTCCATCAATTCATCCCATTCCACACCTCTCATTCCTCACCCAATCCCCTTTACTTGTGAAATTCTCAAACTTGGTCATTTCTATTGAGACTGAGAACCTGCGCGTTCATTCATCAACAAAAGTTCTCATTCGATAGAAGAGGTATATATTTTCATCAAATTAACTGTGAATGCACTACGATGTACGCTTCCTTCCAAGTTCTTTGCATCCTTCATCTTCTCTGAATATTCAGCTTCTCGCTCAATTCCTCCTCCTCGCGCTCAATATATCACATGGTTTCATTCTAATGAGACCGCTCTCCCGTCTCTCTCCCCTCCCCCTTCTCCTCTCTCTTCCCCTTTCCAGTCTTCTTTCCATATATTCTCTTCTTTTCTCTCTCCTCTCTGATCAATAGGCTAGAGGGTTCTAGTCGGACTACGGTAATCTCTCGTCGTCCCTTCTCTCTTCTTCTTCGAATCGATTCCCAAGAAGGGAAGGAGGGAGAGAGTGAGTCCTTCCCCCTCTCCCTCCCCTCCTCCATCCTCTCCTCCTCTCCTTCTTCTTCATCGAGATATCCCGTCGAGTCGTCAGATTCCATTCCACTTTATCCTTCCCATATCCTCCATTTCCTTATCCACATCATTAATATCCTACCTGGAATCTTTGATAGTCCTCATCATCTCACGTCACTATCTTCTTCGTTCTCTCTTCCTTCATTAACTCAATTACAACTTCCTTCTTCTTCTCTATCATTTCATTCCCTTCATTCTGTTTCCATTTATCCTCCCACGTCTTCTCATAACCTCCCCCCTTACCTTTCCTCGACGAGTTTGCTCTCGATCTTCTCTCTTTTCAACGTCTTTCTTACCTATTCCGACAATATGACGTCATTCTCTCGTATTCCAGTCTCTACTATTGATTATAAAACAAATATTGTACACTTTGCTGATCAATAGCATCAGCATGCCAATGCTGTCATTTAACATTCTTAGCTTGCTATTCAATCGATTTGCTACCGTTTTGCACAATGGTTTGTTTCATCTCTACTGATTCCCACGTGAATCATCCTTTCCCTACCGTTCTTCCCCTATCATTTCATTCAATCATTCCAACAATGAATCCTCTTCTCATCCTCTTCTTCTCCTTTCCTCTTCTCATCTACGCTCGATCCTCATCTTCTGCTATTCTCTACATTCCTCGTGAGGATGCAGTCTATCGATTCAAAGAAGGGGAGATTCTCGACCCAGAGGATCGTGTCATCGTATCAACGGAATGGATGGGAAAGATCGATATCAATACTCAGATCAATGTGACCTTCTATAGTGGATGTGATATTCCTCTATTTATTCAAGTAATCCCAAGTCTCAAATTAATCAATTTGCTATGGAGACGTGGTGGGAAGATGAAGCGTAGTCACACCATCGAACCCATGAGAGACAATGAAGTGACGAACAAACTTCTTCTTTATCTTCGAATTCTCGATGGATATATCAATATTGTAGTGAACAAGATTGACGATCTGGCTGATTACCAATATCGATCGAATATTCCACTGAAGGATCTTACTCGTATTACTGTCCATGGATCTGATGTGACTGGAACAACCATCGAAGTAGAGCATAGAAGTCAAAAGATGAGGGATATCGCTGCTTCTACTGGCAAGAGAAAAGGACCCAATTTCTAACATTCTGCTGAATTTATGTCGTGCATAAACATATCTGTCGTGATTGAATGTTATGGTATGGTATTATGTGTAGTTCCAAGCCATTCCCTCTTGTTATTCTAACTTCAAGTTCTCATTCCAATTCGTTCTCCTCTTTTCATCTCTAATCGATCGTTTTCTCTTCTCTTCATGCACATCGTCATTCCTCTTTCTCTTCTCTCTATCTCTCCTCTTATTCATTACCGTATCTCCACTCATATTAGATTGACTAAATGGATGAAACGGGGAGAAGGAAGGGGAGAACACACCCAGAATGGGGAATGAGATGGATGAAGGAATATCCATGAGTATCCCTTCCTCCATTCTGCCAAATTTGTTTCTCTTTCTTCCAAGTCTGTACATTAGCACCTCCTCTTCCTTCATTCGATTTATACTTTTCTTAACTCCGTCTCTTTCATCTTATTTCGTCAATTCGATAACTCTCCGTTCTCCATTTGATGCATGACTGCGTCCATTCTCATATTCCCCGTTCCTCTCCTTCTTCACTTCTTTTAACAATTTCAATTGTCACCCGCGTCATTATTCTCATTCAAACACTGGCTTAATCCGTATTCTGTCCTCTCTTCATTCTCCAATCGATTCATTATTTCAGATGCTCACAGCATCTCATAAGGGGTGGCCTCCTCTCGGAGGTCTATTACTACTCTCCCTTATCTCCATCAATCAAGCACTGGAGGTACTCCCCCTACTCCTTTCCTTATTCTCAAACAAGGAAATCCTTCCCTATCCCCCTTCTGATATTGACACTCCCGTTCACATCCATTCGTGTAATGAGAATTTCTGCGCATGCATACAGAAAGAAGAGAAAGAACCGACCGAGGCAACTCGTAAATAACTTTAAAAGGGAACCAGATATGGGATACATATTCGTTTCTTTATGATTCTGAGCACGCACAGACGACATTTGAGATGATAGCGAGATGGATGAAGTATAAGAAACAGAAGAAATTGAATGAGGACATGTGTCATTGTAGGTGTATACGAATCACTTCCACGTTCATCTCAAAGACGGAGGGGCTGAGAATGCTCACAAGATCGCTAAGAGACACGGATTCATCAATAGAGGAGCAGTATGTCACACTTTCATTCGAAAATTACTAAATCTCACGTGCCAATTATCGTGAGCTTTCCAAGTAGTCGTTTGTTTTCGTATCTGTCCGTACTCGGTGAACTCTCATTCTTTCTCATTCTCAAGTCCTCGAATCTCCTTCCACCTGTCTCCTTCTCATTCTAGGTTCTCGGGTCTGACACTGAATTCCATTTCGTCCAACCAGCTCTATCCCATGCAAGAACGAGAAGATCCGTAGGCCATCACAAGAAGCTCCACGGTGATGAAGATGTGAGTTGAGACAGGAGATCATCCAGAGAGAAGTACAATCATTCAGGTAGCACATGTAGAACAACTAACAGGGTATAAGAGAACCAAGAGAGGATATCGGTACGTCTCACATTTGTTTCATCGTCAGAAAAGAGAATTCAATGAACCAGAGAGATCGGGAAATTCGATGATGAGGTCGTTGAGTGTGTGAACTGCTCGATTTGGATGAAGGAACGAAAGTGGGAGTGGGAGAGAAGGGAAATCCCCCTCTCTCCTTCTATCCTTCCTTCACTCAATACACTCTTCCCTTCTCAATGAACAGTGTCAGATGGATAGAAAAAAAGAAGGAAGGGAGATGGAATTGCTCACAATCCCATGCACTTCCATTCTCGAAAACACGATTAGTCTAATTAGATACTAGTGACTAGAAACAAGGAAATATTCGGAGATTTGATTCATTCCAGCCCATTGGAAGATCGTCTTCAAGGTCAATTCGACTTCTCGTCAGTCCAATCTCCCACTGATCCTCTATACAAGTACCAGTGGTATCTCGTAAGTACTCAATTCATATCGACCTATCCAATCTCTTTTCAGAAGAACGACGGACAGGCAGGAGGCAAGCCCCGACTTGATCTCAATGTCGAGAAGGTTCGCATTCTTCTCTCTCTCCCCCTTTCACTCTTTTCATTCTAGGCATGGGCACTCGGATTCACTGGCAAGAACATCACGACAGCCATCATGGACGATGGAGTCGATTACATGCATCCCGATCTCAAGAACAACTTCGTACGTCAACTTTCTCTTTTCTTTTTTCATACCATCGTTCACAGAACGCCGAGGCCTCGTACGACTTCTCCTCCAACGATCCATTCCCATATCCTCGCTACACCGATGATTGGTTCAACTCCCATGGAACGAGGTACTCAATTGTCCTCTCCCTTTCTTCATTTCTTTAATCGTCAGATGTGCTGGAGAAATCTCAGCAGCTCGTGACAATGGAGTGTGTGGAGTGGGAGTTGCCTACGACTCCAAGATCGCTGGAATCAGAATGCTCGATCAGCCATACATGACCGATCTCATCGAGGTCATTCCTTTTCCCTCTTCTCTCTTACACTTCGTAGCTTCAGGCCAACTCAATGGGTCACGAGCCGAACAAGATCCATATCTACTCTGCTTCATGGGGACCAACTGACGATGGAAAGACTGTTGATGGACCAAGGAATGCAACGATGAGAGCCATTGTGAGAGGAGTGAATGAGGGAAGAGATGGAAAGGGATCCATCTTCGTATGGGCATCCGGAGACGGAGGAGAGGATGATGATTGCAATTGTGATGGGTAAGAAGGATAAAGAGATGAGCAAATAGTTAATCAATTGTTTCTTCCAGATACGCAGCATCCATGTGGACCATCTCCATCAATTCGGCCATCAACAGTGGAGAGAATGCTCACTACGACGAGTGAGTAGTTAATTGCCTTCTTATTCTATCCATCTTCTCACAGATCGTGTTCCTCAACTCTTGCCTCTACCTTCTCCAACGGAGGACGTAATCCTGAGACGGGAGTGGCAACCACTGATCTCTATGGTCGATGCACTCGTTCTCACTCTGGAACTTCAGCTGCAGCCCCAGAGGCAGCCGGAGTATTCGCCCTCGCTCTTGAAGCCAATCCCGCCCTCACCTGGTACGTGACTATTCCTAGTCTGCTATTCCACCAGCGATCACAAGAATCTTTTCTTCTAATCTGATAGACTGACGCCATTCTAAACGAAGAACGATGAAGCCATTTCTACTTCGATTTCTGAACCAACCAGTCTCTCTTTCCCTTCTCATCATCACGTCTTCTCCATCCATTAATCCTCTTTCCATCTTCATCCTAAGCAGATTCTTCTCCCCTCCATCCCACTTGTTTGTCATCCCTCTCCTTCCTCTTCTTCCCTATGGGGGACGAGAGTGAAACCTCTCCCTCTACCTCTTACTCTCTCTCTCTTCACTCTATCTCGCCTCTCTCGTCCACTAGTGCCCCTCCTACACTGACCAACACATCGGGGGTATAGCTCAGTGGCAGAGCATTCGACTGCAGATCGAGAGGTCCCCGGTTCAACTCCGGGTGCCCCCTACGCTCTTTTGCTGATTTTCCTTCACTCCCAATCAACTTTTGCGCTTTTCAGGAGAGATCTGCAGCATCTTACCGTGCTCACGTCGACTCGTAACTCTCTTTTCGATGGAAGATGCCGTGACCTGCCCTATCTCGGACTCGATGGAGTCAGTTTATACATAATTTTATCAAATAATAAGCTCTCCTATCCAGGCCAAGCCTCCGACTGAGAACTGCACCCACTTCGAGTGGCACACGAATGGAGTCGGATTGGAGTACAACCATCTCTTCGGGTTTGTTTCTTCCTTTGACTTCATCGCAAGAATAATAGATATCAGTTCCTGTCACGCTAAACAATCCATTAATTCTAGATTCGGTGTTCTGGATGCAGCTGAGATGACGATGCTGGCTATGGTCTGGAAGCCGACCCCTCCTCGATTCCACTGCGAAGCCGGAACTGTCGATATGGAATAGTGAGCACTCTCTCTCTCTCTTTTCTTCCCATCTCATTACTATTCCACTTGCAGTGCCATCCCGGAGGACGGTAATCTCATCGTTGACCTCTCCACTGATGCCTGCACGGGATCTGCTACCCAGGTAAATTCCCTCCATTCCTTCCCCTCTATCATCATTACCTCGATCAGGTTTCCTATCTCGAGCACGTTCAAGCCGTCGTCACTTTCAATTCTTCTCGTCGTGGAGACACTACTCTCTATCTGGAAGCTCCATCTGGCACTCGGTTCGTCCAGTCTCTTCTCCCATCCCTTCCTTCTATCTCATATTCGTCCTTCAGATCGATGATTCTCTCCCGTCGTCCCAAGGATGACGATAGTAAGGATGGTTTCACCAACTGGCCATTCATGACTACTCATACCTGGGGAGAGAACCCCGTGGGAAAATGGAGACTCATCGCCAGATTCCAGGTATTATTAGATTTTTATTGTAAAACAAAAACGTCCAGGTAAGATTCAATTGTTTGTGAGAGCGAGTGATCGGATTAGTGTGAATAAACAAGAGGGAGGAGAAGGGGAAGGCAGTCGATATCCTCCATTTCTCCCATCTCATTACCATTTCATCCGATTACCGTTCTCACGATTATCAACAATCTATTGATTCACTCCCACATCCGAAGATCATTGAATTAAAAAAATAGATGATCTACAGTAACTTCTTCCAGGGACCCGGCAAACACACTGGATTCCTCAAGAGATTCACCCTGATGCTCCACGGAACCAAGGTGCGGTAATAAAATCCGAAACAGTAATCATAATTGATCGGTTCAGGACCCGCCATACGCAGGCATAGCTCCTCTTATGGGGCATGTGAACAGCAAACTGCAAGTGGTGCAGAATGCACACAAGAGAATGGTCTAATCCTTCTCCTTCTGTATTCTGATTATCCCCCTTTCCCATCCCCATCCAATCCAGAGAGAAGAGTAAGAGAGTGATCTGACCCATTCCAATCCATCCATTCCATGCTATCAATACGGTGACTGCTTCCTTCCACCCAGTGACTTCCCCCATCCGAGAGAGTTGAGAGTATCGTATCCCCTTCCCCTCTTTAACTTTCTTTCCTTCCCCCTTTTCTAGTCGAGTTCCGTCCATTGATCTCAGCTCCTTTCCGTGTACATTCCACACTCTCATAGTCATCCATTCACAATCAATCCATCTCGATCGATAAATGGCTGTCTTGTTGTTATCGCTTCTCCATTCTTCTCTATACTACATCATAAACCCATTCATGATATCTCTCTTCTCTCTGTCTCTCATGCCAACAAGGACAATAAGGAACGGTCGATGGAAGGGGAAGAAACGCAAAAAAAAGGATAAGAGAATAATCACAGATCGTTGTTCCAAATGATATGTATCACATGGGAATGATAAGTGTGATAGAGAGTTGAGAGAGGTCAGAGAAGGGAAGGAATTGAGAGGTTATGGAAAGGGAAGGGACAAGGGAGATAGACCAAGAGGGATTCCACGATTCTCCTCCCTTCTCGATCAACGGACGAATCATACTGTCCATCTTCAGCCAACTCTTTCTCTCCTCTCCATCATTCACTCGATTAAATTCCCATTTCATACACTGGTTTCTCGATCACAGTGCATGAGTAGAGAACAGAAGGGAGAGAGGGAGGCCAATTCTCCCCTATCTCTCTATCATGTCTCATATCCTGTCCCATCCCCTCACTTATCGTTTCCCATTTCCGATATCATATCAATGTACGCTTCTCTGCGTGTTTCCAATCAAGGCTTGATCATTCTATTATTGCCCTATTGCTCATTCCAATCTTTCCTTTCTTACACTTTCACCTTCCTTCTTCTTTATCACCCTGTTCCAACTTGATTATCTTTTATCGACAGATGGAGGAAGATTCTCCAAAACCCGTCGATAAGATGGAAGAAAAACGTCGGGAGAGACGGTTTTACAAAGCTGCTGATACTCCTCCATTGCCTCTCGTATTTTTATTTGGATTTCAAGTATGTTTCGGATTATCCAGACATTCCACAATGATTGAATCTTCAGCAAGTGATGGTGTGTGTATCAGCCCTTCTCACTATCCCATTCATTCTTTCATCAGAACTCTGTCCAGGAAGGTAGTATAACGCAAAACCGAAAGCTCTAACCTCTCTCTACCTTTTTTTACAGAGACCTTATCAAATTACGAGTTGATCTAATTTCATCAACCTTTGTATCTTCTGGTATTTCAACAATAATTCAGACCTTGTTAGGAACAAGGTTTGAGCCACAAAAATCTAAAAAGACCATTTCTTCATCTTTCTAGATTGGCACTCCTTCAAGGCACTGCATTTGCCTACATTCCATCAATTCAAGTATTTATGAAGATTCCCGAGTATCAATGTCATTCGAATGTAACGGATTTTGTGGAAGAATCAGTTTACCTTAATAAACTTTCCATCGTAAGTCCATTGCCACACCCTCGGTTCCGCTAATCCGCCAACTCCCTCCCTCCCTCTTTCCATCTCTATCTCTATCTCGTTGTATTCAACCCACCAATAGACATTACTTAGTTCCGTTGAAAAGTGAGGGTAGGGGGAATTAGAACTCGAGAACTGTGCCGATGCCATTCACCGAGTGATCATGTTTTGATGCAGATTCAAGGATGTCTCATTATATCTGCACTCATTCCCATCATCATTGGGATGACTGGATTAGTGGGAGTACTTACAAAGGTGGATTGAACTTCCAAAGCGGACATATTATCGCAATCCTCTCAGTTCATCGGTCCAATGACAGTCTCTCCCCTAATGCTTCTTCTTGTTATCTCCTCAGTTGACCTCTGTGTCGAAAGGATAGCCAAGCATTGGGTGGCAGTAGTGTGAGGGAAATACATGGTTCGTCAGGACAATCAAACCCTTCCAGACAAGCAATAACTCTCTTCGCAACCATTATGTATCTTGCTGAAGTTCGAGTGCCTGTTCCAGGAATCAGGAATGGTCGATTCTATTGGTATCGAGTGCCACTTTTCGGCCAGTACCCAGTTAGTCTCCTCTCCCTCCTAATATCTTTATTCATACCTTTCAGTATCTCATTGCCATTCTCACCTCGTGGGCCTTTTGTCTCTTCCTCACAGTCACTGGTCTAGCTGAGCCAGGAAGTGAGGCGAGATTGGACAAGGAAGCGTCAATGAATGTATTGAGGAATGCACCCTGGTTCAAGGCACCGTATCCAGGTAATCAAATCAATGTACATCATTACTTGGTGCTTCATTATCAGGTCAATTCGGCAGTCCCAAGATCCATGTTGGTCTTCTAATGGGATTCATTCTCTCTGCTCTCACCTCAGTCTTCGAGTCAGTGGGAGATTACCATGCAGCTGCGAGAGTATCACAGGTCCATCTCTCAATAATATTCATTTCGTCAACGTGAAATACAAATACAATAAATACAGGAACGAAGTCCCCCTTCGCACGCAGTAAATCGCGGAATTCTTGCCGAAGGATTGGGTTCATTTATCTCGGGATGGTTGGGACCAGGAGTGGGAATGACAACTCACACTGAGAACATTGGAGTTATCGGAGTTACAAGAGTGAGAGGAACATAGCACGAGCATTGATTAATGGAATAGCTCAGGTTGCTTCTCGATGGACAATGGTGTGCGCTGGAGTTCTACTCATTGCACTTGGTCTTTTCACTAAGGTGAAATTATTAGTAGATCGTCATAGATCAATTACTTGTATTCAGATTGGAGCTATACTCTCAACCATTCCCGATCCACTCGTAGGAGGTGTTCTCGCTTCTTCTATGGCTATGGTCAGCGGAGTGGCTATTGCTAATCTCCAACAAGTTAGACAAGTTGTGAACGCAATCGTATGAGATAGAAAATTAAAGGTCGATCTTACTCTCACGCGCAATATGGCTATTCTTGGATTCTCTCTTATGGTTGGAATGATCATTCCTGGTTATTTCAGAGATCATCCCGTGCATACTGGTAACCAATACTAATATAAACAAAAATTAGCATGTTCAACAACAGGAGTTGATGAAATCGATCAGCTACTTCATGTTCTTCTCACTCTTCCCATGTTCATCGGTGCATTGACTGCGTGTATTCTCGACAACACCGTTGGAGGTGCGCTTCCTAATTCCAAAGATAACATATGAACATGGAATCAGGAGCGACCAGAACCCAAAGAGGACTCCCGGAGAGAGGAGTGATGCATGATGGAGATCACCATGATGATGTTTACTCCTACCCCAAACCAATTCAAAAATTAATTGATCGACTTGCCTGCTCTAGGTATATACACGCCACTTAACTTCAAATCATAAAAAAAAAATTAACTCACATTTCAGATTTATTCCGTTCCTTCCGAAGGAAAAGAAGGGCAGTCGCAGTCGGGTACGAATGGAAGATCCGGCCGTCACGAGTATATCAATCGAGCACTGAGCAAAACAAGATTGAGACTGTCAACGAACTTTTATGTGATATTAGGACTACGAGTCAAACACGTTAAATATTGATAAAAATAAAATAATAGAAGAAACGGTTTTTTTTTCTAGAAACACAACATCGAAAAAAATTGCAATTTCGCAATATCGTATTGATAACAGTAATAATATTGCTGGGTATGGCGGCTGATCCGGTCCATCCTTCGATTGCTCCTCTTGATGGGGCGGCCAGCGCACGGTGCACAACCACGCTGCGGTGTGTAGCGGCTGCTCCGGTCCATCCCCAGGTTGCAACATTTGTGTGACATAAGCCCTTGCCCATATAGGTACGGTTCCGATCTGTTTGCCTTTACTTTGATGGTTCCCTTGTTAGCAGAATCATCTTCAGCGGGCGGGGCCGCGTGGATCACAATTCTATCAGCTCTCACATAAGTCTTCGAGTCAGTGGGAAATTACCATGCGGCTGCGAGAGTATCAAAGGTACATCTCTCAATAATATTCATTTCGTCAACGTGAAATACAAATACAACAAATACAGGAACGAAGTCCCCCTTCGCACGCAGTAAATCGCGGAATTCTTGCCGAAGGATTGGGTTCATTTATCTCGGGGTGGTTGGGGTGGCACTAGGTATATACACTCCACTTAACTTCAAATCGAAAAATTTAACTCACATTTCAGATTTATTCCGTTCCTTCCGAAGGAAAAGAAGGGCTGTCACAGTCGGGTACGAATGGAAGATCCGGCCGTCACGAGTACATCAATCGAGCACTGAGCAAAACAAGATTGAGACTGTCAACAAAAAGGATCTTCTTTACTTTACCTACCAGCCACATATTTATTCAGTCCGCGAGGGGCAGATTACCCCACCTTCTTCACCGAGGGAAGAGGGCCGGA
The DNA here is from genome assembly GCA_000180635.4 of Pristionchus pacificus. Taxonomy (NCBI): domain Eukaryota; kingdom Metazoa; phylum Nematoda; class Chromadorea; order Rhabditida; family Neodiplogasteridae; genus Pristionchus; species Pristionchus pacificus. Next base: position 13,128,303 of record CM026575.1, read on the forward strand.
GTGACCAGAGGCACGAGGGAACTGTTATTATATACTTTAAAAGTAGGCTCAATTAAAATGCAAAAGGTTGCTCTTAGCATTGAAAGTTGAGCAAAATAATATATTACCCAATAAACTCATTGTATTCTTGACCATTCTGATCTTATTTGACCGCGCCCTGAGTACTGGGATGTACGAAATGAGAGGAACGAGCGAGCTAGGCAGAAGTGTGAGGGGATGAATATATAAATATATTTGGCTGGCGGGTAAAGTAGAGCCGAACTGGCTGAAATGGCTTGTGATATTAGGACTACGAGTCAACCACGGTTCATATCGATAAAAATAAAACAATCGAGTTTGACAAAAAAGAAACACAAAATCGGAAAAAAAATGCCCAATCCGTAATCGTTCTTCTTACTGTAATATTTGAAAAAAGTCAATATTGCTTTCGTTACAAAACCGAGCAACCGAGCCTGAAGCCCCACCTCTGGCATTTTCCTCCCTACGTTTACGCAAATTTGCATTGATTTCGTTTCGAAATTATCCTATTATTTTTTATTAATTTTTGCATATTCAAGTTTTTTTTTAGTTTCACGAGGCCATGGAGTTCAGCTTTCCTTTCGGCGGGCCTTTACTGGTTAGTTACGATATTTTAGCCGCTTTTTACGTTTTTATCGCATCATTTACTTCAGGATCCTGCTATTGCGCGTCACCTGAGTCGCGCTTCTCAGGATTACCGTCAGAGCATGCTCTCACCTGCTATGATATCGCGATCGAGGAATTCTCTCTCATATGATTCCACGGGTATGTGTCGGTATCTATGATTTCAAAAAATGATGTAATTTCAGATAGTTCAGTGACCATGAGTCGAATGGACAATATTCCTCGTTTTCCTTTCTTGCTCACTCCGAACTCTCCGGTGTACAGTAGGAAGGTGTTCGTGGGAGGACTCCCTGCTGATGTGGACAAAATGGAGGTGGAAAGGATCTTCAAGCGATTCGGAGATGCACTCATTGATTGGCCGAGAGTGGTAAACTAAATCTATACTCGTATATGTTAACTATTGTTGATATAGGCTCAGCATCCAAAAGAGAGACGGACCCCTCGATGCTCACTCAATGGATACGTCTTCCTCGTCTATCAGGTATCTTTCTCCCTTCCCTCATCCTTTCCCAGTGATCTCTCTCAGGACGAATCATCAGTGCATCGTCTAGTGAATGCATGTACTGCTGACAAGACAAGTCTCTTCCTTCTCATCTCATCTGCCACTACTCGCAACAAGCCAGTAATTTCTTTTTACTCTTACCCTAATTATATCACGTACATTGAGGCTCAAGTTCGCCCCTGGTTGCTCGAGAATATCGACTACGTTTCGCCTGAGTTCCGTTCCAAGGATGGTTCTCCACTCAATATTGATCCGAGAAAGACTGTATTCGTGGGAGGAGTTCCTCGTCCTACTACTGCAGGTTCAACTTTTAATTTAAAAAAATAACAATGATGTTTATTTGAGAGGAACTTGCCTCAGTTCTCGGTGAGGAATTCGGACCGGTTGCCTATGTGGGAATCGATATCGACCCTGATCTCAAGGTTAAATATTTTAAATAAACACAGTTCTTATTATTCATTCTTGCAGTATCCTAAGGGAGCAGCGCGTGTCGCGTTCAAGTCTCATCAGGGATATCACAATGCAATCAAGGGCAAATTCGTCCGTATCCCTCATGTCGACAGTAACAAGAAGGTTCGTTTTATTGACATGGACGGTGACAGATCGTGGTTGACCTCGAGTCTCAAATTTTGAGAATCATACGACACGTGATCATAATTGTAATATTTCAGGAAGTGGAGGTGAAACCTTACGTGCTTGATGGTCAACAATGTGATGAGTGCCATGGAGGAAAGTGTGATGGAAGGTTCGTCTCACCTCCGTCTTCTCTCTCTTTAACTATATCCTGTTGTAGATCTGCTCCATACTTCTGTGGTGATATGCAGTGTCTGCAGTACTATTGTGTCACTTGCTGGGATGATATGCACTACAATGGTCCATCGGCCAGTCGTGCCAAGCACTGTCCTCTCGTTAGACTCGGAGATCAGACCAAGGTGGGTATAACAGCTATTCTTATGTCTTGGTTGTGTATAGTTAGTAAATATGAATAAATTTAGGCAATGAACATAGTTCCTCATCACGTTATTCCTTCATCTGCAAATGGTCTCACTTCAATGAATCTGGAGAGACAGATTGACTCCATTCTATTTCCTACTGTTTCTCTCTCAACCATTATTCCCTCTCTCCGTTATTAGAGACCAGTTCACTTATTCATTATTCTACTGTGTCTCGAAGTTACTTTTATTGATTCTAAATCAATCTATTATCTCATCTTGTCTGTAAAAATATGTCAATTCTATCTTCAAACAATAATTTGATCCATCAAAAACTCGCACTTCACATTTTTCTCGATTAGTTTCAGTGTGAATAGTTCACATCTTTTTTTTCTTTCTCATTTGTTCTCAATTCTTCTCATTTCGTGTAGTTTCTAATAATTCTCAATTTTGACCTTTTTCCATCCGACTGTTGTGCTACTTTTTGAAGGTTTCCATTTCATTGTGCTCTTTTCTGTATCATCTTCCTTTATTTTTCATCTAATAATCTCAATCCGTCTCCCATGTTTTACCCTTCCGAAGGCATAACTGCTAAGTTAATAAACATTTGTTTTAATACTTGATGGGCACACATCAGAACTTGAGATTTCGAGGGGTTCCTTCGACTGATTGAATGACAGAATGGAGAGATGGAAAGACGAGACAAGCACTCAGAAGGGATAGGATAGATACCAACTGAATGGACTGGATTAGGATAGTAAAGGGATATATGATACCAGAAGGAAGATTCCCAATTGGGAGAATGCAGAGGTGGAAGCGAATAGAAGTGGAATAGATGCAGCTAATGAAGTACCCGTTCCACCAAGTACAGCCGCACCTGCTGAGTTGTGTACTTGTCTGAAATGAAGGATACGGTAATCGAGGAGATTGAAGTTCTCATTACCGTATTCTTGCAGGAAACGGTAGATTGGGAGACATTCGATATGCTACTGAATAATGAAGAACATAATCAAATGCAACTCCTGTAGCGAGGACGATAATGGATGACTCTATTACACCCAATCGCCAACCTGAGAAGACAATGATTACGGTATCTGAATCGATCGATAGTTACCCATGAAAACCAAAACTGCAAGAATGACGAGAAGTGTAAATGCTATCGTAGCAATTGTAGAAAATGTAAGAAGAAGATTTCTAATTATTGATTTTATTTCGAATTCAGTGGTATGAAAATGAACCTCGTAGATGCAAATACGAGTAGAAGACAAGAAGAGAGGGCGATTGCTAAAGAAAGAAGAGTAGAAGGAAGAGATCGAGCTAATAGATCATATATACGAAGGATTTGTGTTGATGTTGACACTACAGTTGATTCACCTGAAAAAAATTGATGGATGAAAGGAAGATTTAATGTCTTCTAACCAGGGATGAATTCGCGCACTTTCGTCTCTAATTTGACCATATCATCGAAGAAAACACGAAGAACATCCCAATCGAGAGACCACTTTAATAAATTGATTAATGATAATAAAATGATTTGATTTACTTTGAAAGCAGAAGGAAATCCGAAGAAGTATCCAACAAAGTGTAGATCTTTGCTGAAGATCGGACCTGAGAGAGACAAATTGGTAGTAGTTTCTCACGAGCTGATTCAAACCATCAATAGGAAAAGTGGTCCAATCCGAAGGGAAAGTAGAGACGGGAAATCTTCGAGAATATTGAAGGAAACAAGTTGAATTGAGTGGTGCATCTGAATATCTTTCTACGTATTCTTTCCTTATGTATTCTTCCTTCACCTTCAGTAGAAAAACAACATTCAGGAGTACACGAGGTTGAATTCATCCATTGTTTGAATAGATCCAACCATAAGGCTGTATCGGGACGGAGCTTACTCTTTGCCAGAAGATAAGTAGAGAGATTCTTTAAAAAAAGTGTATCAAAAATGAAGGATCTGAGTACCTTCATGCGATTGAGATCTTTATAAGTATCGATAGAAAAAGAGGAATCAAATGTAATATGCCCATTGCTGTAGGGATTGAAAAGACTCGCATCACTAAAAATATAATCATTACCTTCACTTTTCAGAATAAAACTCACTGAACTGGGTTCACTCCTAGAACAATATTCTCAATCAGAGTGAACTTTCGATTTGCGGAGAAATCGAATAGTTTAGCATTTCGATCGAACCATTCTTCAGTGTGAGACGGACGGAGAAGCTTGAAGAATATATAATTTTAATTATCTAGACCGTTCAATCTCTCTCTTTTTCTCACCTGAACATTCACTGTCTCTGGGAGTTCGAGTGAAGGAGAAACAAAGATTATGATAGAAGATACAATTGAAATAATGAAGAAGAATATAACGAGAGGCCATCGAAGACGATTTGTCCAATACGAAAGATAATGAGATAATGATGAGAAGAAAGCTGAATTATCTAGTACAGAGATAATGAATGGCAACATAACATTTAATTGCAGTTACACATCCAATCTGATTGTTAATCTCACCTGAGATGAATAGAGGAAATGGATTGATTGGAACTCTTTTGATACAAAGAAAAAGACAAGGAGGAAGGAGGAGATAAAGAAGAATTAAATTAGAGAGAACGATTAGAGATGCAAAGACTCCGAAACATCTGAAGATTATTGAAGAATTGAAACGAATTGAAAAAAAAAAGAAGAAGGAAAGGAGTAACCTCATAATGAGGACATCCGATGTGAGATTGACAAGGAATGCAATGGCAGTTGTCACTGAAGTGACTGTGACTGAACCGAGAGAATGAGGGAGAGAATGGACAAACACTTCCTCCTCACATACTGAATGTATAACATGAATGTGTATTCGATTGAACCATACGATGTGGTCGTGCTTTTCTTTCGTGTCTGTAGAAAACAACGAGAAGAAGAGCATCATCAGCTGCCAAGTAGATCATTAGAGCAAGTGAGATCAAATTGACGAATGGGAAGAATGGAAGACCGAAGACAGTCTGATAAATAGATTGGAGAGAACTTAGACGAGAATGAGTAATTACTGTATAAAGGAAGAATGCGATTGTGAATGAAAGAATGAGAAGAAGAAGAACGGAGAGAGTGAAGAGAAGAGATTGAACGATTAAGAGAAGAACGAAGAAGACAAAGAGAGCAGAAAGTCCTGAATGAACTATACTCTTTGAATGAATAATGGAGAATATTGAACCTCCGAGGATGCAATCAAATGTGAGAACTTCCATGAATTCACGATCCTACGAATAGAAATATTGAGATCAGCAAAGAGTTTGTATCGTTACTTTCGTGAAGAAGTATGTTCCTCTGAGTGTGAAATGTTCTTCCATCTCATTGATTACTCGTTGTTTCAATTCCATGAAATATTTGAATGAGACATCATTCGATGATGTGTAAACCTTGACGGAATGATGGAAACACTCATTTCTGAATTAATTAATTTACCGGTAAGATAACATTGAAGTATGGAATCGAAAGATCTTTGGGAAGGAGATAGTTGAGAGGCTAAAAGGGTTCATTATATTCTGTAGATGAAGACGAGTTAGACCTGTTGTGTAAACTTCATCGCACACAAATCCTTGTCTGGATTAGTTCCATCTTTGCATGAAAAGAGAGTCTTACGAAGATGATCGAGACTGAACAAATGATTGAAATGGACGCATACTATTGGATTTCATACTCTTTCTGATTGAGTGCATCACATGTCTTGTATGAACTGAGATTGAGACACGTCGAATAAAGAGGAAGAGTAAATGAGAAACTGTAAAAGGAATCTATCTATTGAAATGGATCAGTATCAGACCTGAGCTTAGTAGATACCGAGTCCTTTCCATCTATTCCACTTACTGTAGCATCAAGGAAGCATAATGATCTCATTGGTTCCAGAGAGAATAACTGCAACTTATCCTTTCTATCAAATGAATAATCGATAGAGACCTGATCGAGTGATTTATATTCGAAAGTTAATTTGGCGAAGAGATCGATGAATTCATACGGAAGGTCAGTTCCTCAATAATTATCGATTACATATATTTCCCTTCCTACTGTATTTCTTACCTAATCCTCCATACTGTACGCATGGATCATTTTGAACATCCTCTAATCGTGGATTACTGTTCACTCCGTAATCAGAGTAGTCAATCTACAACCAACAATTGACTTATTTTATTACTTGTCATAACTTACAGTGAATGGCTCAACATCCTCTACATCACTATAGTTCTTCACAGAAGTGATAATCGCAGCTCTTTTCCTTCTCGTATTTCCCGATTCGATCATTTCTTTTCTCGAAGCTGTGAAATCAGGGAAATTGGTGAGTGCCAATCGAATATCCGACCAATGTGTTCCACGTGTTTCGAATCCCTGAGAGAGAAGAAAGGAATGAAGTGATGGGTACACTATTATCTCACTTTGCTTGGTGTGAAATCAATGACATCCCAGTGCCATATTCCACCCCAAACGGAGAGACCGATGGAGATGGAAAGAGTAAAGAGAATTGTGAGACGAGGCCATCCAAGTACTATTCCTGCGTATCTGAAGAAAGGTCAACAAAATTATGTCTGATCTTGAACATCCATCTATGGAAAATAAGTGCACGAAATAATTATTGAAATACGGGCAACTTCGTATAACATTCTGCTTGTATCTATCTACATTAGGTAGGTAACAACAAACTTCTGATAGGCAGAATCGAGGATTCTATCGAAGAAGTCGTGTAATCGTTCAATAGGAGAGACCATCCTCACGACTATCAGAAACTATTCCCCATTCTGACCCTTTCTTCCTTCTCTTGAGTACACAAAATAGGGAGAATGGGCTCATATCCATTCATGACTATCTCTTCTCTCTTCTATTCTGTACGATGTGAGTAAGCCCCATTGACCTTATCTTTCTAGCACTTTCTTATACAAATCATTGACAAAGAGAACATCTATCAGTGAAACCGATTGAAAGGAATAAATGAGAGGAAGACTCGAGGTCGTTCGAGGTTCATGTACAGAATAATTTGAAGAATAAATTGAAAAGTAAATCGTTTTCTCGCTTTTGTCTAATTGTTTTATGTAGATATCGATTATCTAGTTTGAGTGTTCAAGTGTATTTATCGTAGATATATTCAAGACGAGTTGTGACCTTGTTGGTCATTCTTCAATTGTTTCCCATATCTCAATTTTCATCTTCGAAGAAGTCAAAAAATTGTAAACACGCAAAATTCTAATTAATGTAATTTGTAACACGAAATTGTAATTGTAAATTTGCTTGCGGAGTTCACGAGAATACTTGTTTATCTGATGTGGTTAGGACGAGTTGTAAATACAATTTTCTAGTCGATCGCCCTTTCTTCCATTGATTCTTCTCTATTATTCTTCCTCCTCCTTCAGAATGTACCATTTGCCCTCGGTCGGAGCCCTGAGGAAGAGTTGATACCGTATTTCTGAACAATGCTGATAAAACAAAACAAATATATATACTTGGGAGGGAAGCTTCTGCTAAGATTTGCCACGGGATTTCCATCCAATCCTCGTTCCGTTCTCTCGCGGAAGGATTTCTTGAACTCGTGATATTTGACGAGGATTCTGAAAAAAAGAACGATCATTTTGCATCTAGAAGATTGAACTCAGCATTTATGAAAGAATCCTTATGGAAGAATCAAATATGCAAATTGAGCTAATAATGTTGAAGCGTACTCTCTGAAGACATCGGCTTGACTATCGAACAAGCGAGGCATGAGCGAGAGATGCTTCGCGACACGGAGATCTTTGATCTTTAGTGTTCGAAGCAGACACATTAATGTCCGTACATTTTGTATTATAACTCCATCTACTATGCCACACAACCCCGTGGATTAAAAAGCGCGGATTCTGTAATCATACCAAATCCCAGAAGTTGCTCCAACAGCTTGGGCGAATCGAGAACGCTTCTCAGCACTTTAACAACCAGATTGCATGCTGCAAGTAGAAAGCACTCCATAATCTATGCCTTATGTGATTGATGAGTAAATGTGGCATGAAATGAAAATATGAAGTTAAATCATACCGTTCAATGTGATACAGGGAGCCGAGTCGTAATCAGTCCTTGGGAATGCACTTGATAAGCCATTTGCAGAAGGGATTGACCATCTGTAATGGAAACAATTATACAGTCCTGGCTAATCCCCCCATGAAAACGGGGCGCCCGGGGCGTCCCGGGCGTCCCGGGGCGTCCCCCTCGCTTCTGGCGCCTCAAGACATTTTCAAATTGGGCCCAATTTGTGTTCGTCGTATTCTCCGTTCGATTCTGCGTCGATTCATGTGAAAAAATAAAATAAAATATTTAATTATTTATTTTATTTTTTCACATGAATCGACGCAGAATCGAACGGAGAATACGACGAACACAAATTGGGCCCAATTTGAAAATGTCTTGAGGCGCCAGAAGACGAATCCGACCATTTCCTCATAGCCAAAGAAGTCGGTAATGTTGAACACATGGTAGATTTTCACGTCACGAGTGAAGATGTTACACTGCAATTGAACTGCGTACAAAATTTCCACGTGGGATTACGGATTGGACCATTTTTTCGGAAAGGTTCAACTTTGTTTAAATAGATAACTCACTATGATTTTCTTGAGGATGTTGAAGTAGCGCACAATGAGTGTCACTCTTCCAGATGTATCCAAACGGGTAATGATGCAATAGAAGAGTGAACCATAATGACTGAAATGACAAAGAAAATAACGATGAAAATATTAGTAAAAATCCCAATGTTAGACCAATCAACTTACTCGTGCTCTTCATTCTCTTCACTCATAACTCCCTCGACAATCCAAAAGAAGACAGTCTCGGTATCGAGAATCTTGTCGGCTTCAATCTGAAAACGTTACGCGCATCTTTCTGTTCTACGAATATCTTATTCTACACCAACTCCATTCTACTTTTAGAACATTCAAGAGATAGCTTAGGAGAACGAAACTACGATTTCGAAATAACTACTGACATAGCAATTAACGCATTATTTCATGAATGTGACAAACGGACAGATGCGTCTTCCAAGTCCATATCGAGCAAGGATGAGCCCATCATTCGAACGAGCTTCAGTTTGTCCACGCCTGAAAGCAAAGTTCGAAACGTTTTCGGTCGAGATTTGAGACGCCCTAGATAATCAAAGATCAAAGATCAACTTACATGCAGTATCGTTCGTCACTGCATTCATTTCGATGATGGTGATGCTTGGACGATCCCCTTATAACAGGTCTCCTGTAAAGGAGAATGAGAGGCTTTAGAGTCAGGAAAAAATGTTTGTCTTCGTTTTCATTGAAAGTTATTTGACTGGTTGGGGTGAGGGTCTGGAAAACGATCGCATCCATCCTTTCCCTTATGCTTCAAAATTTCCATGAATTATGTTCACCCCACGTGGACAAAAATGAAAAGAGAAGTCAGCGATACGTTGAATTTGAGCGCTTTACACACAGTTCATGCATCGTTTCTCACTTTCTCCGTATCAACTCAACATTTGCCACAGCACTATTTTTATATTATTTCCGAAAAAGATGTTTAAAGGGGGAGGGGCACGAATATTTTCTCACATAAGCTGAGCCTGTGGGGTAATAGGGATGCTATACCCGATCACAGATCACTTTATCTGAAGTTCTAGAAATGCCTCTGAACCTCACTACGGATTTTTGAAGTGTCATTGATTGTGCAGGCACTGGGGGGTTAGGCAAAAGCACAATCACTAGGCTAAGTGCCGCTATATCGGATGAGTCTAGACGGCCTAGTTAAGGGAGCGGACAGAGTCAAGCGCTGTGCTAATTACTGTAGTTACAGCGGGGTGCAGGCACGTCGTGGTGGGACCCACCAATTTCGATTCCTGCCCCTCCCCCTTTAATCGGTGCATTATTAGCATAAAATATTTTTTTCTAACTAAGTTATCTCCGAGGAATCGGTCGCAGATGAGCGGTTCAAGAATGAAAATCCGACACTTCTTCGGTTTTTGGCCCAGCTTGTTCTCGCAGAGTATTACCTCCATACCATTCTCATACCCCACTCCCTCCACATTCGGAGCTGTTGTGGCCTGGGACAGAAATCGAACAAGTTCCGAAAATCCACTCTTTATGAAATAGAGAGAGAGGCAATGGAACAAACATTGTCAGGACGTTCTAACGGAATTTCGGAATACATTTCATCAATAGAACCCTGATTCCTACGGGAAAACAAAGGTTATTTGAGGACAGATATGTCTCACATCGAGTGCCTCGAGACAGATTGTATCATCGTGCAGCTCGCAGAGTGCAACGAATGCCTCCTCTCGCTGTTCCTTCGTTGACTTCTGAATGAACCATACACTCTAGTCAGGTGGGATTAGCATCTAACCTCATTTCGGAGAGCGGCCAGAATGAAACGCCAATAGGCCCTGAAGTGAATCCGAAATTGATTTAGATTGATCATGTTTCACTAGGGAACATCTACTGTATTCCGAGGTTGAATTGCACCAAGCACAGTAGGGATACTGTAGATAATTCGGGCTCAAACTGACTTCATTGTCACCCGACAAACAGGAGAGAGAAGAAAAGGGACGAATAAGGGAAGAATAAGAATGAAAGGAGAATGGAGATGATAGAACAATTCAATTACATATTTATATTATTATTATTTATGGTGATCCCTGTTCCCATTTATCTATCACTAACTCAGTACCCCCCCCCTCCCCACCAGTAGATCGGAAATCATGGAGAATCACTCCAAAGAACGTTCATTGAATTCATTTTATGATGGATAATCACTCGCTTCTCTATTCTCCATTGGGGATCATGCTCACATTCGTCCTTTGAACCTCTCTTTCTCTCATGTCAAAAGAGTGTCGATCGGGAGCACAAACAGTCTAACTTCACGTCTACTTTTGTGCCCCTCAGTAGTAGTTCTCTTTCCTTCTCTCTTCTTCTGACTCGAGAGTAGAAAGAGGGTAATCCCCATCCCAAAAGAGAATTCCATTTTCATTCTCTCATACGATTCACGTCAACTATCGCGTTCATTCTTGTAACTCATTCCTTCTATCGCCTCTTTTATCGATAATTACTCACCTTTAAATGTTCATTAAATAATGAATATTTTAAGGTCGTGAATGACAGTTACATACACGGGTAGTGTGGGTACAGCTTCTCTCAAAGCATTCATTCTCGCTCTATTCAAATGGAGAGGATCTGTGTGGAAGGCTGTATGGGTGGTCAGAAATAACATTTATTTGTTTAACCATTCTATTCGCTGAATTAGTCGAGCTTCTCGATTGGTAACATAATCTCGTTGAGGAATTGCTCGTTTGGTGTCTCGCGTATGCTATTCTCTCAATCTGTTATCGATTAGCTATGAATAAGGAACAACAAGAGTAAGTTTGTTAATACATATTACAACATTTGATGTTAAGAACGAATTAGTAATAATTGTCGTGAATGTTCGATCGTTCTGTGTGCACACGATTTCATTTCCATTCTGCACGGAAAGAGAGTTCACATCGAAATTCACGTTGACTTCTTGTACATATTTGCCTCAATTCACATGGCGTTCACGTTACTCACTCCATTTTTAGGGAATGTTTATAGAGAGGGATAACCATTTACTCCTCTTCTGACACAGAAATGGTTCAATGAGAGCACGAATAAATGAGAATCAACACGAACCATGTACACTTTTCAGTAAATTCGAGGACGTTTGTGCTCTCTGTTACAAATATTCCGAATTGATTCCACTCACTTTCCTGCTTGGTTTCTACGTGACTCAAGTGGTCAGTCGATGGCAGACAATGTTCGGAAATCTAGGATGGTGCGATAAGTGAGTTTTAAATACTATTAGATACACAGTGGAGATTGGAAGGATTCGGATTGGATACACACAGAAATATTTATAACTTTTTCCAGTTATTCTCTCAACGTGGCTGCATATTTTGGAGGAAAAGACGAACGAACGAGAATGATGAAGAGATCGATCGCACGATATATGTCATTGTTACAGGTGACTATCTATTTTGCAACTAACTATTTCTGTAAAAATGGAAACGATGATTTGTTGATTTCGTCCCAATTCAAACTGAACAGCGAAGAGGTTATGAAGAAAGAAAACGCCCATTTTTCAAACACCCTTATTTAGTGCGAAATAAACAAAATATTATTACCTCCGCTATTCCTCTTCACCTTGCAATGCGTATCACATTTTTACGCAAAGTTATTTATTGTTCCGCGCGTAACGAAATTGCTATTAAACTACCGTCGCGTTTAAAATTAAGCTTTAATTATATAATTGGTGCTTAATGAACGCGAAACCATACCAGAAATCGAGTTTTATCGTTAAAAACTATGAAAAAGTAGTAAAAAGGGGCGAAAAACGCGTGAAACGAAGTGAAAGTGGGCGGAGCTAACGCGTTTGCCGCGCGGAATAGTTTAGTAGGTGTGCAATTACCATCGTATCATTTTAAAAATGTGATATTCATAGATAGTACTTTAACTTCATCATATCTAACAATGCATAAGTCATATCAGGTTCTCGTGTATCGTGATATCTCAGTACGCATCAGAAAACGATTTCCTACACTTGAATCGCTCGTTACTGCAGGTTCCTTTATTCAAAATGTACCTACGTATACAGCTTTACATTTATTCTTCAGGTTTTCTAACGGATAACGAGAAGACAACACTCGATTCTTCCACTGGTCCTCACTCTCGATATTATCTCCCTGTTATGTGGTCTATGAAGGTTTGTTACTCATTCGAGCTCAATATATATTTGCACCACTTTCAATGAGACGTTGATTTGAACCGAAGATGGGGTGTTGGCGAATCGTTGGTTGCATTATCTCATTAAATCTGAGATTGGCAGATAATTCGAGCGGCGCGAGATGAGGGACGACTCTTATCTGATTTCGCCGTTTCTGATCTGTACAGGGTCAGGGGATAGAATTGTTGACACGAAACCAAATGAAAACAAGGCGATTTGCAGAACCTTCTCGAATATTGGAACAAGGAATTCACTCTCGTTCTCTTCGATTGGGTTCCACTTCCATTGGTTTACACACAGGTGTGACTGTTGTTCACTTAATTGATGAAAAAGACTGATCAATGGATTGAAGATATTAGTGATCAACTGATTCAGATATGATTCTTCTTCTAGGTAGCATACGTGACAGTTCGAGTGTATTTCCTCATTGCTCTTCTTGGTCGACAATACATAATCTCTGATCGATATGATGCACTACGTGGACCTGTAAGGCAATCAATGCATAATAATCGATTCATTCCTCCATTCAGTTGGATGCATATGTCCCAATCTTCACAATGGCTCAATTCGTGTTTTATGTTGGATGGTTGAGAGTAGGTCATTCTCATTCTCCACTCAATATCTGGTCTAATCAGGTAGCTGAAGCTCTTCTCAATCCATTTGGAGAAGATGACGATGATTTCGAATGCAATTGGATTATCGACAGAAATTTCGGAGTGAGACTTCGAATTTATATGTGAAAATAAAATTCTCACTTCAGACAGCAATGAAGATTGTCGATTCAACGGAAGGAGGAGAAGGAGAAGCTCGAGTTGTCAAAGTGAGCATCCATTATTTAATTCAACTGACTTCTCCATTTCAGGATTATTTCTGGGATGTGTCATCTCCAACTCCGATGTATTCCTCTCTTTTTGTCCCTGAGAAAAAACCCGAACCACAGGGATCCGCTGTGGCTGAAGTGTACGTGACATTCGTCAACTGATCTTCCCTTTCAATCGAGATTCATTTCAGGAAAGTACCGAAGGAAGTAATAATGGTGCCGAGGATAGAAGTTCCTCGTGAAGGCAATTCAAGAAGGACTTCTATCTCAATGGCAATATCGAATACATTCAGTCGAGTAAGAATCCGACCGTCTCATCAGATGGAGATAACAACCAATTCATTCTCATTCTCGGTTCAGTTTCGATCAGTTTCAAATCTCAATTCGTCAAATACTCAAAATGATGTTGAAGCAACTGGTCGTGTGACTCCTCTTTCTTCTAATCGACCAGCGAGAGATCAAAGATCAATATCTGAATGTGAACCGAGAAACGGAAAATAAATTAACTTCAAGCCATAGATCTTTAAAAATATCCGACATTCGTTAAAATTGTTATTACGTGTATTCATTATTTATTGTGAAAAATCAGATCATTAGTGTAATCAACCCACTCGAAAGGGATAAAGGTGTCGTAACAGAGTTAATCTCGTTCTATCTCATCCCCTTCATTCAATCGGAACCGCCCCTCTTTATTCGATTGAAAGGGAGTAGCTCCCTCTTCCCTTCTAGTTCTATTCTCTCTGCATTCACATCCATCCTCTTCTCCAATCATTACTCTCCCCCCTCTGACCCAGTTCTCCTCTTTATCCCTTGACTTCTCATCTATTGACCTATCACCTCAATTCAGCATATCGCACTTTACCGTCTATCTTTATTCTATCCTAGTTCAATCTTTCCATTTCAGATGCTTCGAATTCTTGGAGCTGCCACTGTAGTTGTAAGTTCAACTATTCCGCACATATTCTTCGCTCACAATTTCAGAAATTGTCGTAATTATCGATTTTCAGTTGTTAGCAGCCGCTCAGGAATGCAGTTCGCCACAGGGAACGAAGCAGGTCAGGAATATTTACATAATCAGAGGTACTGACATTGGAATCTTACAATGGTTCCTTCAGGTGTTCGGTCAATATCTGCAGTGCATCAAACAGGGATTGGATGCTGATTATCAGAGTTATGAAGATGAGATCAGAGCACACAACAGGTACAATTCATTCCCTTTTCTTAACCATATCGATCCATCGATTGAAGATAGACGTGAAAGTGCAGCTTGATCACCATTATGACCTCGTTTTCACTATCTGTGATGGAAGGGAAGGGGAAGTGACAACAGTGATCGAAATAATTGTTGGATGGGCTAGATCTCTCCCGTGGACAAGAGGGATAATTGGTGGACTAGTCAAAGGAGAAGCACACTATTGTTCAATAGATAGTACAAACATGTTTAGTGTATGATTATTAGAAGAATCAGAATTTGATGAAAAGCATTTTTCTATTTTCTTTTTTAGGCTAAAATTGGACAAGGAAATATTGAATTGACTAAATAGAACTGTATATTTCATTGCAGACGTGCAGCTCAAGCCTGTTTCGCATCTACGATCGATGAGGGAAATAGAAAGGATCGATGTGTTCTTTCTGTATCGGATCTCGATCAACTCGCATGGGATAGACATGGACCCCTCAGAGATTGCACAATTTGCAGAACTGTAAGTGATGATGAAGAGAGAGAGAGAGAGAGAGAGAGAGAGAGAGAGAGAGAGAGAGAGAGAGAGAGAGAGAGAGAGAGAGAGAGAGAGAGAGAGAGGGCAATTAGAGTGCAATACCATCTCAAGTGATATCATTTCTCCCACTACTCTATCCTCTTCCATCGATCCATTCACATTTCCTTCATTTCAGTTCGCCTCAGGAGCCATCAAGGCACTGAAGAACACTCCCGCAGAGGATCAGAAGTGTATCAGAAACGAGATCACAAAGGGTAATCATCCATTCTCTTGTCCCTCCTTCATTCCTTCTCTATTCAGCCATCTCTCGTGAGGCCGGTCTCTGTCTCTCTCGAAAGATTCCCAATTTCGCTGGCGTTCCTGATATTCCCGATCTCGAAGAAGGTTCATTCCACTTCAAGGATGTTGTGTAAGTGTGCCCCACAACGAAAGAATATGGTAGTCAATCGATTCCCTTCCAGTATCAATTCCATCTCCGATCACATTCTCATCCATGCTCGCATCTCTTTCTGTGGTCAGTCAATGTCTCGACCATTCAATTTATTTTTGATCTTTCTCAGGTGATCGTAAACCCGCTCGTTCTCATTCCACTTCGGCTTGTCTCAGAAATCCCTTCGTTGGATATCTCGGCAAACATTGTCAATGTGAGTAATTCATTCAGACTCACTCTTATTTTGCAATATCTGATTAATCTCCTTCAATTATTTCCCTTCCAGTGCTCACTCAGTGCACTCAGCAACTCGCTCGTGGCTCTTGCTCCAGCAAGATCCAGGAATCGAACAAGGTAAGATCCCTCCCCACCATATCAGATTGATCTTTGATCTCTATTCAGGCAGTCTGCGAGTGCATCACTGAATCTCGTGATGATCTCAAGCAGAGAATCTCATCCATTTCGCAGGTCTTCAGTGAGGTTTGTCTTTCTATCTATTTTATTTGTAATTTTTATTTCTCTTCATCCATTTCATTCGTCTCTCAGGTTCTAAACGGAGGATCTCGTGGTGGTCTCAATATCGGATCATCCTCCAAGGTCGATCAGTGCGTATCTTCCGTCAAGAAACACATGTGAGTCCCATCCCTTTCCTCCTCTATCCATTCCTTCTCTCATCAGGATCACTCCCGTCAACGATTGGGTCTCCGTCATCGACGCTGCTCTTTCCACTTGCATCAAGCAGAGACCTGCGGGACAGAACCTCGGAATGGAGGCAATGCTCAATGTTGGATGCAGAAAGGTACCATCCCTATCAATTTCATAATTGGTCTCCGATTGAAGTCAATCATCAATCAATGTAAATCATCAGTGAATAATCTCATTCAGGTGATCGCTGATACGACGGGCACAGCCACTTCTCAGCTCAAGACTGGATTCGATTTCGTGAATAATCTGATCGATGCGATGGTCGAGAGATCAGGAAGATTCTGTGGAGGAGAACATTGTCTCCAGTAGATTGATCAGACATGAATAATATGCACCAATTATATTTATTGTGTACTTGCAACGAGAATAAAAGAAAGAAGTGAGATCGAAGAGTGGGGAAAAGCTCACAGTGATATCACAGAAAGACGAACAAAGACAATGGAAGAAATCACAGAGATGAGATTGAATAAGGATGATAACTAATCGTATACTGTGTAGATGTATCGTTTAGGATTGAGAGCATCTTGATCTTCTGACTCGTCACTAACAGATTCATCAGTGAATTCATCTGAATCTCCCCAGATGGAACCTCGGCCCTCCTCTCCATCCTGAAATTAAATATAAAATCATTTCTTTTTTATTCGAATACCACGTCATATATTATACGATGTAATTCATTCCTCACAGTAACTTCTCATTATTCATCATCCCATCGCCCTTTCACACCAACCATTCACAATCCCAGTTCAAGAGTACATCGCACCATGTCGTATCCATCTCTCTTATCCTTTTCCTCCTCACCTTTGGTTGATCATAAACTCGATTTCCCGTTTGTATCATCTTATCCGCCCTCGAGGGCCAAGTTTGAGTGGCACTGAAAGAGAAGAATGAGTGATGGAGGAGCAATAATCCACTGTCTATCCCCTTCCTCTCAATGAATCTCTCACCGATTGACCATCGTCGCGGATCTTCTCCATCTTTCTCTTAATAAACTCTTTCGATGTTCATCCATCACAGCGAAGATTAATCGCTCTTCGATACGTTGACATTGAGCCAGTCTGAAGAGAAGGAAGGGATGGGAAGGGGAAGGACTCAGTGATCACTCCTCTTCAATCAACGAATACCTCTTAATTCCTTCGTAATCATCCTTCACAAGAGTCATCACAGCTACATCGGGGTCGATCTGTCGTATTCGATATTGAGAATCAATCGATCGAACCATTCGATCAAAGATCAATCGAACTTTTGCCTGGAAAGAGAATGTATTACTCATAGTGGCCTCATGGGAGCAGGCTATCTCACAGTGTGACCCGTCTTTCTTTTCATTCCCAAGTGTGTCTAATGACTACAACTGAGGGAATTGTTCAGCCAATGGCACAAATTGCAATGAGATGGGAGCAATTTAACGTTTGCCATTAGATGAGATTAGGGAGAAATAAAACGTATGCATAAAAATAAACCTGAACGATAGCTAGACACAATCCGACCACCGAGAGACCAATCATTGTGAGAGCGAGATTGAAGATTATGAAGTTAGGAGTCTTTGTTACGACATCACCCAATCCTGCAAAATTGTCGAGAAATAATATTTTGCGCTTTCTTGATGCTTATTTTATGAAAATAATTGTAATCATACCGATGGTAGTGAGTGAATTGAAGAAGAAGTAGAACGCAGTGAAATACGACCAATCGGTCTCCCACAATCGAACAACGAAAGCAGAAACACTGCAATACACAATGTGATGAAGGCACTTTGATATACTTGGCTATTCATGGTCAAATTCAGATAGTACACAGAGTCTTCGATATCTCACCATAGCCAAAGGAAGAAGAACAGAAGGGCAGCTTTCATGGGAACTGTCTTCACTTGTTCTTCATTTGTCAATTCGACGTCTTTCGGTCGAAGAGGACGATTTGATTCGATCTGAGAAAATTAGGATTAGGACAAAGTCAAGATTTAAATTGAAAGAGATAAGAGTGATATTTATACCTGATGGTCAGTTTGATGTCCATTACTGTATGCATGGACTGAGAGAAGAGGCATTGTAGACAGCGAACCAAGTGAGAGTTCACTGCCCACTCGACGAAATCTGAAGGACAGGCACTTTTAATACTTCGAGCTGAATAATCTGACCGTTCTCTTTGTTTCTTCTTCTCCATTTCAGCTTTCATTTGACTGGAAAAGACAAATCTCCTAAGATTTCGAGATTTCAAACCTCTGACAGAATATCTCGATCAATCTCTTCCATCCATATTCGATAAAGGTGAAATAGAGGAAACCCCATTCGAGTAGAATCCAGAATACAAGAGGAATTCCAATGAAAGCGTAGAGCATTGATATTATCCTCCCAGCCACTGTTTTAGCTGCGAAATTGCCGTATCCTGGAATGAATCTGTTCTTTTCTTCAATCAGTTTTTTTCACTCTTTTGTCTCAATTGCAACAACGAAGTGATGGGGAGTGAAATATGAGAAGGAGGAAGGAGATACTCCACCTTTTTATGAGATCACTCAAGATCATTCTAGTCCCTAGCAGCCTCTTACCGACTGAGTTATGCTACTAGCAATGGATGACTGCCTGATTTTGACGAAGGTGAGAACAAGGAAAGAGATCAGTAAGGAATGTGTGAGGAAGAGGAAGAGAACGTCATTGCACTACCACACACACATCCCCTCCTTCCCGAATAAATAAATAAAACAATGGCAAAAAATTTACCGGCACCCGGAGTCGAACCCATGAGCATTAGCATCTAATGGAGCTGACATACCGACTGTGCCATGGGTGTCGCATCCTCCGTTGGAGGATTTGTCCCCTATTCACTCAGCGCACCCCCTCGTCTAGCTGTCTCTCGCCCTCCTCTGAGTCTCTGCCGGGTGCGCTGAGTAGATAGAGAACAAATACTCCGAAGAATGAGGCTGCACCCATGGCGGATTCGGTATGTCGGTCCCCTCCCATGATAAGGCGACTCCGGGTGATGTCATACGTTTTTGCCATTTTTATTTTACTTAGTCCTTTGGTTTTTACAATCGAACTAAGCTAATAAATTGAAAATGAGCGAAGTGTTGTCACATTACATGAGTTGTCAAATTAAAAAAGTAAGCCAGATTAATATGTTATTGAAGACTCACATTCTTCAATTGGAAAGACAATTAGACTAGATAGAATACTTTCCTTCATCTATCGATCATTTCCAGTTCACTCACTGATCTTCCGTTGAGACAGAATGAAAAAATGGAATCCCTCCTCTCACTAGCCCTCCTTCTCACCTCTTTTGATGGCACAAAACAGTTGTCTCAATTTCTCCTTCCTTCTCCCTCTCCTCCTCCCTCTCCGTTTCTTCCAAAGAGCAGCAGAGAAAGAGACAAACAACAGTAAATCACACCTAATTCCCATTTCGCCAAAAACTATCACTGATTCGAAAGACTGATATGGGCTATGATCTACTTTCAGATAGTCATTATGTTATACTGACCAATAGTAGTGTATAAACTGGCCGCATAATAAACTCCACCCCATAGATTCCATCGTGAATTCTCTATCGATGGAATAGAGATTGTCACTCCGATTTTCTTTTCGTACCTGCAAAATTGAAAAAAATCTTCAATGCAAAGTTCAAATGGAAGATGCTTTTCTTTATTTCGATAAGGGAATATAGGGAATATACGGTAATAAATATACCATGAGAGTGCTTCTCTGACCATCTCCAATCTCAGATCTTCAATTGATTGACCTGGTCGAGTCTTGAAGATGACTTCATCGATGTCCTTGAATCTGCAATCCATTCTTCTCCCTAATAAATGTGTAATTTCCTCCCTCATTACCTCCTATAAATCATATGTTGATAGTTCTTCCTCCTTCTGAATAAATCAACAGATCTTTCGTAGCGAGCGAGTAATTGTTGTTGATCGTAACCGCCTCAAATCAATCGAAGCGTCAGGGGGGAAATGGATGAATGAAAGTACCTTCAATGGCTGAGAAAACCAATCCTCCCAATAGAGAATAAGCGAATAGTAATCCTAAGAGTGCAACATGCTTCCATATTGTCTTCCTATGATTCTCTTCCTTCCTCACTACAATTAATGGTTCCGATTGATGCTCAGAGGCAACTGTCGATCCGTCCTACAAATTATTCATCTAACTCAATCTCTAGATCCATGGGATGACCTCTTCTCTACACTCAATTCATCACCCAATGACAAGAGACAAAAAGAAGTGATGAATTGAGGGCGCTCTCTCTACTCTTCAGTTTATTACGAATGAGTGAGAGGAATCTTCCTCATTCCATCTCATGTCTTCAATAGATGAACAAACTCAATTTATTACCTTCGATCTTCTTCTCCTCCTTCTTCTCTTTTTCTTCTTCTTCCCTTCATTTGGTTGTTGTTTCTCTCCTTCAGGAATAACCTCAATTCGATCATTAGATTGTCTTATCATATTCGATACAAACCTCTCCTTTTACTTTTATTCTATTGAGAGATGGGAGACTTCGTGAGACAACATTGATTCCTCTACTAACGATATTCCTACGAGTAGCATCTCAAATTATGCATTTTTTTGGAGTTATGAGTTTTCAAAACGTGAACATGCACAAAATGATATTCCGTACCGGCACTTTTACTTCTAGTTTCAAATTTCTTCTTGATAGTTCCAACTCTCTTCTTTGGACCTTTGACTTTATCCTCTTTTGCCTCCTTGGGAGGCATTCCCGATTAAACGATCTGAACTGGATATCATCTACTCTGCACACCTTTCGAATATCTGAAACCTGACCTACCTCTTAAAATGATATCCGTTCTTCACTTTTGACCATGGAAGAAGAGGAGATTGAACAAGAAAGAAGGAGATATGAGTGAAGTGAGAAGAGCGAGAGAAGACGAGGGAGAGGAAGTGTAACGATAGGAGAAGGAATTATCGGAGACGATCACTAAACAAAGAATACGACCAGAAGAATGATTATCGATAATTGTTATGGGATTCGTCCAACAGAGAGAATGAATGAGAAGATGAGGCTAACAGAAGGGTGTAAGAGTATTGTGACTAGTAGAAATAGAGAAGAGAAGGTGGGAGGAAAGGGAGGGAAGGGAATGATAGAGGGAAGACTCTCGTAGATCCTATTTCCACCCCCTGATCCAACGGGCAAAAAAGCAATCATTATTGGATCGTGACGTACCTCACTAATGGCTACGATACTCACAATGGATACTGTAATCCCCCTATCGTGTGGCATACTTTCACTCATATTGCACTATTCGGAATGGCAAATACGAGCGGAACTATGCTAGACGATGAGGGGGGAGAATCAAGTACGAAGGGAATTATAGATTGAACTGTCGAAGGAAGGGAGACTGACTGTGTCTACTACTTCACTTCCACTCCTTTTATACTCCATCTCTTCATCTACAGTACCCTTGTGAATAGCCTGTCTCTCTCCTTCTTCTTTCATCTCTTTTTACCCCATTAGTTCGGCTTCTTTCTCATTTCTTCAATTGATTCGTAAAGGAGAGACCGATTTCCCTGACTACATCTCCGTTTGATCACTTCCATTCCCAATCTGATTGTGACATCTTGGTAGAATGTATATTGGACAATAATCAAGATGATTAAAATAAATTCATTTATGAATGAGGGAGATTACCTGAAGCAGAATGAAAAAAGTGAGAAAACCCGTTGAAACAACCCGTGAGGTCGAATGAATACACTACGAAATCACATTATGCATTATATATCATCTGACAATAAATAATTAGTACTATCTAACATTACGGAGGAAAAAACAACAAATTAATTACACGAGTCCTACACGAGGGAAGTATCTGTCATACACTCATGGATAACTATGTTTGAGTGCATCATCTACAAATCGAGGATAGATTAAAGGGACGATCCATCCTAATTCCTCGATATTCGCATGAGCAACACACACGAATGGTTCCAAGAAATCTTCCAATGCTGGCTGTAATTTATCTATTATTAAAGAAATAAGACACAGTAATGTGTGTGAGAGGGAGAATGCTCACCAATGCCTCTTGTGGATCTTCTCTCATTGCAGCTATATGCATCTCATTCACTGCATCATACGTCAATCGAGTGTGCTGAATATTTTTCAGTCAAGTAGAAGAAGGTAAATTCGTACCTGGAAGTACTTCCAAATGGCGAGTAATAGATGATATCCCTCGTGACAGGAAACATATGGAAGCATATCCATGATGTGACCTAATCTCTCTGGAAGAACTTCTCCCTGTAAATGCATCACAATTACAGTAGTCCATCACCATCTTCCTCCTTACTCTTCTCGCTAGTGTGACCCATCTATCCGTCTTCTCAAGTAGAATATCCGATGGTTTCTTCGATCGATCGAATGCCTTCTCAAATGATGACTGAAATCATCCATCAATCAACAGTTTACTAGAATAAATTAAATAATGAACAAAATAAACTGACAATGATAGTAGCAAGAATAGCTTTGAGTACGGGAAGAGTGAACCAGAGGGCGGGAGGAGATTCAGATAGAAGAACGAGAAGATGTTGAAGGAGAGATGAACAATCTAGTCGACCTGATATCTCTACGTATCTGAAAAATAACTTACAATTAGAATGACTGAGCTTTTACATTCTCGTACCTCGCAATAGCTTCTCTCTCCAATCCCCATTCTCCGAATGAATAATCCTCTCCCAATCCATCTACACATGCTGCATCCAGAGTAGCCAATGCCTACGAGGAAAAGGGAATGGTACTGTACTCTCTCTCTCTCTCTCTCTCTCTCTCTTCCTCGACTCACAATCTTCTTAGCAGCAATAAGTGCATCTTTCCTTCCCATTTCTCCTCCTCGAGAAACGACCATCGAATGGAGAACATCCATACTCAATACAAGACGAATTCCATCCGAATCCTGCGTCAAATTTACCACTTTCAACCAACAACAAAAAGAGAGATTCAGGATGAGAAACTAACATCGATTGGTAGTATTCTTTTTCTTCCCTTGGATGGAATAATTTGTCCCGAATGAGCGAGTGAGGCTACAGACTGTTTGAGGGAGAGAGATCGAATATCATCAATAAGAGAGAAAGAGGAAGTCGATGGTGAATCCTGAGAAGGAATTCCTTCACATCATCACAATATTGGTGATTAAATGATAGTAATTTGAAATATTTCACTGACCAAAGGCGACAACTTGTATACGCTGATATCTACCGTGTCCTTGAAAAGGGACTGCGCTTCCTGAAATGAACTTTATTTTATTTTATGAGAAGACTATTATTTATCGTAAAATGAATATACTGGTTGAATTTCGGGGAAAAAACATGAAGAATAAGGGGTGACGAATGCTGACCTGAATAAGTCCATGGACGAATGCAGACACGTATATCTTGTAGAATATTTCACTCTGATCCGGTGTCAATTCTTCATGAATAAACTTGTTGATGACACTTCTCAATTGGTCATGTACTCCCTGTGCTTCCCTGTCCGATACACCTGTCAACAATGATACATCAACAAATGGATATAGAAAAAATAAACAAAATTACGATTTATGAAAATAAAACTGACCACCACCGAATAAAAAGAGAGAAAATCGCAGAATAGTTGCCAATTGATGAGCAAATTTGTAGAGAGTTCGCATAGATAAAACGGGGCAGTGTACTATCACTCCAGCCTGAAATGAATACATTCAAATCCAATTGTATGACGTGATATGGAATTGTACAATCCAGTGCGTGCAATTGCTTCATACTGCTCCCTTAATAACTCACCGCGAGTTGTTCTTTCGCTTGTTGTTGAGTGTATCCGGTTGCATCCATCAATTGAGTGATATCAGACAATCTCGCGGCGAGATCAATCCTATCTCCATTCTAAACAAAAATTTAATTATTGAATTCAGCATGAGATATTCCAATTTCACATACCTCAACATCATTTCTCATTCTCTCAATGCATCTCGACATAATATCAATGAGAACATCTCCCAATTTATCTCCAGGGTAGAATCTAAGTTTATAAATTTTTATCACATTCATATTCGTATTAATCGCGTAATTCATAACATTGAAAGGCTATTCGTACCCAATTGATTTGAATACATCTTTATCAGTCGCCCTGGTATCCCAAATCAAGAGAATCCGAATTGAATTTACCCATGAGAAAGATTCACGGTAACTTTCATCTGGAAAGATAAGCTTCAAACAATTTAGCATTGTGTGACTGACCTTTCTTCTTCTCTTCTGCATAGAATGACTGTCTGAATACAGGGAAACCTTCGTAGACATGAGTCATAATGGAAGGGAAGAATGGATGAATCGATGTGAGAAAGGACATCATCACTCCTAACTGAACATCTAATCATATCGTATGTACAATATGTACAATAACTTCAATTAGAAATAAAATCTACTGTACATCCATTTCGTCCTTTGCTCTCATAATGAATCTGGCAACAATTTCAGCTCCTTTGTGTACTCCATAAGAGATGGAAATAGCATGAAGATATTGAAGGAGAGGAGGACGACCGGGAGGATGGAGGAGAGACCAATCTATTAACTGAAACAACAACAATCAGTTCCTTTCACCTTACACTTCTCCATTCCATTCCTAACCTTTGTTGATTACAACTTATATTCATTATGGATCATATAGTATTTACCTCCTGTAATTTAGATCCAGATGAGAAATTAAGTAGTGCTGCGCATCCATCCACAGTCTGATTTTTATGCACAAATCGAACGACATTGTCCACACTTCGAGAAAGAGCTCTGCAAAATAACCAAGATTCTATTGTGATATTTCAAAAACAATATATAAAATGAAAAAAACCTTAGGACTCCTTCTCTCAGAATAGGTACAGCCGAATCTTTAGTGGCATCGAACCCTGAACAAGTCAAGCCATGATATATGTCAAAGTATTAAATGTTCAATATACCTCTAAATGCAGATGGATCGAAGGCGACTCTTAACATGCTCTCCATTAGAATTCCAGTCGCTTCAAGATCGAGATGAATACTCAATTGATCCACCTAAACAACTAGATATATAAGGAATGAACTTAAGATATGATCGTGTAATTAGAATAATTGTTGGATAAACTAACATGAGCGATAAGATTATTTGAGATGCATCCATGAGGGAGTGAGAAGATATGATGAGCTAATCGGACGAAGTAAGGAGGAGACACTCAACATTACAGTTTGAAATACGGGTAATTGTATCTTCATTTCACGCACTCTCTCACCTCTCTGGCCGATGAGAGAGTGTGGGAAATTAAAAGACGATCACCCGTATTTCGAACTCTACTCAACATTCACCATTCTACCCCCTTCCATTTCTCATTCACATCCCAACTATCGTTAATGTTGTATATTTTCCCGGTTTGATTTTATTTTAATGGATATATGGCGATAGTGATCTTGTGAAAACTGACTATATTTGATGTTATGAGTGACGAGGTAGTTAATTAGTGGAGGAGAATCGATGACTACACGAAAGACGAAGAGAAGAGCGAGAGAACCGGGGCATGAGGAAGTTTGAAGATACGGAGGAGCATCCGTTGAGAAACCAGTCTATAAATTATTCAATTGAGGATATAGATGAGAACAGACCTTCACGACTTTATTTATTCAAAGAGATGATAAGGGGCCATAAGCATTCAATGTTTACTGATTTTAAAAACAACTTTTCATTTGTTAAGAGGGAGGTGATCTAGAGAACAGTGATGAGCGAACCCGCAAACTTTGGCGTGTACCCCCGTAGCGGGTGTGTGCTAGAGCAACCGGGTTAGAAAGAGTAGGGAGAGGCGCGCGCGGGGGTACAAGATTTCGCGTGTACCCCCGAAAGTTAGAGGGGAGCGCTCACCACTGCTAGAGAAATACCTCGATAAGGTTGGCGAATGCATCCTTGAGTTGAGAATGCTTCTTGAAAGTGAGAAAAGTGAATAGATAGGAGAATGATTGGATCTTCGCTTGCCACTCTTCATCCGTTTGTTTGAACAATGCTGGAGCCAACTCAAATGGAGAAACTGATTAGATTTTGTTTTAAAAGAATGGGAAGCATGAATAAACTAGTCAATTACGTTGTTACATACGGTTGTTCTCGCGTTCTCCTCGTGAAGTTTTACGTAATCGGCAAAGCTCTGTCTTCCAATTTCAAGCAATCTACTAACGATCATCTCAGGGAACTTGTCCCTAAATTCATACGATCATCGATTATTAGTCAAGAAAAACTTTTCTTACGATATATGCAGCCACATCCAATTGAAGTCAGCGCCGTATCGAGAAACGTCAAATAAAAGATTCAAACATTCATCTGGTGACTTTTTCATCCTTAAGGAACATTATGCTGTAAACGTGGCACGAATTTTAAACCAACAGTGATTCGATAATTTCATTAATCAGCCCTAGTAATCGTCCGACTGATTTACTCTGCTTTAGAAGGACGAGAAATTGTTCGGCTTTTATGTGCGCCTGAGAAAGAGATAATATGGGAGATGTTCTCTTGTGCAATTAATTCCCACCTGCATCTGCAATGCACACGGTCGACGATGATTGTTGATGTGAAGTTCACACGCGAGATTACATGCCCACTAAATACATATCCGTAATCAGCACTTCTTTACTTGTGCCCTAGACCGCTCTATCCCTTGTGGGTGGTGAGAAATAAGAGAGCGCGTGATCGAATGAACGATGTTGAAACATGACTTTCTATTTTTGGGCACTAAAGTTAAGAAGTACCCCGTAATCAAGGAATCAAGTATTGAGCAAGTACGAGAAAGTACTTACAGTAAGAACCTCGAGAATTGCAGGTTGATTCCATTTCCCTAGTAGATGAGCTTCGAGCATGTCGATGAGAAGTATGGATGCATTTTCAACGCTCTCATAGTTTGGTAGCCCACTACCACCAGACTCGCGCTGCAACGACTATGGCTCTAAATCTTTGTACAAATTCGAACCTGGACAAAGTGTTGGTGAGCACTTTCATGAATGAGGAGACCGATGTAATTATGTACAGCTGCTCTGAATCGTACTTATGAGCCAAAATGTGACCATAAATGGATACGGTACCGGGATGTAGGAATTCGTTTATATATTTCTCGAGGATCTTTGACCAAAGCTTCACACGGATACTGACACCAGATGGGACGATTGCGGTAGACCGCTGATATATCCGGGCATAGCTTTGCCAATTTCATGAAGCTATCAAACAGCTCGGAGACAGTTGTATAAATCTACAAGAGTACGGTACTAGCGAACGTAAAATAAGATTGCAAACCTCGGTATTAAAAGGCCCTTGTAAAACTTCATTAACTGCTGCTTCTCCATTCGTACATTTAGTTAACGCCTGCATCTGAACGTAGAAAATTACCACTTGATGAATGTATTGTCCACAAAATGCAAGTATCGGATGGCTAAGACCAGATTACAGAGGGGAAAGGATGATCAAAAGTTTCTTTTTTACGAGGAATTCGGCAGGTATTTGTAAAAAATTAGAATCGTGTGTGAAATAATAAACCCTTAAACATCGATAATCGAAAAATGTAAATATTTATATTTTCGAAAAATAATTTCAAAAATACAAAATGGACGTAGTCCTGCGCAGAAATCCTTGAGGCATCAATAGACTACTTGAATTCCCCTGATTGCCTGATTTGTGCGCGGTACAAATACGTGAGCTTTTTGGACATTCACGACAGATTATCGATTTATCGAGTTACACTTTTCCAATTCTAATATTTTCTTTTTCCATATCACTGCTGCATTCATCCGCACGCACTCACTCGGGTTAGATCATTTCAACTCTGTTCAGATGGCCTTGGCGGCTCGACTTTCCACCCGCACCCTTGGAGTCTCGAAGAGGTTCGCCTCGTTCCAGGCGATTCCCACGAATGCCGGCAAGACCCCTCCCACGCTTGAGGAGTTCGACCCTCTGAACCCCGGAGAGTGGCAGCTTGGAGTAAGTCGTGTTCCGTCAATTAAAAAGAACTCATGTTCATGATTCGATACCAAGCATTTAGGGTGAAAGCTCTTACACGAATGAGTTTTTATAGATTTGTTTAATATCCTCCATTTGTAGGCCGGTGGAAAGATCCTTCCCCGCCTTCCTGAGGGAACCAAGGTCGGAAAGCTCGTCATGGGCAAGTACGGTCTCTACGATCCCGTCCTCAAGAAGCGCGTCGACACGTACTCCGTACGTTAATTGTGCATTCGCATTTTTTATTTTATTTTAAAGTGAGGTGGCGCAGTTAGAAATGAGGAGGTTATTAAAAATAAAAAAAAAAAATCTAAAAAAGATTTTTTTTTTCTAATACCGAATGCTGATATCATTTCAATATGAAAATGAACTTTCCGAGAAACTGGGGTGCCTTAATAGCGCATTTTTGCGAGAAAACGTTTATATTTTCATGACATATTTTTCGTGCTAGGAAAAGGTAAAACCGTTTGCTGAGAGTTTGCAAGTAGTTTTGCAAAATCGGATTAAAGTTACATGAGCATCTATTGATACAACGGCAACAACTATTTTTTTAAAAATCAGTCTAGAACTTCGTGCTCACTATATCTCATCCTTATTTTCTGGAGCAGACGTTTCGGAATATCGTTAATATTATGCGATGAGTTTACTATTGCGACGATTTAAAAAATGTCTTCTAAGATACTTTATCCAGAAGTTATTGAAAGATGGTCACATAAACTGTGAATTGCAAACGCCACATTTTGGGCCATTTTTTGAAAAATCCATGTTGGATCCACTATCAGTATGCGGTTAGCAAACCACTGAAAAATTAATATCTGAGGAGGTTGAAGAAAACTCTTTATTGCAATAATGTTCTCCTGTGTGTCTCCTTCTCTTATTCTATAATTTACAGAAGGCTCTTCTCGATGGAAAGAAGTCTGAGGAGGCCGGACCCTTCGACCGTGGAGTAGCCACCATCGGCAAGGTACTTTCCTCCATTCCCGTGATTTTAACGCATTCCCGGATAATTCGATAAAATGAGCGTGCATTAACTAATTAACCAGCTATGAATCTGCATAAACGCGGAATTTGAATATTTCTCTTAAATACGATTTTTTTTCATCAATCACTCTTGCGTTTTCTTCACATAAAATTCGTTCTTAATAATTTGGATTGTTACAGGTCCTCGGAACTTGCTGCTTGATCATTGGTATTTACAACCTGGCTACGCTCATCAACGGCAAGCCCCTGCCCCCTTACAGTGACCACAAGGCTCCCGGATCTTAAGCGACTTCCGTCGATTGTTCGAGTGTAGAGATAAAGATTGATTTGTGCCGTAGATATTGACTCTTCGTTCCACACTGGTTGATGTACCAATAAATATATTAATGAATTATATGGGTTTTTGGTGGTTGGCACACACACGAAAGTTGAAGGTGAATTGGAGGAGCAAGTTACCGTTCTCCATGGCCTCTAAGGAGGACTCGGAGACGTATGAAATAGCAGAGGAGGTATGAAATATTTGAAAAGTGTGAAAAGTACACTGCTTGTTCTTGGTTGACAAGAGATCAATCTCATCATAGCTCTTATTTGAAAATGAAACTTCATCAGGGTAATTGCAAGGTGCATGCGCCCGAGAAACTCGTGCTCTCTTCGGATCAACTACTGAGACATGCCATCATATCAGAATAGTCAGTTGATTGGAGATGTATTTCTGAGTGATGATTAAAAAGTAGAGATTCAGTGCGATTCTCGGAAGGAAGCCTATTGATGGGATGTTTATTATGCCGGGTCATAACAATATTCTAGGTGAGGAAATCGGTTTGATCGAACAATTTCAGTTTCATGTTATGTATCATTATGCTGATACCACATGTTGTCTCATCTAAACCATAGCTTATTTCAGAATGGTTGGGTATTCTCTTCATTCGAAACGGAGTCTATACTGGAGGAATCTTCCGTTTCTGTGTTTCTCTTCCCAAGAATTTTCCCGAGACAGATGACCTACCTGTGAGTTGAAGCACATTCATTTCAAAATTTGGTCTATATTTCATTTAATAAGAAAGTTTATGTGTCTTTTTGACAATGAGTTGGGATGAAGATGGTGGTCATTTCAATTGATCTCGGACCCGAGGGTTCTCAAGTTATTCAATATTTTTGTGAAAACAGTGATTTGCAGGTGATTACATTGGAAACGGAAGTGTTTCATCCTCAGATATCATTGAAGGAGAAACGAGTTGATCTTACTCGATACTTTCCCGATGGATGGAAGAGAGACAAACATCATGTATGGAATGCACTCATCGTACTCCATCGGTAAGTACATTCGTGTCCATCTCATTTTATCTTTTAGTTATCACTGTATATTTCAGTATTTTCTTCTCATTGGATGTTGATGTGGAAACATCGGTTAATCACGAGGCAGCGATTCTGTGGAAGGAAGATAAGAAAAGGTGAGATTATGGAACCATTCATGATTTTATTGACATGCCCAGAGCTAATGAAGTGTTAATAAGAACGCACTAATTCAAAAGTAAGAAACATATGTAAATGAATTCAGATTCAAGGTTCTCGCACGTCAGAATGTCGATCACTCGAGAACGATTGTCTATGAAGATCCTGCGAATGTGGATGATGTCAACTGTTTGAGGTATTACTACAACAAACATATATTACTATTGAAGAATTGTCATTATATTGTTTGCAGATTTACTCCATGGTGTGAAGCCGAACATCAATCAATAAGAGAGCGGATCATGAGTGGTGAGAGTTATTAACTTCCCTCTATCCATTTCCCCCATTCCCATGTCTAGTAAAGGATCTCTTCATTGTTATCCTCACTTGCTGCCGTAGATGTTTTCCTCTAGTGAAAATACTGAACAACAAACGGTGGTTACTGTATTTGTGAGGGAGGGAAAAGAGAGATGGAATGATTCCATTATTCTTTCTTCCTTCAGGGAAGTCTTCTCTCAAGTCATCTCATTCTTCCACTCCTGTCTCTGGATATTCTTGGATCGATACTGATACACTCACTTACATGACGGAACCTATCGATACCAAGGTGAATACAAATAATCCTTTAATCAATATCGTTAATCAATATCGTCCCTATTTGTTATGACACGAAATAATCAAGTAGAGAGCTTTTCTCTGTATTGTCAATGCAGTAGAGGATGTTTCACGGAAGAGTGCCTTCCATAGGTGTGCAGTAAAGAGAGGTAGTTGGTATATTTCTCCTTTCACCTCACTGTTCCTTCCTTCCACTGTTCCTTCCTTCCACTGTTCCTTCTCACCTTCTCTTTTCTCTTTTCAGATGGATCTTGATTCATCTCGTAATCATTCTGATCGTGTTGCCTATGGAATCGAACGACTTGATCTATCTGGAATAATCGATGAGGCTGAAGAAGCTCTTCCACTTGAAATCAATGGAGATAAGAGTACGTTAGAAGAAGGCAATCCAATCAATAATAATGGGAGTACGGTAGAAGAATTGACGAGTCCTGTTGAATCGATGAAAGAAGGAGAGACAACGGATGATGAAGAAATCGGAGAAAGTCATGTATAATATATATATTTATTGTTTTGGTTCCCAAATATTTCTTTCGGTTATCTGTATGTGTTGTTATTATCATAATCAAAATCATGTTGTACAAACAGATAAGTTATTGAGTCTAGTTCACAAATGTTTCAATATCCAGTTTCACTCTGATGATTCGCCAGTCTTCCACCAATAAACGAGTTATTTTCCCTTCTATTTACTTTGTTCTAACAGACCATGTAAATTAATTTAGGGGGATGGGAATAAAAAGATCTCGATCTCTTCTATTTTCCATTGTTTTGACTATTTCATCCAGTCGATTGATCTTCTCTCTTCGATCAATGCTCCCTCAGAACTACACTAAGTAAGGATCCCCCTTATATACTGATCGATCTCCTGCTTACAGTAGATACAACAACAATGGTCAACGTAATCGATGTGAATTGACGGGAAAGGAGGTTAAATCGATAGAGTTGCCATACCATAATCCTCTTCGTTCTAGCTGGAAGATATTGAAGGAGTTCTACAAGAATTAATCGATGAATTGACAGTGAGAACAGATAAGAAGAAGAGAGGAGTAGACTGAGAAGATTCCAGATCGGAGAAACGGAGAAGACTAGAGAGGTGCGGTAGAAGGGATTACGGTATACATCATACCGTATTCAGGTGGCCTTTCCCAAGTGGAACGACGATATGGCACCGAAGTATCAGCCGGTATCAATCAATCGATTAATCTACCGTATCCCTTCTCTCTACAGTATGACTGTGTGAAGGCAGGTGACGATTGGGAGGAAATGGTAGTTCAGAAGAGACAAATCGAATCGAGTAAGCAGAATCAGACGAAGAGATCGATTCCGTGAGGGACTACCGTACTCCTTATCATTCAATCTTCCACTCAGGAATCGTCCATTCTTCTTTGGTACTGAAGAAGTGGCGAATGCTGCAACTTCATCGATCAAATCACTGAATAAGACGATCAAAGTAAGGAAGAAAGAGGGAATAAATTGAATAACTATCAATTTGAGTGTGAAGAATCTTAAATTCGCAGCTTGATCTCTCTTCCCCAATGCAAACGAGCAAATTGTGAGAATCAATCGATATTCCTCTCTCTCACTTACCGTAATCTCAGAGGGCACTGGAAAGGAATGGAATGGACCTACGTGATTTCCACACTCTTCATCACGATATGAGAATGGTATGGATCGATATGATGGGATTACGGTAACTATCTTCCGTTCAAGATGCACATCCTCCAGGGGCTGCCCGTCCTTAAAAAACTACTACATTCGAGAAGATTTCCCATCCCAAGAATGCACCCATGGACAGTCAGTCATATGTGTGCAGAAATCGATGCAAGAGATCGAAGGTACGGTAGATGGATCGATGATTACTGTATCTCCATTGATTCAGTCGTCTTCCGTGGTCACTGTGGATTCATCGATTGAAGTATCGACTACGGTATCTTCCCCGATGTAATCCATTATCGATCGATCGAATGGCTTGATATAGAGTTCACTTGACTCAAATGAAATAAACTCATATAGAGTAAATGACTCGTCCATTTCTCGTTATCTTCCTACTACAATTACATTACATCTGATATTACAATAACAATATGATTCATCGGAAAGAGAAAAGTGAATGGTAATGGAATCTAGTGGAATAGCCTCTCTGGTTTCTTAGTCTCTCTCTCTCCTCTTCAACAGATGTCTCTTCTTTCTTCCTCCTCTTCACTTCATTTCTTCCTCCCTCTAGGCTATTGATCTACTCTCTCTTCTCTCTCTCTCTCTCTCGAAAGGGGAAGGACTGAGTACCTCTTTCTTCCCCCTTTTCTGCCCTTCTTCCATCTCTTTTGTTCTATTCTCATGTAGTTTCTCCTTATTCATTCCTTTCATTCTTCTCACATATCCGTACTATTCTCACTTCCTTGTAAGTTTCTCTTCAAAGTCTCTTCTATCTCGGTCTCCTTCGTTCTTTCTTCCCTTCTTCGTTTTCCATTCACTCGAACAGATGGTTATTCTATTATTGATAACTCTCGAATAATCTTTGTCCCTTTCTCTCACTCTCTTTTCACTATCCCTCCCTCTTTTCCACTGCCATTCTTCATAAATACTTGTACGTTCCCTACTATTTTCCAGTCTCAATTATTGCAACAGCCTCTTTTCCATTCTTTGCATTCCTCTTTCATCTCTATTCCAATCAATTTTTCCATCCCCTGATTTCTCATCTATTTTTCAATGGTGAAATCATTGAATTCAGTGTAAGAATAACGATTCCTTCCTTCGTTTCTTCGTTCAATTCCATTTGTCGCATTTGAATGGAACGACTTTATTCTTCTCTTATTCCTTCTTTTCCTTTCGTCATCTCAATCGATATCTTCCACCTACCGTATTCTTACAGTAACGGCACTGGCGTCCCTTCCAATCAATACTCGATTGTCTCTAATCGATAATTGTGAGGGAGAGTGATCTTCCTCAATCAATAATTGGTGGTGGATGGAGGGAGGTCCACTCTCCATCTTACTTCTCTTACTGGTCACTATTATCAATGGTTAGTTTAATCAGTCGTTCACTATATATCTTTATCGCAACAAGAAAATTGTGCGAATACAACTTTTAAAAAACCTGTGTATGAAACCGGAAGGACTGATAATATGGCGAATGTCGAAGATTGAATTGTAGTAAAGTTATTTTGTTTTTATAAAATTTTACGCATTCACTATAGGGCAACTGAGGATAGGTGGTTTCTACAGAACAAAGTCTTTTTTTCTTTCGTACGGTATTCCATGTCGTTCCGACTCTCCATCAATTCCTTTCTGTTTTTGATGTCTTTGGGGAAGAAGAAAGGGAGTATTTTCCGATACTAGATTACATTAAAATAGAATAGTAATGGAGGAGGAAGGTCTAATTAAGATTTCCTTATGCTCATTTTTTTACAAATGCGTAACTAAGAATAAACAGAAACAGTTCAATTGGTTTCAGATGTTTCATCAATCGGGTGTTTCACATGCACTTCCTTCGGTGGAAACAATACAGCCTGTGAAGATCCATTCAATTCAACTTTCGCCGGTTTGAAGGTTAGATTGTTTTCGAATATTCCTAGAAGAAGAATGATAGTAAGCAATAGAAGGGTATCTCAAACGAATCTATTACCTACCTCCTCCTATTCCTTCTCCATTCTCTTCTCATCAATCTTCCCTTCATTCTGTTTGCCTTTCTCTTCTCTTTCCCTCCTTTTCTTTCCCATCAAAATGTCCTATTTTCCTTTTCTCTCTTCTTCATCTCATTCACTATTTTAATTAGACTGCACCACAGTCCTCTTCAACCAATAAGATCCACCCATAACGTTTTTTTCGAATGCAAAAATAGGTGAAATGGCATTCTTCATCTGAATGGATATGCCATACATTTATAACTAACAAATAAGAAGATATATTTTCCAGACGGATGCTCATAATTCGAACTACAAACCTCAGTGTTGGGCGTATAAAAAGGGTCGAGAAGGATTGTTTCCAGCTGATCATTGCATTAAAATAGTGGGAGGTGAGCGAAGGAATGCATTAGATTTCTTATTAGAAAATGTTCTAATCCTCGTAAAATATCTACTCTGACGTATAAATAAATAATTGTATCT
Source organism: Pristionchus pacificus (assembly GCA_000180635.4). Classification (NCBI taxonomy): domain Eukaryota; kingdom Metazoa; phylum Nematoda; class Chromadorea; order Rhabditida; family Neodiplogasteridae; genus Pristionchus; species Pristionchus pacificus. The sequence goes on from CM026575.1 coordinate 13,163,896, forward strand.
AATGGTATAAAATTGAGTTGGTGACATGGGGAATGTGACAATTCGTACGTGCGCACTCGATTCGGGATCTCTCACTGCGGATACTGGTCAGTTAGAGATATAAACACTATTTCTAAAAGTATGCAAAAAATCGACATCTTCGTGTATGTATAGCATAATTATTATGCAGCATAGAGGAAGATTCTGAGCATTTCCTAGATTAAAAAGAGTGCAATTCGTCACAGAATGGCAAGTGAATGCATAATAAATCTGAGGAAAGTTGTATCCGATGAAGATCTACAATATTTATTCTTTTTTATCTACCTTCTTCATCTCATGAATAGAAGCGTTTTACACATTTTTCCTGACATCTTAGAATAGATTTAAGATTTCATTACGATAAAAACGTCTGGAAAACCAACGCAAACTGTAAATGTTCAGAAATCGTTCGAATATCTCACTGTGGTCACTTCCGATTCGAAAATAACCATTATTCCGGATGTGTACAGGTATCCATTTGTATCTTATTTGATGACTTCCAGTATACGAAGCCATATTTGAGTAACAAGTATTTTGTTTCAGTCGTGTGACACAGATGGTTGTAATTCGTCATCCCTTTCTTCTACCTTCTTCATACTCCTCACTTCCCTCATCTTCATCATCTTCCGATAACCTCCCATTGACCTCTTCTACTTTAAAAATCTCAGTTTTCACGTCGTCAATCAGACAAATTCTCTTTCATTGTTTTCACATTCCTCAATTAACATTTATTCTCTCTTATCTCTGTTGCCTTCCTCAATTATCGATTGACTCGATTCTGAATCCATCAATCAATAATTAATTACATGTGATTGATTTCCGAGTGCCAACACTAGTCAATTCCCTTTTACATTTTCCTAGCCATGTATTGTTGCCTTATTTCTTTCAAATGTCAAGTAAAGGTTTATTTTCTTAGAGTCATACACATATCACATGCAGGCAACACAAATTTCTACTTATACAGGCTCTGTCATCACTGAAGTATCTGCGTTGAGCCATGAAGAGTTTCCTAATCGTGACAACACAGAAATAATAATGTTAGTAAACTCGGTTCTGTAGAGCAATGGTTGAATAATGAATGAATTATTTGAGATGGTGTGAATTGCTTACATTTAGGAATATTTTTAGTCATGTTTCCTTCATGAATCGATGAGGATGGACTCCAGGATGCAGAATTTCGACAATTCGTATCATTTTTTCAAAGATGGAGCCGTTGGAAGGGGAGGGGACATAGTGGTTGGGGACTCCATGAGATGTCCGGGCAATCTTATTTTCAGGTAGGCATCATCTCAAATGAAAGTGATAAGTACACGTTGCCTCATTCAAAATTTATGATTATCCATACTCAAATTGACGTTGTCAAATTGGTTTTACTGTGGTCTGGAGTTGATGAAAATGCCATTTATTTTGAAATTCAAAATGATGTACTACGAAAACTTTGAAAACGCCTTTTCCTCCCGAAAGCGAAAGTAAAAAAGCGTCAAACTTTGAAGAATAGATTTTTATTGCATTTGTTAGTACAGTGAATGTAGATAAGATGTGGTGCATCATCTCTCATATTACACGAAACAAATTGCTTCGGTCCGCATGAATAATGCAAGAAAGATGGCTTTATTTTGATCCTTGAACATCTCAAACATGTATGTTGCAAGATCGTTGCGTCAATTCTCGAAACAAGTAAGTAAACACACCCGTTTCTCACACTTCTTTTCATAGAACATTCTACAATTTCAATCCATTTGATGTTTACATTTTATATATATAAAATATTGTCAAAATTTAAAGAAAAAATGGATAGTATTACGAGTGTTTTAGTTTTTTCTTGAATGTTCGGAAAGATGTCGAAGGGGGGGGGGGGGAGAATAGAAGAGAGAAGGGGGAAGGGGGGAAGGGATGTTGTCACGAGTGGCACTCACTCACCAAACAACATTGGAATGACTTCCAATCGCGTCCTTTTCTTCTCTCTCTCAGAGACATCTCGGGGATGAATTTATTAGCATTGGAAAGTGGAGATTCAAGGCAATCGAATGAACTGTCATTCGACTATTCATTGCAAAGTGGAAGCACAGTAATTCATCATTTTCACAAAATGTCCTGTTGCGGGTTGAATGTTTTCATGACTGTAAACTACTTCAACGTTAAGGAAAAATATTGAAATGTTGTTGGTCGAATCTCCGATATCTTTAGAAGGAACAGCACACGTCAAATTTCGAGAAGATAATTAGAATAGGAAGAATTCCCTCTCTAAGATGGGTCAAAACCAGCAAAGGAAAATTCACATTCTTCTAAAAATCGCCCCCTTGGGGTCAATATTTATCCAATTTTTCCTAATTTAGTATATTCGTGTAGGTCAGAATCTTCTCTATCGATTGATAACGATCTCATAATGATACAATATCTCGATAAGCTTCATTTCCTTCGTAACAAACACTAACTCTCCCCCTTCCTCCCCTCTCTTTCTCCCTTCTCTTCACTCCATTCGATGGTGTTAGTGCGTGCGCCGTCACTCACATATAAAAGAGAGAAAGGGCGGAGCATTCCCCTCACTGTTCATTTCCATCGTTCCTATCCTTCCTTCTCTATCTTCTCATCATCATCATCTTTCAGTCTCAACATGTCTGCTGCTGTCGCTGCCCCTGCTCCCACTACTCCCAAAGTGAAAAAGACCGTGGTCAAGAAGGTCTCTGTCCATCCTCCATATGCATCCATGGTCAAGCAATCGATTGCTGCTCTCGCTGATAAGAAGGTACTGTATCGTCCTTCCTCTTCCTCCTCTTATCGTATCCATTCAGGGATCTTCACGTGCAGCCATTCTCAAGTACATCTGTGGTCACTTTAAAGTGGGAGACAATGTCATCCAGATCAATTCTCGTATTCGTTCAGCCCTCAAGAAGGGAGCTGCTGCTGGAGCTCTCAATCAGGTACCGTATTCAATCAATGTCTACCGTATCCTCCCTTACCGTAATTATTCAGGTGAAAGGCAACGGTGCCTCTGGATCGTTCAGATTGGGAGAGAAGAAAACAGCAGAGAAGAAGAAGGCAACGAAGAGTGTGAAGAAACCTGTGGCTAAGAAGAGCACCACGGCATCTCCCAAGAAGACAAAGAAGACTTCCAAGGTACGGTAGTTCGATCGAGAAATGACTGAATTGATAAAGAACTACTTCTCTTCTAACCCCTCTCATCTTTCCAATTTCAGACGACTAAGCCCAAGTCTCCCAAGAAGGCGAAGGCCCCTAAGAAGACTGCTGCTGCCAAGCCCAAGAAGGCCAAATCTCCCAAGAAGGCTGCCACTAAGAAGGCCCCTAAGGCCCCTAAGGTACCCAAGGCCCCTAAGGCATAAGCCTCTTCGCCTCTCCTAATCCATCCTCTACCTCTCCTTAGCCGGTAGTCGCATCCTCACAATCAATCTCAATGCAATACTAGTACAACTATCTTTCCCTGGTGGACCCTGCTCTCATTGAATTCTCCCTCTTATTCCCTCAGATGTTCCACCATCTTCCCTCCCCTAGCCAAGCTAGATTCCCCTTCCTCTTCTCTCTGAATATTCTCACAATGATCTCCATGTACATAGCTTTACTTTTCTTCTCACATCGATCCGATAGAGATCTGTACTTAATATTCGTGTCCATCGACTGATAAATACATGATAATAAGGGAGTCTCTCACATGTGATGGCTAATCTCAGCAGGTGGTCATGGAGAAGAGGTCACAGCTGTCACACACAGCGTCTCTTTTTGGGCGGGAAGAAAGGGTAGAGGGAGGGAGGGGGAGGGAATGAAGGGGTTGTTGATCAAGATGAAGCTTGCGATTATGCCATTGGAAGACTGGATGGACAATGGGTAGAAAGATACGTGACCTGAGAAATGATGAGGATGGAGCCGTCCCCTTTCCCTCAAGAGAATCGAGGGAGAACTCGGGATAATCGATCATTGATTGCGTAAGATATGCAAGTGTTCATCGATGTGGAAGAGATAAGAAGAGTCATTCTTCCCCTCAGTCCATTGAAGGGAAGAGAAAGGAGAAGGAAAGGTGTTGACACTGTGTGATCAATCCCTCTTCCTCTCTCTCTCCTCTTCTTCTTGTTTTTCAAAGGGGACTCAAAGTGAGCAGTGAATTACCCCTCGTGAAGACCAAACAAAGAGAAAGATGAGGCAATCGATTGCGAGACTCACGGATCAGAACAAAGGAAGGAGGGAAGGGACGGAATACTTGAATAAAAAGATGTTTACAACAAAATCATAAGAAGAAAAAGCAAATGAATGACGAAGTCATCGGAGCATTCTTGCCCAATTGTCCATTGATATATGATAAAGATGAGTAAAGAGGTGAAGTTGAAAAGAGAAGATGAAGAATTTTGGAGTGCCCAGATGATCTATACTCATATCTTCTGATGATATATGCATAAAAGAGCTGGAGGATTGAGATTCTCTGTAAACTATAGAATCCTATGTAATTTGAATAAAATGATTCGATTGTGAATGTTCCCTCATTTTCTTTCTATCCTCCTCTCATTCTCTTCTATTTCGATCGTCTCCGGTGGTCGATCGACAATGAGGTCTGTTTCCCATCGCCCTATCTACAGTATTCCATTCATTCAAATAACATTTTAACCGACCCGAGTTCTCTTCAGATTTCATTGGACTTACATCCTCCGTAACAGAGCGAGAGGTTTACATTTATTACCACTTTCGATGACTTAGATACTTCATCATGGAAAATAATGGCAGATATCTGGATAGAACGACTTTCCTTTCGAAATTTTGAATCCTTATCTATTGAAGTTGGATGTAAAATCACTAAAAAAAAATAATAAAATGCCCTTGTCCGGACTAATGGTTAAACGTTCAGGAAAGCAGTGAACTTGAGAAGAACGATGCGTTCGAAGCTCTCGTCTCTCTCTTCGAAGAATTCTGCGAGAATGAGCACAACGACTATTTTGTGTGTTCCCTATTCCCTTGCCCTATTTCTTCTCGGTTCTCTGTATTCTCAATCCAAATTCAGGAGGACGACGAATTATTTGAAAGAATCGTATCTCTGTGTTTCAATGAAGTGAAGCTTCGTGTCACTTCGAAAGGTGAATCTCGTCAGTTGATCTTTGATCGTTTGATTAATAGGAATACGTCTTTGCTCTGAATGCATAATGAAGATTTCATTCGTGAGATTGTGTCTTCCAGACATGGCGAATAAGTTGACCACAATTTCCAACACGTCAATGGTTCCGTCTACCACGAAACGACTCGGAATACAATCTTTTTTCGATAGTTGAGAATGTTTTCGTACTTGTTTTCGCAGCCGTGAAGAATCTATTCATCGCACATAACTTCCATCATTATTCTATTGGGAGAGAGTTGAACCGCACCCATTCACTTCATTTACAAAAAAGAAAGAATCGATTTGCTTGTTGTTATTCTGAAGGGGATGTGGTTTCGAGTCTTTCATGAAAGGAGTGTCATCCGTTACCCTAGATTCCATTCATTCTTTGAAGAAACGCCTCTCCGTATTTCTCTGTGTGTATGTCATTGAGATCATCACTACACCACTAGAATCGATTGTGTGCTGTGATTGAATTGAGATGGACGACGATTGTATTTTCTCGAATGAATTACACAACTCAGTTCTTCTCCAATCTGTGAGATGTATTCAAGTGAGCATTTCCCTTCTTGTTATTCCTCATTCGCCTTTTATTCATCTAGATATTCATTACTTTCTCAACAATAATCGTTGTTTTCTTCGCGAGTAAAAACCTCAGTAGGACCATTTTTAGCTCCGTCACAATTGTGAGCTAAAACTAGTGATATCTTAATGAGAGTAATTTAGATGTTTATCAAAATTTTGTTCACTGTTATTGTTATTTATAGTATTGGCTATGGTATCAATCAGGTTAGTGGAAAATGAATTCAGAAGAAAGATATTGATTAGATGATTCATGTAATCGTTCGTAATATTTCAACTACACCCTGCAATTCGGAGTTTCCCAAAGTGAGTAAATATCAGAAATATTCCAACAATCGTCGATCTTACATACAGTTTCTCTGTCTCTTCCGAGCCTTTTCTTCTATTATCGGTCCTTGTTTCGTCCTTATTCACACATCAATAATCATTCAACAAGCCATGTCGTCATTCAGACATCCATTGAGGATACAAAAAGGAGTAGCTAGATTGACCTTATTCATCACGGTAGACAACTTCTTTATTATCATCACTCATTAGCTTTTTTCTCAGGTCTGCTATGTGACATTCTTCGGAATTTTATCTCTTACGAATGAATTATTCACAGGATTCACTCCAGTTTGTTCATCATCTAAGAGTATCGAAATAGTGAGACATTTATTCAGATGGTCTTCCGTAATTAGTTTAAGAAAATTCTCTATGATTATAATTCTTTGAAGGTAGCAATCGGTAATCTCAATTTGATGATGATCATGAATCTTTTCAACACGATTAGTGCAATTCTTCTATTGAGACGCAATAAGAAAATTCTGTTGAATGAGTATACAAATTCGCCTTATCATTCAACGTCCGTTCACTTCAGGCGTAATTCTTTCGAGTTCTCGTATAAATTCAAAAGGGTTCAAAATCTGTATGCAATGAGACAATTTATTCCCCTTATCGCACTTCAGTCAATCTCTCATTTCACTCATTTCTGTAAAATATTAACTTTTTTCTTTCGTGAATCGATTTTATATCGGGTTTCCTGTAAGAGTGTAGCAAAAAGAGCTCTTTTTTCCACCCACAAAAACTTTGGGTCCCCGATTTCCATGAAACTTGGTAGGTATGTACCCTCTGGGGTCAGGAGGAGCTCCATCTACTTGGTTTGGTCAATTATCGATTTTATCGATTTTTTAGAGCTGAAACTTTGAAAGGCCATAACTACCTTCATTTTCATCGCACAGCGAGCTGAAATATACCATTGAATTCCTCTTGAAATTCTCTACAAAAAGTCGAGAAAGCGCAATATGAAAAAATTTAGTCTTCGGTCTCAAAAATCGATAAAACCGATTTTTCGACTATAAAACTAAGTTTTTCTCGAAAATTAACCGGAAACACAAAAGGTTTTTTTTCAAAAATTGTTTTTTCAAACCCATTATGAAGTCACCACGTCGATCGTTTACGATATCTCTGGCCCCGGGAAGTCGTTTACTAGTAGAGCCCGAACATAGCCGACTAAACACCTTTTTGATCATAACTTGCTTCAAAATGGACGAATCAGGATTTTAAACAAAGGGAAACGTAGCTTTCAGTAAGCTGAAAAAAAAAAGTTTTTACTCAAAAAAATCATAGGACTTCCCGTTTTCAAGTTGTTCAGGGAAAACCTCTTTTTCAGCTGGATTTCTCACGTTTTGACGGCGGAAAAACGCTTTTTGCGGTTTCTAAGCTTCGATAAATTTTATATTATTTATTTATTTTGATATTTTAAATACTCATTCCGAAATATTCCACATTCCGTTCGGTTTTTCCCTCATTAAGAGTTTACGGAGGCCCCGAAGAACCCCAGACCGAAGGGATGGGCTCTTCGATCGACGAAGAAAACAGGGAGATATGATCCGGTTGCAAGGAAATTGGTCGATGATCTCTTCGAACAATACTTCAGCAATGGCAAGAAGCTTCGTCCCGATGAAGATGAGAAGAGAATGAGAGAGCGAAATGATATTCTGCCTGCCCAGAGAATGACCTTTGATCAAATCAGAAACAGAATCACGACTCTCCTTTCACAGAAGAAAGAACACCAGAGGAAGGAGCATGGAAACAGACAGCGGAGATACGTGAAATTGATTGATGATTTCGAGAGAGATTTGGCTGAGGAAGGAATATCATTGGATGACATTGAGGAGGAAGTTGATTTGGAGAGACCCCTTGATAAGGATGATTTGATTATCACCTCAGACGAAATCTACGATTTAGTTCATTCTAATAAAAAAAATCCATCCGAACCCGTCTTTTCTGATTTTGGCGAATTCGAACAGTAATTGAAATGATTCATCATGTTCTCTCAATATGTCGGATCTTGTGTCTTCCCACGTCCAAACGTTTCCGGTTTCCACGTTCCCGGAGAGGAGAAGAGGGGAAAGGTGAATGAGGGAAAAACCGAACGGAATGTGGAATATTTCGGAATGAGTGTTTAAAATATCAAAATAAATAAATAATATAAAATTTATCGAAGCTTAGAAACCGCAAAAAGCGTTTTTCCGCCGTCAAAACGTGAGAAATCCAGCTGAAAAAGCGGTTTTCCCTGAACAACTTGAAAACGGGAAGTCCTATGATTTTTTTGAGTAAAAACTTTTTTTTCAGCTTACTGAAAGCTACGTTTCCCTTTGTTTAAAATCCTGATTCGTCCATTTTTAAGCAAGTTATGATCAAAAAGGTGTTTAGTCGGCTATGTTCGGGCAAATTTCGAGAGGAATTCAATGGTATATTTCAGCTCGCTGTGCGATGAAAATGAAGGTAGTTATGGCCTTTCAAAGTTTCAGCTCTAAAAAATCGATAAAATCGATAATTGACCAAACCAAGTAGATGGAGCTCCTCCTGACCCCAGAGGGTACATACCTACCAAGTTTCATGGAAATCGGGGACCCAAAGTTTTTTCTAGTGGATGACATTGCTACACTCTTACAGGAAACCCGATTTATAGGTCTTTACTCGTTCACTTTTTACTATCGTCCAAATTACACACGTGCTCAGTTCACAATCCTTTACTCTGTTGTCAATGTGGGTGGAAGTTCTTCCGTACTTGATTACTCATGTCATTCAGATTGCTCCTTTTTACTGTTTCTTCAGTCCTCTCACATTTCTCATCCTTACGAAACTTGGTTTGAGTGTACACACGAAACTTATAAAATAATGACGATACAGGTCCATTTCGTAGAATGGATCATGTCAAGAACATTACTGCACACAATTCGAAGGCACAAGATGTCAGTTCATATTATATTTAGACCAATTATATTTTTGATATTCAGATCTACTTCAAAAACTTATCGGCGTCATGGGATGCGAAGAACTGACGAAGTTGACGTGACCATCATAATTTATCCAGAGAGTGAAGAACTCGGAATGATGATGCGTTGATATTGTCATGACGTGATTAAAATTGGGGAACTTAAATCTGCATCAACTGTCATTTTGTGTTGTATTGATAGTGAGGAGGAAGATATCCGGCACTCACTGTTAATTGTAATCCCTCTCTTGGTGCGCATGTACTACTGAGCCCTCATGAAAAAAGAAGATGAATAATCTCATACAAAATACGCGCAATCTTTTGCGTCTTTGATCTTCGTCGTCATAAGAAACGAAGAGATTAGTCGAATGGAAGTCGATTCTTGAAATGTGATACATCTCATTCATCATCTTCACGGATCTCCCATCATTCCTTCACATTCCTCATTCGTTACAAACATCCAAATATCTTTCCCAATGTTTTCGTATTTTCATTGAAGTATCCACGAGGTTTGTTTTGAATTCGAAAAGAAACGAATGACTATACTAGAGATGACTGACGATTGCACGTTATCCACTGAACTATACGATTCGATTCTTCTCCAATCAGTTAGATGGATTCAAGTGAGTATTCCTCCCTTTCATTCCTATCATTTCTCCCTCTAGATCACTGTCACTCTCTCCTCTATTCTCATTACTATCTATACAAGTTTTCTTCATCTCAGTCGAACTATCTTCGACTCCTTCACTATTGTAAGTGTCAAGTTCCTCAAGTTGGGGCCTCCAAATTCATTCAGTGGTTCATTAAAATCCTCTTTTCTGTTATTGTCGTGTATAGTTTCGGCCTTGGATTGACTCAGGTAAGGAAAAGAGGAGAACGAAATATTTCTTTTGTGTTAGGTGGCTCATGTCACAGCTCGGAATACAGCTACAACTCCTTGTGATGCGGAAATTCCTAAAGTAATCTATCCAATTTTACCTCAGCTCATTATCATATCTCCAGGAAATTTGTCTTTTTCGAATGCTCGCGGCGTCAGTCACTCCAGCCTTCGTTTTAATTCATGTTTCCATTACCATTCAACAATGTCTATCGACATTTAGATACTCAGTGAGAGTACAGAACAGCGTATCTCGACTGACCCTGTGCGTTACGGTATGCAATTCTTTCATTTGGCGCCTTCAACCATAATCCTTATTATGTGTCAGTCCTGCTACATTCTCTTGTTTGGATTCATGGCATACCGAAATGAAACACTCGTTGGAAAGACTCAATTCTGTACGTCCTTCAATCAGAATAGCGAGATAGTACGTGATTTTCATCTTATTTCGATTAAATTAAATTCAAGTTCATAATCGCAAATATGAATGTGATGATGATCCTGGATATCACTAATTCCTTCTGTGCCATTCTTCTATTGAGATATAACAAGAAACTTCTATCGAAAGAGTGAGTGATAATCTGAAACTTGCTATACGCGAATAAATTTAGCCGTAATTCTTTCGAGCTCACTCGAACATTTCAAAGAGTGCAGAATCTTTATGCGATGGAACAATTTATTATCATAATCGCCCTTCATTCCATTTCTCATTTCGTCCATTTCAGTGAAACTAAGCAAAAAAGTCTTTGTTATCTGAGAATTCAGGTCTATATTCCTTCAGTTTCTATTATCGTCCAAATTACACAAAGTCTCAGTTCACACTCTTGTATGCAGTTGTTAATGTGAGCAGAATAATCATTGTTGCCAATGTCAAAAAAATGCAAAAAATGTTTTCAGATAATGCCGTACTATTGTCTTCTCAGTCCTCTGGCTTTCCTCATTCTGACCAAACTTGGTTCATAAATCGTTAAGCATGAATTTATAATTGATTCAGGCCGATTTCGCCGTAAAGATCATGTAAGAAATATGATTGCTCCTGAACACAATACGAAAGCACAAGATGTTCGTTTAACTATCTATTTCAAAGACTGATTGCATTTTTTTAGGTATATTTCAAAAATTTAAATGATACGTGGGATAAAGCAACATGACTTTGAAGATTCTTTAAATGTTTGCAATGTCTGATTGCCATCCAATTACTTATTATCAACTAACCAGGAACGAAATTAAACCTTTCTGTGAAGGAAATGCATTTTTTCTTTACTCAGATACAATTCAGAAATTAATTTAAAGTTTATATCTTTGATTTGTCCGATCATTTCTCGGATGCACCAATTACGCTAAAACATAGACCATCTTGGCAACATTTCCAATCCCTATAATTTCCTCATCATCACTCGTTCCGGTCTTTCCCGCATATTTGATTGCCTCTACCTGCAAATGGCAAGATGCCAACGGGGTTACCTCGAATTGAAAATGCATTAGGATCTCTAACGGGAAAAATCGGAGATAATGAAGTGGTGTGTCTTTCTTTCCTCCGTTTTTATTCGATTCCACCTTCAACCTCTCACGTTTCTTTTATGTGCACTCATGATCCGAGATCGGAAAGTCATTGTATCATCAAATTAATCATTAACCCGTTTGAATAATAATTTCTGCCCACGTGTATGCCAGATGTAGGAAGTAAATGCAAACTTACTGTTCTCACGGCTGTCAAAAAACTCGGGCGACTCATAAGTAGGAGGATTTTCTCTTCTCTCTCCTTGCATATGGACATTCTTTCCTTCTCTCCCGTTATTCAAACGATCCTCACATCATTGCATCTCGTATAATTATTTTTTTTTGTGAAAGCCCATTGCATAAACAAGGGAGATGGGATTCAACCCACCCTTCGTTCGTCACAATACTTCATAGAATCAATCTCTTCTTCTATTCAAAAGTTCTCTCGTCTTTTACGCACTTTATCTCTTGTTCTGATATCTTCTTTCCAATTCTAAGTTGTATCATCGGGTGTACTTACTATATAATTAGCTTCCTTTCCTTCACCTTCCCCCCTCCAAATTCGATGAATTTGTCTCGTCATAATGCGATTCTCAGCAAATTTCCTGTCAACTCAAATGTCCGCAGAGTGTTCATTCGCTGAAGAATTGTACGATATTCTGCCTCTTCAAATCATTCAATGGGTCTATGTAAGCCAATAATTCGCTCATCGTCGGAAATTAACATTCCATGATTTGTTTTTTGATTATAGATACTTACTTCCATAACCTCCATTATTCTCGTTTTCTACACAGCGTGTAATTATTTGCATCGCACAATATTCGAGAACGTCACAAAGGTTTGAAATTGTGATTGTTTAAATTGATTCGACAATGCTCAGGAACTTATCATTGCATTGTACATTTTCATCATAATATATTCAATTTGTCTCATATTCGCACAGGTTTGAAAAATTGTAAGATGTTTAATCAATCTACGTCTGTAGGGTTCCCAATTGGTCTATCGATACATTGCATCTGAGAAATGTGACGCCCAGGTTCCAAAGGTATAAATGACGAATTGAGAGCCTTGTCAAATGTCAACTCAATTTTAGATTTTGTGTATCTTCCGTTACATCATCACAATGATCACTTGGTCATTCGTTCTAGTTCATATCGGAATAACAATTCAACATCTCCTCTCATCTTTTAATTTCGGAATTCGATATCAGAAGATTGCAGCAAGACTATCCATCGTCTTCTCTGTGAGATTCACAATCCAATTTAAATAACTAAGTTGATACTTTCAGTTTGTTTATCCTCTGATTATCGGAATTCTCGCATATTACAAAGATTCGATAGAAGGAAGAAGCGCTTACTGTTCTGGATTCACACCTAACAGTGAGGGGGTCCGTTCCACATTATTATTCGTATACACATTCTCGCTCCCATATTTCCACTTTTTTTTTATTCCCCTATGACGATATCTTCTGTTCTTCAGTATCTCATGTTCAATCTCTATCTCATTCTCGTCCTTGATATTCTCAATACTCTCGTCTCTTTCATTCTATGGAAGTACAACAAACGACGATTAATAACCGAGTCAGTCAATTTTTTTGTGTCTGTCGGCTGAGTCCGAATCACATGGAAACAACTGGAGACACATCATTTTCGAACTTAGACATGATTTATTGTCACAATGACGAATCAGATGATAATTGTAAAGCCTTCTCTAATCAGCAGACAATCGTATGATCTTTCTCTATCCTTCCATCGGAAACAAAATCTATATGCAATGCAACAATTTCTCCCCGTCGCCACACTTCATGCTGTATTCTACATCGTTTTCTTTTGTAAATACAATAAGAACAATTCGAAGACGAAAATATTAATTCCAGTGACGGTCTATTTCAGTCAAGCACTTCGATCGAATATGAGTCCAGGATGGTATCTATTCACTAGTGTTGTAGCTAATGTAAGTAGGAGTAAATAATAGTGTGAATGAGAATAGATGCATAATCAGGTGATTCCTCACTATTGTTTCCTATGTCCACTCATATTTCTCTTTCTCATTCGACGAGGTCGATTCAAACGAGTCTCTCATGTACACAGTATGGTCAATCCACAGAAGAATCCCAATGATGTATGTTTGTTCCTTGAGTGTTCACTACAATATGAGAGAGAAAGAGAGAGACATTTCCTTTTGTATGAGGACGAGAACGATAAACCTCTCATTCAGATGTACTTCTCAGCACTCAACGATCAATGGCAATAAATTACTCCATTCCATCTATACTTTGATCATTTTAACATTCTTCTAACTCTTGGTCCTCATACATCACTTTGAAAGTCCTATATACTTATCGTTTCCTTTTGTGTTCACTTCTCTACGTGTTTCTCAAATAAATCGGTTCATCCTTTAATCTAAAATTGTTTCGTAACCTCTGTGTTATCAAAGCATCACCATTGTCGAGAATTATCTCGTTCTATTTTACGATAGAAAACGACAGTGATAATTCAATTTGCAATTTTTTGACAAACTTTTCTTTTATGTATTTTTCATATTTTTTCTATTAGGAATTGATAATTGAAATTCCCTTGAAATTAAGAAAGAAGTGAGGATCTTTATATTTATAGTGCCCATTCACCTTCACATGTCAGACATAAATAAACAAGTACATATCCATTGTTATCAGTTTATCCATTTTATCATTAGGATTATCTACTTTCAATACTCATGAATCTGAAATTAAGAGAGATTAGATTAAATCCATAATAGATATTCTTTTTACCTCATGGAAGAAATCAGGAACGTGAATAACTTTTGATCCTTCTCTATCAATATTTCCATTATTGAATATTTCCCATGATTCTCCATTCCATCTGAATATTTCCTTATTCCGTTCTCTTTTCTTTACTCTTTTTACTTCTCTGCATAAGCTCCTTTTCCATTATTTCCTCCAAATACAACAATCGAATTCAGATGGAATTGCATTACACTTGCAGAGCATCTAAAGTATTTGATCTTTGATCTTTCATCCTGAGATCAAAGATCAATCAAATACCTCGCAGTAATCATTCCTGGTTGCTCTGTCCATTTTCCCTCAGTCATTTGCCTTTTGTACACACTTGTCACTCTTTCCTTTCCAGTATATCCTCCAAAGATGAAGAGAGAAGCCCCTGATGGCCCGTCCTGAGAAGAAGATTGAGAGTACTGTAATCACAAGGGGATACGGTACTTGACTGATCATCGAATGACCAGACAATTCTCTCGGTAATTTCCCTGCTGTTCTCCATTCTCTTTCCTTCGGTAGATATACATCGATCTCCGATAGAACCTGTAATTCTCCTTCTCTTCCCTTCTTCCTTTTCTTCTTTCTTACCTTATTACTCGATAGTCCTCCACTCACATATATCATATCTCCCAACACACAAGCTGCACCATCAGCCCTTGAATGAGGCATATCACTGCAATGAAATGGTTGATTCCCTTCCTTCCTTTCTCTTCCTATCCATACGGTAATTGAATCCATGTGTCCTGTAGTGGATCATAACATTCGACAGAAGAAAGACGAGAGACAAAATGTTGATTTCCTCCCATAACATAGATCTTCTTATTGTATGTAACCACCTCAAGAGTACGGTAGATTGATAGATTGATAGATTGATATCATACCATATTTCCCATATTGGCTCTCTTATCATTCATATCAGCACATCTCTTCCAATTTCCATTCTCGAATCTCCACCTTCAATCATCTCATTCTTTGTTGTCCCTTCCCTATATTCTCCTTACATCTTCTTTGAATAAGCCTCTTGAGTATCTCCTCCTCCAAATACATACACTATTCCATTGAGAACAATGACTGCATGATACACGAAAGGGGCTGGTAATTGCATCATCTGCAGTTCTTTCCACGAGAAAGAAACCTGAGAGGGAGAAGAGATGAATGAAGGGGGAGGGAGGGGGGAGGCACTGACATGGTCGAAGTATGCCGGATGAGGTTGATACTTTCCATCAATTGTTCCTCCAATGAGAAGGAAAACATCTCTATGAATTCTCTGTCTCATTCCCACACTTCCATTCGAATCGAGGAGTTGACGAGTGACTAATGACTGAATAGGAAGAGAATTGAGAAGGAAGAGAGGGAAGGGAAGGGAGACGGACCAGATTGGGTTGATGGATGAATCGAAGACGAACGTGTGAGAATAGAAGAGGATACAAATGACTTCTGAGATAAGAAAGATCAAAGATCAAAAGGGGCGGAGTCAACCTGTTGTTCTCATTCGATCTAATGTAGATATCGATTAGATTGATTACATCATCTTCAGATTGAATATGAAGTGTATCGGAAGAAATGAAATAGATCAAATCATCGATCGAAAGACGAAAGAAATCGACCGATTGACGTGCGATTCTTTCGACCAAATTGTATGTGATGTATCGTTCCAACTGGAAATGTATATTATCATCAATCTACATTTCTTCTTTCTACCTTTCTCGTCTGATAATGGTCGAATTTCTTCGCAAGTCTCCAAATGGAAATACAATTGTTGAAATTGAGAGAAATGATCGAACGAGAGATTAATTCACGAACAATTCGACGCCATTCTATGTGATCTGAAGAGAGATGGGATGGGGATGGGAGGGAGGGGAGGGGAGGGGACGGGAGGGGAGAGAAGGTAGGTCGGAGTACTTACTAGCAAGATCCCTCAGACAAACGTCAATTGCATGAAAGTTGATTTCCTTCGATTTGTGTTGAAAGAAGATTTCACCGAGATAATTAACCTTAATAAGTAATGATGAAGAATTGAATGAGAAATATATGGTACTGTGAGTGAATTGAGAGCAACTTCAATGTGTAAATTTCCATTGTATCCATCAAATTTCGAATCATTCTTATCAACTATCTCAGGAAATGCTTTGACCACTTGATCGTAATTCCATTTGATTCTATAGAAATACGGTAAGTTTATCGATTGATCTACTATAATATCACTTACTCTTTCTGATCGATAGTATGGACAATAACAGTAATATTGGGATCTTCTTGATGCATCCGACCGTACGAGAAAAGAGAAAGAAGGAAGAATGGATGGAGAAGAGAGAAGGATGGAGAAGAGGGAATAGAGTGAAAGAATAAATTGGATCAATTATAGAGATCATATGTAAATGGGTAGAAAAACACATTGAAGTGAACAATGTCACTGAACATCTTTATCGACCAGAATGTATAATTTTTCGAATTTTCTGTAAGTATCTTTTTACTCAATATAGCTCTTGACTAGAATCATTTTCTGATAAAATGAAATGAACTTGTGAAATTCATGATGGTCAAACACGTCAAAAAGTACAGATTTTGATACAATTTTGATTGTGGGGTACAGTAGGGATGGGTAATCGATTAATAATCTTCATCTACCGTACTCCATTCAGCTACTCTTCGCTTCCAACCATTTATCTCCTGCCTCACTTCCTCGTCCAAATACTCTCTTAAAAGGTAAAGGTTTGGCTAGATGTTGATAACATTGGAAAATCAATTGATAGATGATAGATACCGTACCTGCCATTGATCTGCAAATTCGACGGGAGCACCAGTGAATACGGTAGAAGTGGGATGGACGAAAGTAGATGATCCGGTAGAAGAAGAGGATTTATGGATCTCATCTGCCTCCAATCTCATCTGGTAAAAGAGCAATTGCGAATTATCCAGTTTGGCTCTACAAGTGACATGTAATCTCTTCTCGTGATCAAACTATCAAATGGAACGAACCCTTTCAGTCTCTCTTGCCAATCTCTCAATAGCTTCAGAATGACTCATTAGTACAGGAGTATTCGATGGATCAGAGGGAGAAGAGGAAGGGACGGAAGGAGGAAGAGAAGTGAAGGAAGACGATGGCTGCAATTGGAAAGAAATGAGTATATGTATATATACAGTCCTGGCGATTCCCCCTATGAAAACGGAGCGCTCCGGGTAACCCCGGGTGACCCCCAGTGACCCCACGCCTCGTGCTCTTTCAATGATATTCAAAAAGTCGCCATTTTGTTTCTGTCGTGTTCAGCGTTCAATTCTGCATCGATTCATATAAAAACATAACATATTTTTTTAATTTTAATTAATTAAATTAATTTTCAAAAAAGTGGCGAATAAAACGATTCGTGCATCAAAGAGTACACTCCCGTTATTTATGCGCTGCCGCTGCATAAAGTTTTTGCTATCAGGGTGTCCCACATATTTTTGGAATTTGCTTGCCAATAATTACTGCATGATCGACAATCATTCTGATGCAATACAATATTACGTCATCATGTTGTGCAATTGTTTACACTTAGCCGCTTCTCGATTGCATCAGTCTTTGACTAGTTTCATCAGTTATAGTCATGAACACTGCTCGAGACTACCGCTCCGTTTTGCTTCATTATTTTCTCCTGGGTCGAACGGCGACGGAATCCCACCGTAAGCTGGTCCAGACTCATGGCGAAAATGCCCCCTCCCTTCACACCTGCTTCAATTGGTTCACCCGATTCAAGCGAGGGGATTACAATCTGGAACACCAACCCCATCCTGGACGCCCTTCTTCTCGTGTTCGGGGTCGTGTTCTCAGGGAACTGAAGGCCAATCCCAAATCTAGTGTGCGCGATATTGAGAAGACCATCCATATTCCTAAGACCACAGTTGCTCGAATCCTGCATGATGCTGGGAAGACACCTAAGCTCCCCCAAGTGATTCCGCATGACCTCACGACAGCTCAGCTGAAAAAGCGGGTTGACGTTTGTCAGGGATTACTCCACCGTAGATCCAATTTCAATTGGGTCAGCCACATCGTCGCCATGGATGAGAAGTGGATCACCTACGATAATCCTGAGAGGAAACTTCAGTGGGTGGACGTCGATGAGAAACCCCAGCAGGCTCCAAAGGCGGAACTTCACGGAAAGAAGGAACTCCTCTGTTTCTTCTTCTCCGTCCTCGGTCCCATCTACTGGGAGATCCTCCCTCCCGGCATCACCATCAAGGCTGACCTCTTCACTACCCAACTGGAAGAGGTGGCGGTCAGGGTCCCTCCCAAACTCCTGAGCGAGGGCAAAATCCTCATGCTCATGGACAACGCGCGCCCTCATCATGCGAAAATCACCCAGAAGAAAATGGACGAGCTGGAGATGGAATGGCTCCCTCACCCACCTTACTCCCCTGATCTGTCCCCTTGCGACTACCACTGTTTCCGCTCCCTCTCTAACTTCTGTCGAGGAAAGAAGTTCAAGAACCGAGACGCACTTGTGAAGGAGTTCGAGGCATGGATCAACTCTAAGCCCCAGGCCTTTTGGAAGAGAGGGATCGAGACCCTGCCCGATCGATGGAGGCAGGTCGTGACTACTAAGGGAGCATACATTGATTACTGATCATTTGTTGTTGTTGAAGGAATAAACAAAAAAATAAAAATAAATAAAAATGTCACAAATATGTGGGACACCCCAATAACTAGCGTAGGTGTACTGTATGATGCACGAATCGTTTTATTAGCCACTTTTTTGAAAATTAATTTAATTAATTAAAATAAAAAAAATGTGTTATGTTTTTATATGAATCGATGCAGAATTGAACGCTGAACACGACAGAAACAAAATGGCGACTTTTTGAATATCATTGAAAGAGCACGAGGCGTGGGGTCAATGGGGGTCACCCGGGGTCACCCAGAGCGCTCCGTTTTCATAGGGGGAATCGCCAGGACTGTACTGGACTATACTGTTTCATCCTTTATTCCAGATAATCGCAACCTCTATTGAATATTCTCTAAAAATAAACCAACCACAAGCCATTCTTCATCTCTGCTATTTCTCAACTTTCCAATAACGTTCTCGAATTCGTAAACCATAGCAGTGAAGTCTCGTGGAATTGAAGAGGAAGGAGAAGGAGAGACGAGAGAAGGATGGGAGAATGCAGAAGAGGAACTGGAAATTTAGACAATCAATGAGATTTAATTTATAAACATTTTCAAAAAATACAAATAAGTAAGTAGGATAAACTGACTCAGCTGGTGCGAATAGAGAAGGATGAGAACGAAGACCAGGAAGAGATGGAGGCTAAAGAGAATAAAGTTATGAACATTTGTTACTTCACTTATCAGTTTCTCTCACCTGCTCAGTGGGTGTCGTATTAGGAGTGATTCCTTCTTCTCTCTTCATAGATGGAAATTGGGGAGGATCGAGGTTGAGTGAACCCCAATATTCATTCAAATCTCTCTTCTCTACAGGAGGCAACCAATCGGCAAGGGGACGATCCGATGACTAAAATGAGGAATTCATTGATTCCAATGAATAATCGTGAATAACCTTTAGCGCAGCAGCGAAAACAACTTCAGGATCGATGACTTCGAATGTCGAATCACACGAAGTTCCCGATGATTTCTGAAGGGGAATTCAATCTTTGTCTCGATTACGTCAAAAAGATGGAGTCTATGCCACTCTTATTCTTCTCCTTTTTGAGAGTGATAAGAGTGATAACACCATTTCCAACTTTCTCTCAGTTCTTCATTCTATCCTTCTCTTTACACACGAGCATCAATATCAGTAGACAAATGAAGTGCAAACAAAGGCAGAACGTGAGAAACGATGAATGATCTTCAACTACACGACGTAGACTACAGTATCCTTTCGTACCGAAACAGATAAAACTCGTTTGCAGCACTGCTTTACTTTTTGTCCAAAATATCAAGTTGTAAGGGATAGACATAGTCGAGTTGAAGTAGTTACATACCTGTTCGACATCTTCCATAACTCTTCCAATATCGGCAGTGAGAACTTGATGGGCAGAAGGACGAGTATTAGCCAACCAATCACGAACTGCTGACTGAAGAGTAGAGATTGAATTACGGTATCCGATCATTATATCGATCCATTCCTTTTACTTACCCCCACATTCTCGGTTTTTCCTCCATCTTTCTTCATTTCTTCTCCTCTCTTCCGATGAGTATTCCACATGAGTGATTTGTGTGCAAGAGGGGAATCATCATATTCTTCCATTTCAACGGGAAGGGATTCACCCGTCTGAAAGAGTTCCCAATAATGATCAATTGATTGTCTAGAGGTAGATTACCTTTCTCATATCTCTTCTTTCATCTCCTTCATTCACAATCTTTCCCCAGTCTGAGATAACTCCTCTCATCGTTACTGTATCCGCCTGAAATATTGTGTTGACAATTATTGTCTTTCTTTTCCGTAACAGAAGTCTTGAATTCGCACAAGTATCTTCCTCGTGTTTCAAAAATGAAAGTATTGTCTTGTATTCCCCTACCTGTAGTGCGACGTAATCATCCGATCTCGGTTCCATATCCACAGCTGACAGACTGCAATCGATACTCTCATTACCGTATCTCCTTCATCTACCGTACTCACCGGAATAGCATCTCCTGTACATCGACATCCTGTTGAGTGCACGTGGGAGAGGCACGACGGAGTGATTCAAGGGATTGCTGACAGGCACCTGTAGAGAGAGGGAGGGTATTCATGAGAACAGCTCTGTTTTTTTTTCAAGGGTTTCCCATCGATATCTTTGACCTTTTTACCAGTGAAAAAGTAGAAATATTCCAGAAAGAAGAACTTGGTATCGAACACCATGAAGAGTACATCTAATCATCGTCCTTCCGTGCCCTACAGTCCTGGCTAATCCCCCCATGAAAACGGGGCGCCCGGGGCGTCCCGGGGCGTCCCCCAACGTCCCCCTCGCTTATGGCGCCTCAAGACATTTTCAAATTGGGCCCAATTTGTGTTCTTCGTATTCTCCGTTCGATTCTGCATCGATTCATGTGAAAAAATAAAATAAAATATTTAATTATAATTTACATTTTGATTTTCAAAGAATTGTCGAATAAAACGATTCGTGCATCGTAGAGTACACCTTGCGGTATTTATCCACTGCTGCTGCAGAATCTTTTGATAAGTACCGTAGAACGTACTCCGTGATGCACGAATCGTTTTATTCGACAATTCTTTGAAAATCAAAATGTAAATTATTATTAAATATTTTATTTTATTTTTTCACATGAATCGATGCAGAATCGAACGGAGAATACGACGAACACAAATTGGGCCCAATTTGAAAATGTCTTGATGCGCCATAAGCGAGGGGGACGTTGGGGGACGCCCCGGGACGCCCCGGGCGCCCCGTTTTCATGGGGGGATTAGCCAGGACTGTATTCCCTATCACTTTTCGATCTCACCAATATGTAGATTGAGATTCTCCTGTTGAGATGCGAGTACACTTTCCTTCTTCTGAACCGCATCTTCCAATTCACGAATCAATTGCTGCTCTCTGAAGAGAAATGAGATCAAACGAGAGATTAACAGTGTCTTTGCATCATCAAAAACTCTAGAGATAAACTACGAAAATGGTGGCTATGATCATCTGAATAACCGTATTAACCTGAATCGAAGTGCTTCCATCTGTGCAGAAATAGTCTGAGAAAGATCACGACGAGCCTAAATCAATCAGTTCGTCATTCAACTCTCTCTCCTTCTACCGTACCTGCTCTGCATTCTTCCTCAGTCTCGATTTCACTGAAGCGACACGAGCGATCGCATTCTCCATTCCAGTCAACTTAGATCTACAAATCAATACTCGATCAGTCTACCGTACTCCTTCCCTTCTCTTACCGTAATCCATTCTCAAGAGCAACTCTCGTTGCAAGCGGAGTCTCTGCAGACGGAGTCTGTGGAGTGGAGAACGACATCTCAACCCGATATCTACCCTGAATATCGATTGATTAGATTAGAGGATACGGTAGATGACAAAGTGAAGAATGGATGAAAGTATGGAAGTGAACTACAATGGTCTTATCAGTGGGAAGGTTCTAGGATCCACGAGTTGGATGGTCACTCCACCTTTCATTCTCTTCCTTTATTCTCTTTCAATCCTTGTCTCTTCTCATCTGATTCCTCAAATGATCTCCTTCTCTCTTTTATCACTCTCATTTCTCTCTCCTCTCCTTCTTCTCCCTTCTCTCTCTTCTGATAAGGGAAGGATTCAATCATAATCGGACCTTGAACGTCAAATTCGCCCTCTGATCTACGTGCCAGTGAGAAGAATTGAAAGGATGAAAGGGGAGGGAGTATGGGAGAAGAGGAGAGGGCAGAGATAGAAAGGAGAAGAGAGAAGGAGTACATATGACCAGGGAGAGAACAATGGATGATCACCATTAACAGATGGAAATGTGGAAGGGATTGAATCGATCGAAGGATTAAGAGGAAAGAAAAAGAACTGCTAGTAAATCAGAATTTCATATAATGTAATCATTATTCGAATGATAAACAGTGAAAAGATTCAGACAATAAGTTTTAAATTGTAATCACATTCGTTGTTAGCTGAGAGGAAGTGTGACAATTGACGTTGCCATGAGAAAGAGAAGAAAGAGAAGAGAGAAGAGTATTGTACAGTTTGAGAGAAAGAGATCGAATTCGCCTGAGGGTCAATTCTCTCTTTTGACCAAGAGAGATGACACAATAATATACAGAATTGTGACTGTCTCACTGAAATCATTCCATTCCCTGGAGCTATATTCTGAGAAAACGTTATCAGTGATTGTAAGATGATTTGAATGTGAGAAGAAAGATCACATCACACGATGAGAGCTTCTACCCTCAGGGAAGGGAGAGAAAGAAAGAGCATATGAATAGATGAGAGACATGTGATAATCAGATGGAGATAAGCATAAGAAAGAGTGCAATGAACGAAGAAAAGAAATGATTAGAAGATGAGAAGAATGGAATGAAATCG
This sequence comes from Pristionchus pacificus, assembly GCA_000180635.4. NCBI lineage: Eukaryota > Metazoa > Nematoda > Chromadorea > Rhabditida > Neodiplogasteridae > Pristionchus > Pristionchus pacificus. The sequence continues at coordinate 13,186,973 of CM026575.1, forward strand.
TATAGTTGAGAGGATGAAGAATTGAAGTGAAAGAAGAGAATTGAGAACTTTTCGAGATAAATGACTCGTGAGGAACATTCTTTCGGGAATCAAACTTCGATTCACAAGGCGCATTTCAAAGGCGAAAATGAGGTCTGAAAGAGAGAGGAAAAGAGGGAACTTTACAGAGGGAAAAGGAGGACAGAAAAGAAAGAAGACTTGTGAAGAAGAGAGGGAGAGAAGGGGAGAGGGAAAGATGGAGAAAGTCTCTCTGTCTATTCCATTCGAAATATGCCATTCTCACATCATGAATTCGAATGAAAAGAGTGAAGAGAAGGGAGTAAATATAGGCTGAGGATGCAATAAAATGGAGACCATCTCTTACGAGCGAGGGAAATAATCTCCTCTCCTTGCAAGAAGGATGCTTGTCTAGCCCTAGAAATGTAATGAGACCTTTCTATCGTTGAGAAGACCTCTTCGACCATTGAATGGAATGAGGGAGGAAGGACTAGAGGGGGGATAGAGGGGGGGGGGGTTCTAATCCCATTCCTTCCCCTTGTCAATCTCTTCCTTCTACTATGTGCTTCTTCTTCTTATTTATTCACGAGAGAAAACAAGTAAGAAATGGGAGAGATTCGTAAGAAATAAATGAGTGAAAGAAGAGAATGATCATAAGGAATCAATTCCATCTAAAGAAGAGAAGAGGATGGAACTTAGACTACTCAGATGACGATAGATTGAAAAGGAGAGAAGGGACAGTCATCGATATCTTATTCGCAGTACACTCATGAAAAACAAGATATTGAATCATAGAGAAATATGAGTAACATTCACGATATTCAACTAACGTCTCCATTCTCTTTCTCATTGTTCTTCGATGTATTTGAAACGTGCGGAAATTAATGAAGCCATTTCAATTTCCTGAGAAGACTCGAGAGAAATAGACAGGAAGAAACCAGTGTCCCCTCCTCGTCCCTTTCTACTCTCTTTTTTAATCTTCTGAATTTCACGTCCATTTGATGCACATGGAAAGAAATTGGGAGAAAAGGCACGGAAATGAATGAAATGGATGGTTGAATGAGTTAAGCAGGGCTCAATTCATGATGAGAGTGAAGAAATACTGTTGAAAGAGTGTAATTAGTGAGGGACTTAACTATAAGTGTCATCTTACTATTCCATTACAGTTAGATAATTCCTACTAATTCCTGTTTAGTAATTGGAAAATCCGATGGAAAGGAAAGGATTGGAAGGGGCATGAAAATGTCCGACGGAATAAAAGGGTTAGTTGCGGTAAAGCGTGCAGTTTGGTGTAGTGCACGGCGAGTATTCTAATGGGCGGAGTTGCTAAATAAAGTATGCACGTTCCCTACCGTATTCATAGGCACACTATCTTCCATATACAAATATTTAAAAATAACGATTCGTGTTTAATTATATCTATATTTTCGGAAAACATAGATACACATAATCTAGAATGAAAACATATTACATCTAAAAGCGTGCGGTTAAGAGTGCTCATTCAAATGGAATAACCTCGTACATTTCCGTGAAAGAAGGTTGAGAAGAATCATTGGATGGAAATCAGAATATACGAGGAGAAGAATATAATAGATTGGAGACGAGAGAAGAGAAGAGAAGACTGCTCTTGAGAGGAAGAGGAAACGATAATCGAATGCTAGATGAGAATGGATGGAATGGATGGAGGGAAGGAGAGAAGATGAGAGAAACACTTTGATATATTACTTCCTCCTATTACACGATTCACATATCTTGTCTGCATTCATATCAATTGTGTCGTTGCAATTGATATCGATACGAAATATTTTATCTAGATAATTGTGTGACAGCATACAAAACCTCAACCTCCTCGATCATACTTTCACTATCATCATCATTCTTGTTCTGGTTGGGTCAGTCGATACTCATTAGATTACGATAACATCACGAAATATAGACAACACTACAACTAGCCCTGTAGTCGGGTTCAATTTTCTTCTGTCATTATTTAATTCTCTACTAATTGAGCTTCTCGGAGGAAGGGTGAGAAAGTCCTCACACCAGGAAAAAGAAAGTTGGAAATGTTTACTATAGGTGAATACGCGTGAGAGCGATAGAAGAAGGAGAATAGCAAAGAGGATGAATACAGTAACCGAAGTAGTACTGTAGACTCGATATTAGTTATCGATTGAAGAGAGAAGGAAGATGAACTTAGACACGAGGAAGGACGATTCTGAAATGGATGATATCACCTCCACTCATCATCCCAATCAGTCCATCTATCGTACCCATCAATGCACCCACAAACTATCCCCCACCCTATCCCTTTCTCTTCTCCTTGCATCTTTGCCCTCTCTTCTACTCTCCGTTCACTTTGGGTACCCTCTTGGTTCATTCTTGGTCCATTCTTGGTTCATCCTGTACCCATTCCGACCCCACACTGACCCCTTCCCTCCTTCTTCTTCTCTGGTTCGAATGTCCTCGCAACTTCTCCGTCTCTTCGCGTGCAAATGCACCCTGATTCAATGCACCCTCCTCTCCCTCTCTTACCCCCCCCCCTTCCTTCTTCTCTCCCTTCTCTACTCCCCCTCTTTCAATCGTTGTCACTCTCTTAGATTGCCCTCGAGGTTCCACTTCTTCTATTCTACCTTGCCACTTGCACCATTTCTTGACTCTACTTCCCCTCTCCCCTCCCCTTCACTTACCCAGCCACAAGTGCAACGAGTGGATTGGGATATGAAGTGTGAGGATGTTCTCCCTCGCACGATCCCATATCCACATGAGTGAATGGAATGGGAAGAGACGAATCGAGACCATGCTCGTCCAGACGAGAGCCCTGTAACATATTATCATTGTTATCACATTCCTTCGATTGTATCCAAACATTATGCTTTCTGCTACACTATATCTCACTTCCCATATTCATAGTGATACCTACCTGAATAAGGAATGCAGCTGGTCCCATGTGTCCTCTCACTGTCTGCACCGATGGTTTCGTGTTTCCCTGACGTAGATCAGCAGATGCAGCTGAGTCAGGTGCATGGAAGGTAAAGTCCTGAAGGGGAAGAGTTTGGAAGGGATAGGGAAAGGAGGGAACTGACCTCGTGATGCAGACGAGTAATCTCCACTGGTTGACCATACTCGTCTCCTGCCTAGAAATAAAACTAGTTATTTAGAATGACGATACTCTTATATCGCCTTATAGAAACGGTGATAGTTCATCATTGCCTATGTCTATGCGGGCATCCGCAATTAAAAACTTGTCACCTTTCCTAGCCCATCAGTGCATTAGTTTCAAAAATAGTAACGCCTCTGAGGTAAAGTAGTATTAAAATATTAATGTGCTTACCCTCTGAATCTTCGCAGATAGTCCATCTCTCTTCGCTGGTCCATTGTCCATGAACGATGCATAGTAACCGTAAGTGAGCACCTGAGAAATTATAAATTATTTCCAATATTTTTCAATTGGATAAAGTGTTAATTTCTTACCTCATGTCCCGTGAGAGTCGCTACAGTCATCAAATGGGGATTAACTGCGTTCTCAGCCTCTTCGCGAGCCTTTGTCAGAGGATCAAGCATTACCAATCTGAAGGGCACTTATTTCACTTCGGTCAACTTTTTTTCGATTACATAACCTTTAGTGATAAATCAATGCATTAAATAGTGATCTTTCTTTACAATGAGATGCTCACCTTCCCTCTGCATCAGTGTTGTAGATGTGGATACGCTTGCCAGAGCGAGAGGTGATTATCTATAATGGACACGTTAGTTAATTTAAATATGAAAATAACAAAAATAGTTTACCTCATCACAAGAATAGGCATTCGCTCCAATACTGTTTCTGACCACTCCCAATTGGCCAATCACCTGTAGAAGAGATATATTACCACTGAATCTACGAATACCATTCAACATTTCTATCATACCTTGATATTCTTAGGCTGAAGTTTCTCGAGTGCTTTGAAGAATCCAGCGACGACTGCTGCACCGTATTTATCCTGAGATGGAGACAAAATTTTCCATCATTTCCTCCTTAGTCCTTAATTATCATTCCACATTGAATATCCTTACTCTGCACATTCCCCACATGCTTCCTCCAACCTTCAGATCGCATCCACCAGTATCAAGGGTAACTCCCTGCAAAATATATCACTTTATCACCACACATTAGAAGAAAATAGTTAAAGTTTTTCAACTTGAAACACAAATGCGCAACATAATCTAACCTTTCCGACAAGGTAGTAAGTGGCGTGGACTTCTCCTTCTCCCTGATATTCAAGACGAATATGACGAGACTGAACGAAATTAATTCAATAATACGGGAGGATGTGCAACTTTGAGAATCGAAAATCGTTGTGATATATTCATCCTCACCTGATGTCGCTCAATAGAATTGGCACATCTATTGACAGCAGCCATAAGAGGGAATTCCTTCTCGATCACTGCTTGATCCTTCGTTACAATCACTTTCACTGAGGCAGATCCAGAGAACGCCGTCTGTAAGAGAACAATTAGCTCGAATTCCTTCAAGTTATTCCTGTGTTTTATCGAGCAATTGCAGCATACCTCCAAGTACTGTGCAACTCTCGGAGGGGCCATTCTCTCTGGTCCAGTCTCTCCAATATCTCTTGTAACAGTGAATGCTTCGTCCATTGCCTCAATTGTTTCGAGAAGGCGAGAAGCCGAATCTCCGATCTAGAATAGTAAATAATTAAATGAACCTTTTTGATCATCTTAATTTCATATAAAATCAATACAAACCGGAAGAACTCCGAAGGACGTTAGTCTCTGCTTATTGGGTTCATCGTCTTTGACGTGAAGAGGAATATATGCAGGTTGGAGGGCACCCAGGGCAGCCACAAGCTCAGCCTGATAGAGGGGAAGGGATCATCACAGATTCTATTATATATTTATTTACATATATTCGATATTGTCAAGTGAATGCATGTCGATCAATCAAGATTAGTCCTTTCTTCCATAATGCAAGATACACGTTCCCAATAGTGTAAATTATATAAAGTAAAGTAGATATTCTACCACCGTCTGTTCACCAACCTGAGGGTAGTTCTTGTGAGGAAGAGTGACGAGAAGGGGCGATTTCACTCCTGCACCAAGAGCTCTGCAAAAAATTAATTTATCGATTGTTATATCTTTCAATTTTAAATAAATGCAAGCTTTTCTCAAAGTGTGCAATTTTTCATCATTAGTTGCTCTCATTGGGTCAGGGCCAAACTTTTGATCCTTCCTTATCATTCTGATTCTCTGATTCTGGAAAAAGTCATGACGGAATGTCACATACATTTGTAGAGAAGAGATGAAATCATTCACAATAATGGAGAAATTGGAGAATGATTCTCGGCGGATCAATGTCAGCTTACTAATTACGCCATCATGACCTTTCATGACTCATTTCATCAATGTTTTGCATCACTTTCTACATACCCAGAACAGTAAACAGTACAAAAGAACAAAGAACAATCGTTCAGTCATTGTTCATATTTCCAATCTATCGATTGTTGTTTACACAATTGTATGATTCTGGGAATGGAATCAAGTGAATGCATTTCTGTCAATCAAGATTAGTCCTTTCCTCCATAATTCAATATAGCCCCGAGGGAAAGTATGGGAAGAGCAAACAATCCTCGACTAATCTGATATGGACTCTACTCTTTTCCTCTTCTTATTTCCATCGATAACTAAGTCATATGAGAAGAGATAGATAAGCACTTATAGACAGCATCGCTGATAAAACTCCCATTGATCGAAGATCCCATTCTTCATATTCAACTTAAAACAATATAATGTATGAAAAGAGTGCAATACATGGTATCGCATAGGCACCTCAACAATGCCCATTACTTTTAGCGATAAAAAATACGCTTTACATCTTAGCGATTCGTGAATTCGAATGGACACTAAATGGACGTGTGACATGAATATGTGAGAAATAGTGCTCGAATCAATGAGAATTGATCCTCTAATCCATCAACGCATATCTCACGTCACTGTCTCATGGTATACAAAGGATTTCGAGGTCAGAAAGTCATTGTCCATGGATTAGAATCAACTTTCCACGAACGATAAGAGGTCGACTGATAGGAGAAAGACTGTGGGAATTTGAGAGGAACATAGATAGAAAGTGATTGCAGAATCGTGGCAAAAGTAGAGAAGAGATTATTGAGCGAGAAGTGAATTCAGTGACAGATTACCTTACGCGAAGATTAACACGTTTTAGAAGACTACGTTGTGACCCAATCAATAAATGAGGTCAACTGACAGTTTGAGTGCTTCTCTTGCTGCATGGCCAAATCTACGAACATCATCGTAATCACGAGTGACCGGTCCAGTTCCAGCGTAGATTAGACGACCTTAATTAGGCATCAGATTATCATATTATTTCTGTCGACAGGAGCACATACTTCGAACAACATCCATTAGTCAGAGAAACAAACGGAGAAAAGTAAACTGTAAACAGTGAGAGTAAACTGACCAGATGGAAGGAGTGACTTATCCACGGGAATCACACAAGCAGAGAAGTTGGCAGTGCGATTTAGCTGAATTAGTAATGATTGGCACAATTAAAATAGAAGTGGTAGTTGAGTTATATTTGCTGTACCTCGAGATACTTCTCCACAGCGGGTGACAATTGGGCGAGAGGAGGACATGAAGAAAGGGCTGCTGCCGAATGAGAGACAACGATGACACCATCGTATGCAACATCAGAGATAGACAAGGCACGATGGAGATGAGTTGTGAGCAGACTGAAGATATATATCATCGAGAATACTATTCGATCCATTTGAGAAAAAATACAACTTACGGTGACTTATTCATGGTTGGTGAGGGTAGTCAATACCTGCAAAGAATCGACGTTTGAGGGTTATGTGCAATGCAAGAAGATAGGCGAAAAAAGGCGACACGCGATACAGATTCGATTAGGAAAGGAAGGGGGAGTGGTCACGAGAGATTACTCGTCCCACGCTTGAAAGTAAGAGAACGAATCAATACGCTATTCAGAGAAGATCTTGAATAAGTGATAAGAAAGAGAGGATGATTTGTATTTTGTGGGAAAGGAGAATGAAGAGTGAATGAGTCTATCACCTACCCGTAGTACATCACTGATAAGCTTTCTCTCCTTCACCCCTCTCTCACTCCCACTCAAGAATGTGACCACGTATCTGATACTGTCGAGACTTTCGTTGAAGCTGAATGAATCATCACACAAGTCTATTTAATAATTGAAAAGAAAAGACCTAGATAGAATACAATATTTACCAAGAAAATAACTATGATAAGATACACGAATTCGCTACACACTCTAACGCATAGATTAATAGAAAGATAAAACATCGAGGAGACGAAAAGAGTGTGAGAAGAAAGAGTGCTCAAGAGCGTTTGAAGTGAGTGATCCTCATTGTTTATTCACAGGGACGCCGCAAACTACTCAATTGATGTACTGTAGTTTAGACAATTGTGAAATGCTTTTCTTCGATATTTTTCAATATTTTTTCAGACTTTCATATTTTTTCTCATTTTTGTAACAATTGAATCATCATGATGGAAGGTGTAGATGCGACACCAAATGTGTAGATTATGTATAAAAACGTTTTTTTTCATATTCGATAGTAGGTATCTACTACGTTATCTAAGAAATCTAAAGATGGATTTTTTTCCAATTCGTGTGCAGATCGGGGGGGGGGGGGGGGGGTACGAATAATCGAGCTCGCCAATAACTGCATTTTTAAAACTTCAAAATTTTTTCTTCTTTTTGAATCTAATAGTAATTATTCACTGCAGATCTTATGGTCATTTATTTATTGAATAGTGAAATTGATTGAGACATCGCATTACAATAACATTTATCAAACGTCGATTACTCAAATATTCTCTTCGTGATAATCAATTAATACATCAAGGGAACTCTAGGAGGAGGGGTGCAGTGAGGGACGGGAGAATGGTAAAGTGCGTGGGGGATGATGGTGCAGTGAGAAGGACGACGAATCTCATGTGTCGCACGACGTGAATAAGACGTGTGGTGTGGCAAATGATGTGGCATACGGTAGAAGGCGAGGAGGAGAAGGGTGACATTGAAGATGGATTACTTCCTGAAGAAAGAGGGATTGTATTCTTAGAGTAGGTCTGATTTGGATTTAGATTATTCTGCAACTCCATTATTTCTTTCTACATTTATTTCAACCCATCCGTTCTCTAAGATAATAGTCCATCTTCTTCATTTTCGCAAAAATGGGAAAGAATTCTTCCAGTAATAGATTCCCTTGCTCTTCGTCTTTCCAAAATGTATTTTCGAGGCATCCTAATTTTATTAGTCTAGTAATCCTGAAAGGATGACGAGTCTACCTATTCTTCTCTCTTCAGCTGCAAAAACGCGCTGAATACCATTCCCAAAACTGTTAGATTTCGTTCAAACTATCACGTCTCTTTTAAATCCTCAAGTGCAATTATTTCACCTCCATCCAAAATTGGAATATCCCAAGAATATTAAATTTCCGGTGTGAATTAGTTCCTTGTAATTGATTCCAAATGAGATGCTTGAAATGGAAACGAACCGTCCGAAGGCGAGAATGGAACGATCATAGTCACTTCTCTTTCCGAATGCCATCATATCACGATCGAATGCCTGAAATGAAGAGTATCATCAACCGTCTACTCACACCTTCTCTTACCTTCTTATCGAATCCACTTGATCTCTTTCCGAATGCGAGAATATCTCTGTTGTTGAATGAACTTCTCTTTCCGAATGCCATCATGTCTCTGTCGAACTGAAAATGAATTCTTCTTTTGAAAATTTGTTTTCTGTTTCCACCAGGGAGATCCGGAGCAAAATCAGTCTAAATACTTACAGCGCTTCTCTTTCCAAAGGCCATCATGTCTCGGTCCATTCCCTGAAAAGAGTTTGATTAGTCTAAATCATGTCTTCATTCACTGCAGAGATCATCAATGAAAGAGAGCAAGGAAGCAAAGTAGACTCCATTTAGAATACTCAGACTACTCATTTATTCCCATCCCATTCCAGTGGGACTAAATCAGGTATAAAGGTCGTCTGTCCTTCTACAGGAACTGACGAATCTGCTCTTCCATTTTTGACTAATTGTACCTACCGGACTCCTCTTTCCGAATGCCATAATGTTCCTTTCGAGAGCAGGGGCAGATCTCTTTCCAAAGGAGAGAATATCACGAGAATATTCCGATCTCTTCGATGCCATGTCATCATCGACTGAAAAGGAGACAATCATCATAGTCCATCCCCTCCCCCCTCCCACTTCCCTTCCTTACACTGTGCATGGATAGCTCCAACGAGGAGAAATGAAGCAATGAGAGATTGCACTAGCATTCCTTCTATTGAATAGAGACGGATGGGATACCGACTCACGGGGTTACCTGCAATGAGAAAACTACGGTTCAATGAGCAACGGACATAAATTATGATCAATTATTGATGAAGATGATCAATGAAACACAAAGGAATGTGTGAAGGAAGGAAAGGAAGGATACTACTAAGGTCTAGCTCAATCATGGAGACTCAATAGAAACAGAGGAAGAGATGGAGGAAGGAATGGAGGTGTCAGTCTAGGTGCCAGAAATGAATGACCAGGAATGCGGATCTCCTTCTGCATATCTATCTATCTCCTCACCGGAAGAGGGCGGAGTCTAGTTGAAGAAGAAACCTCCTCCCATCTCCTTCTCCTCCTGAGACCTCTCCCTTATGATAATCCCCACGAGGCCTTACACTCCCCCACAATAAGATAATTATCGTGATTTATCATAAGGATTCAGTCTGGGAAGGGCACGCCTTTTTCGGGATACAAAATGACTCGAAAATAGCCAAAAACCGATGAAAAGTGATGCGAAGTGCACAATTCTCAGACGAAGAAAAGTCATCGTTAGAAAAGAGAGAAGAGAATACAGTAAGAAGCCATAGAAAGATATCCCATTCTACGAATAGAATGATGGAATGGAAAAGAGGTGGCTAATGGAAATATAATGAGGTAGTGCATTAGATCAGTGATGGGGTGGATAATGAGAGTAGTGTAATGGGATAAGTCCATTAGTAAATGATATCTTACCGTAGTTTGACGCCCACTGACGAAGACTAGGATACTGTCTCACTATGGCCAAATGCATAGACAAACGACTAACCAATTGAAGGACAAACATTACGTCATCAGACAGAAAAGAGATTGAGAAGCACCTCTCTCTACAGTGAGTAAGACTTTATAGCCGGAGATTCAGTTTGGCTATCTAATGTCGATGGTTCCATAAATACAAAAGAGAGGATGATGAAAAGGAATGACGTTATATTTATTCTCCTCCGTTTACTCAAATGGGAGACTAGCAAATCATGAGAAACTTTCGTGGGGCAGACGATTCGATTATCGTCCAACTGAGAAATAACAGAAACATACGAAAGAATGACGGATTGAGAAAAAGAGAGATGATGAAAATGAGGGGGAGGAGATAGAAACATGTACTAGAATCAGATAGGTGGACTATAACAATGATAAATAATTTGAATTACTCTAATCAATGGTTACCTACACATTTCCTTAGTGATGTATGATGAATATTTTGAGACAACCAGGTAAATCGGGAGTCCTACTTAGAAATACGATACTTTTCCATTGGCAGACGCAATACTCACATCTCAATTATTCTATTCGAGAGACAAAGAGAAAAAACGAGTGAATTATTGAAGATATCGAGGTCTTGATCCCACTGATTTGATTCCTTTTTATGCGGTGGGAGAAAAAGAAGCACAATTTGCAGTAGGGATTCTCTATCAAGATCTGCCCTCATTTGCAATGAATGAGGAAGGGGAAGGGAAATGGAAGGGTGGATATCACAGACTCTCGCTCATATTCTAATCTGGTCTGATTAAAAGACATCTCTAGAAGGAATGTCACAGAGGTTTCTCATCTACGCTTATTTCCAAGTATTCCCTCGATGTCGCAAGATTCGAATTATGGTTATCAGACGGAGTCAAAGATTCGAACCAAAAAGAGGAAGGATACAATTTTTATGAGCAATGACAAAGATCGGCAAAAGGTTTCTTGTAATTCTCATCGCAGATAATTATGCCGCGCCTACGGGATCATTCCAACAATTGCAACATAGAGAGAAGTAGGAAATAATATTGGTGATTTTCATTTCAGGGTGAATTCAGCCAGCTTGATTCGACTACAGCACCGCGTGTTTTTTTCGTATGAGTCGAATCGGAAATATCAATGACGATGGAAATGCCAATTCGCTCATTGGAAAAAGTATCTTGTTTTCGATGTCGGAAGTGTACACAAGAGAGAAAGGAAGGACTCGAATGTGATTTCATCTCTTCTCTCGAGAATGGTTCACTATTCAACGAGTTTCTTCTCTCTTATAATCTGGGAAAGAGAAAAGAAGAAGTTCATAAGAGGATAAGAAGAAGAAGCAGTATGGTTCACTACAAAAGAGTGAAGTGCTCAAACAATGATTGAATATTCAAATGTGAGATCCGGAGTTGCAAAGAGGGGGCGGGTGAAAATGGAAAGGAAGTGACGTAGAAGAGAAACAATGATAAGTTACTCGGAGAAGATTATGAGAGAAGAGGAAGACAAAGGAGTTTGTTGATGATTGGTCAAGGAATATGTGGAGGAAGGTTGAATGACTCATGAGGTGAATGGATAGACCTTAGTAGGGAGATACTCATTCTAAGGACCTTAGCTCATCTCGAAGTACGGTAAGGAACATACCGCACTCATTTCATTGCGACAACGCGCAGTAAGGGAGTGGGAGAGAGAGAGGGGAGAGAGGGGGAGGGAGGGGAGGGGGAGTATTTCAATCACAGCCTCGAAATGCGTTGCCTCAGGCGGTTTATAGACGAAAGTGAGTAATGGAGATTCGATGAAATTTGTTCGCCGAGATGCTCATTTCACATTTCTTTTCCTCTTCCAAAACCATACAAATCTGCAGGAATTGTAGTACGATTTAGAGAAAGAAGGATGGGAATGGAAATACTTGAAAAGATGAAGGAATGAACTCAATATGGTCTGATGAAGCTCCAATAGACGTATTTACTCCTTGAAATAACCCGTGAGGACGTCGAATCTCTTATGTTTTCATCATGAATATCACAGAGAAACGAGAAAACAGAGAAGATTCGAGGTTTCATGAGAAATCTAAGAAGATCTCACTCAAGGATAGAATAAATGGAGACGGTATTCAGTGACGTGAACTCCTCCATCTACCGAACCCCTAAGGACAAAACCCCGTTAGAATTTACGATACTGAGAGTGGGCCCTCACATCACTTTAGTGGGTCGAGGGAGAAGAAGAGACTTGCGTCCTTCCATTTGTCTCTTTGATTCACCCCGAGGGACAGTGAATAGAAAGAAGTGAAGAGAAGATGATGGGTAGATGATGGAAAGATGATGGCTTTATGAGGGACACACACTTAGATACTCTCTTTGGATACGAAGAAATCGTCCATACATCCATGTATACTATCCCATGGACTAATCTAATCCATCGTTATCCCTATCAACTTCCTGTTACTATAAAGAGACTCTCACGTAGGAGTATCGAGACTCCCCAATTATGAACGAATAAAGAATAAGATAGTGAGTTATTCATCGAATCGCAACGTGGCGAGGGATGAATGAATAAGAATCTCACGAAAGAAAATTCTTTCTTTGTATCTTCGAAATGTCGAGAGTTCACGACGGAATAATGATAAATATATAATGAATATGACGAAGAGACGAATAATATGACCATCGTTTTTCCTTCTCGATAGTACTTGAGTTCAGATTCAGCCAATATCTCATCCCCTCTACGGTTTGAGCATGAAATTGGATGAGTTTTCGAAGGGACGAAATTGAAGTGAGAGGGAGAGAGATGAGGTTGGATGAACTCCCCACGCATAAGAACTATTTATGACCAGAAGAAGGATTGAATAGTCGATGACGATAGTGACTGAGATAGAAAAGAATGAGATCATGTGATCATTCTACTCATCACGAGTCGAATATCACAATGAAAAGCATTGATGCGGATGAATTTCACAACACGGAGAGTCTCGAAAATAGGTGAAATTTGCCTCAACGAAAAGGGAGAATCGTGACACTGCGAGTGGATACGATTAGACACCAAGGGGATAGAATTCCTAGTATGAAAGATATAGGAAACTTTGATCCAAACGGAGAAAATAACCATTGATAATCGGGAGAAATTCTGACCTCAATAAATATTCGTTTTCATGCCTATCATTCATAGTCACAATGTCCCGTTCATGCAAGAAACGTGAAAAAAACGAAGGTTCAGTGAACTTAGAAAATGATTCTGTTCTAATAATTCGAAGGAAGAAGCCTATGAAGTCCTGATACAGGAAAAATAAGACCAAATACAGAGGAAGTGCATCTCACACAGGCGGCAAATAAATTCAAGCCACAGTCATAATTGATATTTTTCCAAAAAAAAATTTTTATAAACTGCACGAATTCAATAAAAACCCACATGAAAGTGAGCCCAAGAAAAATACAAATGAATAAAGTTTTTGGAATGTTATTAGAAAAATTATATTCATAAGCATAAAACTTGAGAGTAGGATCTGCTTATTCCATTGTGGTTGGAGATTAATACATATTTTGAACTGCGCACATGTTGAATTCTGACCAACAAGGCTTAGATATTCTTCCGTAGAATGCAAAGCGGCTACAAAATAGGGACATTACTTTCCGGACTTTTTCCGTAATCTGCTACAACTTTGGACACACCTTTGTAGTTTGAAAAATATTTGGTTATCGAGACAAAAAGAAGAAAGTCTGAGAGGGCGGAATAATTTCAAATGAACTCAAACGAATTGTTTGATTTTTTCTCGAATCCGTTTGACATACAACAACAAAGTTGGGAGTGACTACGTGCTATACTAATGCATGAGACTTCTCGTCCTTTTCTCAGTTCGGCTTTCAATTGTGAAAAATCCAGACGATAACTGACTGAATCGAGGACAAATCAAACCATATCTCTTCTGAATGTGTTTTACCTCAAACCATAATTTTGGTATATGATGAGATTCGCGTTTTGTTGGGAAACAGCGATCGAACTTTATTGCAAAGTACACAGGATGAGATTGTTTGAACAATTGTGAGATTTGACTAGATTGCAAGAATGTATGATTTGGGAATGGTTTGAGAGAGATCAGAGATCAAATACCAAGAGATCAAAGATCAATGTTCATGGGATCATAATGGTTAGAATAAATGTCGATCTTCTAGAAATGACCATAAATTATCGGATCGTGATCTCTTGTAGTACGGTAGATCGTAGTATCTAAATGAGAACATTTACATTATCGACTTTATTATTTATTGATTAGAGTAACTAAGAAGTGTAGTGTACAATGTGCTTTCGTAGTGCGAACTGAGATGTGATTTAATCGAAGAGATGACTAAGATTCGAGGACGTATTTTCTAATAGTGGAAGATAAGGATTGTTTTGACCTCGAGTCTCAGACTTCTCTTCATCATCTTATGAGGGATGATCAACTCAAAAAGGCCGTGGATTCATAGGCCGAGACGCTTTCAAAATGACCCAAGGGAGAAATTGAGAAAGAGAGGCAAAAGCAGAGAATGAGACTGCCAATGACATCATACGACAATCGATTACATCGTGCGAAGAGAGAGACGACGAATGGGAAAGTGCAGAATGAGATACACCATGCAGCTCACTTTTAGTAGTATCTGCCCATGTAGTCTCCCCATCCTCCAGAGAAAGCTCTTCCTCCACCACGGCGTTCCATCCTTCATATAATTACACTTAGAATACGGAAGAGAGAGAGATCGGATTATTGGAGGGAATTTACTCATCTGTCTGGTTAGATATAATGAATCAATTGTAAGTTTCTACAGAGAATTACTCGAATAGCGACGGATATTCATAAGCTGCGAATTGCAGAAAAACTTGAAGAAGCTTTGAATAAATGAAAGTGCATAAAACGGTATAATCATGCGAATCATGCCAGGATGAGACTATACTAATAGGGGGGCATACTTCTTGAAGAGTTGGGAATCAGAGCTAGAAATGGAGAGATAGATGTGCTAGTGAATGAATGAGGATGGAGGGATGGAATACCTGGGATAATTGAAGGCCCAATCTCCAACGAAAGCTCTTCCTCCTCCTCTCTTTTCCATTGAAGCGAATGCCCTTCCTCCTGTATATTACTCCATTCACCCTTCCCTTCCTCTTCTCGTTCCTTACCTCCTCTCTTGACTACGGGGAAGTATGATCTTCCTCCTCCTCTCTTCTCCTCTTCAACTGGAGCATACGAGCGACCACCTACAACGAGTACAATTATCTCACGAGTTCTTGTAGAGATGATCATCATCATAACCTCCCCTTACATACCTCCTCTCTTCTCTTCAACAGGAGCGAATGCTCTTCCTCCGGCTCTCTTGTCCATATCAGTGGGGAAATAGGCTCGACCTCCTGTCAAAACACAATAATTACAACAGGCCTGAGTATTTCTCATAATTTAAATCAAAAACTGAATAATGAATAATCTGACCAGCTCTCTTGTCCATACCAACGGGGAAGTATGCTCGTCCACCTAAATAGAATAAATAAAATCATTTCTCGATATATTCGCTCACCTCCTCTCTTGTCGTAGTATGCATAGAGTGGATCAGAGTATCTTTTGGCAGAAGGGAAGAATCCACTGAATGAGGCAAATGATCGACCTCCTCCGCGCTTTTCCATTTCTAGTGAACTGAAAAAGATAAATATTGCTCTCTCATTGTAATGTTCGAACACTAAAAGTGAGACACTTTTATTTGACACTTTTTCTTAATAAAGAACCATTTTGATAGATCGTCGAATAATTTCAATTAAATTGTCGGTTCTCACAGTTGTTTTCCCATTTGCTATCGTGAGATGCTCTTATTTTTTCGGAACTCTTCCTCTTATCTTATAGTTGTGATGGTTTTCATACAATATTCACTCCACTCGTTTCATTTCTGTTACGCCCTCAAATCGTTCAAAGACGTCAGAGTCCGTTCATTTTTCACTCTCGCTTCTCGTTTTCTTCTCTGATAGCAATTTCTCCCTTGAGAGTAGATTGAAACCAGAGGAGAAATGGGAGGAAATGCGAGATGTTCTAATGTTTCGCCCAGTAGAAACTCCATTGCAAAAAGGATTTGCTCTCCCTTGGGAAAGATATTTCTATTCTGGATGAATGGAAGATTCGATTGTGGAAAGGAGGAGAGAATTGATAGTACTCCGAGTGGGGGAAATTGTATTCGAATGTGGGTAGTTTATCCACAACGAAGGATATCTCATGACTTCAATTGTGCACCTACAATTCTCTTCAGCTATTTTCTCGACAGGTTCTGATTATTTTTCGAATAACAAAAGTAGGAATGAATAACAATAATAATACCTGTCACTGACAGAAGAAGTTCCGTCAATGTCCTCACTCGATACTGAAATACGGAAGATACTTCACATTTGAACGAATTCTTTCCCACTTGGGAGAACACTCTCCCTCATGCGTCAATCCTTGTATTTGGATGCAACTGAATTACCATCTTGATTTCTTCCCTTATTCCCTATTTCGCCCCCACTTCCAAACTGAATTACTACAATATTCTCCATTTCAAGCAATGGATTAAGAACTTTCGCCATCTGATTGAATAGAATTCGAAGAATAACAGGGGATATTTATTCATCTCTATGATTCCTTCATTAATCTATTCTTGACCAGAACCCAGATGATAATCTATTCCATTCATTTTCATGTTTGACAAGTCGGAAACTGATGATGATGAAGAGAGAAGGAGAAGGCAGAGAAGAGGAGAGAGTATAGGGAATGAGGAGAGTGAGTGGTTGTGATGAATGATTCTATCCAATTGACTATATCATGCATTCACTCTCTGATTTGTATTCCCCATTCCAAACTGCCTCGATCTTCTTCTTCTTCTCTTTCCTTTTCGTTCTACGTCAGTAATCAAATAATCGCTTCTTTTTCCCTTCGAACTTCGAGACGACGTTTACTGCATGAATAAGGAGAGGACGACATCGAAGGAAGAGAAGGAAGGACTAGGATAGTCCTCTCTACCATTCCTCCTTCCTCATCTCCTCGATCCCCCTCCATTAATTCCTCATTTGCTCTTCCATTCTCATTCCTTCCTCACGTCCGTTTCTAAGTTATCGGCAACAAAAGAGTAGATGAGTAAAAGAGAGATTGGAAGGAAAAACAAACGGAAGTTGAACGGGAAAAAGAGTGACTATTCTAAGAAAAATCCCTTCAAAGGGAATCGAAGACGATTCCAAGTTGGAAAGGGAGAGAAACACACGTAGATCATTGAAACGGTTCCCATCGTATTCAATTTCACAGTTGACGATGCTTTCCTTTTACTTGGATATTCACACCTTCCAGAAGGAATGAGTACCCTATGCACTAAGAGACTAACCATCAATTGATAGAAGGAAAACAACGGAAACTACCCATTTAGATATGATTCGATTATGGTAGGATCGAATTCCTCCACCCACACATACTGATGATGCCCCGTTGATCTCATTAGAGCCCACTCATTTTAATGGTAATGATTATTGATGGTCTAACCGAATGAGTGAAGAGAGAGAACGAATAGAAGGATGGTCAATCGACGATCCATCGTGTGACCCTGCAAGGAAAGGAGATGAAGAGGAGGGATGAGGGAAGGGAAGGGGGGGGGGGGGGTGACATGGGATATGAACAAGGACTGAAATCGGAGCGTGAGACAAGAGTAGAAAAAGAGGACGGGGGAGTAGTGATAACATGAGAATGGGAATGAAATGGAAGGAAGAAGAAGTGATATGAACTCGTGATATTCATACGTAAGGCCATTCATCAGTAATTCGTTCGTAAGAGTTACAGAATAAGGTAGACTAAAGAGAAGACAAAGGAGTGCGGATGGAAAGAAAGAATTCTCGAGAGAATTGAATGGAGATAAGGAGAAGATGCCAAAAGTGACGATGAAGAAAACAGAGACCGAACTCCCTTTTGGACTGAGAGAGAAGGGGATGTTATTCAGTGAGAAGACACGAGTGATTTGACCAGTCATGAGAAGTTCCATCGTCATCAATTGCATGAAAGGTGCAAGGAAGGGATCTCATCATTCTCTTTCCCACCCGTATCCCTTCAATGACTTCCCTAGAGAATATTTTGCACGGTGGGCCTTGATCAAAACGGAGGAAGAGTGGAAGAGGAAAGGAGAGAGAGAAGAAGATATATTCGAATCGAGGGTGGTAGATTGATGTGGAATAAGACGCAGTGAAATGAAGAAGAAGAAAGATTGGTCCTTCCCACACAGTAATCTCATTGTTGTGAAACGTGCGAATGGAGAGAAGGAATGGACACTTGATTCAGTGAGTGAATGGAAGGAAAGGGAATAGAAGGATGGAAAGAGGGCGGATCTAAAGAGAGAGAAGCCACGCCCATTTAGAGACGAATCCTCCAGAGAAAATGATAGACGAAGGGGAATATTCATGCTGATTCGAGAAGGTCAATCGAACTATTCAAGTGCAAAGATCGAATTAGAATAGAAGAAGAGATGATGAATGGAGAGAGAATGAGATATCTCAGGAAGAAAGAATCGAATCTCACATTATAGAGAATGCGGTGGACAAAAACAAAAGACGGGGTGATATTGTATGTACTAGTAACTATAGAAGACAATACAATTGTAGAACAGACATAATGGAAAGGAATTATCAGAATTGTCCCACGGGATTTCCACCCACGGGGTCAGAAATATATGGATGGGAGTGAAACAATGATAGATGAGAGGATGGAAGGGGGAAGAATATTCTTGGAATAAGAAGGAAGGAAGGTCCATTGCATCAATTGTACCAGAGTGGGACTACAATGTGTTGACAAGAGAGTGACGCGTAGGAGGGAGGAAAGGAGTTCACTATTGGCAACCGAAGGAGTTGACTGATCTACCTCCATCAACTCTCTTCCTTTCACACACTCTCTTGTCACTCGAGGACATGAATGTTGAGTGAAGGAAGACAAGCTGACGGCTCTTTCAAAAGGGATGGATGAATTGACTGAGAGAAGTCCTCTCTATTGTCTTCCTTCGAATGGATTCATTCGACCGAGATTGAGATAGAGAGAAGGGAGAAGGTAGAATGAAGAGAGAACAGGAGACTAATTGATTGTGATGCCGAAATAGAGCAAGAACGAGATAATTAGAAAGAAGTAATGAGGAGAAGACAGAGGGATAGTGGTCACTACTCAAGTGAACACGAGCACGACGAACACGTGAATATCTGCAAATGGAAATGTCCAGTGTGGACTCCTTACAAACGAATTATGGGCGGAGTTTCGGAGAATGGAGTGATTAACACATTTGACAGCACAGAGAGAGAATACGGTAGTAGTGAGATCGAATGACGAATGGCTACATATAGAAGGATTTGAGGAAAGAAGAAGAGAAAGGTACAAATGACGAATGGTATGACATGGGATGGGAATCTAGAAATGGGATCTGTCCTGATTTGCGAATGAGATTCGAGTATCTAGAAATGATCTTTAGTGCGAGAAACATTCCCACTGTGCGTATTTCTCGAATGATATCATCGTAAACGAGGTTCTTCGCACCTTTTAGAGACCGAAATACACTGAGAACAAAGGAACGACGAAATGGGAGTATGAGTAAGTGATGGACAGACGAACGAGTGTTTTCCACCTATGGACGAATGAAGAGGAGGAAGAAAAGGAGGAGGAGATTCCTCTTGAGTGAATTCTCCCTTGCTAAAAAGGTACGACAAAAGGTGAAGATGGGAAAGCGCATGGATGGAAGAAGGAATTGATTGAATGAATTGATGAATCAGAGGAATAATCATAGATCACATGGAAGTTCAAATGGAGGAAACGATGAAGATCCTTCCTTATTCTAGTGACGCAGATTGGAATGGAGGGAGGAATAATTTATGGAATCTTGTCGAAGGAATCACAAAAGGGAGAAGACGAATGGAGAATGGAAGAATGATTGTACGATTGTCTTTCTCTTTATGAGATTGAACTCTATTGCGTGTTATTCCATTCATTAATTATTCTCTTCGAATGCACCCAAAAAAACTGTACCGAGATTCGTGTGGGAATCAATTACTATCTACTAATGCAGTGAATTCCTCAGTTGCATCTTTCCTTATCTCATCCTGAGTATCTCATAGACTAAAAAAAGAAGAAGCCGTTTAGTCATGTGGTTGCAATGCAGAAAGGTGATGTCATTGGTGAAGATAAGAAGAGTCTTTCTCACCCCAAGGGAAGAGAGGAAGAGAGTCCCCATTGAAAGATATCCCCTTCCAAATACTGAGATTGAGTGGGAGGAAGAGAAGAAGTGAAGAGAATCTCTTCCAATTCAAAGGTAAATTGGTCTGAGATAGAGGAATCGGACCCCATTCTCTCCATTGAAAGAGGATATTCAAAATGAAAAGAGAGTGATGGAATGGGTACTCTAAAGAAGGAAAGAAGGGGTTTCTAATAGAGGAAGTTGACAATCGATCAAATCACAAACTACCGTAATCAGGAACTGGCGGGAAAGTGACGTGAACGTAGAGGGAATGGAGGGACGGGCCTCCTTTGGCCTCACTCAAACGAAGTTACGGGGAAGGGAATAAACTGGTGAGAAGAAAGAGAAGAATACGATGACATCTTTGACAAGAATAGAAGAGAATTAGGACCCATGGTCATTTTTACTGTACGATTGAAATCAAGTTTGTGAACGGGTGATAAATTTAGAAAAGAGACGAAAGTTGCAAAGAAGAATTCAATTAGGAAGAGACTGAAAGAGTGCAAGAAAGTGATGAGGAGAGAGAAGAACCAACACTATTTTTCATTCGGTGCCCATTTTGTGACAGGAGATCTAACAGAAAGGCTCTTTTACGGTTTGTCTGGGAAAGTTAAAAAAAGTCCAAAATGGGGAATTTGTCTGGAGATTCGTTTCCCTTTTTTTGCACACTACTAACTCTATTCGAGCTCTATTTCTATCATTGTTGGAACATTGTTGAAAACACGAGGAACAACTCGAAGGAAAAGATTGAAGAGCCGCAGAATATACTCGATTTACCGAGCGTCTTCAATGGAAAACAGATAGAAACGGACGTCAGACCGACTGAATTGGAGCAATTTCCTTTCTGATGTTTGCCTTATCGATAGGAATTTCATCAGATTTGTAGAAGTGCTCGAAGGGCAGTAGTGTAATAGAGAGTGACGAAGAGACAGGAAATCAGTTGATTGAATCGAATGAAAGATTCACCAAGGAAAGAGACGATTCTACGACAGAAGAAACGATTAGATAGAATGAGAAAGGGCGAACTGTTAACTGTCTATGTGAAGAGAAGAGAAGACACAAACGAGTGATTCAAATGCATAACAATGAAATAATCATGATATCCACTACTTATCAATATTATATTTGTTCGATGTGTGAGCTATTGGCAATTCCCATCTTGTGCAAGTCTGAAATCGGAGTAGAAAGTAAGTGAATATCTCACGAAATTTACTCGTCGACCACTCAATTGAAAGAGAAGAACAAGGAAAGAAGGAAAGAAGGAAGGGAAAGGAGATATAATCGTGTAGATCGACGAGAATGGAAGAATTCTTCTAAGAATGGAAGGGAACCGTCAGTTTGATTCGTGAATAAGTGAACATCGAGACCATCTATGAATATATGAATGACAGTGAGAAACTCCCTCTCCAACAGAAGATAAACAGAGGAAGATATGGAGATCAAAGATCAAATTCAATAATCATTAATTGAGTAGTTTGCATAATTCCTCTCCCCTTCCATCTCCCCCTCTCTCTCATTTCTCCTCTATTCTCACTCCAAATGTGTCTTCTGGGCGGTCGGGAGATCTTCGACTGGTTGGGAGTTCCTTGCTCTAAGGAGAAATCAATAACACTGCCGTCCCCACCCAGGTACCGTACCCTTCTACCGTATCCATCTATCGTCTCGAGTACTGTAGCTCGTATGCAATCGTGTTACAGTACCCACCATTCCAATAGATTTTTATAATCATGTCAATTTCAGTCCCAGTTCGATTCCCCTTCAAGAGGATTCACAGAAGGAGATCATTGTAGAGGAAGAAGAAGAATCATTTGATGCTGCTGACAAATCCGACTCACAATTACTGTAAGCCATCCTCCTTCTCCCTCCCCTCTCCCCCCCCCCCCTCGTCCCTCTCCCTTCTTCCTCGTTCTCAATAACACATTCTGATGCCATTCCCATGTCAATTTAGAGCAATTTCGCGAGTTTTCTTTCCCATTTAGTCGTCTTTCCCTTCTTTCAGCAAACTAACAGAAAATGGTCTGAAATCGTTGCAAGGCAAACTCGAACTCGTTATTGTCGCCAAGAAAGAAAATGATGTGAGATACCGTAGCCCACTGGATACAGTACTCATCGACTATCGAATAATGAGTTATTTCAGGCATTCTTCTACTGGGAATTTCCATTGTGGTTGTCTCAATCGAAATTGGGAGGGAGAAATAAACCATCAAATGCATGTACTCTCATCAGCATGAGTATTGCAGAAGCATTCTTCAGGTTGATCGACTAATCGATCTTTGAGATGGAAATTGATTTCAGTGATGTGAATCTATCGAATATTCTGCGTCTGGAACAGAGAAGAGAAGGATTCACAGAGGCGCAACAAATTGCAATGAATTGGGTAGGAAAAGGAAGGAAGAATGAGAGATAAATGAAGAATTGGCAGCACAAAGTCTGTCCTCCTGAATTGATTCGACTGATGAAAGAAGCGATTGTGAAGGGGAATACGATATATGACGAAGAGAGAAAGAGAGCGACGTATGACAATGAGATTGAATACTCTTCAATGGGAAGACTCATTACAGTAACTCAGTGTTCCACACTGGGAACGGACCTCCCAAGGAAATTCTGACTATCCCTGATGCTGTCCTAGCAAGAAATAGGCATGGAAAGAGAAAGAAGAGTCTGATGTATCGACTCTTTCACAGATTCGTTAGAGGAGGATCGAGAGCTACTGAAGAGATCAAAGATCATTCTGTTATGAATGAGGTTAATTCAATGAGAGAAGAGTAAAGATATGGAGAGAATTACAGGTTGATTATATCGCTGTGAAGGGCTCAATAGGGAAGACTCTATCGAGATACGCCAAATTTGCAATTAAACAGTAAGGAAGAAGACCCTTCCCTAATAAACAACTTCTTTGACTTCAGTCGTGCCTTCGCTGAATGGAATATCTTCTGCTTCATTGTCATTTGTAGCGAGAAGGCAGTTTCATTGGTGTACAGGTAGAAAGAAGAGAGGGAAGGGAAGGAATGGAAGACGATTCCAGAAGAGATACTGATCTATTCTGTCTATTGGACTCTCATGCACACGATGGGAACAAAACTGGTCAGATTCCCTTCCTCCCTCTCATCTCGTCTTCTTTTTCTCTTCAGGATCGATTATCTCTGTCTCAACTCGACGCAATTTTCCTAAAATGGCAGAATGGATGGAAAGGCGATTCTTCATGAATTCAAAAGACAACCGACCACAGGTTCATCCCCTTCCCCTCTCTTGATGATCTTTGATCTCTACAGAAATTCGAATTATCTCTTCTCCAAATGACGAATAAGATGGCGATTTCTCCAATCAATCCCAATTATCCCATACTAACGAAGATTTATCATCGGCCAAAATCATCTCCAATCAAATCATATCCTAATTCATCATTTCTTTCCCTCTCTCAATCGAGTATTTCCAATTCCGAATCTGGTTATGAATCAGAAGGAATTGCTTCTAACTAACTTCTACTTGTTCAATTACTCGGAAATGAATCCACTGACTTAACTTGCGATAACTTGCGATAAACATTACTAAATCAATTTCATTGTTTTTGTACAGCAGAAGAAAAATGATTGAATGACTTGTTCAAACAATGTGAAGAGGATAATAAACGGAAGGGGGATCGTCATAATTTCCCTGGGTGAATCACTGAATGGAACATCCTTCGAATGCTAAAAGAGAAGGAGGAGGAACACTCTTATTACAGTCGAGATTCGATTGAAAGCAGCTCGATTTTTGCACCTTCGACGTTATAATTTCTAATTAATCGTGCATCTTGTAAGATATTCAATCTCATTCTGATGTCATCACGATCTCGTCGAAAAAGAGGATCAAAAGGGATAGAAATCAATCAGATAAGAATCGCAACTCAAACGGCAGTCTGGTATCCTCCCTCTTCCCCATACGTAAGCCCATTCTTCCCTTCATCTAATCATTTGAATTGAGGATGATCCTGTGTACACTTTCATTCGACCTGATCTCACTGTTGACGATCTGACAACATTCACACTCGAGAAAGAATGGAGAAATCATGATCCATATATTACCCCTCAATTTATATATCAAGTGGAATCCGTTCTCTGTAATATTTGTATGAGATGATGATTCAGAATTGGCTTCGATCGATGGGATGGAAAGAAGAAGAGGACGACGATATGGAAAACAAAGATTGCGATGATGAGGTCCAACCTTCATCTAATTACAATTCGACTATAATTTTAGATCGTAAAAATCTCAAGAAATCGTCGAGTTCGATTCGCAGATGAAATCAATGGAGTAAATGATTCGGTTCGATCAGTGTCGAAACAGGAAAGCCCATTAATATTCTCTCCTCCCAATTTCTCACCTCAAGAAGATTCGAATTCCATCGACAATTTGAAGGTTTACATTACATATTTTCTTCAGAAAAATAATAGTACTCTCTAGATGGATTCAGTAACAGAATTCTTCCCTTCACTAATTAAACCGACTGCTTCCATTCCTGTCGTTTCGGTTTCTTATCCTTACAATTTACTCACATAATTCTATTATTTCCCAGGTTGATTCATCGCCTCCCTCGAATACTCTCAATATCAATCCCAATCCATTTACACACTTTTCCGTTCTCGAGTCTTCCTTTCCTATGCCGGTTGGAGATTGAAATTTAGCGGATATGTATTGAACATTGAAGATTCACTCATTCAATCTTCTCTCTAATTCTTCATCATTCGATGGTTCCTCAACTACTTTCTACTACAATCCTCCTATTATTCGTCCTCCTTCTATTAGTCCGCAACCAAAGAGATTCCATCCAGGCAATGATGTACGGTATCTATCGAATTCGTGGGATCGGAATGTGTGTTTTCGAGTGTTTAAATATTCAGGAATTTCATTCGGCCTTCCATCGTGTGATTCCAATGGAGGAAATGGTAGGGAGAAAAAAGGAAGCATAAATGATTGGTTCTCTTCAGATGATTCCTTCCATTCCTCTCAATTCAACTCCATGGACACCTTCCGATGTCACTCCTTCCACTCCTTCGAAGGACACTGTATCTATTATCTATGATTACATAGAGAAAAAGAATTAATTGCAGGATGATCAATCGAACGCTAGCAGTTTCTTCATTCCTTTTGATATTCTTGAGACACTCTCTCAGATTAATTGACACACCTTGAATTCAGTTTTTTTTCGACCGACGAAAAATCAATATAAGAATTCAAAAAGGGATAAATACTTTTAAATGTTCCATCATTAAAATAAATAAAAAATGTTTTAGAAATGCCACGGTATAATAAGCTTCATAGCTTGTTAGTGGACTTAGAACATAGTGTATCACAACCACAGAGTGTCTCAACATGATAATTGAATAGCCTCGATAACCTCAACGTATTTCTCTCTTATCCTTCCCCTTCTCTCTCCCTATTCTTCTTTTTCTCTAAATCCCTTCATCTCACATGGCAAATCGCAAGTCGTTCCGGGTCTTTTCTCTCTTTAAATCGAACTGAGAGAACTACTTTACTTCTTCTATCAGTTGACAGGGAGATTAATTGTCTCTCTTTATATCTCTTTCTCAATCCGCTTCTTCTCATCAACAATTGTACTTTCGTGAGGTCAAAGAAGGTTCATAATGACACGATAATTGGTTGTTCTTAGGGGTGAATCTACGTACACATTGACCTTCGTTCAATTTCACCAATTTCTCAGTCGGTCAAAATGCACGAATGCACAAAATGGAACGATTCGTGTGATAGTCGTGTCTATGTGTGGAAGAGAGTGAATAGAAGAACGAATTGCCCTTTGATCGAGTACAATCTCTCATTTGTCTACTCCATTCTCTTTCAACTCCTCTCTTATCTCAGAATTCCCTCCATAAAGAGCCATTCCCTTTCTCCTGTATCTTTATGTTTTCTTCATTTGTATGCCAATTGTAATATTACAATAAAAATAATGTTAAGAAGTCATGAATGGACACTGTACTGAATGATATCGAGAAGAAAAGAATGAACTAGTTGAATAACAGAAGAGAATAGAGAAAGAGAAGAGAAAAGGGGATTGCTCTGCTGGAGTCCGCTAACTCTCTCTCTATAATTGAATAAGTGTGAATAGTCCATTGAAGATCTTCTCCCCTCGGGTCATTTTCTCGTTTTCACTTTTATTCTCCTCTTCTTCTCTCACATACTGAGACTAGTCTCGGATTAGGCCAGATTTGAGGTGTTCTTGCTTGTGAGAGTGAACCACTTCAGAGAAAGAGAGAGAGAAAGATATGCTCTCAGTCTCATTCATTCCGTTCCCAATATATCCCCCCTCCTCCTCCTCCTTCTACTTCATCATTCGAGTACCTGCTTATCATTTCCTTTCCATTTCTTCGTTCCGCTACTTCTCTCTTCCAATCACGTTCTCTATTCTATCTTCTCTTTCTATTCGACTAGAGTATGAATAGGAAATCGAATGGTGCACTCATTCAGTCAGTTCCAATATCAATTACAATTGATCTTCTCTTTTCTCCGGTCATTTTTAGTTCAATCTCATCGAAAATGACCTTTCCACTGAAAAACATCTACAATTCTACATGATATTTTGTTCTTTCGGCCAGGCAGAGGTCAATCTTCATCTATATTCCTGACAGAAACATCTGATGTCTATCGTACATTGTGGTTCGATGTACTCAAAAAAATTTGTTCACCTTCACGGTATTTCGCACAGAAAACTTCGACTTTTCTCCTCACTCTCTAATTTTTTGTCTCGAGTTGCATCGATATATATGTTCCCTTCCTTCGTGTGGGGGTGAAGGTTGAGAGAGAGAGAAAAGGGTCAGAGATGACTTGATGGCTTCATTAGATAAAATACTGTTGTAAATTGCCAATTGTCTCTTTTCCTCTCACTCAAAAGTGTTGCTTTCTCTTACTCTCGACTTCCAAATAAAATTCCCGTTTTCGAATGTTTATGAATTGTGCCGTCACCTTCCTTCCATTCCTCACACCTTCATTGAATTCATTGCACTTCTCTTCCTTCTTTCTTTTCAATCCATTTTCATCTCTCTATATCACTCTTTTTACTTTCTCTGTTATATCGAGGTCTCTCTGCTCTTTTCGTCTTCCCGGTTCACTGAGCTTTTCTCTTTCCCTATCCAGTGCTTTTTATTGATCCCCTCGGATCACTCCCCCTCCTCCCTCCCGTCCTCTTCCTTCTCTAATCCGATTCTCTTCATCGTTCATCATGTTCTCTTCTCATGTAAATATTCCCATGAATAGTCAAATGATGCACGTACTTTTTTCACGATATCGTGCGAATGTAAAGAACAGTAGGGCAACAAAATGGTGATCTCTAACGGAGAATAGGCCACAATATGGGAATAATGGTAGTCTGTGTTCCTATTCTCGAGGATCCATTCGGCAATCACATTTTCCTTGACGTAATTTTACGTCTTTGACGTGAGAAAACACTCGGATTGCAACAATTTTGTAGTGAAAGAATGACATTTGATGGACTACTTTGGGATGAATTATCAGTACAATTCACACTTTCCTTGATGGTGAATAGCAACATTTTTGACACTCTATTGGTTACAGACGATCAAAAAAGAACGTGAAAGGGAGGAAATATCAGATGTTGTTAGGTGAATTTGTACACAAAAATATGATTGTATCGTGGTTTTTGATCAAATTGTCTGGTTGATGGAAGTATTACGTCATTAGGAAGTCGAGTACCGAAAACCATATTTTCAGGGAGCAAATTACGATTCAATTCCATCATATTTGTGCATGGTACCATTTCTCGCCGAATATAGACGTCCATCCTGAATGTCTTGGCCAATTTAACATTATCTCACACGTTGATCTCTCCCTGTTTTGCCCTCTTTTCACCCATTTGAATCTCTCATTTCCCTTTCTCTCTCCATCTTTCATCCCCTCCCACCCCCCCCCCCTCCTACAACTCCATTCATTCGACATACGGAATGCACTATCTATTCCATTTACTATTTAATGCCATCTTCCACCCTCACTCTCACGTTGTTTCCTTGGTAGATAGCCCCTTCCCTCCACTTTACTTCATCTTAAGTGCCATTCCTCTCTTCTTTCCTATAAACATTTCTACTCTTTCAGTCTAACTCAATAATGTCCGATGCCGTCTTTGCAACTTCTGATGCTCTTCACAGAATTTCACTCGGAAACGATAACAGAATGGAAATGAATGTGAGGTTTAATTTCTCTTTTCGGAATTAATGAATTAATCTTTCAGACATTTCATACAGGAACGAAAACGTGGAGGAAATGTCGATGGGGAAGAATTATCGAATCTGGTGATTATCTTCCCTTTTTTTAACGGTTGTCCTTTTGTCTATAAAAATACAACCATTCATTCATCAGATCCATCAATCTCCGAGGAATCCCTTTCTCTTCCGGGTACTTCTCATCTTCCTGAAGCTGTTGTACAACAACTTGTGATGCTGAGGAGATCGACAGCTCTCGAGAAGGTTCGTTCCTTCCCTCTCTCTTCTCATCCTTACCCATCCCATTCAGGCCTTTCCTCTATCGGATTCCCTTCTCATTGCTCGATCACCTGATAATCTACTCATTGTCCACAATGATAAAGTACGAAGAGTAAGGGTGAGTCAATTGACAATTCTTTCCCTTAGGAACAATGGAATGACTAAGCGAACACTTCCAATCGGCAGTAGGAAGTACTCAATGATGGTCATCATGAGATTAATCATTCTTCTCTTTCAGAGAGATGCCACTGCTCCTCGTGTCGATTTCGCTTTCAATCTTTCGAATGGATCAATAATCTACGGAGGAGTAAATATGGCTAAGCATGCATGTCTTCAAGTTCAGATGGCATCTTCTATAGAGGAATTGGAAAGACAAGGTGATTATTGACAATTATAGTAATTTGTCAATTATTTTGTCTAATCTATGGAAAGAAGATGGTAAATAATGACGTATTACTGTCTCTTTTCTACGTGATTTTCAATAGGAATAGATTTTTTCTCTGCTCTTGACTATTCTCCTTTTCTAAGTTGTTTATGATCTTCCCCAGTCTCGCAACCTTCACAGTTCAGAACCCTCCTATCTCACTACCAAATCTCACTACATCTACCTTGCAACCCACGCAAAATATTTCATCTTTTTCATTTCAGTTTCATCTCTCGAGGGAGGAATTCCTCTATTTCGTCGTTATCCCTCGTCGTCTTCTGATGAAGGTCCATTCGATTACTCGAAAGCTCTCTTCTCCCTTCAAGATAATCGACTCACTATCGTCGTCCCTAAAATGAATAAACAGGGAAAGGTGAATATTTTACTTCTTTGGTTTTAGATAGTCCAATAATAACATTGAATCAATTGTTCTTTCAGTCGTGTCTCTCCATTCTCACATACGATATTTCTTCTGGTTCAATCTATGAATCAACTCAACTTCTTTCTTCTCCTCTTCCTTTTTCCTTCTGGAGTTCACGTCGCTTTATGGCCAATGATCAAATTGTCGCTCTCATTCATCACAAATTAATAACTGTCCACATTAAGACCGGAATAATCAATTCAAGAGACGTGGTCAGTTCACAGCCGATTATCCATTTTCTCAAGTCTCTACTAATTTTCATTTTGTAATTATTATCGTTGCAGGATTCATCAGTAACATCCTTCACCATATCTCCCTCTGGTCAATTGTTCCTTATCTCTTCATCTGATGTTTATTCTTCCTCTTATCTCACTGCTCCTCTTCTCTCGTCACTCGCTCGAGATACCGTACTCAATCGATTACAGTATTCCTTCCGCTCATCAATTCCTCTCGGGACCTCCGATCCAATGATTGTTCACACTGTTTTATCTTGATTCTTCTTTTGTGCATCTAGGACATATTTCAAATTTGATCTGATTGTATCTCGGGTATTATTCATATGCGTACAACAATGATGAATGGTTCTGCATTTATTTGTTGTGTACTCAATAACACAAGTTGGTCACAGAACAAGGAGATTTTTCACAGATGAAAAGATGATCGCTCGAACAATTGTCAGAGTACCTCAAGTAGATTGGAATGGAAGATAAGGAAACAAAAAGGAACATACCAAGCACTATTGAATCCCGTAGTCTGAATTGCATACGCACGACTATACTCTGAACATTTTACTCTGAACTATTGAATGATTCTATCAATCTGAAGTATTCTTCTGAAGATACGTATCTACTATTCATCGTTACCATCATCAGGCATACTGATGAGATACCTTAGAAACCCAGATTGATTAGAATTTTCATAGTTTGACACTATTGGGCTCTTCAAAAATATAGATCCGTTTGAAGATCAAAGATCAATCTTGCAAGATCAATCTCTTCGATGGATTTGAATGAATTTGGGCTAGAATATCGGATCAAAGTAGGTGGACAATTCGAAAGAATCAATGAATAACTAGAATAATGATAAGTTGAAAAAGAAAGAAGAATGAGCAACTGAAGTGAAGCTCGTCTGACACAGAAGATGTCATCGAAATAACTAAAGACTTCGTTTAACATGCTATGTGAAATATAATTATGATATTTAGAACTCTAGGATGTGGTTTAAAGTGGAAAAGAGTGTCCTGCATTGTTCCCTTAGCCTAACGCGATGTTAAAGCTTTCAATATTGCGTATAGCATCGCGAAGACAATGAGATCAGCTTTGTAAAATTCTCACCCCCCCCCCCCCCCATGTTGATATCGACACGATAGTAGAGACCGAGATGGGGCGAGACGTTATAATCAATAACCCAATTGTGCAACTTATAACAGGCACAAACAGCTCGTTGATAATACGAAAACCCAGGAAAAATCAATACCACAGGGTACCCTTACTATCTATATCCAATGAAAG
The DNA here is from genome assembly GCA_000180635.4 of Pristionchus pacificus. Classification (NCBI taxonomy): domain Eukaryota; kingdom Metazoa; phylum Nematoda; class Chromadorea; order Rhabditida; family Neodiplogasteridae; genus Pristionchus; species Pristionchus pacificus. Next base: position 13,218,120 of record CM026575.1, read on the forward strand.
GATAGGGTACGGTAACCCGGGGAAAATACTACGGCGGGAAACCTACAGTACTCAGTGAATGAGGATGGGGGGGGGGGGGGGGGGGGGTGGGACGTAAAACCAATCATCAACACAGTAATCCTGATGGATAACGAGGGATACGGTAACGGACCAGCTCATAGCACCCCATCAATCGATCCATCTCTCATCCTTTCCCCCATACAGTGTGGACAACCATGGTTCCCATCGGAACAGCACTGACAAGCAGTGCTGTCCGGGGCGAGTTTATATACATGATATGAAAATCATCAACAACGGAAAAGATTGCTCATCGGCATCTGCACCACCACCACCACACTGCAGTAACGACGAGGGAGGGAGGGGGGGGGGGCATACGTTGAGAAGAGGAGTGGAGACTGCCATCGAAGTGAATGAAGCCGACGGGCTGAAGAGAACCAAATTATTTATTGATTTTAGTTTTATAAGTATTGGGTAAATATAATCGGCATATGTGCGTAAGAGAGAACATCAAAGCATCCGTAACAAAAACACCATAACTTTAATGTAGGCACTGATTTTTGCGCTTTCTGTATAAGAGGCCGTTCGTCTAAGAACCGGACAAATTCTGAGGAGTGTTAACATTCCTGGGAAACCCCAGGAGCTGAATTTCATGCTGATTACGCATGCCTAGTATAATTTTTGATTAAGGCTGTAGCGGGCTTAGCAACCGGATCGGCGTGATAAGATAATTCGAAATATGTAATTTGAGCAAAAAAAAGTTTTCGAATGGGGCACCAGGAAGTGAACTGGAATGCATGATAAGTGAATTTACACCCAACTTCCCTTGGGTAGGCCCAATTTACAAATATTAAACCCTTTCATCATGCCGGTCCGAATCGCCCCAATCCAAATTTTTTTCCCCATTAACTTATGTTAAATTTTAATGAAAAAACAATGGGTTGGCATAGGGTAAATAGGGTTGGCTAATAGATGGCTACGGCGTTACATGAGATGACCTCCTTACGACTTTCCCTTACGATGGCGCATGTTAATCACCTCGATCAATGTTGATCACGTACTCCGCATCGCATCGTTATGCCAACCATAGTATGAAAATTGTAAAGATATTCAACAGTTCAAAAAGCGCTCCGGACTACGAATTGAATATTTAATACTATGAGCATTTTGAAAAAAAAAGTTTAAAAAAATGTTCGGCTCGATTTTGACATACTATCGTCCATTTTCTGATCACTGATCATATCACAGCCTAGTTTTCTTCATACGAACCTTCTCAGACAGTGGAAGAACGGAGGGCCTCACATTCAGAGAGAAGAGAAGAGAGACGAATGGGACCTGGAATAAAAGTGATCAATCACACGTCAATGGCATCCATAAGACAGATAATTTAGAATCAAAGTCTACTTTCTTAAAAAAAAGCCTGCTTTGATTAGTTTCATCTTTATATATATTTTAGAACTCAACCCCGAATTTTCTAGACAATAGGTAACGTGAACACTCACAGAAATACAAGATATAGATATCATTAGCCAGCGAAGTATCATTAATTGTTTCCAATGAAAAATTAAACAACTATTTCCACTTGGTCTAATCAGGTAACTCGGTTTTGATATTCACATTCAGTACAAATCGAGTGGATTGAAACCTAACTGGTGCGATGAGACGAAAGAGCGCAACCATTAGATTATCGACAACATGCTACGATGGTTCTGTGTCTCACGTTTCAAGTGAAGGCTGTGTCAAATTGTGAAAGCACCGTTTTCGCCCAACAGCGACGGAAAGATGATATATCAATAAAATCCCAAAAGTATGATATTTGCCGAGTGGGACGCTTTTGCTACACTTTTGGGAGCGATGAGTGATATCTGCCATGGGCAATGTGGTCCCTTTCTAACTCATAACATATAATGAGTATCTATAGTTTTTCAAAGTAATATAAGAAAATTTAAACGGAGGCCGAAAATACTTCTTGAAATATTTTTCATTCCTATTATTATTTTTTTGTAAACTGTTGCGCTTGGTCTCTACCATAGGATTTCACCACAAGCTCATTTTTTCTCAAGTTCGGAGAGATGATCGATCATTGTTGGGAATAAAATAATAAACCGTTCTTAAACACCACCATGTGTATAGTTTATCTCCTCTTTTTTTTGCAAAATTAAACCTAATCGAACGAAATTTTAAATGCGAGCGAACTCTTCGAGGGGTTTAATAAAACATCGCCATGGAATATATTAAAATTAGTCAAGATAATCATTGAGTATACTGTAATTAGTTTCAATACTAGTTGCCTGAGTAGGGGCGAGATCAAATAGGTATCTACTTTCCAATGAAAATATGTCATTCAGTTCACAAGTCGGTGTGAATTATATATTTTTTAACAGGTCCGATTCGGTAAAACTCTTCTATACTGTCAGAAAGTGAGCATAGTTTTTTCAGAGGTGTTTTTAAACGAGAAAGCAGCAAGTTATGACACAGTTTTAGTACCTTATAATGACAATTCTCGGCTTGACAGTCGAAGAAGTACGTATGAATTAATCGTATGAATTAATCCTTTCTTCATTGAACAAGATGTTGGAGGGAGTGAAACTACCTGAACAAATAAATATGTCAACCATTCTTCCATCTTTCCACTCACCAATACCGTATCCGATGATCAATCATGTAGTAGTCGCTTCCCATGTTCATCCCATTGAAAGTGTGCGTGTCGTCGTATAGGGCGCGCAAGTTGACAACAATATCAAAGAGTGATACGCACTGAACACATTTCATTATACTTGTGAATGAATATGAACCAACCTTGAGGCAATCTTCTCATTCCTTATTGCGATCGGCCTTCGAATACCACAGAGTTCAACGGGACTGCAGTGGATGTCTGACCAGCATCTCATGTGAGAGATGGAAGGAAGGAGACGGGCGAACCTGCAGCAAATCGATAAGTGACGTCATAATTAGATTACGCAGATCGTCCAGTGTTATGCAAACTCCAAAATGTTTGGATGATATCGCAAATCGGTAAGCCAGAAACTCCTCCATGCGTATGGTTCAAGCAAAGGGAAGAAGAGTGATTCCAGTGATGAGCGATGAGATACCGACCTCACTCTCGCTACATCCACTCTTCTCTCCAAGGGAGACTACGATGACGAGTGGAGGAAGACCCTGCAATAAATGGATATATGACCGAAATCAATGATATTTCTCCTCCTTCATCAACCAACCTCCGATCGTCGATCCTCCTCTATTCTTCACTTCTCTTCGGGAGGCGGCCGAGTGGTCGCAGATCCTATAATATCAATTGATTGATCATCCGTTACATCATCCAATCAGACCTCATTCTGCCTTTCCTCCTCCATTTATTTCGACTCTCGTCCCATCACTTCTCATGTCGCACGAAGGAGCGGAATCTGAAACAAATCCATTGATGACGTCATCTTCGTTTCTCAACGGTACCTTCCACCTTCTCACTCCTCCTCTTCCTCTTCTTATCGTCGTCGTCACTCCTTCTTCCATTCGTCCGATCGACCCCATCAGTACGTTGCTCTTTCCCTGTAATCGGTAACAAGCAACATCTGTTTCATCATACCATTTCAGCTAGTTGGGATGCACTCTCCTCTCACCGTCAACTACAACTTACCTTCCCCGTTAGTGGGCCTAACCGGCACCGCTTATCCCTAAAGCACTCTCATCTAGTAGCACTTCTTCCGTCAACTAGCCCTTTGCCTGATTCCAGTTGGAACCATCGCGATTCGTGTCATATAAAGGCCCCTAAGCCACACAATACGACCTCACTGTCGTGTCTATCCTCACGCCAGCTGCCATGACGTCCGGGCACTCAAGGCCCTCGCGCACGACATTCCTCTTGAGGGGCCGTACCACCCGACAGAACGCCCCCTACAGGGCGCCAGGATCTTTGTTCCTACGGAAGAATCTACGTGCACTCTCGCCTAATGTGGAGCCAAGGAAAGGCGCGCGATCGGATGACTGAGTGAGGCTACCCTGCCACCGATCGCGCAAAGGCTAGATCAAAGTCGCGACAGAGGTCAGCATCTATTCTGACCTCCGAAGTTTCCGCTTTCTAGCGTGCGAACCATTTTTTTATGGTTTTCGGGTCACATCGGACAGCTACCCTATGTCCGGAACACCACTTCCTGGTTATCCTCCCTAACCTCCGGTTTCGGGAAAACCTCGGAATGGATCATCGAGGCGGCCATAGCTCCCTACTACCCGGAGGGGGTGAGTACACGCGATACCTAAGAGGCGAAGTGCCTAGGCCTCTCTACCGTCTCCAACCCCGTTACTTACGATCCCGTCAGCACTCTCGCAGGTTTTAGGGGGAATGGAAGGAAACTTATCTTATCAAGCGGAAGGAGGAGTGGGGGTGGAGGCAGCGGCTGGACGAATCATCTAGCTTCATTCCGCTTGTGGTAGGAGTAGACGGGCTCGATTCACTTAGGATGACTGCAAAATATACGTTGCGAGGTTGAACCCGTAATCAGCACAAAAAAAACACGGAAGGAACGGTACGAAGGAAGGGGAAAATAAGCTTCACACGCAGAAACATAAATCGCAAATGCCCAACAAAACGCATTTTCATGCCTGCTTTTCAACTAAAGGGGAGAAAATGCGTTTCGAAAATATATTGGGATTGGGATTGCCTCGCATTGACGCTAAGAAGCCGTTGCCGCAGTGACTAATGCGGTAGAAGCTACGTATCTAATTTGTCATGATGAAATAAGCGCCAAACACAAACAAAAAGGAAACAGAAGGCGTCAACAACGATAGAAGAGCAATAAAGAGAAAGATTTTCGAAAATGCGCTCTGGAAGGTTCTGCGCGAGAGGGTAGATCAAGAGATGCCTCCTTAGAGGCTCATGATCTATCGATCGATACGGAACAGTTCAAGAGATCAACGAATGATCTACATTTGAATTCCCAGGTGTTTTTGACGATGTTTCACATTTGCCACTTGCCGGTTCTCGATTAAGAATTCCCGGACTTTCTGCCTCTTTCCTAACTCTGTCTGAAACCGCAAAATATTTCAGATTTTTTGTTGTTGTTAGTCGAACGCGAGCTCGCTAGCGAAGTTCCGCGCTGAATCACTTGTCCTGTACTTCTTCGGACACACCACCATCAGATCGAAACTAGCGCATTTCTTCCTTGATCTTCGTTTACTATTCATTGTCTCGGGATCCCTGCACAAGTTACGTCGGTAGTACTTTGTTAACGCCAGTTAATTCAGTGTATGGCGCCGGTTCGTATGCAATTCGACCACGAAGAAGATGATGATGAATTGTCTGGACGGGATGCCAACAATCGGGTTGTTTCTTTATCCTTTTCTTGCGAAGTTGCAACCTAGTTTTCCTTTGGTTTGGCTCGTGTTAATGCTTTCGTGATCTATAGTGCGCCCTTCCTTCACCATTGTACTGTTCGAACTTGCACGCTTGCTCTTTCCTTCTCACAGTGGCCGAGCACGATTGCTTAACCCCACTGTTTCTGGTTCTTCTAAAGTGGGCAACTCCGTTCTGAGGGAAGCTTTACGTGCCATGAATAGCGATGCATGTAGAAGGCGTCGAAAGAATCGTCTCAAATCATGGGAACGAGATTTCGTCTTCATTTGTCTCCTTACGATGCTGTTCCACTCATTCTTGTGCATGCTTCATTGTTGTCGAAATCTGTTTGAATCAGATCAACTAATGTGATATTGATTTTGTGATTCGTGTCCTGATTTACCTTTTTTTGCAGGGGCTCAGATTGGATCCATGCACTGGAAGCAGGCAGCTTTATCACTAAACATGAGAAGGATGAATACAGGGATATCTCATTTAGAGCCAATTGGAATCTCTCCAGTTGCAAAGTTGGTTAGTGTATTACCCTTTACTAATCGCTTTCTGAAGGTAAAATCGCATTTTGCTCATTATCATTTCTATGTTTTTAATACTCATTCAAATTAAACTAATTTGAGATGGGGATGGATTCGGGATCAACGAATTGCTATCGGATAACGTGGATTCGTATTGGCAGAGTGATGGACCCCAACAACACACAATCACTGTAGAATTCACGAGAAAGGTCTGATTTTCATCACGATCGATCAGGACAAGCCCCAAAGTATATAATAGTTTTTGTTCAGACATTTCCTTCCTGGCTCTCTATCTTGATTAGGCACTTCTTTACTTTAGTGCCCAAGATATTTTTCATTTTCCTCACCCCTCCCCTCCCTCCCCCTCCTTGCGCATTTTACCCAGTTCTCCAATCATCGCGCGGTCGAAATAAAAGAAAAAATATTATTTTATTTAAGAATTGGGTGATTTTACATATTAATGGCTTTCTAATTGAGTTTCGAACTCAACCTTATAAAAGGCCCGTGTATCTACTCGCACCTCTGATCAATCCGGCCCTTTCCCTGCGGGGAGAAGGGTGGGGTGCTCTGTCCCCCGCGGAACGACCATCCCTCTGAAGGGATGGAGGGAGGGAGAGAAGGGGTGAGGAAAATGAAAAATATCTTGGGCACTAAAGTAAAGAAGTGCCGTTAGTTTTAGCATTAATTTTGGTTTGCCTGAGAATGAGGCAATTGTTCTACAATTAGTTGTCTATATTTTTTTAAATTTTTTTAATTTATTGTCATTGAGATTACTCGTTCGACTCGGTTCATATGTGATGCATTTGGATGATGAATTTGAACAATCCTTCACGGAACCAGTCGGATGACAGGTCCTTCATTTGGTCGATTTTTGAGGGGCTGACAGAGGAAAAACGGGAAACCACCCTGTATCGCAAACATGCTTTTCTGGCCTGCCTTCTTTGCCAGAGCGCTATGTCGAATGAGAACTTTTGGAGTCGAGAGACAGCTGTTATTTCAAAGAACATATTGCGAGATAGTTCACATTCGACATAGTGCCCGTTGCCAGACCAGTCTTGAATCATCCTTATTGGATCCTATACGATTCCTATCCTATTCTCTTTTGCATCCATCCTATAAAAGTTTTAATTACATTATTGTTCTAATATCACTGATTAATTACGCAATGCTTATAGTATCCCGGATCACTCCCGAATGATCTACCGTTGCCCCTCTTCGCTTAGAACGACTTCGGCGAATAAGAGGAATCGACATGAAAGGACGAGAATGTTGAGGTGAATATACATTACCGAACGATTGCTCACGATTTTAAGTCTATTTTTACACTAGATCGGCAGCTTTAGCAAACTGAAAGAATGAAACTTTTAAGTTAATCATGTGTTTGCAGTTGCAGTGCTTAACACGTGGACAGGCTGACGAGCACTCCGACCAAGGAAGGACTTTATCATGCTGACCAAGGAATATAAAAGCTAAGTACCCCTTAGGATGTGGCGTGAGCTAGGAGCTCTGTCACGCGTGCTTTAGGATGTGGCGTGAGCTAGGAGCTCTGCCGCGCTGAAATAGTAACCAATATCTCTCTCACGAGAGGTATTAGTTACTATTTCAGAACCAGTTTGTCTTCGGCAGCTAGATGGCTCACGGAGGACGAGGTTCAATTGCGGACGACAAGGTGAGTCCATGTTTTCAAATTCTTATGTGAATCAACGCATTTCACTTTGCAGTTTGATGATTGTCGTCACTTGGATACGTACTCTAGCGGAGCGACTCCGCGTTTCTTCAAGAGGTACGGTAGATTATGGTAGTGGTGGTACAATCAATCATTATAGGGCGGAAAACCAGTAGAGTAGTGCCTGACGCGCTTGAATGTAAAAGACCATCCTCCTTATAAAAAAATTGAAATTAAGAGGGTTGGATTCAGGACCCCTTTAGTTCGTTCAATGTTTCGTAAATAGATTGATTCGTTAGAAGATTCCAATCTTCCGTATCTATTCTACTTGTGAGTGTCAGTCCAATATGTTCTGGCAGAACTATTGTCCCGCAAATGAAGAGTGATGGTCATCATAAAAAGACGCGTGAAAAGCATTTCTTTCTTTACTACCTACCACACCAGAGTAGTGAGCGAAAGCAATCTATCGAATTCGCCTTACTTTCTTTACTTGCGAGAAGCGCTGGCTACCTTTTCAGAATCAGCACGACTTCTGCAGTTGGATGACTCAATCAGGGCGAAATTCTACTACTACACCTGAAATAATACGATTTCATCGGTAAGTTAATGTGTTCGTTTCAGGACTCGATTGCTATGTAAAAATTGGCATATCTAACCCACATTTGGCTGATTGTTGCGAGCGTTGGAGGAAAACCGGGGAAACCAACCCACATTTTTGAAAATGTATGTAATTGACCCTTGAGAATAAGATACATTTGAATTGTTGATATTTTCCCTTCTCACTAAACATTCATAAATAATAATTTCAGTCATATGCGTGTGATTGGTCCTTCGCGATCACGATTTGATTCTGTCGCCAGAGCTCTCGTCACTCCATTGGTTTGTTATTATTCAATTATTTATGGGCTATAATATTGTTTATTTCCATTTAAGAAATCGTGTATAACAGTGCGTTCGCCTAAGAATCGCACACCCTCCCTCACTGCAAAATATGACACTTCGAGATTTTCGCATTTTCCGATGGTCCTAAGTGGCCTACATCAGTTTCTGTTATTGCGAAGTTTCAAAAAAAAAATTAATTTGCATAATTACATGCATTCAAAGATGGGACCATTTCAAACTAAATCAAGCGCTGCTAAGCGGAAAATCAATCATGAACAATTTGTTCTAGACTAAACTCGATGTGCTCTATCCGCCTATGGCGGTCGTTTTTGCAATTTCGAATTTTGAATGTTTCATCCAAAGTTTGGGAATCTATTTCTCGAAGGAGAAAAGGACCTGTGAGATTTTTAATATGTTGTGACCCATGTGCGGAAATCAGGTGGTATTGTGCGATTCTTACGTTAACGCACTGACAACGAAAGAAAGCTAAATTAATTCACGTTTTCAGATCGATCCGTTCGAGTTTGATGCGGATGAGAATGAAGATCCAAGTGAGATATTTTAAATTATTTTATCATCTGTTTTTATCTTTAAAAATCTAACGTTTTCAGCAAACATGAATAGCCCTCCCATGGATGTTCCAATTATGCCAGTTCTCACGAATAAACTCAAATCGATGAAAATGATACGGTAGTTCATAGTATCGATTGAACAGTAAATAATCTTCGCTTTTGTTTTCATTGTCAATACTTTTTTTTGCCAATCAGGTATCATTTTGATCTCTCATGTTGTAATTTGGCTAAATCTTTCTGTAATTTACGAAAATGAATCATGATAAATTAAATACCGACTATTTTATAATGTGTATTCGAAACATTTTCAAATTATCAGAAATCAGAACATTCGCGGAAAAATATTTTTTGAAAGTCAATTAAAGGAGCAGATTTAACTTGTCAAAGGGTGATTATCACTGAAGAAGAGTTCTGACAGACTATTGGTTTAACGTGCATTTTGTCAGTCAGCTACTCTACTCTGTAAAATCATTATGAAACGGAAGAGGAGGAAAAGGGGAAAATACAGCGCCCCGACATATAGGTTGATACAGGATTAATTAGATCGATCGAATCAATATTATGAAGGTCTGTGTCTGCTGAAAATGAGGGAATTGTTCTGACTGGGTTGGGTTGGCTGGGTTGGATACTATATCGATATGCGTGTGTGAAAATGGGAGTATTGTATCCATCTGACCGTTTTGGTTACTGCACCGGTCTATGTCAAATGAAAATGAGGGAATTGTACTGATCTGGCAGGGTTGGATACTATATCGATCATAATGTGTGAAAATCGGGGGATTGTATCCACTTGACCTTGTTGGTTGGTGTACCGGTCTGTGTGCTTTGAAAATGGGGGACACTGTATTGATCTTACTGTATTAGAAACTGTATCGATCTGAATGTGTGAAAAGGGGGGGGGGGTATTGTATCCATCTGGATCGTGTTTGTTCCAGATGCACCGGTCAGTGTGTCGAAAATGAGGATACTGTACTGATCTCACAGTGTTGGTTACTGTGCCAATCTATCTGAATGGGTTGCTCAATTTTCCTTTACCCGTTTTAAGAATGCATTGATGAATACGGCGGGAGGGGGATACACAGTTGAATGCTCATGTATGTAGTCAATCAATCGATTGCCGATACCGTACATTCATCAACACTTCGAATGATGGCCACGACATTTTTTGAAAGTTGTCAAGATTGCTGATTTTCTCGGGACGGGAGGAAGCATTCTTCAAAATCAGTCAGTTGAGATCAAAGACCAAAGATCAACCTGAATGATGAAATTGCGAAAACGGCGTGTTCTAGGGAAAATGATGCCTTTCTGACAAATGTGAATGGAAGAAATGGATGACGTTATCTCTTCGTGATTCATCATTATTTCTCATCGAATAGTGCGAGTCTTTCAATCCCCTTCTCCACTTGAGAGATTAGTTTCTCCATTTGCAATGCATTAGTAGCAGCGAGTACAGAGGCATGCGATGATATGTGTCAAAAAAAGGTGCAAACATTTTTTGAATGTTATTCATATATAGGTGCATTCAGTTGCAACGAAATATATAATGTATTCTTCAATTACAGAAGTTGGAGACAGAACAAGGAGATTTTTCACAGATGAAGTTATGCTCATTCGAACAATTGTCAGAGTACCTCAAATAGATTGGAATGAGAGATAAGGAAACAAAAAGGAACATACCATGCACTGTTGAATCCAGTAGTCTGGATTTCATACGCACAACTTCCTATGTTAGGTTGACCACTAGCCCATTTGGTGTATGTTGAATTACTCTGAATTATTGAATGATTCTATCAATCTTAAACATTCCTTACATTATCAATCCATTCCCAATCTTTTCCATTATTCTCGTATCCAATCCAGAATGGAGTCTTTGCTCCGAATTGAGAGATTACTAAAAATAATTTAGTTTACTTATCATTCTAAGTGTCTTCAAACCTCCAATAAGGAAATATTCCTTTTGATCATCATGAACAGTAGAAAGAAGAGATCCACTTGATGAACAATAATCCATTGCAAGAGAGAATGTTGCCGTGATAGGTTGACTGATGTAGCAACCGCCTGAATAACACTCGTTTCAATGAAAAGAGATAATTAAATAATTTTTAAATATCTTACGACTGGGTGTTTCTCTTTCATCCGAATCATCACTGAATCCAGTCTGGTATTGAGGACAGAAACAATTGGCTGAAATGATTTGTTAACTCATCATTACCTTTTTTCAACTTACCATCACAAATCATCTGAAGATCGAGATTGATGTTATTTCTGAATCCAAGATTATAATATCCAGGAGAGGATAGATCCACAAGTGATGGAACTTTAGATGGGGATACGTCTCACAAACAATCAATTATTACATATCGATAAATGTGATTATACCTGTTACAGCAATTATTCCTCCAGAATTCTTGAATGAATCTCCCGGAGAACTTTGGAGCGCACTAGCTTGTGTGAATTTAATCTTGAAAGAAGTAGAAGATGAATCTGATGCAGTTATGATATAGATCAATTGTCGAGAAGTTCGATTCGAAGCTCGAGAAAACATATCAATTGATGTATCAATTCCACTAAAACGATTATTTAGTATTGAAATTTGATAATATTGCGAGCTCACTTTCCAATATTGGCTTCAGGTGAATTAGATGGGTTAAAATTGATCGAATTGGGGAAAGGAGAAGAAAGATCGGCGATTATCTGAGATTATTCCATTATTCTCTCACAAGTGTCTCTCTCAATCGAGCTCAGCACAAGCATCGGTGGTTCAGTGGTAGAATGCTCGCCTGCCACGCGGGCGGCCCGGGTTCGATTCCCGGCCGATGCAATTCTTTTGGCATTACCTGAGCTGAATCAGACACAGCGATTATTCCAACTCTTGAATATTTGATGCTTGTCGAATTCGAATCGGAAGGAGTACCATCATTTTGAATGTTCATAGAGTTGGTTATTGATTGAATGAGGGATGAAGCCTAGATTTGAATTTGTTGGGAGTGAAGATTTATTGGATTCAACCTTGTTGAGATTTACACTATCCATTGATTTGGATACATCAACGAGAAATATGACATCCAACCAAAGATCGGATGAGAATGAAGCAATTCCATTGGTTAGATCACATCCACACGAATAATCGGCTGAATAAAAATGATATCAACAAAGAAGGGAAGTTACTTACTATCTCCCTTCACTGGTGGAATTGTCGTTGGAGATTCAGTTGTCAGGGCTTAAAAATACGCTATGTATTGACTGAGATGGAAAGAAAACTAACGAGATGATATAATTCTGAAGAAGAATGCATCATCATCTCTCCAATAATCAGCATTGCCAACTTTTGTGTAATAATCGAAAGATAGAAGATCAGCTACCATTGTCATGTGCACAGAAGAAGAGTTTAGACTGAATTCGTTATTTACTAAGGATTACAAGGGAAGAATAAACTAACGGAACTGATTTGGTAGTACATGGATCTCTTTCACAGTCAGTTGCTGCTGTGAGGACAATGTTATTTCCCACTTTCTGATCCATTTCATAGAATCCATCGATAGCGAATGAGACTCGATCACTCAAAGGAAACAATTGGATATATTCAAAGTGGAGGAGAAACCATTTATAATTGATAACCATAAAAAAACAAACTCAGCATCGAGCCATAGGAACTTGTCATTATCCCCATGTTGAATGAGATTGTTTGACTTTCCTGATCCCATAACAATCATGTCGAATTCATAATATCCCATCGAAACTGAATGTGAATATGAACAGTATAGAGAATGAATAATAACATACGATATCCTCCAGTTCCAGTATTAATCATTCGAATGTATCCATCATCAGGGATGGAAACAGTGATTGCCGTGTCTAATGCCCACAATGACAATTGATCATCACATCTGAAGTGGAGGATGGGGATACTGTTCAATATCTTTCTTGAACTTACTGTGCACTTCCCAAATAGAACATTTCCTCTTCTTCTCCGTTTCCCAATCCAGTGTAAAAGTCAAGTTTTTGCAGAGTATTATTGCAAGTGAATTCTAGAAGAATTCCGCCCCTTGAAACAACAACTGTGATATTTCCAGCGGTGTTGGAATAGTGAGCACGCTGGAATTAGTAATTTCATCTGGTTAATTATTCGTTGCACTTACTCCATTATCTCTCGCTGTTACGATTGTCGATTGGATGGATGAGAATAACAGAGTAAACTCTTCATCGCATCCAATTCCCTCTCCTCCGTCCGTTCTATTCGTCACTATTCTCCATGAATCCACAGTCGAATTGACACAACCACCAGCTTCATGAACCTCGATTAGACTGAAAATATAGATTGAACACGAATGAGAAGTGAAGAAGGAACGAACTTCCATTGATTCTTTCCTGTTCCATCTTGGACAAAGATATCCTGTACAAATCCAGCCAAGACACTCTTGAAAGGAATAGATTTGAGTGATGAAAGATCTTACTCAATCACTTACGTAATCACCCAGAGCGACGCACGCATTCGAGGCCGATATCGTCGTTTTCTTCAAGATTGACTACAAAAAATGAGTTTCAATAGATATCTAATTGTAAGTGACATCGATCATACCTGCTTCACTTCATTGCAAGAGTATACGAAACCATTTACGGCTGAAGAATAATTGATTGCTAATAGAAAAGAGATTAATTTCTTACCAGAAACACAAAGAAGAAGGAGTGGAAGTATCGACCACCTCATGAATAAGAGAACGAAGAGACGAATCAATCCGTGAGAAGTGGACGATTATTGCAGATTAGAAGAAAAGTGCTTATCAGTGGAATGATCGATGGTGAGAAGGAATTTATCTATATTTTAGAATGATACAGTGGTAACTATTGAGAATGATTTCAAGGGCACTGATCACATTGGCCAGAAATCTTCCACAGCAGTGGGAAGGCATGTTACTTCATAAATTGTAGCTAGTTCTTTGTATAAAAACACTTTTTTCAATGGAATTGATGTTACACGTGTTTATTATCTCGCTACAAGGAGACTAACAAAAAATAAATGTAATGGATCAATGACAGAATCGATCGACAGAACAAGGCGGACGCTCACAGATATATAGATGATCATCAGAACAATCTTCCGAGAACCTGCAAGTAATGATGATTGACTGAACGATTGAAGGATTGAAGGATGAGAATAACCAACCATCCACTGTTGAATCCAACAGTTTGCTGTGAAATTGAACATCTTCCAAGGGAAGAAACAGGCTGACCAGATGCCCAATTTGAGAACGTCGAATTACTCTGAATTAGAAAATATGATGGTCAGATTCTTTGTGACATCTCTGACATCATCAATCCACTCCCATTCCTTTCCATTATATTCGTTCCCGATCCAGAATTTAACCTTTGCCCCGTAAAGTGAGATCACTGCAATGAAAATACATTTCAATCGCTTGACGCCATGATTCTAGACAATGAAGACTTACACTGAAGTAGAAATAGTTGTTTATCCTGATCATGAATTGTAGTGAGAATTCCTCCTTCTGCTTGGCACGCTTCCTTAGCCAGAGCATATGGATCAGTGGAGGACGGAGAGTGATAACATCCACCTGAAAAGGGGTTTCGAATTGTTGACTGTGAGGAGTTCATAACAAACCAAGTGCTGTTTCTCTCTCACTTTCTTCTCTTGTGAATGCACTCAATCCAGACGGACACATGCAATTGGCTGAAATATTCGTTTTAATTCATACCTAAGTCCACTCTCACCATCACAGAGCAATTGAAGATCAAGATTAACGTTATCGTTGAATTTGGGGTTGAAATATCCAGGAGAGGCCAAGTTATTGAACCAAGTGACGGTCTGTGCAGGATCCGCTTCTGAATGATTGAAATTGTAGGATAGATGATGCATGAAAGTGAAATAACCAGTTACAGCAATTATTCCTCCATTATATTTGAATTTTTGGACATCGAAAGTAGCATCGTAAAATTGATTGGATCGAGGTTGATTTCTATCAGTATTCGAAGAATCCGAAGCAGCTATTACGTAGATAAATTGACGAGTGGACGAACGATGCGAACGAAGGAAGAGATTTAGAGATGATTCAATTCCACTGAGAAGATAAATTGTGAGTTAGATCAAGGTGCTCATACGAACATTCCAATATCTGCTTCTGCAGAGGTCGAAGGAGTTAATTTGAGAGGAGATTGCACCGCGTTAGAGAGACCATAGATAACCTATAAGGTGAATGACATTAGGAGTCGGATTCTTCACAAGCGATCCATTTGCTGTGAGAAAAAGTGTGAATTGAATGTGGATAATCTATTCACGCCCTACGAGGGTCGAGTTCACCAGGAGGGTCGAAGTCCGAGATGATATTCATTGTAATCACCTCTGCCTTATCTGAGACAGCGACTACTCCTACTCGTGAGAATTGAATGGATGAAGGAGAAACATTTCCGATTGTTAGAGAAGAAACAATGGAATCGATCATCGATGAAGCCTGCAGAAAAGAAAAGATCAATGAGAGAAAAATGGACTGTTTTGAACTTTAGCAATTCCGTCATTTCCCATTGCCTTGGAGACGTCAACGATGAAAATGATGTCCATCCATATAGAAGACGCGAATTCCGCCTTTCCATTCGTCAATTCACAGCCACACGAATAATCAGCTGAACAGAAGTAGTTGAATGTGGATGAAAACTCACTGTTCGGTTTCGGGGGAGGAATAGTAGGAGGAGGCTCAGTGGAGTTGAGAGCTGAAGAAGAATGAAAATGTTGAGGGTATGTAGGAGAGAAACTTACGAGCAGATGCAATTCTAATGAAGAACATATCGGAATTCTTCCATTGATCATCGGGTACGTGAGTGAAATAATCAATGGCAAGGAAATCAGCCTCGAGTTGAAGGTGAATTTCATCAGAAGGAACACTCAATCATTACTTTTATTCAATTTGTATATGAAATGATAACTCACGGATTTATCGAGCCAGTACAATTATTTTCCTTACACTGCGCAGATAAAACAAGCGAATTACCGTTCCTCGGATCAAATTCAGCGAATCCATCAATGTGGAACTTGAGATCATCACTTAAATGCGGTGGTTTTCCCAAATTTCTGTACATTTTTCTTACTTCATCGATGGTGATAGCCACACGAATTTATCTTCTTCTCCGTGTTGGACGATTGCATTCGATTTACCCGATCCGAGCAGAATGAAATCGTATGAGACCGAACCAAGTGAGACTAAAGACAAATATTCAGACGGATGTGATAAGTTCACTGACGATAAGCTCCTGTTCCAGTATAGGTAATCATAATGTATCCATCATTGGGGACATTGATTGTTATTGCTGTATCCCATGCGAAGACTGAGAGTCGATCGTCACATCTTCAATCAATTAATTTAGATGGCAACAAAGGAATAGACTAACAAAGAACTTCCATAGTAGTACATATCTTCTGCCGCTCCATTTCCAAGTCCTGTGTAGAAATTGAGAGGTTCCTGATGAATACTTATGTAATAGGAATAAGTGGTTGTTAGATACTTGAGTGTCCTTGCAAGAGAAATCAATGAGGATTCCACCACGAGGAGCGACCACTGTGATATTGTACGCTTTGTAACTTTGATGATGAAGCTGAATCAGTGCAAGAGTCAATTAAGATCAAGATTATTAGATATCTTACTCCTGAATTCTTAGCAGTAACGAGATTCGTCTGAATGGACGAGAAGAATACAGTGAATTCATAAGTGCAATCGATTCCTTCTCCTTTGTCCGGACGATCTGTTACAATTCGCCATGCTCCCATTGAAGAATATTGAGAAACACATCCGATGGAAGCCGTTTGAGCGAAACTGGAAAGGTAGGCAATACAGTGAACACAGGCACAGTGAGTTTGTAAGTGAAAAAATGAAGCACCTCCATTTTCCTTTACCCGATCCATCGTCGAAGAAAACTTCAGTAGTGAACCCAGAACTTGTCGGAACCTAAGCACAATTTATTTCAGCATTTGCCCCTGTGTATCTAAGGTAACAATGGAAAGTTTACTTACAAATTGATCGAGTGAAATGCATGCATCTGTAGTAGGGAAACGAGTGCCGTCTTGAATAAGCTGCAATTAGTCAAGTTTACAAAGAATAATGAGGAACGTGCACCTTCTTTACTTGTTGACACGTGAAAGTGAATGCATTTGAACCTAAAAAATTGTTTCATTATGAATTATTATTAGACCCACCATAAAATGAAAGAAATAAAAAGAAGAAGGCGTGATTCATGGCGAAAGGCAGCATGTAATGAATCGTGCTCTCCTTTTATAATCTGATGTATGCTTACAATGAGACCAATTGGTCACTCTTATCAGGAGAGACGATTGATCTCAGAAAGAGAACCGCAATTAAGCACAGATTGAGCACATTGAACATGTGAAGTGAGAAGGTGTTAGGATGACTGAGATATAATCATTAAGATGTCATTGTTAGCTTCATTACTAGTTGAGAATATCACAGAAGAATAACTCTAAGTAGACGACATCTTATCCATTCTCTTCATTTCTCGAACAAAAGCAAGAGCCTCCATCGATGAAAGAGTGAATAGCGATAGAATCTCGAAAAAATTATTTATGAGATCCTTTGGGTGCATATTGATTTTCTCTTATCTCAGTACTGTACCAGGTCAGTTTCTTTTCTTACAGTATGTCTTCTTATGGTGCCATTCTGTAATCTCGAAATGTACTTTAGATACCACCCCTTGGTATGTCTACCGCACCTCCTTTCGGTGGAATATTTTGTTCTTCCTCTTATCTACTATCGTTCAGCCCCTCAATGAGCTCCGGACACTTCGTGTCTCTGCTTAATTGTATTCACCCACCTGAATGCCATCCTGAATGTCCTACTGCAATAATATCTCGATGTCTCTCAATAAGGAAAACAGTGACGCAATTTCGTTTTTTACATCCATATAATATTTTTTTTATTTTTACAAAGCTTTGCTCATAGTAGATCGCAACGAGGATAAAATTTGCATCATTATAAATATTTTTTTCTCTTGAAAATATGCGGAAAATATGATACATAGGATTGCTTGCAAAAAAAGTAAGTCAATATCAGGAGTTCCACTCAAGACTTTTCGATAAGTACCGTAATCCTTCGATAGATACTCGTTACTCATTACTCGCGAGTGTTCTGCTGATTAGTCCAGTTTATTTTTTTTAAAAATTATTTGTTATTTGTCTATTGTATTCACTTTATCTTCTTGTCGCTCATAATCACTTGTACAATGCATTGTTTAGCACTTTATTTTGAGTTGTTGTTTAAAAAAATTTGAGTGAGTGAGTCTGAATGAATATATCTACTCCCCGATGGCCTACTCATGGCCTTTGTTAGACGTATTGTTTCCCTATCGCCAGAATTATCACTATTCTCTCCCCTTCAATTCCGCATTGAATCACTAATTCGATAGAAACTGCTTGTTCCCGTTAGACGAACCATTTCCGTTTAATTGGAAAGTGCACTCCTAACATTTCATTCAATCGGTTTTATTGCTTTTTTTCTTCTTTCGAGTAGATCAAAGGTCACTCCATTTCTCTCTTTCATTCTCTCGTACGACTCAAGCTTGTCTCAATTTCCATTGTCGTCTCAACTCGCATCGGGCTATAATTCATTCTTCTTTCCGGATCTCCAATGAAGACAAATTATAAGCCCTTCCCCCTCATTTTCTATTGACCGTTGACGGAATTGTCAATTCTTTTCATTCATTGACTATAGATCAATCTATCCATCTCCCTGCCAGTAAGTCCTCACAATCTCCCAATATAGGGCTGAACCTATGCAAAAAAATATACTAACTATTCCCTCAAGGTGATCCCGTGTACCTGAGTATCTCCCTCACACAAAGAACTCTCCTTGCCTCTTTCCAGCCCCCCCCCCTTCTCTCCACTCTCCCCTTTCTCCATACTTTCTCGTCCTCATGACCTCTCCCATCTTGGTCACTATGCGTCCTTTCCATCTCTCTCCCTCTACCATGCCATTTATTTCCCTCTCTTCTTCTCTTTTTATATCCGTTCTTCCCCTCATTTCACATGCATTTCTTACACTTTTCTTTCTCTCTCCAGATGTGTTCCATCTGTGATCGAGACACTCTCACTTTCCATTTCTCCTTCTCAATACTTTGATTGAGTCTGTCTCTCTCTCAATCAAATAGTACAGTTAATCCCTCCTCTAGGTCATGAATGCCCTTCTCTCTTTTCTTCTCCCTATTGATCACTCGTTCAGTATGTCTCCTATATGTTCATATTTATCATTCATTGATTCCCTCTCTATTTCTGATTTCAAATAATTTCCTCACATTGTTTATCTTTGATCTCTGCCGTCTTTTCATTCAACTTCTAATTTTATTGCCCTCCATTCAGATTGACGCTATTCCCTTTCTCTTGCCATATTCCCTCCCTTCTTTACTATGCAAATGAACACTGTTTTCTCTTTCTTTCTCTCATTCGTTCTTACCAACTCCATCTCGATTCTCTCAGAATCATCTTCAATTCTCATTGGTCACTTTCTCCTTCTTCTTTCCTTTGCCCATCATTCGGCCCATTGCTCAAAGGGTGTGAAAATTTCTCCCTCCAGAGAAGGAGAATGACATTTGTAGGGAGGAAGGAGAATAGTGGCTGAACATGCGAAACTGATTGTTATCTTCTTCCTCTTAGCCAACCTTCTCTTCCAATCCCGTTCCTATTCATTCATTCGCAGTTGTTTCATTGTATCTGTAATGGATCACTCCAGTTGTATCTTATTCACTCCTATCATCTTTCAGATGGCTTCACCATCAGTAATTCGACCATCATCACTTATATCTTCTCTTCCTCCTTCAACTTCTTCCGATTGCTCCCTTAGAGGATATCGACAACTCGGCCATTTCCACAAGAAAGATGTATGTTTACCTTGTATTTGTTGATACTGATTAGTGGAATACTTTTTATCGGGACCTCCTATCTTTAATCAGCTTGATTTCAGGATATGAAACTGCACATAAAGAGTAAACTGGGAGGGGAATTTCGAAGATTCACAATGACTTTTCCCGGAGAGGAGAAACCGTGCTTCAATGTGAGTTATTTGTTGATCAATTCATCCGTCATTTTCCAGTTTTCTCACCTTCTTCGTTACGAACGAATGCAAATAATGAATGAATTAATTATTGTCCATGATCTGAGAGATGTTCCTTTATCGTTGACATTCATTGTTTAAGATCTTCATAACTCGTCTTTTCTCTCTCCATTCACTCGATACTCCTGAACTGCAAGAGGGAATTACGATAGAATACACTGATGCGAGTGATGGAAGTCATCTACCAATACATAGTGACGACGTAAGCTATCTTATCATTATTGATTCCCCTCTGATACCACTCCAATCTATTGTCGATTCCTTCCATATTTTCAACTCCGAGTAAATTATTTCCATATTTCAGACATTGAAAGCAGCAGTTGATTCTCGTCCTTCGGTTCTTCGAATATTCCTCCAGAGAAGAGGAGAAAGTATGGAAGAACAACATGGATATGGATTGACCACACAGGTGAATATCAAAATAACAATAAATGTTAATTCTCGAAAAATGGAGTATAAAAAGTAGCGAGGTACGTCGTCTGGTTGTGCGTTATGCTTTGAATGCACATAGATTTTATCTCATTCAGCAGTATACGGTCGCAAAAGGCTTGTGAGTCCTCGAGCGTTCCGAAAAAGTTCGAATAGAGCTTGTCTTGATTGACTCACTGAATGACAGATACACCTACTGATGAATAAATTATAAACAATCTATTTCACGTTGAGATGCTTCGAGATGCGAGAAAACGTCCATCTATCTCGACTCCTTCTGATTTCCGTCGTGTATCAGCTATCGTTGATGCTGATACACTTCCATTCACACTCAGGAGAGTACAATTATGCAAATACAACAGCAATCTCAAACTCGGATTCTTTATTAAGCAGGGTGAGCGCTTGCCAAATGTTGTGGAGAAGAGCGATGTGTTGAGATATATCTAAAATTTTGACAACAAAATGAAATGTGGAAATTTACTATTGTAGATACGTCATATCGAAATGGATTCCCCCAATCGGGAACGTTTGTTAGTAAATTACTCGATCATGGAATCGCTGCATCCACTAATCTACTTCATCCTAACGATGAAATTATTGAAGTAAATGGAATCGATGTAGGTCCATTCCATATTTATTTGATCAATTGCATGATTACCAAATTGAGAAAGTATAAGAGCTTTCCCTGCAGATAACAGAGAGATCTCTCGATCAAGTGACAGATATAATGATTGCCAATTCATACAATATCATTCTCACTGTTCTCCCTGCTGGACCACCCTATGGAGGAATCCCCAGTCCACACGGTTAGTCAATCACTCAATATTATTGCACGTGTACCGTCAACTCAACATGATCCCTCCATTACAGTTTCAACTACTCATCGACACGAAAAGGGTCTCAAGTCGTACATGGATATGCCTGCGGGATACGGTAACTTCGATCAATAGGGGATTAATCAATCGATAATCGATATCTCAGGTACTCTCTCATCACGAGGTTCATCAGGAGAGAATTCGTCTCCACCCGCTTATTATTCTCCATTGGGAAGGTGACAATTGAATGGATATCAGTTTTAATCTGTATTCTATTCAGAGGTAGAGATTCGCTCAATTATTCTTCTCCACATCTTCCTCCTTATCCTACAATGATGTTTCCTCCTCCACCTCCCATGATAAATCGTATGGATTGATCTTTGATCTCTCTTTATTGTTTATCCTTCTAGATCATCATCTTCCCCATCCCGTGTATCTTCCTCCAATGAGAGGAATGCCCCTTCATCCATATGCATTCGGTGAGATAATCTGTTGATCTTCGAGGCAATTATGATTCATCTTCCATTTCAGATCACACTAGTTTCTCCCGTAACACCACTGTTCGACTCTCTGATAAGATCAAGAATGAGAAAGAGGCCAGTTATCTCTCCCTCTTTCTTTCACATATGGATGACTCATCAGAAGTTTTCTTATCCCTTCAGGTTCAAATTCGATCTCGACGTCCTTTCTCTCTCTACACACCAAATTCGTGATAATGATCGACTGATCTTTGATCTTTCCTCTCATCGATCTCAAAGAGGCATCATAAACTATCGGATAGTATTCACTTACATATTTGACAACATTCACAGTCTTCTCAATACTAATAAGCCTTTCTCACTGTCAAATGCGTGGTTTCATTATTATGACCTCAAGAGGCGCTTTCCAAGCCCATTCTTTGTAAATATTTGCAATATCTTGACATTTTTAGCCAGATAAACGTTTCATGTTCACAACTCGTGATTTGACATTTCATTTACATCTGTTTCGATTACTTGTAAAACATCTGTCTTTTCGAAATTGAGATTCAATATCAGGTGCCTTCCACATCTAGTCCACATCTCATTTCTCCTTTCTCACATGTCCCTTCTTCCTTCCTACTGATTTCTTCTTACTCATTTTCAGTCTTGGGTCCACCATGGCAGTTCCATTCCTAGCTCTTCTCTTACTTCTCTCAGTCGTACCGACTACGGTAGAGACAAGAGAGCTATACGGTAGTCCCATCAACACTATCTCCAGTAATGAATAGATTAAGATCATCGTATGCCTCGACTTGGTTCATTCACTGGTCGCCAAGTGATGGACAATCGTAAGGGAGGTCGTCCTCTCTTCTTTCTCTTCCGTCCAAATACCAATATCGATATACCAGATGGAATAGAATCCAATTGAGATCTTCCATCAACTGTCATTTCTCCCCTTTCCCTGTTCATTTTCACGACAAGAGCTACCATTCGACAAATAAAGGCAACTGAGTATTGTGCACGGTGCTGCATAACAACTTCAGATTGAACGTTTCATACATTAAAATAACAGATAATCGATGAAAACAATCATACCTAAGTCTTATCTAAAGAGAAAACAAATTGAGGATCGGGAAATGGTTTAGGAAGTCTAGATTAGGAATGACAAAGTACGATCTCTCACCGATTCCGCTGAAATTGAAGAAAAAACTCTTCATTTTCCATTCTTAGTCTAGGTACTCAATCGACACATAGCATTAGGGTCAAAATACATGGTGTATTACTGAATGACAGACAATAACATCGTCATGAGTAACGATTACCCGCTCTAAAATACAAAGTGATAAAAAGTATCGCAAGATATTACATAGAACTGGATAATGACTGTTGTTAACACGAACCTCAAAAAGGAATGAAAGCTTAAGAATGAGAAATAAGAAGTGTAATGAAAGATGAGAGAAAGATCTATTTACGACGACCAGCTCTGCAATATAAAATATTATACATTATCATCCAGATACTTACAAAAGAGATACATAGATACAACACAATATCAATTTTTTAACCTTCAATAGAATGGTTGATTGACTCACACAGTTTTCGCAGCTGATTTTCCTTTCGGAATTTGAATCTTCGGTGGGGAAACTGTTGAAGAATTTTTATCACAATCTCAGGATATCTGTTCTAAAATAAAGTAATCGATACTTACATTCTTTATCAGCAGACGTGAAGTTATGAGCCGGGAGCTGAAATGTTGAAAGTACTGCAATGAATCGAGCGAACAATTTTTTCTAACCTTATCGACAACTTGTGAAGAATTATCCGAATCTAAGACATTCGAAAGAAATAAATCCTGAAATTGACAATGATGATACAGATAAGAAATACAAAATAAATTACCAAAAAAACCGGAATGCTTTCATTTTTTAACACACCTTTATGCTTGAAATATCAGCTTTCTCCATTACCTCCCGTCGCACATACAATAATATATAATAATTATCGTGTTAACCAATAAATAAGTGTACATGATAACTCCTCTTACTTCGTATTCAGCTAATCGATCCATTATTCCTGTCCTATTCGGAATAGAACACCTTCAATTATGTCACAATTCGAAACTAATGATAAGGTGTGAAGCTGTTAATGAATACCTGAGATCGATATCATAGATGATAATATCTTCTCTGACGGGAGGAATAATGAATCGAATTCCTAAATCGAGAGGTCCCGCATGAGAACCATCGTATAGAACAGGAACAGGAAGATCTCCCATTTCAATCTGAGCAAATTATCACGGTATTTTATCTTTTTTATCACAATTGTCGTTTTATCACAATTGTTATACTCACCTCGTATTGCATTATATGATGATTGACTCTAGTCATTTTGGGAAGGTTTTTCGAGACAAATACATCTTTGCACAGTTGACGAGTATCCAGACCAACTCAATGAACAATTATGAAAAAAAATGCAGTAAGAAAAAAATGAAAAAAAAAAAATGAAAAAATGAAAAAAAGAAAAAAAAGTGTTTGACTGCACTCACTTCTTATCTGAATTTGATCTCCTGGCTCGTAATTCGTTTTAAATTTCAAAGTAAACTGAGGACGGATGATTTCGTATACCTGAGGATTCATCAAGTTTCATCCCCACCTGAGGTTCAAAGTGGTTACCCATAGAGGAAGCCCCTTCTTGCTCAGTTTTGCATTCCATCTTAGTTCCGCTCTTTTCTTCATATTATTTTCAGGATGACGAGTGAAATACTGCAATATAAGTAGTCAAACAAATATGAATTTATCCCAATAGTCAAATGAGCTAGTGTAGAAGAAGTGCTTACATAGTCCATATTAATATCTTCACATCCTATTCGTACTTTTCCTCCCATCACTAAATGTAATTGAAATCCGTTGGCGTCTTTTGGAGTAAACCAGTTAGAATCGAAGAGATGATTCTGAAAGGGAGAAGATGATTTTAGAAGGCTTGGTGAATGAAGAGCTCATCACATTTTGCAGGTTTATTCAAAAATTTCTTCATGAGAAGTGAACGATGTGTCTTCATTTTCTCGATATTATTATTTTCTCTTGCTGGTACTCTTCACTTACTCTTCACTTACTCTTCACTTACTCTTCACTTACTCTTCACTTACTCTTCACTTACTCTTCACTTGCATGCCCTTGTATTTAGTTCGCCATTACATTCGCCACAAATTCACAGTCAGAATAACTCAAAATGGTAGAATGGCAATTAATCAAACCTTTCTAATCTTCGCTCGATCGAGGAATCGATTTCTTAGCTTGGCGAGTATCGATAACTGAATGGGAAGATTCAAAATATTGATTGGACATGAATAATAACCTCCTTGAGAGAAGGGCAATCAGAAGTAGTTGCTTCAATATCTTCAGTCACTGCATTGAGAGTTGCCCGTGAAACCTATAAAACATAATGTAAAATTGTTTCTCGGAGTAAAGGAGTAAATAATTACCAGTCTCAATTGTGGAATCGCGTTAGCGAATTGTCCAATTCGTTGTTGGATGGACGATGGAAGAGCTGCCAATGGAAGACTGTAAACATCTTCCATATTTGTTATGATTAAAATCATTTTTGTTGAAAGACTAATAAAGAATAATGAATGATGTACATTGGAATATCGGCTGTTCTTTGGGCGAATAGTTTGGTGAGTGCCCCAAGGAGAAGAGGAGGCATAATAGGAGTGAGAGGATCTGCTCGATCACGAAGAATCTAAATTATCTATTTGTATTTATGATAAATAAGTAATCAGCGAAATATCTAGTGATAATTTGATAATTTAATTTGTGATAACAGGTGATAATTTGCCGTACCACAATCTTCTTAAGCATTGGAAGGAGATCGGAGGGATTGGAATAGGCAAGAATGGAAGATGCAGATATACGAAGTTCCATCTCCTGAAGAAAAACAAGAAATAGAATGGTCATAGATGGAATAATAATTAATTATTATTATTACATGATGTCTCTCTAATCTTCCCGTTTGTGAAGATGATCGCCATGGAAACAACTGAAAGAAGAGCATTATCATGTGAGTGGATAAACGATTACTCGAACTTTGTTCGTCTCTTCTCGATTTGTATCGTCCACTGCTTCATCCGAAGTAGAAGGATCTCAATATATCAGTCATGATAACAGATACGGCTGTCGATCTTACCACTCTCTGCATTGATCTCGAATGGAGAAGGAGGAAAACCCGAAGAGTTTCTACTGCTATCATTCGTGTTATTAGTACTCTTAATAGACTAAAACATTGAGTTAAATTGAATTGGAAGTAGGATGAAACCTGTTGCTTATTCTGTCTCTTCTTCCCCATTACTGATGTAATTGAGGCTGTGCGCCTGTAGAACAGAAAACTCTTTATTAATGATAAAGATGAGATTTCATAGAAATGAAGCCGTGAAACACACATAAATCGGCATTGATACAAAGACACAATCAAATAATCGGAAGGAGTAGCAGTATATTGTGATTATAACTGGAATGGTTTCAAGAAATATATAGAGCAATTGAATAAATATGTTTAGATTCAAATAAAGAATGAAGAATAATGGTGTGCATCGACGATACAGTAACTTTGAGCTAAGAACTGCAATCGAGAACTAATGTATTAAAGCATCTCAATTTGACAAATCGCAGTAGACGCTGTTTTTCTCAATCGATTATGCGAAGTTGGCTCAATAGGCACGTTCAAAATGCCGTGAAAATAAAATTCAAATTCTGTTTGTAAATTGAAGCGTTATCTTATCAAATATGCCATATATTTCTCGAAGATCACTTTATTTCGAATGATGAAAAGGGAGGTCATATTGATGCATCTTTTCTTCTACAGGACATCATCTGATAAGTATTGTGATAAGGTCAATGATCATCTTTTGTCCTCACATTCCAATAGGAGTTTGATCCTCCTCTTCACTATTTCTCATTCCATTGTCCAATGGAGAGACACATAACTGAATGAGTGAATGAGAGAGATGGAATGCGGTAGGTCATCTACCACTTGACCATCAGAGTAAGTTGCATCGGAGGGTGAAGAGACGGCGGGAGTTGGAATGATTGGTGTGTCCTTAGAACATTGAATGAATTGAGAACCATTGACTATTCTCACAGTTCTTCTATTGAGTGATAACATTCCCTCGAAATCATATGGTCTCTTGGCTGGTCCATTCTGTCTCTGGAGAAGGGGAGAAGTTGATAATCCAGTCGAAGTTCGGGTTGATGACTAAATAGAAGAATTTATCACATCATAATCTTACACGTTCTTCTCACCTTATAGATCTCATCGAAGAATTGATCAGTCATTGCTTTCTCTCCGTGAGGTCTCTTCCTGATAAAGATCAAAGATCAATCACGAAGAATTGTATTTGATCACCTTGGATTGTACACGAAGATTTTGGATAGGAATCGAATAGCTTCAGAAGGGATACTGTATTCACGAAGGAACTGAATCAATCAATAGAAAGAGTTCAATTGATGATTATCGTACTCTCTTGACTCCAATGGATCGAATATTGAGATCCATAGATTCGACAACAACTTCCTCGGGAACTCCCATATGTTCGATATCCTTCTCACTCGGAATTCCCAGTGCATATTGAGTACGAGTACGTTGATGCTTCACATTCTGTGATATCTCATTCTTTGATTGATCTTTGATCTTTGATCTCTTCTCTTCTCACCCTACTTGCGAATAGAACCTTTCCCGATAGCATCTCTGCTACTACACATCCTGCACTCCACAGATCAACACGCCAATCATACACCTTAATTGATCTTTGATCTTTGATCTTCTTCTTCATCCTTTCTTACCATCATTCCCTTCGAGTACAGTAATTCGGGTGGTCGATAGTATCTCGTGACCTCAATTATTCTTCAATCGATAATTGTTTCCTTATACTACCTGATATCCAGTGCTCAATTCCTTTGCATTCTTAACGAGTTTAGCCGATCCAAAGTCAGCAAGCTGAATAAATATTATCTTATTATCTCTTTATCCTTCTTAACCTGTAATTCTCCAGTCCCTCTATTAATGAGAATATTCACTGGTTTCACATCTCTATGCATGATATTGTTCTACAATGGACACTTCACTCCATTCGATCACAAAGGGAATAAACCATAGCAAGGAAATCCAATCCATTAAATAACTGCCATGTATACAACTTTGTCTCCACAAGATCAAGAGTCCCTTCACTCCTAGAATAAGGGCAACTTCCATTAGAATGTCTCTATGATCTACCGAATGAGTTGATCGAGATTCGATTCCTGATATGTCATATAGAACGTTTCACATATCTGCAATCGACTTCTAATATCTCATTACTCGTTCTTCTCTCACAAGAGGATTTCTCGTTCCTTCTCCATGAATTGTCCTCCCCGTATACAGTAATTGAGCCACATTTCTCGCTCCCAACTTTCGAAATGAAGCGAGTAGAAGCATCTGAGATTACGGTGGATTCAATAAGTCGATCATGAGTCAACCTCGTCATTCCTCTTCGTCTTCTTTGGCCAAACCTTTTTGATTGCTACCTGAAAGGGCCAATTGATAGAGATACCGTACTCCGATCGTACCTCCATCTCTTCTGGTTCGATCAATTTCCCATAGTAAACATTGGAGAAGACACCGAATCCACAGAGTCTCGCATCTACAATAACTCCGTTTAGACAGAGAGGAGGAGGGAGGGATATACCGGTCAATTTGAGAGATATCCAATGTCCATTGAAAATGTCGAATACTCGTGGAATATCGTATATTGTCTCTTGTTCGATACTCTGAATGATATGTTGCCATTGATAAAAGAGAGATGAATACGGCGAGAGTGGGAGTATTGATTTCTCCAGTGGGAGTTCTTCTTGATGGAGACATCTCAGATATTCCAGTTATCTCCAAGTTACCCTCAAAGATCAAAGATCAAATGGAGATGAGAACACAAACCTCTCCACTCGATTTTCGTCCTATGATCGTGTCGATAATTGTCCGAAAGAGGTTTGGCATTTCATTCGAAGAAGAGGAAAGAGAAAAGGAACCGATCGATGGAAAGAGAAGAGAGACGAATGGGGAATGAAAGAAGAGAATATCTTTATATAATAATTAATTTGATTCGAACGAGAAATTATTCAAATTTGTATTGAACAAGAAAGAGATAGAAAAACAGAATGAAATACTCGAATCGGATCAAGTAAGCTACCATTTGAAAAGATCGCCAACATGTGATTTTTTTATTCCGATTCAATCCGATTCAATATTCCGATACATATACTTTTAATCAAGTCACAGTTTCATTTCAATATCTAATTACTGTAAATAGAAACATGTAATTGTTCCTATTGATGTCTCACCGTTTTTCATTACTAATCTTTTTCATGAGTTAGTAAGAACTGTTCGTGATAAATTCTCATTCATTCTTAACGGATTCGTCGATTCATTTTCATCGTATGTGGTAGAATGAATCTTCTCAGTATAGTGACAGCAATATCTTTCATTGGATTTGCTAATGGATTCAATGTAACTCTATTCTCCCTTTCAGATTATGATTGTGGGTTTTAATTTTTTTTAAATATGTTTTTTCCAAATAAATAGTGATTTAAAATTACAGTAGTGAGTGGTAAATCCGAAAACATTGCGAGTGAAGAATGTGAAAATATTCCTGAGCGATTCGTTGGCTCTGATGGAGGAATATCAGCAGTTCATCTCAAAGGATCTTGCGTTATCCTCTACGAGGTCATTTTTATTTCGTTGTTTAAAATAAAAAAAACAATAAATTCGTTTCAGAGTTCCAATTGTAGAGGAAACCATATCATTATGAGACATGGTAATTTCACTCTCGGAAGATGTCTCACAATTCATTTTTTCATTACAGGAACGATGTCTCACAGTGATTTGAAGTTGGTCGGATTTGATAATCGAGCTAAATCGATTGGCCCTTGTGGTGTAGTGAGAATTGACGTGGAAACGGAGACTATCACTCAACCATTTGGAATAGTGAGTATCCAATTTGATATATTCATCATAATCATTTCAGCCTTCACTTCTAACGATTCTCTTCAGTTTATCCAATGGTCTCATGTTCATTTTCTACTTGAGAGAAAGAAACAAAGAAAAAGTAATTGACAATAATGGATACTAACAATATTTAACGTTCTCTTCTAGAATCGCCGACGAGTTCTCAATTATCCCCTTCCTTCTATTCGATTCGAAAATAACGAAAACACAACATCCAATCATCCTTATCAGTCTATATATACTGAGGAACCAACGAAGAACTTGGATTCAATCAAACGAATGAGTCTTCCCTAATTATACAGATGATTGTTATTGACACAATTGTAACTCTACGATTTATCCAATTGTTCTCAACACTATATTTGAAGTGGAGAATGTTCAATCGAGGAAAGATTTCTTCGATTCTTTACTCTTCTTTCCCGTTGTTCGAGTCTCAACACATTTTATTGTTACCTATTTATCATTAATCATTCTTACCGATTTACTCAATTTCTTCTTTTTCTTCTTATCATCTTTCTTCGATTTCGTTGATTCTTTCATAGATTTGTCTCTCTCCGATCCCTTTCGCTTTTCCTTTTCAGAATCCTTTGTTTTCTCATACGTCGATGTCTTCAATCGATCAGAATTTTTGTCCTTATCGGATTTTTTGTCGTTGGCTGATTTCTTGTCTTTATCTGATTTCTTGCCTTTATCTGATTTCTTGTCTTTATCAGACTTCTTATCTTCATTACTCTTCTCACTCATCTTCGTTTTGTCAGTAAACTGTAATAAACGCATTACTTTCATTTCAAATCCTTGACGTACAATCTCTTTCTTAGGAACTTTTTTCACCGAAGAAGTATTCTTCTCTCCAGTTTTCTCCTGTGATGGTTCAGTGTGAATAACCCGCTCGGATTTCTTGTCCTTGGCCGAATTTTTGTCTCGATCAGACTTCTTATCTTCAGTACTCTTCTCAGTCATCTTTGTTTTATCAGTGAACTGCAATGATATTTTTCTTACGTCTTCATTCATTTAATACTCACAATATCCGTAGATTTAGCCTTCGATGATTTCTTCTTTTTCTTCGATGATGTCTTATTTCCTCCACTCTTTTCATTCGATGGCTCAGAATGAATCACACGATCTGATTTGTCTTTATCCGATTTATTATCTCTATCGGATTTTTTCTCCTTGGCTGAATCCTTGTCTCTATCAGACTTCTTATCCTCAGTGCTCTTCTCAGTCATCTTTGTTTTATCAGTGAACTGCAATGAAAATTTGTATTATTTTAAATATAGCCATACTAACTATTTCCTTCGATTTTTCCTTATCATTTACTTTCTTCTTCTTTTTCTTTGAAGAGGTCATATTTCCTCCACTCTTCTCGTGCGATGGCTCAGAATGAATGACTCTATCACACTTTTTATCCTCAGTACTCTTCTCGGTCATCTTCGTTTTATCGGTGAACTGCAACGTATAACATAATAAACATCTCATTATTTTAACAAACAATTTCCTTCGTCGGTTTCTCCTTCATAATCACAGAGGAAGTCATTTTCTCTCTACTTTTCTCCGATTTCTCTGTTTTCTTGAATCGATCAGACTTTTTCTTATCCGATCCCTTGTCCTTCACTGATTTGATGTCTTTATCTGACTTTTTGTCGTCAGACTTCTCAGTCATCTTCGTTTCATTTGTGAACTGCAACAATAAACACATTTGACAGTTTTCCTTTCAGCGCTTCATTCAAACTCACAATATCTGCTCCTTTTGGCTTCATTGTAACTGAAGAAGTCTTCTTTTCTCTACTTCGTCCCGATTTCTCTGTCTTATTGAGGCGATCCGATTTCTTATCTTTATCAGACTTCTTATCCTCAGTCTTCTCAGTCATCTTTGTTTCATCAGTGAACTGCAATTGAATTGTCATTGCTATCATTCATTTCCAAAACCCACAACATCTTTTGTTTTTCCCTTTACTGGAATATGAGATTTAACTTTCACAGACGAAGCTTTCTTCTCTCGACTTTTCTTTGACTTCTTTGATTTCTCAGATTTCTTTTCACCACTTTCCGTCAATTTTCTACTCTTTTCCCTTCCAGACGACTGAAATAAATCAATTTTATTTGCTCAACAAAATGATCAACTGACTCTGTTACTATTCACATCCGATTCATTCAATCTATCTTCATTCATTTTCTTCATTATTTCCTTCTTCGTTTGCTTCCCATATCCAACTCTTTCACTCTTCTCCTCAATTAAATTCTTCACTCCATCTTCTTTCTTACTCATATTTGCCTTGAAATATTTCTTTAGATCACTTTTCATTTCTTATTCTCACCTTCGATGTTTCCCCTTCATTCTTACTTCCGTCTAGATTTCGCATGCTCTTTCCTTCTTTATTACTATCCATCACTTTCTTCTCACTGTTTAGATCTCGATTCTTAAAACAGTATTTATATTTTTGCTTCTCATGACTCTGTCTCACCGATTTACTAGACTTCGATTTCTTTCTATTCTTTCTCTTCTGTGCTTTATCCTTCTCCGTTACACTTTTCATCACTTTAGGGCTTTCATCGAAGATACTGAAAGATTTTCCACTAAAAAATCATTCTATTGATTGCCCTTCACCTCTTTGCCTTTTCTTTTCTAACAGATTTCGATGATTTCATTGAAGATCTCGCCCATTCGTTGCTTCCGCTCCTATAATATACATTTATATCTCTATTCCCTTCAGTTATTTGTTACTTTGCAGTCTTCGGAGTTGGAGTTCCACCTTGTGATTTCGATCGAAATGAATTATCTTTCTTTCTTCCATCAATTGACTTCGACTTTGACTTATTCTTGCTCGATCTAAATGAATCCATCGTCTCTTCATTACTTCCTTCTTTGTATGTTCACCTATCCGATCTTGCACTTCGTTGAGTAGCATCCACGTCAATTTTTGACTTATCCTTAAAAACGATTGATAACTGTTCTTTCATTATCTTCGTTTACCTTATTTTTATCATCAATTGATTTCAGTTTTCGACGTCGAACGGACGAATCCTCTGAAGAGATCAAAGATCATTCATTTATTCCCCTTCATTCTTACTTGTCTTCTCTTTCGAAGTATGACCAGGATTATCGAGATCTTTCGCGTTCTGAAAAGATCAAAGATCATTCATCCATCAACAGTAATCTCACTGGGTCATCTGGAATTTTTGGTTGATTATTCTTCGATTTCTTCGATCTTTCGCTTTTCTCCTTAGGTTGAGATGGTTTAGCTGGAGTTTCCACTTTAGCTGGACAGATTGTCATTATTCCATTCGATGGATTCTTCATTACGTGTCGATGGTTTAGTCTTCGCTTTATTTCTATTCTTCCTTTTACTCGAAGTTTCCTTTTCAGTCTTCTCATTCTTCGTTTCCTTCTTCTTACTATCTCCACCACTCGAACTACAATCATCTTTTATCTCTTCGTTCTTCAATTTCTTCATACCTTTCCTCTTGTTTTTGTTCTTTTGCCTTCTTCTCAGCTTCTTCCTTCACACTCAAAGCGAGATCATTCTTCCTTTTCACTCGATCTCTGTCATTCTAAACGAATTGCATCAGAATTCAGAATGGAGCGAGGAGTCAACCTTCCCACAGAAGAAAATGAATGAAATTCCGATTGAGAAAGCGATGAATACAGCTGAAAAGAAGATATTGAAGGAGAGATTACGGTAGATGGATGAAGCCACTCTAGTGTATCACACATGCTCAAGAATAGGGCACTGTGATAAGGTAGACGTGGCGATACCGTATCAGATAGGGTACGGTATCTCACCTGGTCCAATAACAAATAACATTTAGAAGAAGAGACGTAGAGGAGAGAACCACTCAAGACAAGAGAAGAGATGGTGAATGAAGAGAGGAGAAAAAGGGGAGAGAAGAGGAGAGTACGATTGAAATATTAATATTATATATAAATTGGCTAATCTTTCTTAATCTTTTTTAGATTAAATTTTGCAAGAGAGAAACCCAATCACATCGGTGCAATAATGTGGGCAGAAATTGAGATCTTCTAATCTTCTGACAAAGAGGGTTTCATCTCATGTGGGGGTGATCAAATTCACGATCAATGGAAAATTCTTTATCATAAGTGATTCACTCCCAAGCAGATTTCAGATGATTGAAATAAACTTCTCCTTCTGCAATTTCATTCTTATTCGAAGGAGAAGAAGAATGAACTTCGGATGATCTGAGAGAAGATAAATGAGAGAGGAAAGGAATGTAGAATACCTTGTCTCTTTCCTTCTTCTTCTCAATGGAAGAAGTTCCATGAACTTTGATCTCCATTCATCATGAGCATAGAGTCCGGCGAGAGATGAGAAAACGAAGGATCTGATGACGGGAAAGTTTCAATTCATATATGTGAAAAGTAGTCGAAATTCTCTTACACGGTAGTGAATAGATCGACGATAGCTCTTAGGAATACTTGAGTGAATGGATTTGATTGAGCTGAGATTGTTGCCACGGGAAGACAGATTATAGAGAAGAAACATCCAGTGAGGAGAACAAAGAGAATAAACTAAATATTAGTCATTGAATCATCTTGAACATTTTTCTCACTCTGAATGCTCGAAGATTTTCCTTGATCTGATACTTTTTTCCGAGGGTGTAATTAACGAATCTGGTCCTGTAATTCATTGATTACTTCGATATTCCCTTAAATTTTCCCATACCTGATTATCTTCGTATCTCTCGTTGAATATCGAATAAGTAATCTCTTATTGTAGATCCACGTTGTGAAAAAGATCTGGAAGAGAAGAGGAAGAGTAGATACAGCATTCCTTCGTTCTCATTCACTCACACTCACAGATATTATTATTTCCATTGAGAGGAAACCGAGACCGATTACGTTACCCATCGAAGTCATGTGACCTGAATAATTGCATTTGTTGACTAATCTCTCTTCTTAATCACCTGAGACATATGGCATCGTCAATGAGACGACAGTTGAGTAGATAATCAAACCTATTGAAACGACTGAGTATCTTTTACTCTGAGATGTTTGATATTTCATGAAGAGAGGAGGGGAAGGAATCTCACATCATAATCCTTTAATAACAAAGTCGCTGCAAGTCTTTCGATCACAAAAATGGAAATAGTGCAATAGACGACGTATACATGATACAATCGAATGAGATGAGCGATGAGGAAGGGAAGATCATAATACCAAATACCTGGAAGATAGAGGAAATTGGATAGAAAAGAGTGAACAAAGAGCCGACCTGTTATTGGACACCATCGATTCTGATAGATGAAAGTGAGAACTCTTAGACAAGTGTAGACAACTTGATGATACATGAAATAGAGAAACAAAATCTTGAGATTCGAATGAAGAAGACATGTCTGAAATATTCAAATTCCTTTCAAGATCGTCGATGAAATAAATTATCCGAACCTTTGAGAAGCTTTTGATGAGCGGAATGATGAATACGGCTAGGAGGAATAGTGCAATTAACTCCACCACATAAATGAGCCATAGAAATGGATAATGCGACGAATCAGAGATTGAGAATCCCTCGAATATTTTTGTTATTCTCTAGGCAAAACTATCCACATACTTTTGATTCGACGAATGTCAAAGTGAACGTTGAATTTTTTCCGAAATTGAAAACATATTTTGTAGTCATGGAACGATATTAGAAGGAGATTGAAGGTGAGAGAAAGATCTGGATGTCTTGTGACGAGAGAAGAGCTTAGAACGAGCACTGAAGAGAATCTCACACGATATACAAAAGAAATGAAGCTAACGAAGGAATGAAAAGATACGATGAAATTGAAGGAGGAAGAAGAAATTGTACTCGAAATGAAATCTGGAAAGAAGTGCAAATGAAAGGATGAAACGTGCACTATTGAACTGACAGACAATGATATCCTCAAGAGAATTTAATTAAGTTCAGACTAAAATTAAAATGATGAGAAAGGTGGAGAACTCTCGAAATATGAGTGATTGCGTGTTACGATAAGATTAATCGAACTCATTTCATTACATTCGACGTATCTCTTCTTGGAAATACTAAGACTCAATCTACATGTGGGCACGCAACTTATCTTGGCACCGTATTTTAATTATCGAGGCAATTTTTGAGGATTATTATTGTTTTCCATACAAAATTCTAAATAATTGAGATAAATTACATATTTATTCAGATATTATGAAGTGCCACATAGAAGAGAGCAGATTGAAGTGAATGGAGTTTGAATTGGAGAGAGATGGTGAAAGAAAGATAAGGTTGAACCCGCTATCTCACAAGCGTTCACTTCACTAAGAGGCGATCAATGACCTTGCAATGGTCAATTTTAATGTTATTCCAATTACTTATTGTCCTAATCTCTGTAGCTTCAGCTAAACATAGTAAGTTCCTTACTCTTCCATCTCCAATAAACTGTTCCTTCTTGAAGGTGGTGGTCGTGGCTCGAGTCATTCTCACTCGTCCAGTCATTCACATTCTTCATTTCATTCCTCATCAACTCATTACTATGGTGGATACACAGTTGGTCACTACAGGTCTCATCTCTTCCCTTCACAATCTCTTCTCTTCATAATATAATTATTCCATTGTAGAGGAGGAGGTCACAGTTCATCCCATCGAAGTACTCGTCCTACTATCTCAGAGAAGGACATTGTAGAAGCCATCTTTCTACATTCTAATCAGACATACTATACTCAATCTGACAACAATATCTACCACTATGAAGTATATAATTTTCTATTCCTTGCTTTTAATCACGTGTTTGTTTCAGTCAAATTGGACAATTCCGTCTGGAATTCGACTGTCTTTGATTTCATCGAAGCCTTCGAATGGAATGTGGTGAGAGGAGTAGAGATTATATCCATCTCAATGTCTATTCAAGGGTATCATCCGATCTCGTATTTTATTGGGGTCTTCAATATCTTCCACAGTCATCATCAAATTGTTCTTCAAATTCTACGAGGGGAAACAACAGCTGCATAACTGATTTCATTGACACGTGAGATTTTGATGCATTCAACAGGAAATGATGTGATTTCAGTTGTCAGAGGAGTGTTTCTGATCTGAGTCGATTGAAAACTGTCGATTTCTTGACACGCTCAAATGAGAGGTACGCCAATCTTTCTCTTCCATATATCTCATTCCTTCTCATTCTCAGTCTCTCTCAACTATCATGGAATTGTCCCTCCAATAAACGATGTTGTGATTGGGAATGCTGTGAGGCTGCCACAATGTAGTCAGTTCAATTCATTCACAACTTGCAATCATAAGTATTCTATTAGATTCGTCGAGTCATCAATGGTTGTGATATTTATCGTCGCTCTTATCGTCTATGCAATTCGAACTATCTCGACTATGTGACATCTTCCGAGATTTTCAAGGTGTAATGATGATAAATGGCTTATTTGACTTTGCTTATGTAAACAAGATTCATATTGCTTTGTGAGTATGAATAAGGATGTAGCGTGTATCTCGGATGGAATATGCTGAGAGGTCGAAGAGAGTATTGAGTAGAGAAGAGACGAATTGAGAGAAAGAGGGGCAGATGTGAGGGATAATAAGGGGGGAAGAGAGAGGGAAGGGAAAGGAAGGGAAGGGAGAGCATGGGACGCATTCTCTCTCCTTCATTCGAGAGAGAGAGAGAGAAAGAGAGAAGAAGATGTTCTCTCTTTTCTACTATTTGTCTGTTATCTCTGTAGTGTTTCATACCTCTCTCATATCTTTATTTGAGGTCCTTTCTTCATCTACTTCAATCAATATGTACGATCCAGCTGAGAGTGACACTTCTGATGTGCAGGTGTGATCAATGAGAGAGAGAACAGTCACTTCTTTCACTTCATTCATTCCTTTAGATTACCGCATCGTCTACTTCACCAGTGAAG
The DNA here is from genome assembly GCA_000180635.4 of Pristionchus pacificus. Classification (NCBI taxonomy): domain Eukaryota; kingdom Metazoa; phylum Nematoda; class Chromadorea; order Rhabditida; family Neodiplogasteridae; genus Pristionchus; species Pristionchus pacificus. The sequence goes on from CM026575.1 coordinate 13,255,807, forward strand.
AGAGGAAGAGGACGACCTCCTAAGGGAACTTCATCAACTCCCAAGGCAAAGAAGGCTCCTTCGGGTAAACCGAGAGGAAGACCCTCTAAGAAGAATGTTGGAAAGGTATATCTCATTCATTTGTTAATCTCTACAAAAACTCTTTTCAGCCTAAGACGGAGAAGAAAGAGAAGACAGTGAGTGATAATTTAGTGAAGAAGAGAGGAAGACCACCAAAGAATGAAACGAATGGAGATACGACCACTGCCAAGAAAGGAAGAGGAAGACCCAAAAAGAATTGATTTCATCTCAAATACTACTTATTTACTCCCCTATTGTCTCATTTCCAACCTTCATTGTATCAACACTCTAATTAATAATAAATATTCTTTTAATTGTATCTTATATCGTTTGGAGAAGGGTATAAATTGGTACCAAGGGTAAGGATGGTACGAATGAGAGATTGAGAGAAAGAAGAGAGTGGGGGCATGTTAGACATCGAGAGAACAAATCGATATCTACTTACGGTGAATACTAAATATTCGATTAGACGACTTTTACTTTCGGCTTCGTATTTTTCATGTCGTTTGCGATAGCGAGAGATATGAAAATATTGAAAGGTGAACTGAGAATGGCCATTAATTTATTCCGAGAAAAAAAAACAGAAATCTCGATGAGAGTAAGGCGAAAAAAGAAAAGATACACTTTGAACAATTTCACTCTTCTTTGTTGAAAAAAACGTGTTGAGATGTTGAGATTCATTGTGAGATTTATGATCGAATAGTGGCTACATAGAAGAAATATTCAAATGTTCAAGATTTTTGGTGTTCTTCGTTAATTCGCATGAGGAAATCAATGGACTTTTCTTCAGTTGATCGTCATCGTAATGCCCATCCATTCGAATTATCTAGTTTCTTCGCTTCAATCAAGAGAAATATTCACACGTTTGCTATTATTCCCATTGTAGACAGTGGTTTCATCCTATCTTAGGAATGCACTTTCTTTCTTTCCGAAAAGACTCTTTTTGAATTATCTTGAATTTTGTTTATTCTCTCCCTCGATTTTATGGCTAGGGGCCACAACTCAGATTGCCGAATTATCACTATCCAGTCAAAACCGGGTGAAAACTGTCCCTCATGGTCCCAATAACATCATACTTTTGGCCGTTTGTCGATATCTTGTCTCAGAATTGCGTTACAGCTCGAAAAGTACGCGCGAAACGACTGTTGTGGAGAGGGAAAGGCGAGACGAGAGGGAAAGGGGGCGGAGCCTATTTCCAACTCATTCCCAAAATTCGGAGGCAAGAGCTTCGCCATGTCGTGAGAGACAATTCAAGGGCGAAATTACCTCTTATCCAGGCAGAGCGTGCGCTAGTCACGACGGGTTGGAAACAGTAGGGAGAGGCGAGGCGGAGGGAGATGGGAAGAGGTGTGCCTCTCGCCTCTCCCCTCTCATTTGACTAGCCCCGCCCACGTTCACACTGTGTTTAGCGCTAATCGGAATCGAAAAATACGGGCGTACTGAAATCTTTAAAACAAATCCGCAAGCTTTTGAAGCATGCTAAAATTCTATTTTTTTCACTAAACTTCCTAAAATATTCGTATTCGTCAGGAAATTTATGCCCAAACAAAATGTTCACACTGCAACCCGTCAAATCGACCTATTCCCATCGTTAAAGTTCAATTTTGACCTACTCAATGAGGATGTGCACATTTTGGGCAGTGCTCAATCGATTGCGAATGCCAGTAGCTATCCAGCGCACTTTAGAATGAAGGATTTGGTTTAGAATGAAGCTTGCGGATTTGATTCTCGTTTTTTGGCAAAATCATGTCAGATGAAAGTGGGCGGGACTTGTGGCCCCTATTTATGGCTGTACTTTTTAGAGAATTTTTGACGAAAAATATTTTTTCGGACAGTCACTTTTTAAAATATAAATTCAGGAAAACTGCTTCTTTCTTCAATATCTCAGCTTCTCTTTTGTTGTAGACAGATTCTGAATTCATTTGTTGGAGCTGAAATATTATTATCATACAGGGACGAATTTCTCTCATCCGCGTTTTCATTTTTTTCTCATCTTCTTTTCTCATCTTTGTTTCGAATTGGTTTCCCTAGTATACTTTCTCGAGAGTTGGGAGAATGAATTCCCTTATTTCAAATTGGCTCGAAGATTCTTTGTTCGTCAATATCTAGATAATTTACAGCATCTCACGAGAACAACCGAAGTGCAAATGGATTTCGCACCTGAATGTATTTATTGATTACTGAGACAATGGTTTAGATATGTCAGCGAATTAATGATATTTTATGATAGACGACGTTGTGTTCCGATTTATCAATATCATGAATTAATAGAATAACAATCCTTCGGACGCTATCCCTCCGGGAAACGAGAGAACAAAAAAGCTTTTCTGTATCTCGTAGTCCTTCGTCGAAATGTATTTGATGAAACTTTGAGAACAAACATAATTGACCGCGCAGATTGCAACCATGATGTTCGCGATCTAATAAATGCATGAAATTTCTGATAAAAAATAGTGGGATATACAGATAGTGGCCTTTATAAAAGATATAGCGATGCGGGACATCGAGAAGATCATTTTTCATATGCGGGGTGTCGAGAAAGAAATATCCGTTTTTGCTATCCTTTTTTTTCCATTTACAGTTCGCTAACTATAAATAAAAATATATTTCCTCATGCATCAAACATTTTCAACTGGGTTCCAATTTATGATTATAATGCTAGAGTATCCCGCTAACGAATGCCAAAATTGATTTTGAAACCGCTCGAACTGAATCGTGCAGGGTGCAGATATGCGTTGTACAGAAACGTATGCATCAACCTAATATCATGGTTGGAGTCAGCGAGGTCGATTGTGCTTGCTCTGAAATTACGTTTTAGTTGACAGATTTACGACTTACAGAAAAGTTGTGCCACGCTGCATGGTTGCAGCACGGAATGAGTTTTTAAGTGGAGTTGACCACGAAAAAGGTTGAGGTTGGCCATGTGTTGAACATTGTCCTGAGCATAGTGAACCGGCTCTTATAACCCTGGAATATTTGAACGAAACCATCATCTATCATGTTTAACAAGATTCTAAAATTTGTTTGTACATACAGGATAGTCAATTGCTCCAGATGACTTTCAATTTTTTCGAATATTGGCATTATCAAATTGTTTCACATTCCATTCTCTATAGTTTCATTCTTGAGATAACTATCATATGCATCTTGGAGAGTGAAAGAGAGTGAGAGTCAACAATAAATGAGAGAGAGGTCATTGGTAGGAGAGGGAAGAGAAAGAGAGTGAATCATCTCCCATCTGACCCGCGTGTTGGACTATTCACTCCCTACCTCAATCTATTTATATTCCATGTTCTTGTCATTTCTAAACAATATTTAATTTAGAAGTAGATGCATAATGGAACGTTTTCGATAATTATTCTCATATGCATTTCAATCGTCGCGGGCAGAGGAGGTTTCTTATTACTTGTGTTCAATTAGATATTATTCTGCGTTTTTTTTTGCTCTTACTTGCAATAGCAAATTTTTTTAGGGATGGGTGGAGGTGGTAGAGGAGGAGGAGGATTTGGAGGAGGAAGAGGGGGTGGATTTGGAGGAGGAAGAGGAGGAGGAGGATACGGAGGTGGTGGAAGGGGAGGTGGTGGATGGGGAGGAGGTGGTAGAAGTGTTTCTTCATCTGGAATGGGATTCGCCGGAGGATTCATTGCTGTTTCGGCGTTTAGGTAATACATTGTCTTCTTTTTCTGAATGTTTTCATATAAATTTGCAGAGGAGGTGGAGGATATTCATCGAAATCACGAGATAATCAGACAATTACAAGCCCTATTATATATTCCGCTGTATTTAAAAATTTGACGAGTGTTTTCCCAACTCGATCGGAGAATAAATTGTGGATATCTCATCCAGAAACTCCCATTTCGTAAGTATTCTCCCAACGTTATTCAAGAAATACGATCTTTCAGGATACAAGACGATTTGGTTTACTTCTGGGACAGACAATATCTTCCTAAGGCGCAGTTCAATATTTGCTCAAATTATATCACCTCTAACTTTCATAAGAATGTTTCATTTTGCAATGTGACTGAACTGATAAGGTATCTAAATTACATTGACATTCCATCTACTAAATGAATTTATCTCTTTAGATGTGAGAGAAGAATTGATGATGCTCCCGATCTAAAACCCTTCTCTTTCTTTTATACGAATGGTGGAAAGTATGTGAGCATCTATTCATTCACTAGTAATCATTTGTTTTCAGAATGAATTCTTTTGCATGGTTCTGTCCAAAGAGTCAAGTGTGTTGTGAATGGGAATGCTGTGATCCTCAATCCAATTTTGGTTCTGGGTCAGTCCATATTTTTGCTCGATTTTTGCTCGACATCTATCTTTTTAGTGAAATCCTGCTCTTCCTCGTTGTTCTTATTATCGTTGTTGGAGGAATAATATGCATTTCATTCTCCGAGCCCACAAAGAAGGAATGGGAGGTGGTTGATGCGGGATACAGAACGACCACTACTAAAGTGTGATTGAATCATCCAATTATATTTATCATGATCCACCGACTGGTATTATCAATAAAGTCACTGCCGTACAATTGAAGTTAAAGAAAACAATTAATAATGTGAAGTCATTTTAGATTATCTAAATAAATGAAATTTGATCTCGATGATAGATATAGTGGAGGATTTATAGCTGTTTCTTCATTCAGGTTCGAACATATTCATTCATTTTAACTGATCGGATCTTTCAGAGATGGCGGAGGTTCCTTTTCTAAACCAAAAGAAACTCAAACCATCACAAGTCCCATAATATATTCCGCAATTTTTGAGAATGAATCATTACTTTTCAAGGACAGATAAGATTATAGAATATGGATATCCCATCCAGAAACTCCCTTTACGTAAGCGCTGGGCATGTGACTAGATAAGGCCATAGTATTCATTTCAGAATCAAAGACGATTTGTCATATTTCTGGGATTACGCGTATCTTCCTAATAAACACGGTGCGAATTGCTGGCGATACAAAACGTTGAATGCAAATAAAAGTGTTTCCTTTTGCAATGTGAAAGATATGGCCAGGCCAGTTTCCAAATCACTTGTCACAATAAAAAAACATTTGAACAGATGCAGCAAGAAAATAAACGAAGCACGTGCTCTCACACCGTACACATTTTTTTCTGATTCTGATTTTCGGTTTTTCATTATTATCATAAGTGTAATAATCGATGATTCAGTCTCACAAATTTCGGATGGTTGTGTCCGGCAGGTCAAGAGTGTTGTGAATGGGAATGTTGTGATCCATATCCTAATTATGGACAAGGAGATATCGAGTTAGTATTCATTATTTCCTTTATCATTTATAATGTTCTTTGAATCAATTCTTGTGTTTAGAATCTTCCTCCTGATCATCTTTGGTGGATTCATTATCACTGGACTTTTACTTGGAATAAAAGTGATATTCGTTGGGAAACAACGACGAGAGTATAGAAGAACTGAAGGAGAGAGAACAAACACTACCAAATTATAATTGATACATATATTTTCGCAATCATCCTACCTCATTTCGTCTTTCATTACGAACTCATGATATTTTGAATAAATATTATATTTTGTTGTATTGTGGGACTTCCGTGAGATGTATGTTTCGAATGCCTCCGATGTAACATTTTTTTCAATGACAGTTAACGTAACGTAATGTAACGGAGTACCCGTATGAAGGTGATGAAGAAGGTGAAAGAAAAGAAATTTCTCCATTCTGCAGTCTTGTTTATTTGTAGATCTCCTGCACGAAATATTCTATTCTTAGCCATTATGACGTCAATTGTGAGTAAGAAAAGAAGAGGAAAGAAAGAGCGAAGGAGAGAGGAGAAGAGAGTGGTCAATTGAGAGAGAAGGAAGAGAAAGAAGAAGCTCATTGCACTCACATGTTTTCGTTTTCTTCGTTCCATCATTCATTATGGCTACTTATTTTAATTTATTGCATATTTGAATTAATTTAATTATCTTAGAGTGCATGAATAATGGAACGGTATGGATACTCTTTCTGACATGCATATCAATGGCAGGAGGAAGAGGAGGTAATTGAAATATATGAACAACACCAAATTCATATAATCATTTTATATTCAGGAATGGGTGGAGGAGGTAGAGGTGGAGGAAGAGGAGGTGGTGGAAAGGGAGGTGGTGGAAAGGGAGGTGGTGGAATGGGAGGAGGATGGGGAGGTGGAAGAGCCGTTGCATCTTCTTCCATCGGTATGAAAGGAGGTGGAAGTGGATACATTATTGTGTCTTCTTACAGGCTAGAAAGCTCTCTTAGAATAAATTAAATACATTTAATGTCAGGGGAGGAGGTAACTCGTCAAAAAGAGACTCTGAAACAATCAACGGCTCAATGATATATTCGGCTATATTTAAGAACATCTCATTTCTTCTCCATTCAAGATTAGGGAAAAAAATGTGGATCTCAAAACCCGATACTCCAATTACGTGAGTTTAGAGTAATGTCAAGTTGAATACAATTACCCAAATTTAGAATCAAAGGAGGCCTTGTTTATTTTTGGGATGAGTATTATCTCCCTAGTTCAAACACAACTAATTGTTCTAACTTTATCACATCAAACGACTATAGAAATATTGAGTTGTGTAATGTGAAGGAAATGGAAAGGTAACCTATTTCTTGATAAGAGCAAATTTCTATTTGATTGTATATGTCTATGTATAGATACATACCTATTTAGATGCAATAGAAGAATGGATAATATCACAGAACTTCAAACATACTCATTCTTCACTCCAAACTATACTCGGTTTGTGGCTCGGATGAATGTTTAAATAGAGAGTATTTATCTTCAGACTTTCATCTTTCTCATGGTTTTGTCCTAAGGGACAAGGTTGTTGTGAATGGGAATGCTGCGATCTTTATCACAAAATTGAAGACAGTAAAACTGAGTATGTTATGATATCTACGATAATCTCGTTCAGCCCATTTGTTTCAGTCCATTCCTCATAATTTTCTTAACTATGCTAATCATCATGGCTGTTTTCACAATAATAACAGTGTCAGAAAATCCAAGATCCACTTCAAAATCCGGAAGAAATGAAGAGGGAGCAATATTATGATGATCAATTATGTATTTTTGTTTGAAATGTACTGGTTGTCACGACAAATATTATATACTTCCTATGCAAACACAGATAGCAATGTATAAGATAACTCTGGAATTCAATAATGGGCTCTTCGACTGAACTCGATTTTTATGATTTGCTCTTTTGTTTCTTATTCCCTCCCCTCCCTTCTCCATCCCTTCATTCCACTCTTTCTATCCCATCGTGAATGGTTGATGGCGTATTCTCTAAACGTTATTATTCTTCTTCTCTATGTCAAATTCTTCCGAAACCATCGTTTAAAGATCGAAAACAATGAGGTATTTGATTGCATTGATAGTGAAGAGATTGATTGTGATTACAGATTCGTCGATTAAAGGAAAAATGTGAAATGTACCAGACTGAAGCCGAAAAGTGGAAGATAGATGTGGAACATTATAAACAAGAGAATATTCGACTAAAGAGTGCATATGATGAACTAAAGAAGGTATGGGAATGGAGTATCATCTATGGTTATCGAATGCTCTATTCATCTACGAGATTCGTACTGTAGATTCATTACCGTATCTCAGGTTCATGCAATTTGTGGAGAGAGGCAAGGAGAGACGATAATTGAATACTCATCACCACAAATGATCGAAAAGTAGTTCACTCACTCAACTCAAATGTTCATCCTTCAATTCAGATCACAAGATGCACCTTTGATTCCACTCGACCCCGAAAATCCATTCTATGAGTGTTGTGGTTTGCTATTGATTTCACTATCACAACGATATCGAATATGTCAGGTGTTCAAATCTCTCTTCGAGGAGTACCCCGATAATGAGACGATCTGTCATCCTCTTCCTGAGGTTTTCACAGGTGAACATATTCATAGGTGAACCGTATATAGATCTTTGATTTTTGAAGCACCTCAAACATTACAGTCCTGGCGATTCCCCCAGTGAAAACGGAGCGCTCCGGGTGACCCCGGGTGACCCCCAGTGACCCCACGCTTCGTACTCTTTCATTAATTTTTTATAAAGTCGCCAATTTGATTCCATTGTCTTCAGCGTTCGATTCTGCATCGATTCATATACAAACATATAAAAATAATAAAATTTTAATTAATTAAATTAATTTTCAAAAAAAGTGAAGATAGGGGCCACAAGTCCCGCCCACTTTCATCTGACATGATTTTGCCAAAAAACGAGAATCAAATCCGCAAGCTTCATTCTAAACCAAATCCTTCATTCTAAAGTGCGCTGGATAGCTACTGGCATTCGCAATCGATTGAGCACTGCCCAAAATGTGCACATCCTCATTGAGTAGGTCAAAATTGAACTTTAACGATGGGAATAGGTCGATTTGACGGGTTGCAGTGTGAACATTTTGTTTGGGCATAAATTTCCTGACGAATACGAATATTTTAGGAAGTTTAGTGAAAAAAATAGAATTTTAGCACGCTTCAAAAGCTTGCGGATTTGTTTTAAAGATTTCAGTACGCCCGTATTTTTCGATTCCGATTAGCGCTAAACACAGTGTGAACGTGGGCGGGGCTAGTCAAATGAGAGGGGAGAGGCGAGAGGCACACCTCTTCCCATCTCCCTCCGCCTCGCCTCTCCCTACTGTTTCTAACCCGTCGTGACTAGCGCACGCTCTGCCTGGATAAGAGGTAATTTCGCCCTTGAATTGTCTCTCACGACATGGCGAAGCTCTTGCCTCCGAATTTTGGGAATGAGTTGGAAATAGGCTCCGCCCCCTTTCCCTCTCGTCTCGCCTTTCCCTCTCCACAACAGTCGTTTCGCGCGTACTTTTCGAGCTGTAACGCAATTCTGAGACAAGATATCGACAAACGGCCAAAAGTATGATGTTATTGGGACCATGAGGGACAGTTTTCACCCGGTTTTGACTGGATAGTGATAATTCGGCAATCTGAGTTGTGGCCCCTAAGTGAAGAATAAAACGATTCGTGCATCAAAGAGTACACTTCCGATATTTATGCGCAGCCGCTGCAAAAAGTATTTGCTAAATTGCGTAGGTGTACTGTTCGATGCACGAATCGTTTTAATCTTCACTTTTTTGAAAATTAATTTAATTAATTAAAATTTAATTATTTTTATATGTTTGTATATGAATCGATGCAGAATCGAACGCTGAAGACAATGGAATCAAATTGGCGACTTTTTAAAAACAATTGAAAGAGTACGAAGCGTGGGGTCACTGGGGGTCACCCGGGGTCACCCGGAGCGCTCCGTTTTCACTGGGGGAATCGCCAGGACTGTATGAGAATCTTCGTCAAGAGGGTTCTTCACTCGATTTCTCTTCGATAGCATTAATATTTTCCAGACTCTTCTTATTGAACGCATTCCTCATTTCAAAGTTCTCTTCGATGGGATTTGGGCAGAATCGTCTACAGAGATAATCAATCTTTCGACTCAATTCTGTCGTTCGTTCTTAGATTTATTTTCCTTCTTCTTGATTATTCCTTTCCAATGAAGCAATCTCAGAATTCGACGTGAAGTCAATGGAAAGTTACTGGATTACGCCTACACGGGAATTATTACGATAACACAGGACACTGCTCAATATTTGATGTGTGCTGCGGACTATTTTGGGATGGTTAATTTGAATTAACTAATCTGATATTAATCAATAATTTATTTGAGGAATCGATACTCGATGAATGTTATGCATTCATGAGAAGAAGAATCCAATATGATGACATATTTCCCCTTCTTGTATTCTGCAGGAATATCAACTACAAGAAATATTCATTCGGATCATTCATTAAAGTTGGTTATTCATGAAGACAAATGTTTAAATTCTCTTCAGGCCAATTTCGTCCCCCTAAGTCTCACTCCCAATTTCCTCGAACGTTCTTTCGGTACTATCGAATATCTACTAAAGAGCAATTCACTCAACGTAGATAATGAGAAACAAGTGAGTTCATCTAGAGAATTATCGAATCATAATATAATAATTAATCGGATTGAAGGTTTTCGATGCAGTCGATCGATGGATTGGAAAAGATGTGAATAGGAATAAATACGGAGCAAGGTGGGAGAAACACTTGTTGCTTACTAATGTGAGACGACTCTAATTTGAGATTACTCAAATTGATTCGTACCCCTCGTCTTTCTCCTTCATTTCTCAAAGAGATTGTTGAGACGAAGAAATGGATCTATGACAATCCAGAATGCATCGATATTATGAATGAAGCAAGGGTATTCAATATTTCAATGAAATTGAATATGAAGAGATTATTTATATTCAGGGAATCGGAAAGAATTCGAATATTCATTTGAACAACTTGGAGAGGAACTGCGATTATGCTCACAACCTCATCATCATGACTAGTCAGTTACTATTCATTTACCCGTGATCTGTAAAGATATATAGATGGAAATAGAGAGGAAGACGTTGAGAAGAACGACAAGAGCATTATGTATATATATATATATATATATATCTTCGATCCTATGACCAACAAATGGCACAGTACGAATATTATGACCACAATTACATCTATTTCTCTCTCTCGTTTCAGCTGGCCTAATCGAAAGTCGGAAGCTGTATGGGCGATCCGCAGTGATTGGAGAGAAGGTGGGAATCATTGGAATGATGTAGTTAAAATACTTTATCACTTTTTTTGTATAGATTTATTTCATCGGAAATCCATATGGTTATCGAACTGGTGGTGAATGGTACAATGATAATCGAGTGATCTCAGTTTTTGATCCATTGAATGCAAATGAAGGTATTCGTTATGCACTAAATATTCTTCGGTTGTTTCCTCAAGTATGCCAAATGAGCTTGATGAGATCTATTTTCATTAGAACTAAATTGACTTCATATAAAAAATTTTTTATCATGAATGAAATAATAATGGTTTGAATGAATATAAGATGATATTCCAGGTTGGGTGAGGCTGGCAGATATGGAAAGAGGAAGAAGTTCGGCTGCGTGTTGTGTAGCTAATGGAAAACTGTATAGTATGTTATCGAAATGAATAGATGGACAGACTGAGTTATAATCTCAGTGCCTGGCGGATTTGATGGAAATGAAGAACTCAAGGATGGAGAACGTTATGATCCCGCAACTAACAAGTGAAAAATCGGAAATATTTACAACTGTATAGATTGATATTCTCAAATGGAGTTCAATCCCTCGATTGAATACGATGGGAATCTATTGTGGTATTGCATCTCTGAATGGAGATATTTATATTGCTGGAGGGTACGTACAATATTTATTGACTGGAAGATTATTCAACCAAATCGTGTACTTTATCTAATTCAATTATTTATGCAGTAGACTTGGATGGGGGGAAGATCGATTCCTCAAGGATCTTTTCAAATTCTCTCCTGATAGTGAAAGATGGGAGAAACTGAAGGAAATTAATTACCCAAGGTTAGAGACCGCAAGCTCCGCCCACTTGAGAGGGATAGAGAATCTACCTTAAAAACGGGCCGAGGTTTAGCAAATCGAATACTTAACCAAAATGGTCGATCAAGAGCGCGTTGGATAGGCCTCAGGCACATCTTTTAGGGGGCCAATGGGCACTTGGTTCAGAAAAATTTAAGTTGGTCAAAATTGAGATAAACTAGTCCAGGATAGGTGAATAACGCATTTCTAGTGTACGTCGCAAAGTGCCCATTGCGCAGATTGTTCTTTTATTTTTATGAAGAATTTTAGAGAAGAAAAATCAAGAATCGAAAGTATCCCCGAATTGCTAAACTGTTTTGAAGGTTTTAGTACGCGCGTATTTATTCCAGTCCGAGTAGCGCTAAACACAGTGTGAACGTGTGCGGAGCTAGTCAAATGAGGGAGAAGGGAAGAGAGACGACCCTCTTCCCTTCTCGCTCCGTCTCGCTCTCCCTGCTGTTTCTATCCCGTCGTGACTAGCACACATCCTACCTAGACAAGAGGAAATTTCTCTCCCAAATTGTCTCTCACGACTGGGCGAAGCTATCGCCGTCAAACTTTGGGAATGAGCTTGAAATAGGCTCCGCCCCCCTTTTCCCTCGTCCTGGTTTCGGCCACTTCTCTGTTGAGCCCAGATCGCATGGTTTTTGGCTCATAACTCGGTTCAAAGAAGAGATATCGACAAACGGTAAAAAGCATGATGGTATTCAGACCAAGGGGGATGCTTTGAGCACTAAAACATCTCCTTACGATAGATTCGATCTACCCCGTTGCGGTCTCTACCCAAGGTACGATAGGAATGTAAACGATAACTGATTTTTCTCCTGTTAATGTCAAATTAAAATATATAGATGTCATCCTACTCTCGCTGCGAGTTGTGGCTTCCTATTTGTGATTGGCGGAGGCATCCTTAATAAGGATGAACGTACAATAGAAAGATATGACCCAATAGAGAATGAATGGAGTGTCATCACTGAGATGAAAAGGTCAAAATTATTAAGATTTTTGTTTGCTAATATTTGTTTGTATGTACTCCGAGAACATATCGGACTTTAAGGAGGAGTAACAGGAAAGAAAGTCAGAGACCCTCACAACGAAATCCCGGGACTTGCAAGTACAGTATCTGCCAAAGTCCCTATTCTTTGCCAAAGTCCCTATTCCCTTCTCCCGTCCCTTGTTTGGCAGAGGGAGGAGTGCGTTCGATGGGAAAAGACTATGGGAGTATGGGTAGATCAAGGCGCACTCTTTTCCCCAGCCAAATCATCTGTTCAAATCCCCGCCGTTGCCTGGATTGAGGGGAATTTTGGCACTAAGCCAATTCGCTATAGCTCGGTTGATTGATGTCGTGGAAACACGGGAGTTTCGGAATTCAAATGTGGTTATGGATTGCTACAATGTGACGTTGACAGATTGGTCACCAAAATATTCATGTTACTCCTCCTTTAATTATCTCATTCCCAATCTCGGCCTCATACCCTACTCCAAATATACAGGTACTCGTGAACTTTGAATTCTCGATAGGGTCTCGATTCAAAATTGAACTGGGGAGATTATTCAACAGCAATTCAATTCGATTTTTAAGAAGATCGAGAAGAAGTTCAAATGAGCTGAAACTACAAGACTTATCACAACAAAGACTTTATTGAAGTAAATAAAAAATGAATAAACGATGATTTTATGATTTTTTTTTCATTTTAGCATTCTTCCAAATTCACTTTTCTCCAATTTATTATGTTCACTGCAATCACTTTATCAACTGAATATGAGTGTATCTATTAGCTCAGGCATGAGCAATAAGAGAAAAATACATCTAATCGATTCTCCTATTTTCTGCGTAATTCTCTCGTTGTCTTCAATTATATTGACTGTTCATCTAATTCTCAGCTGGACAATCAGGAAGAAGAGGTCAAGATAAGGATTATACATTGTTTTTGTGTAACATTGCATGAGTCGGAAGGAACATTTCGAGATTACAGCAAACAGCTGTGAAGAGAAACAAATACAAATGTATTCCTAACTTTTTATGTTTGATAACAAATCTTATTCATTATGTTGAGTCTCTATCGTTTCAACAACTATATTTCGAATAACAATCTTCAAGTGGTTCACGTGATCACAAAAGAGATAATGAGTACATGAAAGTGACTCTAATTCTCACATGATCATTATCCATACAAGATCTTCTTTCGTCTTCTCACGAATTCAAAAGTTTTACTTTCAAATAAATTCCCACTAGACACTTCTTATATTCTGGTCCGAGTTCTTTTCTACGTTCATTTCGAGGGAAATGAATTCATTCAGATCCTTTGACATTTGTCATTCGACTAGTAAAAATCTCTTGAAAGGGATCAGTCCGTTTTGTCCTGATATTGTAGAAGAATGTTACCTTTCCTATCTCGATTACAGCATTGACTTATTCATTTTTCTGTCTAAAGTAGTGCTGCGAACAGTGTCGACGTTTTTCTGGAGAGAAGTGGTCTAGACGAAATGAGGGAGACAGACTCCGTCTCATTCTCGCCTCTCCTCTCCAAGAGGAATGGTCTAATCGACCTTTTCTAGTCGCGAATCGAGAGAGGAGGGGGGGGGGGGAATAAGAGTATGGAAAAAAGGGTTAACCGTTCGGAAATCGGAAAGGTCGAAACTCAACTGGCAAAATCACTCTCTTCCGGAATGAGAGTCGATCAATGGGCAATGAAGTTTCGGACAATGGAATAGTTTCGGAAAGTCCATTGTTCGACTCTCATTCCGGAATGAGAGTGATTTTGCCAGTTGACTTTCGGCCTTTCCGATTTCCGAACGGTTAACCCTAATGGAAATGTAACTCATTCCACACCGATCCGACCGTTCCTCTTGGAGGGGAGAGGCGAGAATGAGAGAGACTCCCTCTCTCTGCCTCCCTCATTTTCGTCTAGACGATTTTCGTCTAGACCATTTAAGAAAAATCGAAAAATCTTCAGAAAAATCGTCTAGACCATTTCTCTCCAGAAATATCATTTAGACGTCGACCCTGTTCGCAGCCTTGACTTATTCATTATTATATCTATAAGTAAGAGTAAAAGACCACCTCCATTCGTCTCTCCCTTCTTCCAATCTCAACTTTCTATCCAATTATTCGGGGATCAGAAACGGGGGATAATTTCCCCCTTGTACTTCCATGCTAAGTTTTTTTTCTGGGACAGACTTGAAGCAAAATCATTGCGTTTATAAATCCTCATACTTTTGATTTTTCCTTATCTTTTCTATTGGATATCTTCAATAATGTGTTGAAATAAGGCTAGACACATGCTAGATAGATTTCTCATCCTTAAATTAGTACTTCTGTTCCTTCTCTATTTCCTTCTCACCAATTTTTCTATCGTGTGATTTCCAATTCGTCATAAGTTCAAATCATCCATAATAAATTATTATTTCGATATGGCAACAAAGTGCCCTCTTGCAACAGAGATATATTCTTCACTCGCATTTCACATCGTTCAATGGTGTATTGTGAGTTATTTCAAAGAAGATACTTGCAGCTTTTCAAATATTTATGTACGATATTGACGAGATCTCTTTAGCTCTCGTCTTGTTTCTCTTCAATCCTCGTTGTAATCTATTCCTTCTTCTGTTTCCATCGGAAACATCCATTTGAGAATTCAACCAAGGTAAAATTACTTCCCTTCCTTACACTGGTTCCATTCTTACAGGAACTTATAACAGCTCTTTACTTTTACGTAATTATCTATTCCTCAACTCAAGTCTTCAATCAGGTCTCAGTTCATATTTATATCTCATCTACACTTCAGTCCATTTTCTCCTATCAGGGAACTCTTCTATTCTATCGTTACTCAGCTTCAATTCCGTGTGAGGCTCAAGTTCCTCGAGTCAGTTTATTTCTCTCTTCTAATTTGCACCCTTTCACTAGTCCAGCTTTCCTTATGAAACTGCTTCTGTCTGAATCTTATGAATTATCAATCAGATCATGCATTTCTTTATCTCATAATCTTCCATAATCTTTCAATTTCATGGTTTCTATTTCGCTCGTATGCTCGGTTCATCAATCGTTCCTTCTTTCGTCGTAATTCACATTGCAATCACAGTTCAACGAGCTCTTTCCACTTTCTCTATCAGTTCAACCATTCAAATTGTCGTCTCTCGAATTCTCATCTTCCTTTCTGTCAGTGGCTCTGCAATCAAGGGAAACTCATGATATTCTTCAGTTCGTATACGCAATAGTCTACGGAGTATTGACTTATATACCTGAGCCTCTCGATGGTTATTCAGCATACTGCAGTAGCATCACTAAGTCGAGTGAAGCGGTATCATTCATTCATTCATTTCTCTTCATTTAGTAGACAATTCAGGCGGTAGTTCTCAATATCGTCGTAATGTTTGCTCTCGATGTATGCAATGTAATCGTTTCCTTTTCTCTATGGAGATATAATAAATACAAATTGGAGAGTAGGTGAGGGTATAATTCTTCTTTTACCTTCCCCTACTCTCTCTCTCTTATCTAGAACATCGTACCATCTGGAAGATACTTATCGTCATCGTCAAAATACTACAACGACATTTAATTTCCTTCCCATCGAATTTATCCATGCAGTTGTGTACTGTTCTCTCTTCGGTTAGTTCGTTCATCATCAATGTACCCATTTTTCAAATAGACGCCATTAATCATAGACGCAACATACTAGAGACGATAAATTCATGGATAAATTGATGATAAAAAATTCATGGAGATCAAATTTGACATTGCAGTGATCTACGTATTGGGAGCAAAATTGAAAAGTGAATATACTGATGGAGAGTATCTCTTCATAAATGTTGTCACTAACGTGAGCTCATTATACTTTAATCTTGGCATGATATAAATTTTAGATATTTCCCTATTATGTTCTTGCGTGTCCTCTTATTCTCACTGTTCTCATTCGAAGAGACAGAATCAACCGAAAGAAAGAAGTAAAAGGAATGATTCAAGGTCAAAATTCAAAGGTGAATGAATACTCATTGAAATGAAGAATTCAAATATTGCAGCAATATTTCGAAGCACTAGCTAAACAATGGAAATCGGACGATACTCCAATGGGAACTGTGAGGAAATCAGTATGAAAATCATCAGATGGTACCCACTATTTACATATATTTCTGTAAATTCAAATGAATAATTCGATCGAACTGCTCTATTGATTGCAAGTCGAAGACAAAAACGTATAATTTATCAGAGTCTGTAGAAACTCGGGAATGAAAAGTATCACAATTTGTTTGATCTTTGATTATGATTGAAAACTGGAGGGAAGGATGATTGGCTACTGGTAGTCACAAGATTATGGTAAAAGAATAATTCAGACTGGCTAGATAAAGGACCGAGATGCAATAAATTACAATTAAGTAGATATTTGTACAGTAATATGGGTAATAATCTGACACATCTCTAATTACAATAGTCTAGATATTGCACTCGTTCTTTCATGATGGAAATGTCTTGATGACCATTCGAATTTTGATTGGCAAGCACAAATTATGAAAGAATGAACGAGGGGTAATTATTACTGTAGCACACTAAACATTCAAAGAGGAGAAACGAATCAAAAGGAAAAAAACAATAGAATCAAAGTAATTCTCCCCAGGAGTGAAATAAATTGAGTGGGATAAAATGAAAATGAATTGAGCACCTTTGCGAGTGTCGAATCGATAGTTTGGTTATTTCACGTGATGAAAGATCATTTGAAAAGAGTGAGACGACGAGATAACTGAAAATAAATATATAATTAAGCAAGAAATGTAATCTATAATCTCTTTTGATTGATTTTAATGCATCATAATTCTCAATTTTTAATTTGTACCGCGTTTCTCTTTGTGAACACGCATAAATATATATATATATATATATATCTCGTAATATTTGATCGATGGAAAAGAGTATCTTACCGTATTCTTCTGATTCTTCTCTTTTTCCCTTTCTTCCTTCTCATTGTTGAGTGATGCAACGTGATCACTCATTTCTCTCAATTTAGTTTCATATCCATATTGAGTCATCCGTAATTCATCCTATAATAATAATAATAATAATCGTATTCCGTGACAAATTCGACGTACAAAGAGTGCAAGTTTCTCTCTCGTAATTAATTCGATATCATCTTCTAATTTCCTTCTTTCTCCTTCCATACATCGAACACTTCGAACGAGATTCTCACACTAAAATACAATATAATAACAATGAACGAATGAATTGTAAAATTCCTCACCTCTTTATTATAATAATTTCCCCTTGAAGTTTCTTTCACAACTCTTTCCGATATCTCCCTTAATCTCTCTCTATAGTGTTTCTCAACTTCCTCAGAGACTCCCGGAACTTCACTGCAATATATTAACTTCAGCCAATATAAATAAATGAAAATAGAGCAAAACAATATTACGTGATTGTGAATTTACCAAAAAAATACCTCAAGTTGGAACCATTGGCGATTTTCCTTTTCATGAGTGCAATATCCAATAACATTTTCTCTCGTTCTCCTTCCAATTCAGAAACTCGGCAACGAAGAAGATCCAACTAAGAAAGACAAGTGATGTATGGATATATGAGTGAACATCCTTCTCGATAGTCAATGAATACGAATATCAAACCTCTGATTGTTTCTTCCCATTCAATGGTTCGTCCCTTCGAGGAGATAAACTCTTCGTTGATTTTGTCGATCGAATTGAATCTTTCCTATCTACGAGAGATGGTTCAACAAGAGTCTCCACTACCTAAAAAGTGAATGATGATGATGATGAAACGTAAGATGAAAAAGGGTTATACTGAGCGTGTTGAGCACGGGGTCGGATATCGGACAATACCCCCGATTTTGACCCCGGGATGGTAGCCAATAACCCCCCATTTCGGAAGATAACCCCTCGATTTTCAATAGGTTTTTATGTGGAACCCCCGATTTTGTCCAATTGTCCGAGAATGGTGCCCAATCACTGGTTATACTCACTTGGGGAGCAGGTAATTCCTCTTCACTCATCAACAATTCTTCAGCTTCTTCTTCTCTTTTCTTTCTCTTCTCCTCCTCTTTCGCTTCCTTTTCACTCTCCTCCTAAAAAAGGTGTGAAATTAGTCTACAAATCTACATTTAATCTAAAAGCAAAAATTAAATGTAAAAATTAATTCCATTTACCTTTTCCTTTTCCTCCATTTCCTTGACCACTCCATTCAATCTCGTCACAACCTTCTGAGATGTACCCAACATTTTGAGGAGACTGTCTCTGTAATCACATATATAGATATTGTAATACATACATTATAACAACAATGATATATCCTCTTTCTGACCTCGTTGCCGTTCCCACACACTTTCCCTTCTTGGTCTGTACTGGTAATCGAGTCTCCATCAACCAACGAGCAGAAAATGATTCCTGAGTATCTGAAGAAGACAAATGGAATGTTCGGATGATCAAAGTGTAATGAATATTAGTTCACTTACTCTTGATAGCCTGATGGAGAGTGGATATTGTCTTGGTCAATTCAATCAATTCCTCATTCTTTCCATTGATAGAATCAGTGATGGAAGAAGGGAGGGAAGAAAGGGCAGAGAGAAGAGAACAAAGAGATTGGTGCCATCTTCAAATTTGAATTTAGTTTATGTTTGTAAAATTTATCATCGAAATGTTCGTGCTCACCTTTCATTGAGAGTTTCGAGTGTCGAATCAGACCAAGCACATCGACTTTCTTCCTAAAAAAACAATCAAAATCTTTCACGAGCAGTGTGTTAATATTATAATTTTAACTAACCTGCGAGAGATTGGATAGAAGAGAAGGGAGATTCTCAATACAATATCTCATTGCTTCTTCCATCGAAGAGATAATGGATGAAGATGAATCACGCCACTAAAATCAACAATATGAGGTTAAATGTAAATTAGACAGATATTATTGTCAAATATTAAGAGTGATAAATCTCTTAATTTCTTTACCTTATCAGCGGGTTCATCGAATAATCGATTAGTTTCTTCATCTGCAGCAGCGAATCTCTTCGATGCCTCACCCAGATGATATCCCAACTGAAAAAGGCTTATTTCACACTTCAATCTATCAAATTATCAAACAATAAAATAATTGACTCACCTGTTCGACATGAGGAGGTAATTTCTCTAGAGATGCATCATAAGGGAATATCCTCACTCTTTGTTCCAGAAGAGATAGTAAAGTAGACATTCCTGAGAAGCGAAAAGTAGATTTAAGAAGACCACTAAACTGACCAGATAGAATAGGTCTTCCACTCTCAGCAATCTGCCAAAGGGGAGAATCAGATAGAGGAATGGAAATAGAAGATTGAGAAGTAATAGAAGGAGAAGATGCACGAGATGACCATGTTCCCTATATCATATCAATCAATTTCAACTTTAGGGATAAATGAAATCTGATATTGGAATAAACCATACATTCTCAATGATCTTCCTTGAAGGAATTCTCGATTGCAATCCCCTTCCTTCTCTATCCATCTCCTCTATTCTCTCCTTCAATTCTCTCAATTGAAGAGTCAACATCTCGTTCACTTGAGCCACTTCTTCCACCTGTAAAACACTGTATCGTTCACACAAAAAAAACTAAAGTTAACTTCACCTTATTCGTCAACTTCTCATTCTGACTCAATTTATTCTTCAGTTCTTCCTCCAAAATGGCAAGAGAAGTTTCAAGTTGTTTCTCTCTTTCACTTGGTCCATCTTTTTTCTTTTCTTTCTTCTTTCCTCCAATTGGTTTTTGCGATCCTTCCAATTCATCCTGTAGTATCATCATTCTTCTTGATTTCACGTGAAATAGATTAATCTCACCTGTACATTTTGCACTCTCTTGAGTAACTGTTCATTTCTAAAAGTGAGACTCTCATTTTCACTCCGTAGCTTTCGAGTGATGTTCTCTGCCGATTTCAAATCCTCCTCAAATACAAATTTATAAATCAGAACACGAATTTATTATATATCTGTTGAATAATAAATGTGTAACTCACAGATAATTTATCATTCTTTGCTCGTTCTTCGAGTACTCCCTTCTTGAGAACTGTTGCTTGAGCTCGTAACTGAAGAAGAAGAGAGATGGAGGGGGTCACTTCACTAATCATATCTCCATCATAATCAGTCCCTCAATGTCAATATCCGATCGTACCTTAGAATATTCAGCAGCTAATCTCTCATATCTCGTTCCGATGTCTCCGTTCCATGAGGTGGATGACTGAGACATCCGAGACCAGTTCAAACCCCAATCTGCAATTATTTATTTGATCATAAGTACCTTCTACAAATAAATTTTGAAAAATCTTTCACGATAGTCGTTGTAGCTTGGTACATGGAATGCAGATATATGTCGAACAGTTAATAACTGTTTATTCACAAGTATCCGGAAACATATTTTAAAATTTTATCTTCGTGGAAATCATTATTAGTAAGAGATCGCCAAAACCACAGATGAAATCAAAATTGACAAATAAACGTGAGATCAGGATACGGTATTTAGACTTACTCGCTGAATGCATAACTTAATAGGATTGGATAAAACGTACAAAATTGGATGGACAAATCCAATGATGATTACAGTTACGAGTGTATCACAATAATGTCATTGGATGACAATGGGAAGACTACATGTAAATGGATGATCAATCCCTATTCTGTTTGGGTACAACTTTCCTTGCTGATCGCCGTGTTGCAGTAAGAGGAGTTACTTCTTCCTTCTCTTGTTTAACTCGAGGAGTTTTCCCCTTCTTCACTCCATCTCCTTCCTCGGGACTTTCTGTCTTCGAAGTTGTCGATGATTCACCCTCTTCCTCACGAACTTCTACCGCCTACAATCATATATTGAATACCAATCACACATTAGATCATGACAATCGGATAATAACATACCGGTGTCTCTCCATCATCTTCCTCTTCTACTTCTTCTTTCTCTACTTCTTCTTCCACTTTCATACTCTTCCTAGTAGATTTCTTAGTTGCTGCTACTTCCTTCTTCATTTTCTTCTTAGGTGGAGGACCACTCTGCAACTAAATCATTTCTCTAATTAATCATACGAATATATAGTTTTTATACCTTTGTATTCTTGGATGTCCTTGTAGTTCTCTTCTCTATTACTTCTTCTTCCTCTTCCTCTTCCATTGCTTCACCCTCATCTCCTTCCTCTACCTTCTCTCCTCCTCCTCCTCCACAGAACTTATCACACTCCCACAATCCTACAATATTAGGAATGACCGAAACGTACAGCCGCGTTATACTTAGAAAGTCTAACTATTCCATAATTTTTTCTCTAATCCTTTCTAGCCTCAACCAAGATATTAATTTTAATGAATAGCCTAATATTCTTTTTCGTTGAATAAATTAGATAAAATTAACAGTATCGTAAGAGTGATTCATACCAGTTGGTGGTTCTTGTAATCCCACACAGAAAGTGTGATATCCTCGATCACATCGATCACAGAACATCAATTTGTCCTGGAATATAAAGAGATATACTTCCCATCCATCTCATTTTACTGTACACATCGATGCATGTCCACTAACGTTAGTCAAAAGGAATTAATCTCCTGCAGACATTAAATCGACTTCGTATTGGGACGGGACAAATGGACTCATTTCAATATAGAAGACGACAAAAGGATCAAGCTAAGGGAGAGGGAGGGAGGGGAGGGAATTAATCGATAGTATCAGTTAAGAGGGGATGAAGCTACGGTAAGCAAGATATGGGGGTACAGTATGCATTCGGTGACACTCAATTCATTTTCTCTAACCTCTGTCGTGCTAGACTCTCCATCCTGGAAAAGACCTCTTAGAATAACTTGGACCTATTGATAGACCTACCTCATTGTCCGGTTTGGCACAGATGGTGCATCGCTTGCACTCGATACAATGCCAATCGTACAATTCGGCCACCTGAGATCATATTAGATATTAAGTTAACTTATTAACTACTTAATATCTAATATAAATTATATTATTAACTTATAGTTAAATTAGATATTAGATAGATATTTACATTATGAACGCCAATTCGCCAATCAACGAAGATATTATTTAAATATTCAGGATATAACAAAATAAATAAATAAGTATTTGGTTACCTCCACAATGTGATCGGGCATATCAATGCAATCAGAGTGAACTTTGATTGAACACGAAGAACAAGTGAGAATGGAAGAGAATTCCTCACTCGAATTACATAGAGCACACGCATCGGAGGATGGCTGAAAGGATCATTTATTCAAATAATAACCATCCCTTTTCAGACTATCCATAGATAGATATGATCACTTCTCACTCCAAATGGCAACAGTTGGGAACAATAATTTATGTTTTTTCTGATATCAAGAGAACTCAAAAGAAAACATTGAATTGGATCAAGGTCCTCAAAATTTTCGAATGAAAAATGCATTTGTATTCACCTTCTTTCCCTTAGGAGTTGAAGTGATTGGAATAGACGAAGAGTTCTTTCTACTTCCATTTCCATTGGCTGCTCCTCTCACTGCAGGAGAACTCGGATTGGGAAGAGGAGGAATATCAGTCAAATCATCCTCTTTCACTGAAATGAACACTCATAATCATTGAGGTAAGATTAGTTATCCATACATATATCTTAAGTACTCTAATGTCAGTAATGTCAGTAAGGAATCCTTACCAATAATAGGAGGCGGACTGGGTGGTCTCTTAACGGGGAATAAATGATGTCCATCGAGAACTGAATTAAGAGGAAGACGACGAAGTTCAGAAGGAGTAAATTGCTTGTAATAATTCTGATATTGTCCAGTGATAAGAGAGCATGGATATAGATGAGGACGAGTTCTCTCTGGAGGAAGAACCATCCATCGATTAGAGGGAGATTGAATGATCTGAAATCAGTAATCATCCAAATTGGATGATCCAATAAATAAATAACAACGTTATCTGTGCATTACCAACAACTTTCTTCACATTTTTTCGACATTACATGCAGATTCAGTAAGATTTTTGAAAAAAACATACGGATGTTTGCAGATCCCAGAAGTATTTCCTCTCTGTCTTCTTAACCGCGGCAAGATCGGAATTGAATTCAGATGCATTCTGGAATGATTAAATGGTGAATAGAAGAAAGGAAGGAATCCGAGACAAATTAAACGAATACAACATTCTTCAATAGTCACTAGATCGATAGCATAAACAGTAAGCCATGATGTAAACGTACCTTCATTGCCTTCTTTCGCAGCTCCTCCAGCTTCGATTTGTCATTTTTGATCTACAACAATGAAATCAATATATTACTGACTAGACTATAACATATATTACAGAAGTAAATATAAAAGAGAATAACTGACAGCATCGAATGCCTTTTGTTTTTCAGCCAATTCTGCCTTGATCTTCTGAACGGCAGCCCTCTGATACTCCTGCAAAATTGTATATCTCAACTATGAAATGCGAGACTATTTCGGAAAACATCATTAGCTACGAACGTAGCTAATTAACCCATGTAGACAATTCCTCAAAGTGCATGTACTCAAAGTACAGAGAGAATAGAAAGAGTACATACTGCGTAAATGGAAGGATACTCGTTAGCCATCAGTTCACGGACTTCTATTGCACGGAGAGCAGTCATTCCATGCATTTCTGAATATGATAATTATGAAAATAGGTTTTGGTATTTAAACTCACGATGTTCTCCGATGGTTTTGTTAAAGGAAGGAAATGTTAGCTGAAGGTACTCTTTCTCCGGAACCTGAATCGCCATTTTGAATCATATTGTCAAGAAATTTAAAAGAAAAATGATAATTGAAAATAAGAAACCTCGACCACTCGACGAGTCATGTCCGCATACTTTCTTTTGAATGATTTCACGTCCAGCAGATCAGCGATTTGTTCCTGTTAATTCAAAGTCATATATGTACACATAAAATGATAACCTGAAGGAAATATCGTTCACTTGATTTGAGTGGCCACTCATATTCAATCAAATCATCAGCAGTCACAGGAATATGTAGAGTCTCTTGAATGGGGCGAACTGCTTTAGGCTTGCTCACTCAAATACTTTTAGTTACGTTTTATATGATAATATAAATAGAATACCTGGATCACTAATGGTAGCGGATGCGTTTGTGGCCTCCTGATTGGACTCAGCTTCTATCTGCATACTAGATTCGTCGTTTGAAGGAACAGAAGACATTGAATTCTCCTCTTCCAGGCCCATTCCATTAGTTAGAGGCAGTCCGTCCGCAGTGTTCTCGGTAGAGCTCATCTATAACAATGAAAACAAATATTAAAAAGACACGTATACCACGAGAAAAGAAAGCCAAAAATAAGAGCATTGGGTCGATTCAAAACAAGCCCCATAACCGGGATTTTCAGAGCCAGGTATAAGTGCTATATGCCACAGACTACAGTATCCGCATACACTATACCGTTTCCATCTATTTTATCGATTAAGTTTATGAATATTTCTTGGCGTGTTATTAATAGTATATTGAGCTCTTAATTATATGTAACAATAAAAAATATGTGCGAGAATAATATTTTACAATTAAAAGTCAGTTTTCGGTTGTGTTATCGCCTAGACCTCGGTCTCAATCGATTATTTAGCTATAGCTTGCTGAAAACAGTGTTTCTAGCTAAATATTCGTTTATTTTTTCGAGAGTGTTCACCTGTAATTCATAAATTATTCAAGCTCTTGTGTATATAAATTCGTGCCATTTTTTCATGCCGTGGGAGTTTTAACTATCTTTTAGGGATGGCAAATTAAGAGTTTTTGAAAAGCTAAAAATTTCCTAATAATTTCGGGGTGTGTAATATGACGGATATTTCATTCGGAATGTGTTCAGGTAGTAGGGACAGACATTTTGAGTAGTCATTCATCAGGGTATAAAACCTCATTTGCATATTGGAGCCAAAAAACGAAAAAATGCCCAAAAACCGTCACTCTTCATGAAAAGTTTTTGAATAAACCTGAAGAACGTGAATGTTTTGACCCGCTCAAAAGTGGAATGACTTCTCAAATGGTTTAGGAAACTATTGGAATCAACTCTTCACTACTTTTCGGTACTCATTTGCATAGTACAGCCGCTTATCCGTAAGCGAAAAATGGCAAAATTGCTCTTCACTTGCCATCCCTACTATCTTTATCTTTACTTACTAGCTAAATTTCTTATTCAAACTCTTTCTTTGCTTGCAGATGAATAAGACGAGTGCTCATTGCTGTCGTAAGAGCAGGTTCTTTTAGGCAATCGTTGCAACTTTGAGGATGACCTATTTCGGGATCTAGCTTGAGTAGCCGACTGGCAGGTGTTGCATACTCGTCCCCAATCCGAACCGGATTATTAAAGAGAGTTGCTGCCTTTGATCATTCGCGTCCCACGCTAGAACTATGTCACTTTTACATCCCTTTCACTATTTTGACCTAAATTGGAATCTGGCTTGAGTTGTTGACTGCCACTACAAAAGAAAGTTATTGCTACAATGTTTAGATCGACAGTGTCTTTTCGATTGCCACTCCTGCTTTAAAATTTCGAT
The DNA here is from genome assembly GCA_000180635.4 of Pristionchus pacificus. Classification (NCBI taxonomy): domain Eukaryota; kingdom Metazoa; phylum Nematoda; class Chromadorea; order Rhabditida; family Neodiplogasteridae; genus Pristionchus; species Pristionchus pacificus. The sequence continues at coordinate 13,281,801 of CM026575.1, forward strand.
TATTCCTTTTTTTACTGCTCTTTTCCGATAGTGACAAGAACTCGTCCCAGTGCGGACCAGGTAAGAGGTCGAGCGCTAACAGGTCAAATAGATCGACAGTGATGACTGCACAGAATGATGATATGAGAAGGTCAAGACATCGATTGGGATGGTATTACCATAAGAATGGAATCTCGAAAGTGAAGATGGATAGGGAGGTCTCCGTACTTCGCAAACAGACACACACGTACACATTTGTCCATTCTCATTCGTTACTTTCTCTGTCCTAATTGTACGGTGAGCGGAGAAGAGATGAGAGTCTCTTCTCTTTTCCATTGCCCGCCCCATCTCGACCCCTATCTCTTCCTCTCTCATTCCTTATTTCTCCCCTTTCGAGACCTCGTTTTCAATGTACTCCATTCATTATGTTTCTCCTCATAAATGTCTTCTCGATCACCGTCAAAATAGCGATTGTATAGAAGACGGATTGCCCTCAAACCGTAACTCGTTTCTTCCTTCGCTCTCTTTCTCCTCTCAACTAATTCGATCGGTAATGGAAGCACCGTCTCTTTTCTTCCTCGGCCACTCTTTCCTCCTCTTTTCCACCTATTCTCTCATTCTTTCTCTCATCTTTTGTCCATTTATCGATTGATTCTTCTTTCTATGATTAACTAATCGATATTCAGGGTAATCTTCAATGGCAGGTGAAGAAGATGATCAATTCCCTGCAGGATCAACAGCTTCTTTTGATATTCCAGTGAGTTCATTTCAATCGATGAGAAATAGAGCAGAGATAGTTCAATTCGACTGTATACCCCAGTTTCCATCTCATCTCCCTCATTTCACCTCTTTCCCTTTTCTCTTTCATGTCATGGAATAATGTGCAAGAGAAGTGTGAGAGAGAATAATCCAGAGGTGCATACTTTGTAATTTCAAAGAGGATGGAATATTCGAGTGATTTTTGAGTGATGGGAACAAGGAAGAGAAGAGAAGTTGCGTGTTGTGTGAAAGTGGTCATTAAGGACAAAAGTATGTAAGATTGATTAAATCTCTATCCAGAATGTGACCTTCCTTCTCCATGTCGTCATTCGACCATTTAGCAGTCTATTCATCTCTTATCAATTCTTTCCTCTCGTGACTCCATCCTCTCACCTCTTCCTCATCCCCATTTACTTCTTCCCTTTCCATTCTCTAATTCCATTCCATTTCAGGAGTGTTCTCAAAGTAGTTCAGCATCTCCATCGAAAGGTACATTTAATCATTCCTTCAATCATCTAATTCTTTCTCTTATCATAGATTCTCCATCATCATCTCCATCAATGTTGAGGAAGAAACGACAGAGATCAGCAACTCCTCATTCAATGGGTGAGGATCCATTCTTCCTTCTCCTCCTTCTACTCATTTCTATTTACTTCCTACTTCTTCTTCTTCCTCCTTTTTCCTTCTTGCTTTTCACTCTTTCATAATGTTATTCTCTCTTTCTCTTCTCGGTCCCTCGTGAAAGAATTGAATAGTTCTTAAGTGGAAGAGGGACTGTATCCATATGGAATCGAGATGTGAGAGAGTAGGTCAAAAGTGGCTGACTAGCCTCTCATTCTCTTCTCTAGTTGCAATGACTGGTGTGAGAAGGGAGAGAAGGGAGGACCGCCCTGCATTCTCACTCTGAGGTGTGACCTATTTAGAGATGGATTGAGGGAGAGGACAAGAGTGGAAAGTATAGAAGGACAGAAGGAATGAGTTCAATTAAATCGAATGAGAAGAGAGAAGAGAAAGATGGTAATAGAAAGAGACAAGTAATAGTACTAATGAGAGGAACTGATTGGATGGATAATCAAGACGTCTTCTTCCTCTTCCATTCCTCTTGTATCTCTCTCCCTACCACATAGTAGCCTGTAAAGGGGAATAATGGGCGGAGTCAGAGAGTAGAGAAGAGGAGAAAGGGAAAAGAGAGTGGATCGATGAATCGTGTTCACTTTACACATTTACTCTCATTCAATAGAATAGTTAGTATTCTCTTCCCTTCAATCAATCTTCTTTCTTATTCTTCTGTCCTATTCTCTATCCCTTTTCCTTGTCTCATCCTACTCATCCCCCCCCCTCTCCTCCCTCTCCTCTCTCTCTCTTCACCCGATTCACTTCCCTTTCTTCGTGTGTCCGATCGCACGAATTTCGATGTTTCTCCATCTCTTTTATCGTCTTAATTCCACCAATTGGGAAATAGAAAGAGAAAGGGCATCAATGTTCATTCTTCTTCTTCTTTTTCCTTTTCCCAGTTCATCTCGAGAATCCTCATAACTTCCTCATTCTCTTCAGTACTTCGTCGAGGGAGGTCTTCCTCCAATATGTTTGGTTCTTCATCTCCATCTTCTCCTCTCGCTATTCCGTGCAAGTCATCCCCTTCATCTTCTAATTCACCATCAACATCAAAATGGAAAGAAGGAGAGGAAGACGATGATATTACGTGAGTTACTTTTTTTATTATCTGTTTTCCCATTGTTAGATTTTATTTTGTGATTCGAAAACGAGTTTGAATACTTTACATCGATTTTCTTACGAATTTTATTAATGGTTTATCGTATTTCAGTTATTCTCCATCTTCTCCTCTCTATTCAACAGATTCTCCCACGTATGCAGCTGAAGAATCTCTAACTCCATCTGATGCCAGTTTGAGAAAGTGAGTATTAACTATGATTCATTCCACACAGACAACCATTTTATGACAGAGCGTTATTGAGGGCATAAAACGTATTGAATTATTGTTTGAATATCGAATCGATATATAGATTTTATCGATTGATCTATTCAGATACGTTCTTCGTAAGCGTCGTTCGTTCCAAATTAAAGATGAAGAGGAAATATGTGCATCGACTCTGGCAGCAACAGCTGAAGAAGTGAGTATCAAAGGGGGAATAGGGAGGGGGGGGGGTGATTGATCCGTTTCTTGTTTCACTCACTCAGCTTAGTTATTTGATGCCCTCTAGTGAGTATTCATCTAGATTAGTATGGATGGGATGGGGGTTTCCTTCCACCGCCTAGACTCTCTTCAATCTCTCTTGTCTCTCACTCTCGAGAGGGCGTCCTCATTCCCTCCCGTGCCGGTCGCCCCATTCGAGATTGAAAGGGGAGAGGGAGAGAGGGGGGGGGAGGGGATACGGCCTCGATTGACCTTGCACGACACGTGTGGAGAGGAGGTCAGAGAGGACAGTAGAGGTGAAGGGAGAGGAGAGGGAGGGGAGGACTGTCAAACAGTCGGGGACATGATAGATAAAGAGAAGAAGGAACAGACGGGAGTGGAGACATTGAGGCATCGAATATATTGAGAGAGAAGGGACTGCCAAAATGAAGAGCGGAGTGATATTGGATTAATTTTCAGAGTGAGATCCCAGCGTGTAAGAGACTGAAGTCAGCTATCGATTCTCCCGTTGAAGCAACGAAATGGTGAGAGATTATCGATTGATTAGATATTACTGAAGTAGAATGGAATAAGGAAGTGAAGAGTGTATCTGTGTATCTCTTCCCCTCTCTCCTTTTCCTTGATTCTGTGGCGTGATCACAATTGACTCTTCTCCCTTCTTCTTCTTTTCTTCTTCACTTCACGTGTGTTTGTTTCCCCTCAAGGAAAGAAGGGGAGGAAGGGGTGACAACTATTGTATTCCCACGAGGGAAAGGGAAGATTCAAAGGGGGGAAGAGCTCATGCAATCAATCAATAAATCAATGAATTCAGCGCATCGGATGCTCCTGGAGAAGCGAAAGTTCCTCCCATTGAGGAAGAGAATATTATATCACGATTACCAGAGGAACTCGTTCATAAGGTAAAGAGAAAGAGGTTGATGGAATGAGTGATAATAGTCTCTCTTCAGGTCTTCTCTTATCTGAATGAGAAGGAACTCAATAATTGTTCGGCAGTCAATCACCAGTTTTATAAGACAGCGAACAGTCAACGAGTTTGGTATGTGAATGGATGGAGCAGAAGAATTATCAGTCATTTTGCAGGAAGAATCTGTTTCAATCGACATTCGAATATTCGATTCCCATGTATCATCCTCAATCAGGGAAATTCGAATTGAGGGAACCACAAAGATGGAAGGGAGCAAATCCATGGAAGGAATCATTCAAAATGCTCGTGAGTATCATTTCTTGTGTTTATTAAACTGTAACTGAAAGGGGGTTAAATCCCCGGTTGATTATCAGCGGGGCTCCCAAGAAGAAATATTCGAAAATCGCGAAGCCCCTGGCCAACTAGCAAGAGTTATCCCTTCAGTAATCTCCTCATCGTCTCTATCTTATCACTGATTAATTTCTTATCACTTGAGCGTCATGGTGTACACGTTCGTCCTGGTTGTTCATCCTTCTACGAAGGAAGAGATATGCTCCATTTCGAGAAGATTGAACAAGCACTTCTCCATGTTAACGCCCAATCTACCAATGTATGCACTTATTATTCAATATTTAGACTTTAAAAAGTTAATAATGAAATGGAATATAAAGAACGATGTAATTTGAGGAGAAGTTGATCTTCGTTCACACTGGTCACTACACTCCCGATCCACTTGTAATCACCACTGATGTACAAATGATCGGAGCGAGTATGTTCAACATCTTATTATGGTATTTAGAAGGAAATGGACAAATGAGAGGTGCAATAGTAACGTGACAATTGATTGTTTATCATGATGATCCTTGATTTGATTATCATGAACCAATAGACGATCATCTCCATTTTTGTGTGTGTGTCACTCATTCAATTTCAACCTCTTCTTCTCTTCGATCGCAACTTTCTCCCCTCTTGAGAATGGAATAGCGTGTCCGAGAGAGAGAGAGAGAGAGAGTAAGGGAGTAGAGGGGGAGGGGACCATGCTTAGCCCATTCCATCGATCCCAGATCGAGGGAAAGATTCAAGAGATTGGATAGAAAGGCACAATTTGAGATCGTATCTAGGGAGGGCTTCTTTCTTGACATGATCACGATAGATTTAGAAGGGAAGGAGAGAAGAAAGACATGATTTGAATCGATAATCAATTGATTGTTTCCAGGCAGTGGATTCGTCATTCCAACTAAAGTGGTCATACAGAACAGACAAGATACTACAATGAGTCTAATGGAAGGATCGGCTGGTGCTTATGTGGGGTGAGTACAATGATCATTCAATGATACAACGATTCAATAATGAATTGTAGATTCATGTCTATTCTGTTCACTCCTGAAGTGAATCCTCTTCCCAATCCGACTCATCAAGCTCATTACGCTGTCATGGTATGCATTTATTATGTGTGTTGAGTGGGTCCATCCTTCCCCTTCCCTTCCTTCCCATCTACATCCTTTCTCTTGTATGACCAGGTGGTGGTTGATCTGTCTAGACGAGGGCTTTCATCGGACTGTAAAAGGGAGGGGAAGTATTGACCCGGTGTCTCCCTCTCCCTCCCCTCGCCCCTCTCTCTCTTCTCTCTTCTCGTTTTCGTCTCTCGATGTGATCGTACTTTTGAATGGAAAAGAGAGAGATTGCGCCCTCTCTCACGTAATCAAGACTGGTTGTGCAGTATGAAGAGAGAGAGAGAGAAAGAGAGAGAAGTAGACAGGAATGAGGGGGAACAGACTCATCCAATACCGTACCATTGCAGGTATCAGATGAGGCCTCTCCAGTAATCGATCGATGTCTCATTCAATCTTCATCCAGTGTAGGAGCGGCCCTCTGTGTCAAGAAGCAGAATGCCAATCCTAAGGTGAGAAAGAGGGAGGGAAGGGAATAGATGCGATGGAGTCTATCTCGGTCCTTCTCCAATTGGGCCATGAATGGTCACACCTGTAGAGAGGGAAGGATAGAAGCCAGAATGGAAAGAAGAAGATAAGAGAAGAGATGAGGAAAGAGATGAATTCAGGTGCGTCATTGCAAGATTGCCGATTGTGAGAATGTGGGAGTGTATATCACTGATGGAGCCACGGGATGCTTTGAGGTAAGGAGAGAAGAGAGGAGATCTGAGAGACAAAGGATGTGATTGCAGGACTGCGAGATAGCTCGAAATGCTCTTGCTGGAGTGTGGGTGAAGAATCAAGCGAATCCATTCTTCCGACGATGTCATATTCACAGTGGAAGAGATGTCGGCATATTCACTTTCGAGTATGTTATCTTTATTCTAACAGCTATTTGGATCCTCATTGTTGTAGTTGATTCGTTTAAATGCCCCTTCTTCCAGATACGGAATGGGTTTCTTCGAGAAGTGTAATATTCACTCTAATCGAATCTCGGGAATCGAAGTGAAACAGCATGCGAATCCAACTGTAGTGAGAAGTCAAGTACACGATGGACTCACTGGAGGAATATATGTTCATGAGAAAGGTACGGTAGATTAAGGGGAGGGAGGGGATACGGTGGGATGGGGAAGGGAGGGATACGGTAAAGGGAGAATAAGAAGGGGAGAGGAGATGATCTCTTCTTCCTTATTATTCATCCTAGTCCATTTTCGATCTTCTATTGAGTGGGTGTGATACTATCGGGGGATGTTTTCACTTTCGAGAGAGAGATTTCATCCATTGTTCTTGTGATGAATCTCCCGTTAATGAAGGATATTGGGAACACTTAATTACCATCCCTTCCCTTTCTCTATCCCATTCGTTTCTGATGCTTGATCTATTGGAGAATGAATGTACTCTAATACGAAATAGAATGAAGTTAGGGGATTGAAAAGATGGAACACTGAGAAGGAGAAGAGAAAGGGGGAACACTTTGAAGAGATGATGAGATGAAATAACGACAAGCAACTAAATATGGATGATATTTAGGACGAGGTCAATTCATGGAGAATCAAATCTATGGAAATGCCTATGCTGGAATATGGATTACTTCTCATTCTGATCCCACTATTAGGTTTGTTCAATTCATCGATATCTGATGGGATTACTTGAGTGATAGTGAGTATAATGTGTGATATTATCAGGAAGAATGAGATCTTCGGAGGAAGTCAAGGTGGAGTGTATATCTTCGCAGAGGGAAGAGGACTCATTGAACAGAATAATATATATGGAAATAATCTGGCTGGAATTCAGATTAGGACTGGAAGTGATCCCATTGTCAGGTAATCAATACTGGTTGAATGAATTGATTGAAGGAAATGAATTTCAGATTGAATAAGATCCACGATGGACGTCATGGGGGAATATATGTGCATGAGAAGGGAAGAGGACTCATCGAAGAGAATGAAGTATACGGAAATCTATTGGCTGGAATATGGGTGACCACTGGATCATCGCCCATTCTAAGGAAGAATAGAATTCATAGTGGAAAACAGGTACGGTAGAGTGAGAAGGACAAGGGAAGGGATACGGTAGATCAGTTATTGATTGGATGAATGGAGCAGGTCGGAGTATACTTCTACGACAATGGACATGGACTACTGGAGGAGAATGATATATTCAACCATTTGTACTCTGGAGTACAGATTAGGTATGTGAGGATAGGGATAGGGGATTGAGGACTGAGAAGTCAATGTGAGACAATACTACAATAGATTTGCTTACCGTACCTTTAATCAAAAGCATACCCGTTTCGGTGTGATGAAAGGTGCGGTAAGTGGTTCAAAGTAGTTATTGTTTAGTTGGTCTCTCCTTCTCTTTCTTGATCGGGAATTCGGTAGGAAAGGAGAAGAAATGGTCACTCATTGCAGAACGGGTTCGAATCCGAAGATTACACGGAACAAGATATGGGGAGGGCAGAATGGAGGAGTACTCGTGTATAATGGAGGTATGAAGAGGGAGGAGAGGGATCGAGAAGGGGATGGAGTCTCTTCAGGTCTCGGTGTATTAGAAGATAACGAGATATTCGATAATGCAATGGCTGGAGTATGGATTAAGACTGATTCCAATCCTATTCTTAAGAGGAATAAAATATACGATGGAAGAGATGGAGGTATCACATAATTTTGTTTGGATGAAAAAGTCTGCAGATGATTTCGGTTAATTTAACTAAACCATTCTTTTCTCAGGAGTTTGCATCTTCAACAAGGGTCGAGGAGTGCTCGAGGATAACGAAATATATAGAAACGCCCAGGCAGGAGTGCTCATCTCAACTGAATCCAATCCCGTACTAAGGAAGAACAGAATATTCGAGGTATGTGAGGAAGCTAGCATTCATACTTTGCTATCCTTTTATACGGATTGTATCAAACAATCAGATAAATGAAATTCAACACATCCTGAAGAATAAATGTAATGATAATATTTGTAGGGTCGAGCTGCAGGAATCGAGATCACTAACAATGCGACGGCGACGCTTGAAGGAAATCATATCTTCCATAATAAGTTCGGAGGATTATGCAAGGTATGATTGACAATGATATAATCGACAATGGGAACCAGGGTCTATTACTATGAGAACTAGTAAATATCAAACTCACATTCACATTTAATTCAAATTTGCATTCAATCTCTGATGAGAATGAGACACACAGTGCGATTATGGAATCTCTCAGGCAACGGATGTTCGACCCCTGGAGAGAGGGAATAAAGTGTACGAGAACTACAATGCAGTACAGAAGGCAGTGGATAAGGGACAATGTCTATACAAGATATCATCCACCACTTCATTCCCCATGCATGATTTCTACAAGTGAGTACAAGAGAATACGGTAGATAAAGAGAGAGTATTGATTGATTCCCTCTCCAGATGCATCACTTGCAATACCTCCGATCGAAATGCTATCTGTATCAACTGCATCAATACATGCCATGCTGGACATCAGACCGAATTTGTCAGATACGATCGGTTAGTTGAATTCTCATTTTTAGACTTGAGAAGGGAGAGACAGAATGAGAATGTGGGAAATTAGCCACCGGAAACATATAAATGAAGGCAATACATTGTAAATGAATGATCGAGTCAATTCACATCCTTGTCCATTTCAGATTCTTCTGTGATTGTGGTGCGGGTACACTGAACAATGCGGAACCGTGTCGACTTCAATGTGAAATGAGAGACAACGACACTGTCTACGATAGTTCACAACCTCTCTCTACTGAGACGACGTTGTGATGTCCCTCCTCCCTTTCTTCCCCTCCCTCCTCTCCTCCCCCCCCCCTTCTCCCTCTGCCCATCCATTGCCTACCACATCATTCATTCTAGTCGATCCCCATTCTTCTCCGGAATTGGTATACCCATCATCCTCCCATCTACTCTTTCACAATAATTTTTCTCAGTGACGGGTTTCCCCATGACTGAATGAGTAGAATTTCCTCTTCTTCTAAGAAGAATTCATTCGATCTATCGTACTAACAACTTCAACTTATCTAGCTTTCCTTCTCTATCCTTTCTGCTTTAATTACCAATTGACATTAGGAATATTCTATTTTGTTTGTAGTAGTATTCCATCCATCTAACAAGTTTATCATCATCCAATCCCCCTTCCCACCTCCTTCCTCTTAGTCTCCCTCCTAGCTCCATTCTATCTGATGACCTCCTTCTATCTCCTTCACTCAATCATTGAATGACATACATTCGTGGATGCTCATTCCTCCCTTCTATCCTTCTGACCTCCCCCTTTTCAATTATCGATCGATTCCTTTTACTCGTTCTTTCAACTTCTTCTCTATCTCTTCATTCCTTCATCTTCTCTTTCCATCTTCTTCCTCTATCTTCTATTCTTTCCCCTTTTCATCCTTCAACCCCCTTCTCGCTTATCGGTAAATAGTTAGTAGAATGACCTTGGTTCATTCGTATTTGAATGAACCATCTTACTCCGTTCTCTCCTTACCCCTCTCATACCCCCTTCTCCCTTCCTCTTTTCTCACCTATTTTCCATCTTCTATTAATCTCTCTCATTTATACTTTGTGATACTTTTGTAATAACACATTCAATAATAGGATAGTTTAATTGATGAAATGGCCTCTTGCATCTAGTTGCTTGTTTGGTAGATTGGAGTGATATTCAGATCATTTTTCTCGATCTTTGTAGTGTGTCGTTTTGTCTCCCTTTTATATTTACACCTCATTTTCTGTAATCGGTGTTCATATTTTTCTATTAAATGGAGTCTCATTCAGACTACAATTACAGTAACCGATGTGTGTATCTTTGCCCCTCTCTCTCTCTATTTTCACTCTTGTTTAGAACGAGTCAGCCAATCCCTAATTTTAAATTATCGCAGATGTTTAATCTTACAAAAACAGCTAATAAAGACGGACTTCGGAGTTTATGAACGCTCCATTTTTCCAAATTTGAATCGTTGTGTGAATCGACGTTTCCGATACGTCCCACATACTTGCACACACGCACACTCGAATGATCTACCACGGCGGGTCATTGATCTACTCCCTTCCGTTCCATCCTCTGACCACTCTCCTTTCTCCATTCTTTACTTCAAACTGCTTGTCTCTTCTTTGCGCGTGTTCTCTCATCACAGTCTCTCGAATCTTCCCTCGTGTTCCTTCTCTCCCTCCTCCCTTCTCCTTCTCTCTTCTCTCTCTGATCACTTCTCCGTTCTTCTCTATTCCACGTCGTTTCATTTCACAGTCTATTCTCGTCTTTCTATCTCCTTCATCTATCTCTCTTTCTATTCATTCTTGTGCTAAGTGATAGGGGCGGGCTAATGATTGTGCCACCCCTCTTCTTCCCTTCTTCCTCTTCTAATCTAGTAGGTACTCGATCAATCATCAATGGTCGTAGTTGGCACCGATTGATAGGAAATAGGAATAAACAAGGAGGGAGGGAAGGGAAGACTGTACAATAGATGGTAGACGACAACTACTGTTATCTGTGTTGTTGGCCCGTCGTTCCCCTTCCCTCCTCCTCCCCTCTCTTTTCTCTTCTCCATTCCCCCTCTGGTCATTCATTTGTGCATGAGTGCCACCCCTTCACTCGGCCTTCCATTACTCCTCTCTTCCCTTCTCTAAAAGAGAATCATTCCATTCAGAATGGGTGTCTATTACTGTGGTTAGTGTCGATCGATAGAATCTTCCTTTGAAGGAATAGAATGGTGATGACTCCTCTTCCAATTCGGGATGAATCAGTGAAAAGTGGTTGGTCATTCATAGAAAACTGCATTCTATCCTATTTCTGTTGTCCTTGGAGTCTCCCCTTCGCTCTTCTCTTCCCTTTTCTTGCCATCTCACTCCTCTCTATCGATTCCCTCTGTTCTTCCCTATTCTAATTAAGTTGTATTAGCATAGTAAGCCCCCTCTCTTTGCATTTCCATCTCTCCCTCTCTCTCATCATCTTCCTCTCATTCTTCTCGAGTAACTCCTGTTGAGCGGTCTCTGCTCCTTCCCTCCCTTCCCTTCTCTCTTTCTTCTCCCGCCAATCTTTCCCCTCTTCCTTTCTCACGAACGGGTCCGATAGAACAAAAAGGCGACTCGTCACATCATGACAGAATTCTCTTGTCCCTCAACTGACTTGTTTACAGTTTCGTAATTGGGAATGCCCTCCCGTCTTCTCTCCTCCACAGGGGCTAACAATCCTTTCACAACCCCGTTGTTGGGAAAGAACCCCCTCTTCCTCACTGTTGACAATACTGAATATTGAGTGTGATTCATAGTCTCGTGCTCATTCGTTTCCATTGCCTCGTCTATCCCCTTCCCTCTCCTTCTTAATGGTCTCTTCTTTACAGAAATAATCTCCTCAATCTAGAATGGCCGATCAGTTCATTGGCAAGTGGAACAACACGACCTCTGATAACTTCGATGCCTATCTCAAGGAGGTGAGATTATCAATTGATTAGAATAGAAGGGAGATTGATTACAGGTCGGAGTGGGAATGGTGACTCGAACAGTGGCATCGAAGCTGAAGCCAACTCTGACCTTCGAAGTGAATGGAGACGACTGGACGATGACGTCTATCTCCACCTTCAAGACTCATGTCACCAAGTTCAAATTGGGACAGGAATTCGAGGATAAGACGATCGATGGAAGAGAGGTTAGTGAGGGAGAGAGATGCTTTACATCCCCGGACCAGCTCAAAATGAGTTTCAAAATTAAATTTACGACGACAAGCACTCTAAGAACTAATCCTAAGCAGTCATCCTTAGTCACATCAGATTATTGCTCAGGCTTAGTGTTTAGTGCTTAGGGGTTTGCTCAACTTTAGGAACGAGAACATCATTTCATTTTGAGCTGGTCCGGGGATGTAAAGCAGTGAAGGAGAAAAGGATGGTATGGAATGAACTGTATTGAAGGTGACTTCCAAATTCGAATTGGATGGAACGAAATTGATCCAGACTGAGAAGGGAAAGAGTGAAGGAAAGGATTCGAGAATCGAAAGATCGATCAGTGGAAATACTCTGACTATTAATATGGAGTGCAATGGTGTCAAGTCTGTTCGTGTATACGAGAAGGCTTAATCTTCCCTTCCACTATCGTATTCATTCTCTCATCTACACTGGTTTTGTATCCACACTTCGATCCCATCCTTCTCTTATGATTGTTTTTCAACGGTTGATTATTTCGTTTCCCTTTGATCCCATTGCTAAACCGAGTAATTAAATTAATAAAGAATAATTTATACGCCTAAATGGGATGAAAACGCACTCGTAATGAAGATGAGATAAACTGAGAAGGGATGGATAAATGGAGAGAAGAGAGAAAGAAATGGAGTGAATCAATAGATGAATCAGATGAATTATGCATCATCATCGATAAATTTAATTGATGAGAAGTTTGATCCGAAGGCCTGAGGAGGCAATTGAGTTTAATGATGATAGGAAGGGAGTATACCTTCTCCTTTTTGAGTTGTCCTTTGTCCTTTCTCAGACAGAGGAATATGACCAGTACGAAGCATAGTAAAGCAGATACGGAAAGAATAGCCACGGCGATGATTTGAGGAGCCATTGGGAATTGATCATCCTGAAAGGCATTTTGATAATTGAGATCTCCATAGTTTATCTTTGATATTTGATCTTTCGGATCGAGGGTTGAACTTCATTTCACCCCCGTATGTTATAGATACATCATTTAAACAAATAAACTTGAGATTTGACTAGCAATTATATAGTGAATTGATATATTAAGGAATTAAAAAAACTCCAAATCAACGAACACTTTTGATGATTTTTCCTTTTTTGAGATACTGTCTCGTCATTACTTATTTACTGGCGTCTTTTCTAACACTGGTTACTGATTTTCTCCGTACCTCAATTTTACTCCATAGACAGACGGCACTATTGGATGACGTCCTTACGAATGGACATCTAGGCTCGGGGCATTTAGGCTGAAAAAGAAATAAGAGATTCATTGATTCAATTTGAGTTGTGAACTAACAGAGAAATGAACTGGTCGATATTCTTTACTCCTCATAGACAATGAACTGAGCATTGATGTCCATATTGACTCATGAAGGAGAGATAATCCCCGTTCTGACCAATGAGCACAATCGTATCCAAGAGAACTCAAGTCACTTCTAAAATAATCATTTTTCACGAACTATATGAAATTGGATAGTACTCTGTGGTTCATGTCAAATATAACTAACCCATTCGGAAGCTGAGCAAGAGCTCCTTCATTCAAAAGTGGAAGAATTTCGACGGTAAAATGTTGATTTTGGAAGTTCTTTTCGACAATTACGTTGACCTGGAGAAAAGATTGTATATTTTATAGTTGGCTATTTGTACCTGATCCCAAACTTCTTCTGAATTGTGATCTACATATTTCTTCCATCGATCGAGAAGTGTCAAACAAGCTGAATGAGCGTGACTTGCATCCTGCAATTATTATTATAAAGATGCGCTGCGAGTCAAAATAATTTACCTTCCATATTCCTTTGCCAGAACTTTTGAGGACAATAATGAATGTTTTCTTGGGAAGATTGTCATTAAGATATTCGATTCCTTGTAGAACTTCAATAGCTGCCTGTCCCGTCTCTGATGCTTCTCCGTCCTATTCAAATATTTCATGTGAACAGGTTAAAACTATTTTGAATACCTGGATATTGGGCAACATGAAGATAATTTTCCATTTATCTTCGTATCCTTGAATCTCCTGTATCCGTTCTGTGATCGCTTTCACTTGATTCTGAACAAAGTTATCGTTTGAATTGTTGAGAACTTGCTATCTCACCACGAACGATTCTCCATTTTTCCTGTGTACATTAATGACTGTGAGATTGGGATTGAATACTCGAAACATTTTATCGAGTGTGGGAAGGCTACTTGAAGACGAATGATGACCACACGAATCAAGATCACCTCAACAACAATATTCATTAGACTGATCCCTCCCCCCCCCTCTTCGAATATGGTTTACGGTATGCCTGTTTTCCCTTGCATGACCTCATTTGTCTTCTAGACTGATGATCCCCCTCCCCCCCTCTCCCATATTGTTGCGTCGTCCCTTCTAACAGCGAACGACGACAATCAAGAGGAAGAGAAGGGACAAGCCCTCCCCCATTCCAATCGTCCCTTCCCGTGTTTCAATTGAGAGCTCACGTAAGAATGGTGTCCCTAAGGGACCAAATTAGAACGGGAGGAATCATGAGATGAAATGAATGAATTCCCATCTTGATTATGTTCTTCTAAGAGGGATCTCATCTCATCATTGTTGTTTTCACTCTTTTTCTCCCTCAGTCGAAAGAGAACGAAGGGAGGAAATGATATCTCCTTTCAAAAGGTGATTTCGAAAGAAAAGCAGCATATTAGATTACTCTGCGCTCTTCTCTTCCCCCTCATCTTACTTTTCTAAACTAATGATTCATAACTAGTCTAGAGACTTAGACTGCACTAACTCGGGTCTACGGCAGAGTTGACTCGCATCAATGATTTATGGGTTTGTTTTATTTGCAATGAGAGACCAGAATAGAAATGACTTTCATTTAAGATTCCCTTCTTTTCTTCTCTCTCTCTCTCTTTTCTCACTGGACATCGTAACGAAGAGTACTAAGAGGATCGTTGTTGACTCTCCCTTCTCACTTCGAGACTGTTCTATCTCCCTTCCCCTTCCATTCCTCCCTCCACTCACCGTTATTCAATCGAGTCAGATTATGATTACAATATGTAGAGAGATGTCCGAGATCAGCATAGATGGCAACATCATTCACTCGTAGATTGTGAACGCCATCAGAGAGAGTTCGAATAGAAGGACAAGTTCTCAATTGATCAAGTAGTGATGAGAAATGGAAATGATCTTCATTGTGGTCTCCCATCTGTCGATCCTGAATTAATCCTTCTCTTATCTCATCGAATCTCGTCACAACATGTGACTCATCCCATTAAATCAGTGCAGTCACTGACACCAGTTGATCTCACTCCGGGACCCTTCCTCTACCCTCCCTATCCCCTCTCCCTCTCTTCCATTGTCTATCCACTACTTTATCTTGCACCTCCTCCTATTATGCAAATGAGATAGAAACCATCTGCACCCAATCTAAAAGTGAGATCCCTCCACTCGATGTTCCCTAGACATAGGCAAGAGCGGCATGGGTAAACTTGAGAGTGAGTAAAGGGAGTGAGGGGAAGAGAAGGGAGAAGAAAGCACCATTGACTGATTAGCTCCCATCAATGAAGAAATGATCAGATAAAAAGATATTGCGACGGTTGTTCAATTTACTTATCTCGACTATGTCACTAGATCCCAATGAAATCATAAGAGATGAATTAACCTGAATTGAGATGAGATCCTTCCATTGTTCGAAGAATTCAGGATCAGTTGATAATTTCTCATTGATCCGAAAGGCGATCTCTCCATTGAGAAGAGGGAAAAAGAAAGGAAGAAAGATGAGAAACATTTTTGACGAGTTAATCTCCTCCCATATCAATTGAAGATCTGATGAAGAATTATGATGAGACCAAAGGAGGAAAAGGAGGGCGGAAGATGGAGAAATGATGAGATGAAGAAGGAAAAGAAGTCGAAGAGGAAGGAAAGAAGAGATACAAGGAGGAAAACAATAGAAGATAAGTGAAGGATGGACGAAGGAAGGAAGGAAGGGAAGGAGGGATGGGGGATGGTAGGATAAAAGGAGGCAATCTTAGTGAATGTCTACGGAAGGAAGTGAGGGATGATTCGTGGTAGAATGATTGGATGAGGATAGAGGTGGATGGAAGGAGGGAAGGGATGAGAAGGAGGGGGGGGACACGCCTCTTCTCACATTCAACCTCATCCTTTCCTCTTCAAGAGGCCACTGTGATGCTCACAATGCAAACAATTTAAGAGTGGAAAAAAGTAGTTGAGAATGTAACAGTTCAGTGCAAGATTTTATACGCTATTGCAATTGACATTTCCACTTCCTCTTTCTTACTCCGCTTCCGCGATAAATCCACCCATTTATGAGTAGACGAGAGGAGAGTTCTCGTTTTTACCACCTTTTACCGTTGGAAAGAAGGGGAATTCACTCCATTAAGTGACTCGAGAGGGAAAATGGAGATGATGGTTAGAAAAACAACATTACTGAGTAGATCGAAGAGACCGACTGAGTTTGAGAATAAGAGAGTACTTGTGAATGCGATTGAATCACACTAAAAGCTTTCTATGAAGATGGAACATGTGAAATATTGCATGTATTGAATCTATGAATGGATAAAAGAGACGAAGAGGGAACGAAAATAACGTGTATCTCACTCTTCCATCGTTGAACGGCCTACCTCTCTTTCCCCCCTTTCGTATACATGTTAAGTCTCTATTGTTCATTCGATAGCCTCTTACTCATACTATAGATAATATCCCCATTGAGAGAAGTGAGCAGTGGTTGTTACCCCAGTTGGAAAGAGCACAATGGAAGGTGCGAAATAATTTGCACATTTGTGAACTGAATGGGAAAAAGGAAGAATGGAAGAGAGAAATATCACGCATGGACTGGTTGAGAATTACTGACACCCCGGCATAGAGAATGGAAGGGCAGAGAGAAGGAGAGGAAGATTCAATCAGAGAAGAGACAATGGAATCATCTCTAGTTATGGATAGAAGGAGAGAATGGAGGAGGATGAGGAATATATACCGTTACTCTTGTGAAGCATTCACTATGAGAATGAAGAACAGAAGAATCGAGAGAGTAAGAGAAGGGAAGCACTTCTTCCTATTCGATGCTATGATGGGGCAGGGAATTAAGAAGAGGAGTCTGAGATGGGAGAGGAGTTCTTGACTGCATTAGAGGAATAGAAAAAGCACGGATGAAGAAAGGGAGAAAAGTTTGTTGTGTACAGTCGGATAATTGAATGGAAGAGAGGGAAAATAGAGTAATTGGGAGTAAAAGAAGGATTAAAAGGAAGAATTACACGAGAATTAAGGTGGTCTCATTGGAACAATGAAGACTGAGTGACACATTGATAGAGGGAGGAGAGGGGGAGGGAGAAGGAGGGAGAAGACTGAACCACTCCCGCCCTTACCCCTTACACCAATTGAATTGGAGGAGGACGGACGTTGATTAATGGATGATGACGTATGACTCAGATTATTTCACGAAGACTAAGAAGACGAAGGGAGTTCTGAAGGAGAGAAAGAGTTCAAGACGAATGAACAGCTCTTTCCAATCTGTGGAACGAGAGAGAGATAAAAAGAGTGATGGAAGAGAAGAAGGCAACTCGAAAGTCGAAGATATCTCGTAACTCCATCGTCTTTTATTTATGATACTTCCGATGGAATGATGTATTGAGTGGACTTCGGCACGTATTCACTCGCTATTAGACTCTCTAACCCATTTCTTCCCTTCATTTATCATTTCTTATTTCTCATGAATCGTTGGTAATCGCCCTTTCTACGTGCTATATTTCTCACTCAAATCCTTCAGACATCTAATAATAATCAGTCTGATGAACGAATTCATTTGATCTTAAAATGATCACGAACTCATTACACAAATCGAACTTCCTTTCAACGCCCCCAATTTCTTTGTTTCTCACCCCTTTCTTTAATTCCTTTTCTGATCTCTCGTTCTATGGGTGCTTTGGTTCTCATTTTCTATTAGATCTCTCATAAGTTCTCGAACTCTCTTCCTTTTCGCGTGGTCAGTTTCTCGAATTGTTTTGTGATTGGGAGAAGGGAAGCGGTTCCGTATAAATGGGAGCGAAATGACAAGAATCGACAGACAACTCAAATCGAATCCCTTCGATAAGGTGAGATACTTTTCTCTTTCCCTTCGATTTAGTCTGTCCACTGTTGAATTGATACGCCTTTTCCGTATGCTGTATATGTAGCTTGAATTTCAGATGAACAAGTTGATAACTCTCGCTATACTCTTCGCTCTTTCGATCGGATTCGTATCTGCTCAATATGGATATGGATACAATCCCTATGGAGGTTATGGAGGAAACTACGGAGGATACGGTGGAAATTATGGTGGATACGGAAACTATGGAGGTAAGGCAATCTACTTCTTTTTTTTTTACTAAAGCATTATAATCATTGATTTCTTCTCAGGCTACGGTAACTACGGAGGATACGGTGGACGTGGAATGATGGGTAGAGGAATGATGGGAGGAGGAGGAAATCCGATGGCTGGTGCTATTCAAGGAGCTGTTATGGGAGGAATGATGGGAGCTATGATGGGATAAATGAACTCCATTCTCTCTTCTTCTCTATATTACGATCTCCTTCCTCATATTCTCATGCTGGTATTCAAATATACAAATAGTATCGTTGACGAAATAAAGCTCGTTCGCTCACTTATTCGATCTTGTCATCATAAATGGGACAGAAAACAGTCAAGTGGACTCGAAGTTGTGCTGACCTTGCTTATGAGAGGGAAATGGTCCCTCTTGTGATCGAGAGTAACCATTCATTCCCTTCAGTGTCCACTATGATCTACTCCTTCCTTATCTTCATACTGTATCTTATTCATCCATTTCACTGTCAACTTGGGGCCTATCCTCAATTCGGTTATGGTTATTCTCCCTACAACTCTCCTTACAACTCTGCCTATATCTCTCCTTACGCAATGAGAATTGGTTCCTACGGAGCTACGAATGGGTATGGATATGGATACTCTCAACCATATGGTTATGGAATGGCTCCGTACTCAAATCCGTATGATATGAACGGAGGATATGGGTGAGTATCTTTGATTTATTCTCAATGAAGTTCTAGTCTAGGTCATACGATTCTTTCCGTGGAGGAGGTGGGAGAATAAGCAGTTTTCTCGGTGGTGCAATGGAAGGAGTCATGTTAGGAGCTACACTTGGAATGGCTGGATGAAATTATTTCATTCAATGTATACACGATAAATACGATATGGAATGGAAACGGTGCATCATTGGGAATTTGTTGGGTCCTAAGGAGAAATGCTGAAGAAACACCGTGAGAGTGGATAAATGCGATGGATAAGTTGTACTGATAAACATAACCGTAGTTCAGATTAGATAAGTAGAAAATGCATTATAAACTCTGCATAAATTATGGTTCCATTGGAACGGGCGTGTAATCTGTAAATGCAAAGTCTATTTTCTGTTCATTATGGAAGACTCACCATGATATTTGTACGATGCTAATACTTGGCCATAAGAAGGTGGAACCCTGTGTTCTTCCACATTCTCTTCATCCGATATTCTGAATTAATTCATTATTCGAATAAATCTTGTAAAGATCGTGCTTACATTTGTGATGGAGGTGGAGTGTAACCCTTCTTATGCGGAAATCGATATCGTTTCTCTCTAACAAATATGAATGAGTATCGAGCGAGATAAACAGCGATAGCGAGAAGGCCGATGTTGATTAGGAAGATGATCAAGAGAAATACCCATTGATTTGGAACCTCAAATTGATGAAGATTACACTTCCATCAGTTTTAAATCATTTACCTTCTGTGCAACGTCTACAACTTTATCGGATATGGCCTTGACTGTGTACGTAACATCTTCAAGCTGAAATGATGTCAAGTATCTATTATCTTCTCTCTCAATATTTCCAACGTCTTAAGATCGAATGATTACGAAAAATCAACGAAAGATCACAACACAACGAAAGCAAGGGCGGTGCCATTTAGCGTTCACTTTGAGTGTGAGATTGAAAGCGATCAAAGGTGTGAATACATTCATAATAGACATTATAACTCACTGCACCGTCGAGATTAGCGAGAGCTCCATCCAATTGTTCAAGAAGAGGTTCTAATTCAGTATCTAATGTGTAGAGGGTATTATTGATTGTTTGGATGGTATAGTAGAAGTTATCGATCTCCTGGTCGACTCCCATATGGACACACAACGATTATACGACACAATATGAGGGAAGAATCTGATAAGGATGAAAGAGGGAATCAATATGGAGGGAAGAGGGAAAGAAGACCTTACGGGGGAGTGAATGATTAGTCATGAATTGAGATGATAAGGTGTGAATCACTCACCTTCGATTAGTCATCCCATGATATTCACTTGATACTGTTTAAGAATAGGTCATTGAATACTTGACTGTGTTATTGATTATTAAGGTATTGATTGAGATCATCGACTCATGCATTCAAGTAGCGCAGGTATGACATTTGAAGAATTTGCATTTTTATTCGTCAATTGAGATCGAACTTCTCCAATTAATACGACATAACAACGAAAAGTGTAAATGGACAACAAAGATATCACAAAATATGGGATCACAAATAGAGGGAATTATCTGAAAGACGAAAGGAATTCATCCACCTGTATTCAATATGAGCAATTCCATGAGAGGAAAGAAAAAAGAGAAAAAATTGCGTGAATTAGGCAGTAACTGGGGAAGTGTACCCATTGGGAGATGAGGATGTGTTGAAATGGCGAATTGGATAGTGAAAGGCGATTCGAAGTATGGGAGGTGACGAAGAACATCAGTCAAACTAACGATCACATCGATAATTTCTGTCAAATTCAATGGAATCGTGACTACCGTACGATAAATTAACCCGATAATCATGATAAGTCTTACAATTAGGATATGAAAGTAATGGATACTATCTGGAACTCTATGATGACTACAATGGACAAAGGAATTTAGATATCACTGGCTTGAATTGTTCGAGGGAATTGAGACGTCGTTCCTGTTTCGATGTTATATTTCCCTGAATCTTCAATTCTTCGTTGATATGGCCTCGTCTCAGACTCGTACGGTTGAGAAGGTTCTGGAATGATTAAATATGATATGATATGAGATGGAATTGAATAAGTGACATTGTCCACACTAATCCATTGGTGCTCACAGTGCGAAAAGTCACTCGGAATTCACTCACACACGCTGACCATTTTGAGATCGATCATTTTCAATCGATGGAGATCGATTGATTACATCACGAAAGGAAGTGTACAGTAGAGATTGTGTCATTTTAGGTGATTGAGAGTGAAGAAGACACGATGGTTCATGACACACTTGGCTTACCACTACTGCATATGGAGAAAAGATGAGTTTGGAATTGATTTAGTGAGAATGAATATCTTCGATATCAAATGGAAGTGAACATACCTCTTCTGCCTGGTCGCCTTGGTTCAGCTTCCATTGATATTGCCACGTGATCTCGTGGTGATTCCCTTGGTGGAAGACTGTATTGTTGTTGGGCCGAAGTATTGTAGGAGGGAAGAGGTATAATGGGTTCATTGTACTTGCTATCGTATACTGATCGATCTGATCTATCAGCCAATTGATCCTCTCCGATCAGAGAAGTCCTCGAACCTTCAATTATAATAGTTATGTTACTTTGAATGCTTGACATTTAGTCACTTTGAATGAATAGAACTTCGTACTCATTTAAAATATGATCAGAAGCGAAAATTAGTTTCAACTTTTATGGTTTCATTTTTTGTGAATTTTGTGTCCTGTTGAGAAATATGGCAGTAATTCGAAAAAAAAATCATACCGTCTTTTCCGCTTCTAATAATGCTGTAGATTGCGTGTATTTTAGTGATGAGATTGAGAAGAAGAACAATTGAGAGAAGAATGAAGACAATAATGAGAGTTATGAAGAGAACGTAGAAGACCCACGCATTTGGAACCTGCAAAGCAAATACTTTCATTTCCAATTTCATATTCTTTCTTGGGAGCGTATAATCTATCTATATCTAGAATTGAATCGTAGTTGCTCTTATCAAATGCGGGAATACTCTACGTGTCTCAAATCTGTTCATGTTTGCCATCGTAATACGAATTGTCGTGCCCTCGAGCAATAATCATCACGATTATGACATTGTTTGCACTCTCTTTCATAAGAGTTCCGTCATGATTCGGTTAGTCTCTTACCTGTGAGACTGTATCTCCAACCTGTCCCGTTACTGATCCCGCATCAGTGGCGATATTTGTGATTGCCTGAAGCATTTCTCTCAGTTTACTCAAGACAAATCAAATTGATTGCACTCGAAGACAAAGGGAATTGAAGAAGTATGAAGAGGGGAGACGCACCCTATCGAAATTGTCAAGAGTGACGTTGATCCTCGAGGTGATTCCATTGATTTGTCCATTGATGTGGCCAACCAATTGACCCAATTGAGCTAATGTTCCACTTAATTCTTCGATCGTCCGATCAACAGACATCTGAAAGGAAATGATTGAATAAAGAAGGAGTAAGGTTAGAAGACGAACAAATGAATTAATTAATGAGAATGATCAGAGGACGAACGATGTGATTCAATGAGAAATAAACACGGTTAAATAAGGTGAACACGTATGAGAAAGAGAGTTAAAAGCAGTGGAATCGATGAGCCGTGAAGACGAATGAGGGAAAGAATGAGTAATATTTGAGGAAGTGATAGAGGGGACAAGGAGAATGAGTAATAGAAGGACGATATCATGATAGATATGAGAATGAAGCAGAGAAAGAGACGTTCCCATGTCTGCCTCCTTCCCTTTACTCTCTTTGACTGAGTCAGAGCAACCCCCGTAACCGAAGACAAATATAAGAGAGTGAGACAGAATGAAGAGAAGCTTGCGGACTCCGTGTGCAAAGTACTGAGAAGTGAATGAAACTACGGGAATGAACTGAGAGAGATGATCGGATATGGAGAAGAAGGACCGATCGAAGTGTGATCAATGGAAGAGGAAGAAGGGAGGGAAGAGGAGACAGTGTTATCAATGGGATGAAAGAGAGGCTTCCCATACAATAGAGAGACGTTGTAAGGAAGTATCGAGGGACCGTTTGATCGATGCAATCTGAAGACAGAGAGAAGAGAAGGGAAGGACACGATAGAAAAGGAGAGAAAGGGGCGAGAAAAGCCGTGTCTCTTCTCTCTTCATTCAATGACTACAGGACGGATTATGAAGAGACTGATCTATTGTGTGGTCAGAAAATGTTGAAGGGCGAAAGGGGGGAAAGGGATACTAGAAGGAGATTGGATAGGGAATGAATTGATGGAGGAAGAGACAATTAGTAGTCGAAGAAGAAGTTCTCTGGGGTGCGAAGGAGGGAGGTGGGAGAGGGGGAGGTGGGAGAGGGGGGGGGGGAGAGGGGGAGCAGCTCTCCCCCCGGTCGGTCAGCCTCCTCGTCGATCACCTTCCTTCTATGCAAACACAGAGAGAGAGAGAGAGAGAGAGAGAGAGAGAGCAAGGGGACGAATAGAAACGGACGACACTGAAAAGAGTATGAAGCGACTGTGGGAGAGAGGAGTGATTGGAAGAGGAGGAGGGGAAATGACCGGATACGATGACTCCACACTGGGAATGCAGTTGATCAGTTGTGAGTGATACGCGAATCAGTTCAGTAATCCGTTTATTGGCAGGACGGGGAAAAATGTGTACAACCGGTGTGAAACAAGGGAGTGAAAGAGCAAGAAATGACGATGGAAGTGAATGGAAAATGAGGAGGTTATCATGGAGACGAAAGAGAGAGGGAGAGGGAAGGGAGGAATGAATGGGATGATGGACGATACGAAGGACGATGAATCGATGAGAAGAAGAGAAGAAGATGTTATTCAGAGGATTTTAATTGACATATGAACTTTCAACAATTTTCTACGAGAACAGGAACGTTTGTACAGAAATAAAGGAAAAAACGAACAATTACAAATTTTCGATATCGGAAGGATCAGATTTAATGTATCGTTTGTATCTGTTCTCTGTCCAATAAGCGACTCCTTTTGAACAGAGAAATATTAGACCGACGACGATGAGAATGAGACCAGTGACACAGACTACGAGGAAGGGAGTCACTGGCCAGTCATTGAATTTATCCGATACTGTCGACTGAATGAATTGATGATGAGATAATAGATATAGAAGGAGTTCTCACCAGCATATCGGGTACACCTGTCTTGTTAGAAGTAAATTCATCCTGTAGGTTTTGCACTGTTTCCTGTGCTCGACCACTCAATTCTCCCACTGCTTCGTTCAACTGAAATACTGATTGAATTGAATGAATAAGAAGTAGACAACTGACACTATAAGATAATTCATTGATAACTCCTCCCAATTGTTCAATCTGGAATACAATTCGATCGATCGATGGATTCATCGTTGAGGGAATTTCGAATGGATTCATTGTTGTCGTTGTTGTTGTTGGGAGTGGATCCATTCTGAAATTACAAAGAGATGAATAAAGATGGAAAAGGTGATAATAAGAAGATGGTTGAGGATTCTGATGAAGTGAGGAGAATGAGTCATGGAATGAGGGAAAGAGGGAAGAGAGACGGAAGAGGGGAAGGATGGCAACTAGATCAAGAGAGGGAGAGGGAGAGGGAGGGAGAGTCAATGGAAGGAAGAGAGAGCGTATAGATAGTGATACGAGACACTCCACAAAGGGGAAGCTTCTACATTTCGTATATAGTAGTGACAGAGGGATACAATTGTTTTGATTTTTTCGAGCTTATTTGGTATGTTGGACCCAAAAAGAAAGCGAGGAAAGAGCTAAGTAGTGTATAAAAGGGAGTGCATGATACTCATTGGGAAAGAGGAAGGATAGAATTACTCGATGTAAATAGAAACACGAAGGGTCAGAAGGTAGAAGGTATGGAAGGAGAGAGGGAGGGGAGAGGGGAAGGGGGGGGGGTACTTGAATAGAGTATTCTCTTCTGTTGTGTGTGGTCATCGAATAGATCTGATCGGGGGATTAGAGGATACGCCACTGAATCTCAGCCAATAATGGAAATCTCTATAAAGAGATTTATCAATTCACAAGGTTTTCTCAACACTGCTTCTTTTTTTATCAATTGCAGAATATATCTTGAAAATGAGAGAAAAGCGAAGAAGAAAACATCAAATAAAAGTAGTGTAAGCGATCTTTCGATATCCTATGAGATTCCGAAGGAGGAAGAAGTTATTCGAACATTTATTGAAAAGTGAGGATGAACAATAAAAAATCTGCACTTAGAAGAAGAGAATGAACAATAAACGGAATTATATTTGAAAATTTGATTGCGGAGTTCACGAGAATATGAAATGATTAGGACGATTTTTGGAGAGATTCTTCTATAATGAGAGCACTTTTCAGCACTTTAACGACTACGAAGCACTCTGCAAATAGGATTCACTTTAATCAGTCCAATTGTCGATGGGAGTCAATGTAGGAAAAAACAATAATGAAATCATACCGTTCCAGTATTCCTCGAATCTCTCCGTGTTATGATCAAGATCCTTAGGTATCCATCTCTGAACCCATTTGTAGATTGTATATCCCATCTGCAATGGGATGAATTTTCTCACGAAATTTTCACGAAATTCAAGAAGAATCAAGAAATTTTCTTGTCCACAAAATCGAGCGGATGTTATTGAATTAGGAGAGTTCGTTTCTTTTATACGAACTAACGGTCGTTCGTTAGGACAAAACTGCGACGTATTCGTTGCATTTTTCGTTCCGTTCAATTTCTTCTATCATATCTACGCAAAATTAAGAAAAGGTGACTCGTGTTGCACGCAAACTATTGTAATCGATTTCGAATGCTCACAACATCTTTTGAACAAGAGTTAATTTCCGTGAACGAATTGTAATTTCTTTGGGAAGGTTCCATAATAGCTAAAAAGCCCACAATTGCATTTCTCAGTCTGCCATAATATCGAATGAAGATTGTGACCCTCTCGGATGGTTCCGTCCAATTCAAGAGCATTGCGAGGAATAGCGAATATGCGCTAAAAGAGAGTTGAATTGAGCAAGAAATCTTGAATTTCAGCAACATCGCTCAAAGACCATTCAACTCACTCATGTTGTTTATTGTCCACACTCAGATTTCTATCGAAGATCCATGGGAAAACCTTCTCGTGGCTCAACAGCATTGAAAGTGCAATTGATTCGCGGACCTTTCATTCCATTTCATCAATCAACATCACGCTAACACAGAGAACGTGAACAACGAAGACTTGATAATTACGGACAACGGACTTCATGCCTATCTATGGTGAAATAAAGAGACGATTAACGTACGAGTCTGTCCATATCTTCGAAACAATCCTTCATCACATTGCACAGTTTGGTGCTTTCGGCGTCTGAAATCGGCCTTAGTATTCACTTTAAACTTGCTTGTCTATGTAGTACTAAGGGAGATCAAAGATCAACTTACACGACATATCCGTAGAATTCTCTCTGCTTGCGATATAATCGATGCACGCCAACATCACTTCCTTGTAGAATGTTTCGTCTAACTCAAGCACCTAAAAGAATGTTTTCAGAGAGAATATTGAATAAGATGAACTATCTCTCGTAGACCATCATATCGTCGTATAATTCGATGAAGGACTTGAATGCCTTTTGTCTCTGTTGCATCGTTGACTCCTGAATAAACGAATAGTTTCAGTCTCGCAAACTTGGCATCGAACCTCATTTCGAATACCGGCAATAATGTATTCCCAATAGGGCCTGAAGAGAGCACGATATTGTTTCATTGTTTTAGTGAAAGAAATGAGAAATGAGAGTGCACAAGCATGGGGATCCCGTGGATAAATCGAGCGAAAAAACTTACTTCATTATGGTTCGACCCGCACGAGAGAAATGAAGAGGGAAGAATGTGAGATAGAAGAATGAAACGAATGCAGATGAAGGGGCAAATAAATTATTCTAATTGTATTGATTTTTTCAAATCGAAATTCATTGTAGATAAAACTTGAATCGTTAGCAAATGTCTCATGGTTAATTTCTTTCGCATGATTATTTGGTGATGTAGAGTATAGTGGTCGCTTCTCTCCTTCTTATCTTTCCCTCTGCAGATGCTTTTTTATCAGTGACCGTTCAATTCGGTACCAGATGGATATTGATTATGTGTCAATCAATTCAACTCCTAGAGATCTCTCTAACCTCTCACTCCGATAACGATACTTTTTCTGCGCTTATTCCTGTCGTTTTTTTCGTCTGATTCTCTTTGATTGCCATCCTTCGCAACTTTTCTACGATCAAACTGTCAATCATCTCAGTCACTATATCTTACTTTTTCGCTGGGTTCATGTTTTCTTTCGTTATTCTTTCCATGCACTCCATTTCTTCTGACATTGAATTATTCTCTATCGCATCACAATCGGCCATTTCGTATTCGGTTTATGTAAATGAAAGCGGTAAATTCTGAAGAGTGTCAAAGGGGAAGTTATTTCTCCCCTTTGTCTCATCCTTTCCTTCACATCTGGAGTCGCCTCTCCCTTTGTACTTAAGCATCTGCATACCAATGAGCTTTCCTTTCGAAGGTCCACTCTCTTTCCGAATGGACTTTGATATTGCTCTATTGGCTCAATATTGGTTTAATTGTTTCCTTTAATATTTCTCACCTCTCTTATCAGTAAACTGTGAATATTTTTTGAGAGATGGAATGTCCGGGATAATTAATGATGTGACCACATTTCCTCACATGAAATAAGTGAGTATTACGTAGATGGGATAGAGTCCATCTGTGATTGTTGCATCACAATCAGAATAGTTGACTGCCTCCGAATGAATGATCTTTCTCTCTCTCTCAAAATCTGCCAGATGGGATGGATATCACTGAAGAAGTGCAAACAGGGGATAAAAGAAGGCGAGAATAAAGAGAAGGGATTATCGCAGTCTTCTCTTTGTCACAACAAAGGATCAAGATGAAATATGAGTATGTCCAGATGGAATCGACCAGTCGATCACTCACAGTTATAGAGACTTGGAAAATTCACCTATTGAGAATGATAACTGCATTTCCAGAAAGTCTTGCAGCTTCCGATTCTTGTGTTAGTCATTTCTGCCCCTCGAAAGACTTTGATCTCACAATGAAATTCATTCTTCTGATCTAATTGAGGTTAACAAGCTTGTTGTCTATCATTCGAAACGATCGTTCTTATCCCACTCAAATCTTCTCTCTCTTATTTCTCCCTTTGTCTCTCCTCTCTATCTCTCTCTTTCGAATGGTATGGTTCTCACGAGTTAGATCATATCAATTATCTCTATTATGATGGATCGGCCATTGCGAAGCGAACCCTTCCAATCTCATTCTCTTATCTGATCAACTTTATTTCAATGTCAACTTCCATCGTACAAATAACAGTAATGGGATAGACTGAAAGTGTTGCTTGATCTTCATTGATATTGTCTTAGATGAGATTGGTTGACCGATAATCCGATTGATGGATTATGTCGTTAACTGGAGGGAAGAAGAGGTGGTCTAGTGATATATGAGGAAGAGAGAGAGAGATGCGAGATTGAGTGGCATTTCACACTCAAACATAATCAATCTTAAGACCACCCATATCTCTCTTTGAAATTGAAGGTGAAGCATGAAAATGGAAGAATATCCATAGGGTACGGTAATAAAGGAGGAACATCCGTTCATGGAATGATTACAATGAGATACTTCAGATCTATTATTCACTTTGGTAAGAAAGAGAAAGGGATATCTCATTTCTAATATTCTTCCTCTGTTCTTCAACTTCTTTGATCCTCTTCATTCGATTGCATAATTGAGATCGGCTTTCCTATCTCTTTCCTAACCCTTCCTTCCTTATCTCCGCCTCCCTCTCCATTCGACTTCTGGTGCACACTGTATCGTCTCCTCATCTGTCTCACTACGCAACACAGATTATCATTTTACGGATCCCAAGGACAGTTCCTCTGTCTCTTCCCTTTGATGTTCCCGCCCCTCGAGGGAACGATCTGTTACAGCCCTTCCATAGACTCCTCCCTTTATAGAGACCATTCGAGATTATTTACGAGTCTGGAACCAATGAGAATTCTTGATCTGCCACTGTCCCTTCTAAATACTTCTCATTCCATCAGTTGATTATCCTTCTTCTTCATCCATTGTTCTCTGACCTCCTCTATCTACCCTCTGGTTGTTCATTCTCAGCTTCGATCCTATTCTTAATCCGACATTATCCGTGCCCGTAGGCACTTCTTTCACTATCGATATCCTTAATCCCCCCTTCTCAGTTACATTCTATCATTCTCGGCAAGGTGTATGTTCTTTTAGCTCTCGAACCATACATTGATTTATATTATTTTAATCATAAATCCCTTGGATTCCCTTCTGATCACCTCATCACAATCTCTATCTGCATCTCCCTATCTTCTCATTACGTATTCTCTCTCTCTCTCGACCACTCCTTCCTTTGCCCTTTCAACGAGTCATCAATCATAATTATGTCTTGTTTGTGAAAGTTGATCGTCTCTTACGTGATTGTCCTCATCGACCGTCCCCTCCTCCTTCCCCCTCAAGGCCCCTCCCTCCTCCTCCTCCTCCCCCCCCCCCCTTCAATCGAGACTCCTTATGGTCTAATTCCTCATTGACGATCATCTTCCTTCACTGTTCATTCTAATCTCTTCTTCTCAGCTTTTCCTTCTTCCCCCCCCCCCCATTTCCCTCATAAACAACTATTCTACAGATGTTACTATTCCGACTTGGCTTCTCCCATCCCCTTCAGTGTACTGTAATCTCTCCTCTCCCGTGGATAGCCGACTCTCACACCATTTTACAGTCCACAGTCACATTTGTTCGTTTATGATAGGCGAGCTTACAATTAGTCGTAAAAAGAGTGACGGCAATAATCGGGAATCGATGCCAGATATACTTCTTCCCCCATCTCTTTTCTATTTTGTGTACCGTACTTCACATATTTCATGTTTGTCCATAATTGTCTCGTTTTGGTCCCTTGTCAGACTAGCTTGGGTCTATTCCATAACTTTCTCTTCTCCAATCTGAGCTCCTCCCTCTTTTTCACTCTGAATTCCCTCCTAACTCTCCCCTGAGACGGAGGGAAAAAATCCCTTTTGAAACAAAGACAGACCCCTACTCAATTCCCTTGGTCGACCTCATGGGGTGAAGAGTAAGAGAGGGAGAAGGAGGGAAGAGGAGAAGGGATTACTGTAGACCCGTGTGATATTGAGTAATGATCATTATATCCGATTAATGAGTGTGGTAATATGGGATGGTTTGTTCGAAGGAAATGATCAATTTGATTGATGGATGAATTGGGTTGGAGATCTAATTTAGTCTCACCATTTCTGTCTTGCTCTTCCTTTTGAGTGATAGTCCAATTTCCCTCTCTCATCAGTCAATTGAAATGAGAGAAGGAAAGAAAAAGCATGGAGATCTAAGATGGAAGAAGGAAGGAAGGAGGAGGTCCATTCAATCCTTTCAACCTGTGAGATGACCACAATATGAGTATACGATAATGAGGAATGTCTCTCCCCTTCCCCTTCCCCTCCTGACGTGTGCCCCTTCCTTCTCTCTCCTCCCTTCTTCTCCTCCCTTACACTTGCTTCATCCCATCCATCCATCCTCTCTCTCATTCTCTTAACACAATCACTCAACACCACATACTTTATCTCAATCCGTCCACTAATATCTACTCATTGTCAATATTCCCTTCCATTCACCATATCATTTCCCTCCCCTCTCTCATCCTTCTCAATTCACTCTATTGTCTCTCTACTGTCCTTGTATATGCTTATCCTCATTCTGAATCAGCTGCCTTTCCTTTCTTCTCTTTATCTATCGAATATGCAAATTGGAAGTGAAGGGAGTGGATCCTTAGAGAGATCTCAACCACTCAATTGGTATGGGGATCACTTTACCCATTGGATAACCATATCGGAAGTATCAAAGGGGAAGATTGACACTTTGATCATAGACAAACACTTTGAGATAATCTTATTAACACATTGGAAGTCATCGAGAAGGACTTCCGATAGGTAGTGGGGCCAACCTTTGATTACGGTAGGAGGGGGTACTCTATCGAATTAGTGCAAGTGTATACAACAAAGTGATAGAATGATGATTAGTGAGTGATATTGATTGAGTCTGATCGAGTGATGAATAGAGAAGAAAGAAGAAAGAGAGAAGAGAAGAGAGTGATTGACAGGAGGAATAGAGACTATGTGAATTGATGACTTCACTTGTCAATTAGTCCATTACTTCTCGTGTTGATATGTTAGACTATTCACGGTTAACACTGATAACACTCATTTATACTCTGATCAATGGTGAAGAAACGGTCTAGATGATAGAGGGAGTTAGTATGACTAGACTAGTCCCTATCATCTCTACAAGTCAATTCTCACTACTTCTCTCCTTCGACTCTCTCTTGAATACAGGAAACGATTTAGTGGGAGTGCTTAGATTGGTGGTCCGTTGTCTCGATTCTATCGTTGTCTTCGACTCTTCTCATTCTCTCCTTCTATTCCCACTCTCTCCTTCTTTCTCCCTTCCCTCTCTCTAGAGACCTTCTATCTCATCCACAGCTCCTTCCTCTCTCCATTCATTCTTTCTTCCTCCATTCATACTCTTACTGTATCCATCCATCTTCCTCCCTCATTCCCCTATCATATCACTAACAGGAATATCATCTATTCCCTCTTTCACTCATCATTCATTCGTTCAATTACCGTAATCAGTAATCACTAATCAATGAATAATCATATCAGATGAGTGATCAATGGAGTTCCTCCATATGGTCAGCCTCTTCTCTTCATCTTCCTCCATCTTCAATCGCACTTCCTCTCATTCCAATTCCATTCTCTTCTCTTCCTCCCTCAGGAGATCTCATCAAATTGGAGAAATCTGAACCATCTGAAGGAATTCATTCACAAGTCAGTTAATTCTTTCCTTTCAACTTCATTTATCTATTCGATCTGTATCCATCATTCATTCATTGACATTTGATTGATTTCACTTCCTTCGTCTCTTCTCTATTCTCTTCACTATCTCAGTTTCTCTTCACTTTTCACACTTCATTCACCATTATCTCCCCTTACGAAGAGCTCTTCTTTAGGTAGTCTTTCAATTACTCTTCCATTTTTGATATTCTTCTTCATTTGAATCCCTTATATTTATTTTTCAATTCATTAGTGATCACTTTTGGGGTAGTCTTCCCTCTCTCTTCATTTCATGATCATATATCTCTCCTAATGTCAGTCCTTCTTCTTGACTATTCCTCTCGTACAGAATGAATGATGGTGGTTGGGAGTGAAATATCGCCTTCTCTCTCTTCTTCTCTTGCCCCATCTTCTTCTCTCCTGTTGGTATGGCAATGAAAACCATGCCAAAATACCTTCTTTTACTTGCACGAATTAATTCTTTCGTTATTATCCACTGCTAATTAAATAAATATTTTGTTTCTTGAAAATGCATCGGAATGTTCCAATTTCTAAGCTCTAAGTAAAAATGAGTGTAGGTGACAGAAGAAAAAGAATTGAGACAATTATTCATCCTCTTGAAGTTCCATAATACAGTTCATCATTCATTCTCTTTCTTTCTTCTCTCATCCCTCCATCAATCAGTCGCTCTCTCGCTCTTTCCTCTTCGCAACTCACGTTTGATATATCGTGAATGGGTCGTCATTCTGACAAGTAGACGGACTCCTCCCTTCCCTTCCCTCTTCTTCTTCCTCTTCTTCTTCCCTTCTCTCTCTCTCTGTGATAGAGATGCCCTTACTGATCGGATTATCCCTTCCACTGTACCATCCAGTCATCTGGCAACAGTTGCATTTAATCTTAGAGGAGGATCACACCTCTCCCTCTCTCTCTCTCCCTCTCTCTCTCCCTCTCTCCCACCTCCCCTCCCTCGTCCTCCTTCTCACCTTGTATCATCCAGAGTAGAAATGACAGTTCATAGGAGGGGCGAGATACTCATTAATCTTCCCCTCTTCTCCTTCTCTCTTCTCTTCTCTTTCACCTTCCTTCTCCTTCTCATTCATTCATTCATTCATTCCTCCATTTCATTCTCTATCATAGTGATAATCTAGTCCCTCTTCCTTCATTCCTTCTAGAATCCCTTCTTCCTCCTTCTTCCTTCTCTCACTCTCTTTCTCTTCACAATCAATGGAATATACAGTAGAGAGTGAGAGGCTCTCTCTCCTCTTCATCTCTTCTCCTTCTCTCATTGGCTATTACAGAGAGAGGGTTGGTTGAATGGGCGGAGTCTTCTCTCTCATGAGTCTCTTCCTCCTTCCCCCTCTCTCATCTCTCCTCTCCCCTTCATCAGTGACGTATTCGACTGATCTCTCCCCCTCCCTCTCCCCTCCCCTCCACCCTCCCTCTCCCCTCCCCTCCACCCTCCCTCTCTCCCTCCATCCATCCGTCGTAACTCGTTCATCTCTTCAACGTGGTTCATCTTCATCAATCGACAAGTCACTTCCAATCTCCTTCTATCTCCTTCATACTCCTTCTTTCTCTCTCTCATGGCGGATCCTCCTCGTGTAAGTTATTCCCTTCCCTTCTTTAGTCCATTCAATGATGATGATGATCGACGTATGCTGTCAAAGTGACGAAGATAGACGAGAGGTGACGAGTAGAGAGACTGCCCCCCCCCCTTCCCTCCCCCTCCCTCATCCCTTCCATCCATTGATGGCTCACTCTGATGTGATGTGACGTCGAATATACTCTCACCCAATAGTTAGTCTTATTCTACGGGACAGTCGGGTGTCTTCTCTTCCCCTTCTTCTCTCTCTTCACACTTCATTTCTCTCTCGTCGTTGATCGATGAGTACATTATCCACTCTCCTTTATCACTCAATCCACTTCACTCTTCCTTCCACCCATATATCCTCCTTCATCTTCTACCTCAATCTCTTTTTTCATCCTATCATCTCATTCTCAATCAATTCTGTCAATCATTCAACATTGTCTCACTTCTCTTCATCATGTATCCTTTTGAGTGATAAAGTGTCCGTCTCTTTTCTCTCTATCAATTCTTCGTCTATTTACTACCTGTCAGAATGTGATCAAAAGGGGAGAACAACTCAAGATATCGTCTAATCTCTTCATCTTTTCAGTATGGGGATGGATTTCCTCCTTCTGATGGGCAGACAGGCGGAGCTCCTTATGATCCTTCCTTCTTCCAATCAGGAATGTATACTGGAGGAAGTAATCTATCTGGAGGAGATATCGATGACACTATCAAACAACAGAAAGATGCCATAAGAAGGTAGTGTTTAAACTTTGCTTTTTCTATATGTAAAGTATTAGTTGCGATTAATTGAGTATGTAATGAAGCTCTTTCAGTCATCCTTTGTTTCCTCTTCTCGTTTGTCTCTTCGAGAAGTGTGAATTGGCAACGTGTACTCCTCGTGATTCATCGAGAGAAGGAACGAATGATGTCGTCTCTGCTGCTTCATTCAAAGGAGATCTCGAAGACTTCAAACAAACGGTTTGGTAACTATCTTACTTTCTATCCTCTATTTGTTTCGTAGTAGTACATTCCACTCTATCTTCTCTTCCATATGGTCTCACTTCATTCCATTGATATCAGATCTCCCCTAGTCTTCCTTCCTTTCCTCCCTCAGAATTCCATATCCCTTCCCTTCCTTCTCCTCCCTCCATCCATTTCATTCCATCCGTTCGAGATTGTTTAGGGTGGGTATTAGCCTGCCTTTCCCTCCTTCTATCTCCCTCCCCTCTACTCTCTCTATTCAACTACAATAGACTCATTGACTCGAGCAGGTAAAAGAGTATAGAGAGAGGGAGAGGGAGTAACCACAAAGGAACCACATCAGTTAACTGCACCCCTTTCAACTTTCCCGCACAATACTGTCATATCATTAGAGTAGTCATTTCTCCCCCTCTCTCTTTCACTCTCTCTCACGGGTAATCGATTGAAGGGAAGAGAAGTCAAATTGAAAATGAATGAATGAGACACGAGAATCAATGGATAGCCTCATTCCTTTTCTCTCAATTTACTCCCTCTCTTTTCCCTCCCTTCTTCCTCTTCTTCTTCCTTCATCATACAGTATACACTCCCTCACTCCAGTTACTCAGCTAGAGAGAGAAAGAGAAAGAAAAGAGAAGGGAACTGCACTTTTTTAGTCTCACTCTTCCATTGAGAGCACACACAAACTGACTGGTCCCTCAACTATTAAAGAGAGAATGAAGAGATTACGGTAGTTGATCGATAATTGATTTATTTGCAGATTGAGACTCAAAAGGCGTACTACACTCCGAATAAAGTTGTGGATGACTACATGATTGAGTATATTGCAATGCTTCGATTCCATTTAATGGAAGTGGAAAAGGTATCCATTTATTCTCTCTCTCTCTCCCTAGATTGACCTCTCTCTTTGATCTACCCTGACAATGACTCAATTGGTGCAGTGTATCTATTTCACATTGCCTCTCTCTCTCATTCCATTTCATCCCTTTGATTCGTCTACTATTCACCCCAGGGAGCCATTCTCCCTCTCTATCTCTCATTCCTATTTAGAATCTTCCATCCTATCGTTCTTACCTGATAGAGAGAGAGAGAGAGTTTCATTGAGAGAGAAAAGAGAGAGGAACGAACATTCGAAAAAGGATTGAGAATAGGAAAGAAAATGGAGAATAATCAATAGAGTGGAGGGAAGATGAAGAGACAGTAATGGATTAGAAGAAAAGGAAGGAAAAGATTACTTAGAAGGAATTATGTATTTCATTTTCAGGTT
Source organism: Pristionchus pacificus (assembly GCA_000180635.4). Taxonomy (NCBI): domain Eukaryota; kingdom Metazoa; phylum Nematoda; class Chromadorea; order Rhabditida; family Neodiplogasteridae; genus Pristionchus; species Pristionchus pacificus. The sequence goes on from CM026575.1 coordinate 13,317,407, forward strand.
CACGAATTATGCGATAACTTCTGTCAAAGATACGTTAGTTGCCTCAAGGGAAAAATGCCAATGGATATTGTGGGAGAAGAAAGGTAAATCTTGTTATTCTGTTATTCAATAATTCTGTTATTGTTATTGTTATTTGTTATTCAATAATTCATTGTTCTCAATCAGAGCTTCATCATCTCAAATGTCTCCATCGGGATCACCTGGAATGAATACTCCTATGAAGTAAGATTATTCATTATTTATTCCCCTTCTCATTCGTATCCCCATCCTTCTTGACCATTCCTCATAATGTTTCACGATTCGTTTCTCTCTTTTCTCTCTCAATTCTCAATAATCTCTCATTCGATGGTTCTCACCTGTTATCTCTCTATAGAAATAGTCATTTTTGTTCTGTCTTGTCTCTTCCTGACACCTTTCCTCCCCTTCAACCTTATCTCTTCCTCCTCCTCTTCTTCTCTCTATTTGAATAGTACTACGTCGTCTCATAGCTACAGTCATCCACTAGATCTCTCTCTTCTTCTACTCAGTAATTCATAGATGACTGGGTAAGTTAGTCAACTCTATCCTCTTACAGTAATCCCCTCTTTCTCTTCTATTCTTCATCTACCGTAATCGTTTCAGTCACTATCAAGCTCCTTCTGCTCCTCCCTATGAACCCCAAACTGTTCCTCTTCCTGAGAGTACGATGCCACACGGATTGGAAGTAAGTTACACTTATTTTCAAAAATTGGGTGGGGGGTTTAAAAGCGGTTGATGAATCAGAGCTAGTCCATTCCACCTCTTTCCATCTGTCTATTCGTCCTCAATGTCTTCATTCCCATTCATCATTCCCATTCTCTCTCCCTCTTCTCTAAATAAGGTGCACATCTTTAGCTCCGTTCGTTTTCTCAACCATTTCAAAGCATTTCCCTTTCCCTCCCTTCTACCGTCTCCCTTTCTACAATGAGCTATCGTTTCTTTCGCACTCTGTCTCTCTTCCCTCCTCCCTACTCTCCCCCCCCCCCCTCTGCCCCTCTCTCCTTCTCCTTCTCTCTTGACTCTTCCGACCTTGTCATGGGTTGAGAATGAGACCGTATGGAAGGAGAAAGACTGTGATTAGTGAGAGAATAGATCAAACAAAGGAAGGAAGATTGTTGAGATGAACTACCTACTCAATTTCAACCCTCAATTATGAGTTCTGGAATGGAAGGGAAGAAAGAGAGAGAGGGGGAGAGAGGGAGAGGGGATCAGTAGAAGTGTGGGGAGCTAATGAGTGACACATGACTATTGAACTCGTGTGAGAGAAGAAAGAGGGATAGATAGATCAACTACTTGAGAGATAGAGAAGAAAAGTGGTCTATTGATTAGTTGATATCTGATGGGGAGAAGGTATCATACATTTCCTTCTTCATTCCATACCATTCTTCTACCGTATCCTTCAGTCTCTCACTAATTGGTACCAGTCTTTGAGGGCCATTGGGACGTTTCTGTGTGTGGGGAGAGGACCAATCGGACTCTTTATGTCCTCATTTTATGTTGGAAGGGGGAAGATGAGGGAGAGGAGTGAGTATACGGTAGAATGGAGGGAGGGGGTAGGGGAGGTCTCTCCCAGTTGTGAGTCAAGGTGCTCGAGTGGAATGATTCGATTGTCTCTATAGGTGACTGTTATCTATCCACTCCTTCTTTCCTCATCTCCCACCTCCCCTTCCTTCCCCTCTCCCCTTCCCTCCCTTTCCCCTTAGTGTCACCTTCCCTCCAGATTCGATCTTTCGATAGGGAAGAGAAAGAATCGACTTGTTCTCGTTCCTCACTAAACAGAGAAAAGAAAGAATAAGAAAGTGTTCTCTCAATCAATAAAAGTGAAGGGATTTCAAGTGTGAAATGGAGATAGATAAGGGAGAAGAAGTGATCACATGGTTCCACTCTATCAGTAACATAATCACCTATCAATTCAATCAATAAGTACAATCTATCTAATCTATAACTCAGTTTCAGTCACTTCAAGGAGTTCCATCCTCATCATCATATGGATTAACTCCGTTAGGAGGATCAGATGGTCTATCGTCGTCATCGTCGATGCTCCCTTTAGTAATGGACGGATCTCATATGGCAGCAGGAGATCACACGTCCCATTCCAATTCAATAGCTGCACCTCCCCCTCTCTCAATGTCCCTTCCACCGATGGGTCGACCTAGTCCCACACTTCATCCATTACATCCATCATCTAGTCCTTCTGCCAGGTACTGTATCTATGCCCTCTTTGACTATCGATAACTGATTTTATTCTCAGTTCTTCTGGTGGACATCGAAATGCTTCAACTCCTCTATTCGATTCATCAATGATTAATCCGAATCCAGCATCAATTGATAGTACAGAAACGGGTGAGTTGAGAGAGTGCATCAAAAGGGTCTCAATCCCTTCCATTCCCTTTATCCATTCATTTGTGCCAATGAAGACTAACCGCATGTTGCACACTCTCTCACTGCTTATTGTCACTTTATTTGTAATGAATTGTCATGTGTTCTTCTTCCCTCGCATTTGTCCCTTGGAATGGAATGAATTGTCTGTTATCTCCTCTGTTCCTATTGTCAATCATATTCATCATTCTGTTGAATGTCGTTTATTCCCAATGGAATGGTGGGACTCAGTTATGCTCTCTTCAATTCAATCTTCTCTCTCTCTTCACTTTCCATTCTCTTCTCTTCATTTCATGGATGGCATCACTATCTGCAGATGACAGTCACAATCTCAAGAGAGAGAGAGAGAGAGAGAGACTCCCTTCCCCCCCTCTGTCTCATCTCTCTTCACCCATTCCCTTCGTCCTATTCTATTCCATTGTCAGTCTCAATGGAATATCTCGATGTGTCATCATCATCATCAACTCTTCTCTATCCTCCATTATCATCTGTTCTCTCATCATCTCATCATTCGTCTCATCACTTCGATTCATCATCACTTCTCACTCCACTTCCTTCGTCGTCGACGTCCGTCCATCCATCTGATCCTCATTCTCATTCTCCATCTGATTCTGAACGAAGAGCTTTAGCTAATAAGAAGAGAGGAATATTCCCTAAAGCAGCGACTAATGCAATGAGGAATTGGCTCTTCAAACATTTAACGGTGAGATATTCAGTCTCTAATAATTCATCTGATTCTATATCACTAACACTGTGGCTTACTGTGAATTGCGCGAGTGTTAAATGTATATTGCATACTAATGAGTGTTCACTATTCCTCAGTTGATCTTTGATCTCTCTTCATTCGAAGGCTCTTCTCCTTTCTGTTCTTAGTTTCTCCTTGGTTCTCTTCCCTTGTCTCTCTCTCTTCTTTCTTCTTTCTCTTCTGTCGAAGGAAGGACTGATTTATCGCTTTTGTGTGGCTACTCAACTGACCATCACGACACAACTAACACGAATGGAGGGAATGGAAGGGGAAGGGAGGGAAGGGGGATACGGTAGAGAGAAGAGAGATCGTGGTAGGAATCAGTGGGTTCAGGGGACGAATCATCATCGATGTGTGGATCAAATGAAGATGGAAGGGAATCAGTAACAAGTGATTGTACTGGCGGAGGAAAGAGGAAGGTCCCAAAGGTCTTCTCAAAGGAAGCAATCACCAAATTCAGATCGTGGTTATTCCAACATCTATCGGTCAGTTTAATGGATAGATTGGGATGAATCTAGTGTGTCTTTCTTCTCTCTTGGTCCTCTTCTAATTGTCCTCAAGAGACAAATTCATCTCTTTCCATCCCTTCACTTATCTCTTCTTCCCTCCCAACTTGAGCTCCAATTCCAATAAATCTAAGAGGAACGACGAATGAACTCGCAGTGGAATAGAGGGAAAGAGAACCAATTAAGAGATTCACTGATGAGATTTATCGAGAAATTGATAGAGGTTAATGTGATAAGAGAGGTTTATGAGAATTGATTAGTGAAGAGAGGATAATGAGAGATTGACATAATCAATATAGAGGTGGATTACAGTAGTCTCTCTTACATAACTTTGCAAGATCTCGACTCGAGATTCGAGTGAGAGAGAGAGAGAAGAGAGTGTAAACTTACACCAATCAGTTCCTTCCCTTCCTTCATTATCTCTCACAATCTCTATCTATTCTTTCTCCCTATTCATTTGGGTTTCGAACTGAGAATTGAACAGTAAAAGAATCCTACAGAGAGTTTGTTAAAGCGCTTGTAGCTCATTTATTGTGATTGTCTTATAATCCAGAAAGCTATACAGTGTTTTGTGATAAACCTGAAATCAATAACAGAATTCAAGAATTTTAGATGATTGATCTCTCCCATTTCAGCATCCATATCCATCTGAAGAACAGAAGAAACAACTTGCAAATGAGACAGGGCTAACCATCCTCCAAGTAAACAATTGGTGAGTTGATCTTTGATCTTTTTAGGGAAGAAATACAGTATGGGATGGTGATTAGGGGAGGATTCTTATTATGCTTGAGGGAGGTGGAGGGAAGAGAGGTGATGTCACATGCAGACTTCAAGTCCAATCTCTCTCTCTTCTCTTCTCAATCTTCCTCCATTTCATCTCGTTGTTGTCTTTCTCTTCTCAAAGAGAGAATTCATTGATGAGGTCCTCTATTAATTAATCAGTGGCAGAATGAGAGAGAGAGAGGGGGACAGAGGGTAGATCAATCACTCGATTCCAATCCTCACACGTGTCTCCCATCAATCGACGTCTCTTTCCCACACTTTTTTGATTCTCCAGATTTGAACACAGATTGATTACGATAGAATGGGAAGATGTCTTGCATTGAATAGGAGGGATATTCTCGATGAGAATTGTATCCAATTGAGGTAAAAGAGAGAAAGAAAGCGTCAGAAGGAATAATGAGAAGCTATTAGAGAGTGATTTAGAAGATTAACCAATCTATGAGATTCACTCTTATATTTCACTACTCATCTCAATGGATGAGGGACAGTTTAGTCTTTGTTCCTTCAGGGAGAAAGAAAGAGAGAAAGAAAGGAAGAAAGGAAAGAGAGAAGGGATAAGTATACCTCATAATTGCAGTCTATTGAGATGAGAAGTGAACGAGTCTATCTCGTCCCTTTCCCATTCCATACACACCATTTGAGAGGGGAAAGGATACGGTAACATAGGGAAGGAATTTGGTTACTATAATCGTGTTAGATCAATAATCCTTTCCCGCACGTAGATATTGCGGCAGTGGAGTGTTTATGGATGAGAGTCCATTATAATTGGTCATGATAGGGGTTGAATGGATACTCAAGTGGATTAGAGAGAGGGAGGGGATATCATTGTAGAGAAAGAGAGCGAATGAGACCACCCAACGGTCGGTATAGATCAAAGACAGAAGAGAAGTGAACACTGCGAGATTTATGGAGGAAACTCCCTTGTAGACACCACTTGTTCCTTCTTCTTCACTAGTTATCACTTCTGATATCAGTTTACTTGTTATCCATTCGTTTTCCTTTGTGGGTTCAGAATAGAGAGAGAGTACCGTATGCCCAGAGAGAGAAAGAGAAAGAGAGGAGGAGGAATGGTACACTGCAGAGGAGGGAGAGAGAGAGAGAGAGAGAGAGAGAGAGAGAGAGAGAGAGAGAGAGAGAAGGAAGGGAGCACAGCCTTGGAATGATGGATGGATACAGCTGGTCTGTGTGACAGCAGAAGGAGAGGGGAGGGAAGGGAGGGGAGGGTAGAAGCCAACCCTTTCTTAGTCCCACACCACCAACCACTGAAATCAGAAGGAATGGAAGGAGGAAAGAGAGGGGTTAATCTCTTCGAGAGAGTGAGAAGAGTATCGTTAAAGAGTGACTGGTTGGTATGCTATCTGATGGTATTTGGAAGGGGGGGGGGGGAATGGACTAGCTAATGATGGGGTATTCTCATTCGATCGTTAGCCTACTCCATTGTATCTTTCCACCTCATCTAGAAGGTGTTAAATGGACTGGGATTAAGTGACTATAAAATGGGAAGAGAGACGAAAACGCAACAGGGAATGAACTGTTTTATGAGTGAGAGTAAGAGGTCGTAACTGATCTGATGGAGAGATTTATGAACTGTTTAGATGGATATCAGAGGGAGAGAAGGGCTAGAGGGAAATTACGAGGGAAAGATTGACTGAATGATAGAGAGAAAGACGTTGAATGATCGAGAGGGATCAAGGGAGAATATCAGAAGGGGACAATGAATAACTCCTTCAGGTTCATTAACGCTCGTCGTCGAATCGTTCAACCAATGATCGATCAATCAAATCGAGCGGGAAGAGGAGGAACACAAGTGAATTCATTTAGAGGAAGAAGAAGAGAAAGAGATAGTTCAACACCTCCTCCAGAGAATGGATCCACTCCTGGAAATCCAAATGGTAAGATAGAATGGACATAGAAAGAGATGAACTCATCCCATTTCAGATTCAACACCATATTCCCCTGACGTATCATCATCCGTCGCACCTCCAATGGTTTATCCATCGGGTGATATCTCATATATGCGTCAATCCCTCGGATTCCCCTATCCTTCCTCCTTCAATCCATCGATGTCAGCTCCCTTCATGATGCCATCGATGCTTCCCACTCCTTTCCAATGGCCAATTGATGGATTGGGTACTGCGAATATCACACAGATGGAATGATTCCTCCTCTCTTTTCCCTGTCTTATCATAGATGAGATCCCTCTTCTGCTCAATTCAATCTGGTCCCTCACTCTTTATAGATATTAAATCGAACTTTACACTGTCCTTCTCTATGAGCTTATTCAGTCTTCCATTGTACACTTTGCTTTTCCTCATTCTCAATCTCCCCACCACTCATCTTTATAGATGTTTCTCATAGTTTAATATAGATTTACTTTATCGCCAAACTATCCCAGTTCTTAACATTGCCTATGCTCGATATATTTCAATAACTACAGTATGCTCACTTCGATCTACCGTAATCCCCAACCGATGGATTTATCTCATGGATTTCTCTTTTCTTTTCCAATCAACAATTTTCTTTCGTTCCATGACTTGTCCCAACTTTGCTCTATCGTTGTAATCGTTTTGGAGCGTTCAAACGTATTTCAGTTCTCTTTTTAAGAAGTATTGTTTAATTCATTAATGTGTTCACATATACGAGAGTGCAGGGTTACTCTTAATTCTTTTGTTTCTATTACTTTACTCGCAATACAAAGGGTCACATTCATTCACTCGATCCATTCATATGGAGAATGATAAAATATTAGAATAATTATCAATTGTTTCTCACACGGAATAAAATGAGTGAAATGGATAGAATGTATTCACCTTTCCTCTCCTCATTTCGATTCGTCCTATTGAAGTGCTCCCTTCTCAGTCTCCATTCTTCAATTCATACTCAATGCTTAGCTGTCAATCAAAATGAAAGCAAATTAAATGGAAGGAGGAAGACAATTTGGGGAAGGACGAGGAAAGGGAAAAGAAGTAGGAATTGAGACGGTATTTAACATTCACAAGGGATCTAATTAATATTCTCCTATTTGAGGCAAACTTTTATGAGGGAAAGCTTCCCATCATAAAGATTTCTCTCGCTCATTTCTGGGTTTATTATCTAGAGGAAAGGAGATTTATTGGATGATTGTGATTGCGGAAAGAGAGAATTATGGGAGGAAATGAGGGAACTTTCGAAATACTTTTATTTGAAAGTGGCGAACGTTCACAATTTAGGAAGGTGAGAGACAGAGAAGATGAGTTATTGAGATAACTGAACGAGAATTGTTGCCGTGAAGGCCATTGAAACAGAGAGAGTTCAAAGACGGTCAAAAAGCAGGAACTGTTTTTATTCGAAATGTCATATGATTATGAATCAGAATGGAGGATCTCCTTTTACTTTCTTTACTTTTCCTCCTTTTCCTCCTTTTCCATTCACTTCTTTCCTCTTTCTCTTCTTTTGTTTCTTACTTCCACTCGTTGTCACTCAAAATAAACATTACTTCTTACAATATTGAACATAAATATAATACTTGGATTCGATCCGAATTCCAATTGAAACTCGTGAAGAAGTGTCGAGTGAGCTTTTCCAGCTCTGATAATAAATGTAATGACCATTGCTGATGGAAGGTCAAATACTTGCGGAATGTGCAGATTGATGCGTATACAATGGAGATTATGAAAAGAATGGAAAAAATTGAAAATCCAACGGTCATCAGAAGTCTCCCTTTACGATTCTAAAATGTTTTGAATATTTGTTGTTATCGTTTTCATTGCACACTTTTTCCATAAGTTCTCCACAATATTCCTTCTTTTGTCCAGTCGTCACTTTTACACATTTGTCTGGGTTCTCAATGAAAGAATGATTAACCAATTCCAATTTATTCCAATGCGCTTACTTGTAAATCGTGCCAGCATACAAAAATCATTTGTTCATAATCTATGTGTAAACATGTAGCATTCTTCTCTATTCTATGGGAAACTTCATTTCCATTCGGATAAAGAGGCTCTAGTTTGAATCTCTTTCCTTCTAAACACTATACATTACACTGCATTTCATTAACAACACTCGAATACCATCTCTTCTCCAATAGTATATGCAGTATCTTGGTGATCTGAATACTATCTACTATTAATTTGCATGTGGTAGATCCCTTACCCAAGCTTCCTGATGTATTTTTTATCTCCGCATAGGAAGAATGTGGCTGAGAATATCCATTCATTCACACAATGATCCATCATTTTGAACTCACCATTACAAGTTTTTAGTATCTTTGATATATTAAATTTTTTCTGAATTATCTTCGTGAGTTTTAATAGTTATTATGTTATTCTCTCACATCACAGCTATCTCCATCACTGCACTGATATTCTAGACGTTCGGTTAAATCGATATTCGAAGGTCTGCTGTGATTACATGGGGATTTTACTTTTTCTCTTATTGATGTTGATATATCGCTAGAGAAAACCCCTGAAAAATTGATATATGAATACGGAAAATCGACTCATGACCATCTTTTGATTCAAGAATGAGCAGACAATTTATTTCCGTACTGAAAAGGAAGGAATAAATGTTTTCATTTGTTACTTTTACTCGCTTATTTCGTAGTTTACTCGCCATCTTCTGATCACCACACATTTTTTCAACTGCTGTAATTATTTTACTTGTTTACTATTTTCCTGATTGAACGAACTCGAATTGAAGCAATGATCTGCGGCCTCTTTAACATTCATCTGAATGAACCATCTCTTTATCTCTCCTTATCATCAATTCTCACTTCACAATTACTCGTAGAACATCGGCGGGAGAAATTAATATCGGAATTGTACTGGCATTCCTGAAATAAGAAAGATGATCATATCTATCTGTAAACGAAGATTGTTCACATTTTGTCCCGACTCGTAAATGATTGGCTTCACTGTTTTATTCCACTCATCAATCTCTGAAATATAATATTTTCGAAGAATGAAATAGATGAAAACGAACGGTAAATGAATGAATATTCACATCCGATTTCTTTACCAGCAATGCATTTTTGTCGAATAGTGTCAGACACTGTGACGTTTCCACACAGGAATTTGGAGGGAACGGGATTATTGATAACTTCACACTCTAGAAAGAATTTTCTCAAGCTAAACGTATTCATTATTGTCAACTTACTTTCTGCTGCTACAAAGGATACGCATAATAATATGCATAAAAATAGTGTCATTCGAGGGAAAGAATGGGACGATCAACCGAATGATGAGGAGGAACACGAAGGAAATGAAGAAAATAATGGAGAATCAATCAATCTATTTCACAATCCTTTAGGGAAATTCAAGTTAATAATTATTCTTTCATTCTTTGTGAACGTGAAGAAGCGCAAATGAATCTCCATTCTCCGATTCTTGTCACAAACTTAGTACAAACAATCTAGATGTACCCTCCATCGGATTTCCCTCTTCCATCAAATATTCATCACTGAAAAATCGTGTCTTCTCTTCATTTTACGTGCGATTCTCTCTTGCGTGTCCGAAATGAGAGTGAATATCTTGTGATGGGAAGAGGAGAGAGAGAGAGGAGGTATCCAAGGTGATCCCTCCCGTCCTCACAACTTCCCTTCCATCTCTCTCTCCCTCTCTTCATCTAGAGACTCTAAACAACACTCTTCCATGTACATACTTCTTACTTCTATTTCTATTCTTTCCTATTCAAATCCTCTTCACAATAAACCGGATGTCGATATATTCAACCCTCTTTCTATTTCGCACTTTCGACGCGAATTTCACTCTTTTTCTTCTTCTTCAACAATGTTCAGATCTCTTCTAATGGCTGAGAATTCTTCTCTTCTTCATGCGATCGAACGACAAGATTCAATAGAAACGAATCGATTACTTGATGAATTTCCAGTGAGTACTCATCATTCCATCTCTCCCTCAAATGTGAAGCGTTATCTTACCTAAAAACAGTATTAACTCGAAAATTGAAGATGTGAATTAGTGATTATATTTTCTCCTCTGTTTTGCCCCAATTCGTAGTCTATGATTATTACTGACCTCCTCCACTTCTTCTCTCCATTATCTTCTCTCCTTTACCTTGTTTTTCCTCTCTCTCTCTCTCTCTCTCTCTCTCTCTCAGTTCAATCTGAGTCATTCATCCACGTACATTCAATGAAGTGGAAGAAGAGGAAGGAAACCCTTGACACACATCCACGTGAAAATAAGCAATAGATAGAAAGAGAAAAATAAAGAAAAAAAGAATCGTGATTGTGTCTAACAATGAGCATTGTTTCAGTCAGAAGTATCTCACAAAGACTCGGATGGTCGAGTTGCTCTTCATTACGCAGCTGATCTAATGAGAATTGAAACTGTCAAGAAGATAATTGATAATGATCCCTCACTTATTGATGTTCCTGATGTAGACGGGTAAGATATTCATATCATTTCATGCTATTTCACGAGAACGGAAGAAGTCCTAGAAGATTGGATTGAAAAGCTCAGAGCTCGAGAGAGAAAATTGCGCCCATTTTCCATGAATATCGAAAATGTGATTGATGCAGAAATGAAATCTAGGAATAGAGCATGAACATTTTCCATTAGAACAAATCGGATATTTTTTATACATAAAAACTGTAAAAAAATAAATGTTTTGAGTATGACTCCTCTTACGATGGCAGTTCAAGCAGGAAGGGAAGATGTGGTCAATCTACTATTGGATAGAGTGAGGAATGAATATAAGTGTCAATCATAACCATAATCGATTGAGGGAGCGTCAATCTCTCACATGGATGAGAATGGTCATTCACTCGTTCATTGGGCTGTTGTATCTGCACAGGTTTCATTCTTTTCTCTTTTCCCCTCTCATAGATTCCATTTCAGTTGGGAACTCTGAATGTTCTCATCGAAAGGGGAGCGCCATTGGATGTGAAGGATCATAATGTATGAATATCTCTTTTTAATAAAAAATAGCTCTTCTTTCTTCAAGGGAGCTACTCCTCTCCATTATGCGACAGCCATGGACGGATTACCTGATAATGTGGAGACATCCATTCTTCTTACCCTCATAAGGTACTCCCATTCATCGTACCTTCTCAGCAATCTTTTTACAGAAAAGCTCCCGTAAACGCTCGTGATCTTGATGAAAGAACTCCATTGATGTGGGCAGCCAGTAATGGTATGCGAGAAGTCTGATTAGTGAATGTAAGAGTATCACAGGTAATATCGATGCTCTTCTCTCACTCAAACAGGCCGGAGGGGAGATAAATGCAGTTGATAGAGATAGAATGAATGTACTCCATATGGCTGCTAGTCATGGATCTGCCGAGGTTTCATCCTCTTCATCTCTCGACCGATCAATTGATTCAGATGACTGAGAAAGTGCTTGAATTGGTTCCAATCACAATGGTAAATCAAAAGGAAAGATCTGGTTGCACTCCTCTTTTCTATTCTGTGGCCCATGGATATTATGAACCTGCCAGATTGCTCCTGTCCAAGGATGCTAATCCTAATCATCAAGTTTGTTTCTTCTCATCATCGGGTTTTTATCATATCAGTCTCGATAAAAAACGATCAGTGATTTTCTTAACAGGACATAAATCTTCGTACGCCTGCTCACATAGCAGCAGCTAAAGGACAATTGAGAATACTCAAATTACTCAAACAATTCGGAGGATCTTTTGAGATGCAAAACTACAGAGGAGACATTCCATTACATGAAGCAGTTCAGACGGGAAGTAAAGGTACGAATTAGAGGGAAGAATAATGAAATACTAGATCTCACTTGTTTGTGAACTCAAGAGAAATTCTTGAAAATATTTCCGTTCCTAGATTGTTATTCGTTCTCTCCTGTTCAGATGTGGTTGAATGGCTGCTTGGTCTCCATCCTTCAACTGTAAATGCGGCCTCTCACACGGGGAGAACTTCCCTTCATATTGCGGCTGCCAAGTGAGAGAGAATGATGAGATTTCGAGAGGCGATTAGTGCTAATGGATTTATCTAATCCGGATATGGAAAAATACATCAGACATTAGCAGTAGCAAATTATCTTTCTTGGAATTATCTTTCTTGCAGAGGTCACATCGCCATTGTCATTCTCCTTTGTGGTCAATCAGCTCATGTGAATCCATTAATGCTCCTTCGAAAAGAACTCGCCACTCCACTTGATTTAGCCATTCAACAAGATCATCAAGTGAGGAAGCTTTGAAATTTGCCATTTGTGATTGGGATAATGAAATTAATTTCCATTTGCAGGTAGTGGTTGATTATCTTCGAATGCGACAAGAGGCTCTAACAGCCGATCAAATGCCAGATGATGTCAGAAGAGAATCGAGAGTTCATATTGAGGAATCAATCATGGACGGTAAGCAACACACATGTTAATGTTAATGAATATTGTTTTGTCTCAGCCAAATCGAAACTCGGGCAAAACCATAGAGGAATTGACTCCGAGGAAGAAATGGAGAATAGAAAGGTACGAAATAGAGATTACTACCAAACTATTTCCTTCGTTTCAGAATAGACAACGAAACCCTCGAGGAGCTGTTGAATTCAGAGGACAAAGAGAAGTTTTATCACGAGACTCTTCGATTGATGAAGAAAGGAGAATTACGCATGCTACTTCCACTACTGGTATGTTGAAGAATAAAAAGAATTAAAGAATTAAAAATAATGAGAAAATCGCAATAAATTGATTTTAGATTTGAAGAGTGGAGAGGAAGATGAAAGAGGAACTCGACTGGTCGAAGAACGAATTGAGAAAATTATTAGAGAAGAAATGAGAGCAGCCAGAGAAGAAAAAGATGGAGAAAAGTTTGTTTTTGAGGATATTTTAGAAATTTTATTGTAGATTTCTCAATCTCTCTTTCATTGCAGATCACCGAATGATCGAGAAAGAAATGGAAGTAAGAAGAAGAGGCGACAGAAGAGAGATGTGAAGGAGAATGAAGAGAAGACAAGCAGTGAAGAAGGTATGGAAGAGAATGAACTATCAGAACAAGTTCATTATTTACAGACGATAGAATCAATCGAAATTCATCACGATCAACAAATGAAGAGAATGGGAAGAGTAGAGGAAGAGGACGAAAGAAGAATACAGAGGTAATCAACGCTCAAATTTTCTTACTGAACTATTTATTTGCAGAGTGGTGATAATAATGGAATGAGTGATGGAAGTGAAGAAGAGTTGAATGAGGTAATATTTCGATCAATAAAAGACCTCAAATCTGTATCTAATTTCAGAAGGAAAATGGAGAGGGATCAGAGGAGAAGGGAAAATTAAGTTCTTCTACGAAGATGAAGAGGGTTTGTTTTTATTTTTTATTTGATAATTTAACGTATTGCTTCTCTTCGTTTGAAGTACTCGTATTCAAACGAAGAGAAGCAATAAACGTTCGTTCGTATTCTCCTTTAGTCGTCATCGAAGAAATCTTCTGCAAATAAGAAAGGAAAGACTCGTTTGACACCTCCATTGGAAGAAGAAGGAGAATATGATATATTTGAAGATGAATGGGAAGAATTGAGCGATGCCCATCCAACTGGTATGATTGAATTGATATTTGTCCGATGAATACAATTGATTACAGGGAAAGACGCGCAACGTCGATATCTACACGAGAAATCAATCTTCCAGGAGTTAACTCACTTGAAGAGAATGCAGATTCAGTATGGAAAGGTTATCGAATAGAGTGGATGGGATAGATTAATAGTCCTTTGAAGGTGCAAGAGAGAGTTCTCGTTCATTCTCTCGTGGGAAATTTCTGCAAAATGCACGGATTAAATCCAGCTGATTATAAATTCTCATCGTTTTATTCATGGGAGAAGTATCTTTATGGTAAGTGGACCATTCTCTATTTCAAATTTATATAAATAGACGGGAATGATACAATTTATGTAGACTAAAGTTGAAGTAGGTTTGCTTCCAGAGCAACTGAAGAGCATTTACATGGAAGAGAGGGAAAGACTTCTTACGAGTAATACAAATGGAGGAACAAGACCGAATCATGCACAGAGATTGAACAAGTTTGAGACAAAATTGAGACAAGTATGACAAATATTCCATTACTTTTTCGAATTGAAATTCTTAGGCTCGGGCAGTTCCATTGAATGATCGAATTCGAGAATTGACGAGAATCTATGGAAGTGCGAGTATGACTGCTGGTTAGATTAAATATTATTAAAAACAAAGAGAGATGATTACAGGGAAGAAAGTACAACAAAGGAATCTCTTCCCTGGTCAGAAAAGATGCGATTGTCTAGGAAAGCATCTATTAGTGAAGTCGACTTAGATTGAATAATAATTCTCCATAGATCATATCTACTCATTCCATCGAACAAAGCCCCTTTTTACTCCCGAGTGAACAATAAATCAGATTCTCTATTAATCCTCGACACGTTGAACATTTTCGCAATTGAAATTCGTTTCCATGCTTCAATTCTGCATGCAGAAACTCTCAAAGTACCATCGACAAATGAATAAATGGGACAAGATTTCTTCCTCAATCCATTCAATTCGTTCAATCGACGATGTTCATCCCTCTCCTTTTGCTTCTTCTTCTTTCTTCTGTATCGAAAGCTTCGGTAAGGATTCATCAATTCATTCTGAATAATGTGATAAGTTTGCAGGATGTCGTTGGTTGTCGATCTAACGAGGATGGAAAAGAATCAGTTTAATTCAGTAAAATATTTATTTAAAAAAAACTATTTTTGTGCAGATTCCGTCTCGGAAGTTTCCTCGTCCGTTGTACTTCCAATGGAAAAGGCGGAATGGATGCAAGGATTATCAAATGTATCGATATTCTCTCCAATCTGAATATCGATGTGGGAGAATCAAAGAAGGTTGATGGAATTGTAAGATGATCTCTCCAGTGATGTTTAAATGTTATTTAATTATTCAGACTTATTCATGTGAACTGAAGGATGGAAACGTACATTTAAACAGAATCGCATCCACTGATAATTAAATAGATTTTTCTGAATAAACATATTTCATACATTCGTCGACCGTAGATCTTTCAGTTTCTTTCTCTTCTCTCGGAATTCTCCTTCCGAAACGAGAAAAAGATGATGATTGTGAACACTCGATCATTTTCTCTCTTCGAATGCATGAAAAGTATCCTTTTCCGTCCCTCTCTCTTTCTACAATTGAAACTCTTCTATTCATATCTCCTGAGGTCATCATTCTTCACCTTTTCTACTATACTTCCTTCCCCCTCTCTCGCAACATTCAAAAAGTATGCAAAAGAGAGGGGTGCAAGTGTAATTTCCCCCGCATTCTCTGCAGTTCTTATGAATTTCTCTGAGTGTGAAATCCAGCCTTGTTTGCACTTTCTCTCGTGTTGTTTTCCACTGAACTCTCTCTCTTTCCCTCCCTCTCTTATGCAAACTGTCTCATTCAACCATCAAAGAAGTATCTCACGTCATTACGATTCACCATTCTCAATTATCGTTTTAACGTCCCGCTCGCTTTTAAAATTGTTAATTCCTCACTTATCTTCACCATAAGAAAAACGTTTCACCAAACATCTGAAACACATCTGTTGTTTTCATATTTCGTTAGATAAATCATCGTATTCGTATTAAATCCCTCTTCCAAATTCACATCTGTGTTCAATCTATTGTTTATTCGAATGAAATCCCCGATTTCGTTCATTTCGAAGTGTCAAAATACTCACGTAATTGTCCTTACTTTCCCTTCACATCCGAAAGAGAAGAAAGGGAATAATTATTACTCTTCTCTAATTTACTCTTCTTTCCATACGATGAAACACTAGTAATTTCTCACTTCTTCGTGTTCATTTGTGTCATTCTTCTGTCTTTTCGTTGAAGAGGAAGAACTTCTCTCTTTTTGTATTCCCTCTAAATCCACTACGAAACTGGTCCATTCAATACCTTTATTTTGACTGATCTCAAATGGAATAATTCTTCAATCCATCTGATCATCTCTTTCTTCTACCATTCGATGCACTTTTCAGTCCTTCTTTAGTCTCTTCTTCTCAACAAAACAGAGAATTGGTGTGTGTCTTTCGTTGGCTAGAAGCTTCCCCTCCATACATCTGAGATCTAACCCACCCTCACTTCTTCTCCTCCCTTTCACTCCTAACAACGGTGACTACTCCATCTCATCATTCTAGAACCAATCCCCTTCTCTCAACTACCAATCGACTCAATCGACTCAATCCAGTCTGTGATTCACTCAATTAGAATCAATGTGTGACTATTCTTTATGTCTCGAGGTCTCTTCAATCGTGCAAGAAAGAGGACAATTTCCCACGAAGCTAATTGTTCCAATGAGAGAGAACAAAAACACTTTCTCCTCCCACTCAATGGAAGAGTTCCTTCCCAATGGCAGATTTATATACTAATCCCTTCGTATCCGAGGGGGGGGGGCACTGTGATCACTCCCCTTCCCCTCCCTTCCCTCCCCCTCTCTTGTCTATGAGATCTCCCTCTCCCTTTACTTCCTGTCTTCACAAAAAGTGATGTCTCTCCGTTCAGGAACCAATCCATGCCCCCTCTCTCTCTCTCTTCCATCTAAGGAGTGACCTATCCCCTTCCCACCTCTCAACCATCTAATTCCCCCCCCCCCTTTGGCCTCTCTCCACCTGTATGTCCTTTTCATTCATCAGTAGTCTCTCCCTCTCCCTTTCCCTCTCCCTCCCCCTCCCTCCTCCCATCCTCTCGTCTTCCACCCTCTTCTCCTCTTTGTTTCCATCAGTCTCCTTTCATTTCACAGTCTTTTACTCCTTTCTCGCCTCTATTCCTTCTTCCAATCACATATCTGGCTCCACTCTTTCTCTCTTCCATTCTTCCACTTCATCTCTTTCTTCTTCAATTTTCATTCCTTCTGGATTAATTTCTATTTCATATTCATTTCTTCCTTCTCTTTGCCTTCGTTCATTCTTGCACCGATTAGTCCTTTTTTGATGCTCCATCTCCCATCTCTCTCTCCTCTCTTTTCTCTCACTATTCAATGGGAGTTATCCTGTGCAGACTTTCTCCACTTACGCAAGAGATTCTTATCCAATGCCATTCCAGTCCCATCGCCAGAATTCAATTAGTTGACTACTTCCTTCTATTCAATTCTGTCTATGATCTATATTGATCAATCTGATCTTTTCTTCCATTTTCTCTAATCTTGATTCTTATTTCGTGTAGGTACTGATTCCTCTCGTATCACTCTCGATCTGCGATAACTTGATCACCTTCATATTCACTTGATTGGTCATTTCTTTGCGTGTGATATTTACTATCCAATCCATCTTCTTTGATCCGTCATCTCTCATTCTTCACTAAGTCTTCCCTTCACTGCTTCTCTCTTCCTTCCTCTTTCTCTTCCCTTTGACCTCTCTTCACTAATTGATACCCTTTCCTAGAAGGTTGCACAAGTTCCTTCTTAGTCCATTCTCCTTCTTCTCATTTGATCAATCATTGATCTATCCTCATCTCCTTCTGGACTATTCTCTTCTCTTCAAGTGCCCTTTAATTCCTTGTTTCTCTTCAGTCATTCAAATGGTCTCACGAGTCAATTCCATTCATAGTTCCTTCTCTCTTTTCCCATTCACTCACAAGAACCCTAAAGAGGCCTCAATCCCATTGAATGATCGATCTCAACATCAAAATGGTTCATTCTCTTTCGTAGTCAATTCTCCTTTTCTAGTAAAGGTGAGAATATTCCCTTGCCACGTTTCTCTTATCACTCGATCGTCACTACTATTTTCATTTCCCTCACTCCTCGAAGATACCATGATTTCTCAAGGTGATCCGACCTTCCCTTTCCCCATCCCCTTTCTCCTCCATTCGTAACGTCGTTCTATCTCAACAAGTAAGCATCTTCTTCTCCCCTCTGAAACACCTTCTGTTCACTTCTCTCCCCTTTTCTCCCTTACTCCCCCCCCCTCATCTCTCTTCTTTCCTTGTTCAAGTGTTCACTATCATCCCTATCACAATTACCTTGCAAAAAGGTACTCATGCACTCATTCATTATTGCTCGTCTATTGTTGGTTTCCCCTCCCCTCCCTCCTTCTTCCCTCCTTCGTTTCCCCTCCCTCATTCCAACCGGTACTTCCTCTCAGTTATCACAACAATGCCAATCGTAAGTCCCTCTTTTTCCCTTTACGTAATCATTCGATGACCTTCCTTCTCTTCTCATGCTTTACTCTCTTATTCCATCCCTCAATCCTTGAATGGATAGTTGCCATCCCTCCTCTATCCTCCTCTTCCCTTCTCTTCTCTTATCATCGTATCTCAATCATTCCATAATCTCGTATCATCCTTGATCTCTCCTGCCTTCCTTTTCTTCTCCATTTCATCAATGGGAACTTGTCCTGTCTCTCATCCTCTCTCTTCTCAATGGCTTTTCTCTATCCCCTCCTACCTTAGTTCGGGATTCAATCGATACAATCGTATAGTTAGCTCATCCTCTCGTAATCATCTTCTAATCTTCTCCTTCTTCACTTCTTTCGTTTGCTCTTTCGATTATTCCTATTTGAGTATCTTTCCTTCTAAGGTTGAATAGTTCCGTGATCTTCTCTTCATTCTATCACCATTGTCATTCATTTCCTCTCACTTTCAACTTCATTCCGGTTTTCCTCTTATTTCACCAATCTTCGTACTTTTATGGTGATTCTGAACTGATAGTGACGCACAAGTATAATCCATACCATGAACTCCTTTTATTCCTTTTCCCTCTCTTTTTGTTCTTTTTCCTCAGCATGTCAATCACATCCGAACTATCAAGTAATCTCACATCATTCCTTCGTATTTCCCAATCATGCCAAGTCTTCGATTTCCCTTCCGATCGATAACTCCTCGTCTACCGTATCGATCACCTCTCAGATCGAATGAACTCCTAACACGAAGGAGGGGATACGGTATGACACGACTCTTCATTCTCCCTGCCATATTTGGCATCTCGTCACTCTCGTTATGGTACATGATCTGTTCGGCTCCCGGATGGAATACTGATGGTACGGTATCTCATCATTTATCGATTTTTTCAATTGACATCATTGACACATTGCCGTCTCGAAAGTGGTGGAGTGTGTGTTTAGACAGCTTGAATTCTTTCAAAACTTATGAAGCGAAGAATGAGGAAAGGGAGGAATGAGTGAGAGGAAGATGGTTCGGAACGACAAAAAAAAGAGTCCGCTTAGGTTGGTTGTCTCTCTCGAGGTGAGAAGCAATGGATGAATAGAAGAGAGAAGGGAATTCCTGAGATTGAGAATGGAACGAGTTTACAAACCACTCTTTTCTCTACTGGACCGACTGACTATCTATTGCACGTGACATTGTAAAATCGCCATCCAATTCACTTCTTTCCTCACTTTCTTTTGCCCTTGTAATGGAATAGCAGAACAAAGGGTATTGATAGTGATTACAGCGGGGGGAATTTGAGGTAGATGAATGATCAGAGAAAGAATGAGATAGAATTGATCGATTGAAGGGACAACGACATTCGAGATGCCTAAACAATTCGACAACTTCACTGTACTAGCCACAAAGTTTGTTTATTCTATTTGTTGCTTAGCGCCTCCTGTTTTACATGTTGCAAAGAAACCGGAATTTTGAGAACTGTAGTGAACCGCAGTTATGATTTTCTTCACTTTCAGATTCAAAGAGTACAAGGAGCAACACTTCGCATATATCTCTGCTGTATTCATCTGTGCTTATCTGTACAAGCAGACATTTGCCATCCCTGGTTCATTCTTCCTTGTGAGTTATTCATTCATTCCATAGTACGGTAGTCATCTAAATAAATCACGCCATAGAGGGATCAGATCAGGTTGGAAGGGCAGAAATGGAGGATATATCTCTCTTCCCTTGTGGAATGCCAATTGAAATGCCACCACAAAGAGAGAGAGAGAGAAAAGAGGGAAACTTTTTGTGGCTAAAGAGAGCGGAACAACCATTGAGTTATTGCACTTTATTAGCCTCTTCCCCTCTTACGTAACTGGACCTTTGCACTACTTTGGAGGAAGACTATAGAATGGATGAGATCAAAGAGCATACTTCAGAATGTCATTGCTGGTGCAGTATTCGATATGTGGTCTGGATTCTTTCTCGTTTGTTGTCTCACCACTGCAGGGTAAGAAGAAGAATTCATCTTCAATTGATCTTTGATCTTTCTCAGATCGACTCTCTGCTATCTCTTCTCTGAATTATTCGGAAGAGAGTACGTATTGTACTACTTCGGTCAGAAATTGACTTATCTCCAGCAGAAGGTTTGTTTCCTTCTAAACATTGTTTTTAAAGTATTCACTATTTAAAAAATAATGCATTTTTACGAAAGTAATTGTATATTTCATTAGGTTGACGATAATTCGAATCGTCTTCTTCCCTTCCTACTCTTTGCTCGAATGTTTCCTATTTCTCCATCATGGTTACTTAATATCGTCGCTCCATTCCTGAATATTCCTCTTCCAATCTTCGCTTTCTCTGCACTAATTGGTAAGTTTATCTTGCTGCTTCTCTTTATTCCTTCACCTTCTTCCCATCATTCTTCCATTTAGGTCTAGCTCCGTACAACTTCATTTGTGTACAGGCAGGATACATTCTGAGTGATCTAAGGAGTTGGGATGATGTGAGAGATTCAATCATCCTATCCCTTTATGAATCTCTCTACTACAGGTTTTCTCTACTTCGACAATGCTCAAATTGTGTAGTTTCGCCCTTCTCCCTCTTGCATATGCCATCTTCATGAGACCACGGGCTAAGGTTACAACTATTTTCAAATAATATTTCAATTTAATCGAATGTTTATCAATAAGAATCGTATGAAATTGATATGAGTTTCAGAATATAATCACTGACGTGGAATCGAACAATAATATCTACTCTCCAGTGAAGACTCAGATCATATAATATATGCATCAATTTGCACAATATTAAATCAGGTTATAATATAACATTCCCTTCCCCATTCCTTCCCTATGACTAGATTCACTTCCTTCTCAGTTATTGCTCTTGCCCAATCACAATCTCCTTTCTACTGGTATCATTCAACCATAAGAGTTTATACTAATTTATTGTACATATCGTCGTCTTTATAGCTCATTAGATCAATTCGTAATTGTATTAATGCATAGTATAAGTATTAGGCACTGTCTATTTATCATTTTCCTCACGCGAAAAACTACCCGACGAGAAACTCTTTCATTGTGGTGCTTTCACACAAACATTTCGTCTTTTCATCTGATCAGTTTGTGATTCGAACCTTCACTTACCGTATCCCTTCCTTTATCGATCCGTTCCCAGTTTGATCTTTGATCTTTATCGACTAATTCCCGAGTGCCTTTCATTGTTGATTTCCTCATTGCGAGTTTGAATTTTCTTGTGAACCGAAGAAAATAAATTATTTACAATCATGAGTCATCTCCGTTACATAGAATATTGGGAGTTTCTGTGAGTGTGCACAAAATGTCCTCAGAAAAGGATGGAGAGTTGCTAGGAGAAAAGAGAAGAAGTCTTCCCTTGTTTTGGTGTGCCAACTTTATGAGGATCACAATGTTGCCTGATCACTAACATCATCCATCTCACAAAGGAATAGTTACTCGGAAGAAGTCATGCCCTCAAATGGGCCATGTGGTCAGACAGACATGATTTCATGAAACATTCGTCTATTCATTTCCACCATCGATGGAACTTAATGGAGCATTAATGGAGCACAATCAGATAGGATAAGTAATGAATGTCGTCGAATTGAACAATGTATCTTAGTGAATCCATTAGACGACGTTATTGATTCACTTTCTTCATAATTTTGTATTTTTTTCCCATCAGAAAGGCGTGTGTTATGGAATCGCTTATGAATAAGAAGCATTCTTTCTCTTGCTGAGTCTTCCTTCACTACCATTCCTTTTTTTTGATGCAGCGAAACAAGCAGCAATGCTATCCGGTTCCGTCGCTGAATCTTCCTCTTCCTCTCTCGAACAAATGAAGATTGGAGTTGTATTCAAGAGGTATCTGGATGATGCTATCGAATTGATGGCTGAGGTACGGTAGTCTAGACTATGATAGTTGTATACATAAGCATTCGTTTATCAGCCCGATATGGTGTGTCTTCACATGAGAGGTCGTTTCTCGTTCGAAGTGACATCGAGTTCATTGGCGGAGAAAACAGTCGCATGCGAGTAAGTGACCCCTTCCCTTCTCTATCATTCCTTCCCTTCTACAGATATATTGGTGCATTCTCGTACGATGATGCCATCAAGGATCTCCTCGCTCTGAGTTTCTCCCTTCCCTTTCCCCTCATTGATCTTTGATCTCATAAGCTGACTCTATCGAATCTACTCTCGAAAATGACTTCTTCTCGGCAAAGCTTATCTTGGAAAGGGAGACAAGAAGATGGTAAGTTATCCCTCCCCTCCCTCAGAGTTGATCTTTGATCTTTACAGGCTCGTCTCTACTTAACTTGTGTTCTCGAACATAAGAGTGAATCAGCGATCCACGAAGAAATGAAAGAAGAAGCGAAGAAGAAATTGACGGAAATTAGAGAAGAAGAGTAGAAGAAATTGATTAAATTGTAGAGAAAAATAAGCTAATACTCACTGTACCATTCATTACAATTGCATAAATACGTATTATCTTTGTTCGACTATTGATGCGACGTTCTTATCGGTATACTACATCTGGATTGGAAAGGGGTGAACGAATCTGAATCGTATGAAATCAAGCGCGCTCCTGGCATTCCTCACAATCACGTTAATTGATTACAGAGATGACTATGCTCATTGACGGGGATCCATAGATATCTTTATCAAATACTCGGTACATTATTATGCCCCCTAGCCATCAAAGTTCTGGATCCGTAACCAGGGAAGAAAATGTTGAGCCTTTTCCACAATGGACGGATAATAAATGAGCAGTGGGGGAGGGAAAGAAGAGAACCCGTAGAAAGGAGGAAGAAACTTCTAACGACTACAATCTATCTTAATATATACAAGGGGATCTATCTACAATCTATAAGGGGAGTGAGTCTATACTCGAATAGGAGCACACAAAAGAAGAATTGGAAGGAGGAATGCTGTGAAGACAGAAATTGATGAGGGAGATGAAGACACAGGAAGAGTTTCATTCGATTTGAGAGATTGAGGAGAAACCTGCAATGATCAAGAGTTGTTTTGACCAGATTTTGAAGTAATCGATTCATGATATTGAAGTTGATTGACCTCGGGACTCTGATTGATGACATCATTGACAGAGGGAGGATTCGCTGGTTCGGGTAGTCGATAAGTAGTGATATCATTGCATAGTTGAGGCCATCTGAGAGAGATTTCCCATTCCTTCGATCTTTCCTTCTCAATGGCTTACTTGTGTACAACTCCTGTGTCGAGAGCAGTCTTTTCCATAGAAGCGAAACTCTTTCTTGTCAATTCAATAACGAGATTCGCAGTCTCGAATCCACAACGGTGAGCGATATCGGGAATATCACAGTGAAGGGAACAGATTACGTATCTGATGATGAACAACATTAGGAGGCGTCAACTTATTTCTGTGGAGAATTCATAATTGTATGTGAAAATCGCATACTCGCAGCTCTCTGAGAGATAAGTCTCTGCTTGAGATGAATCTCCATTCATAGCGAGTGTTGAGAAGTGAGTGGAGAGAGATGTTACTGCCTGAATTCGTTCACTATGATAATTTCCGGTGGTAATTTTTCACTTTGTGATGGGGAGTGCAAATGTGGAGACAATCCTGAGATGGTTCCATCGTTCCGATACAGGGGAAGAGACGTTGGATATCTGAATGAACTTGATCATTTCATCCCAGGGGAATAATTCAAACCTGAGAAGTGGAAAACACAATATTGATCGATGATCTCGGATGATCTGAAAGTAAGAATGAATAAAATAAAGGGGGGGGGATAAAACCTCATGAGCATCTGATGGAGATATCCAGTCTCGCATTTGGATGAACAATGCTGGAAATTGTGGTAGATTCTGAATGAATGATTAACGACATTTCAACAAATCAAAGTGCAACCGGCAGAAATTTTCGAAGAACGAAGCGTTAGAAAAAGCACGAAGGAAGTCGTTGTAGTTCAATTTGAGAAGTTGCATCGTCTGAATAAAGGGAATTCGATCATTGCGATAAAAATGGCTTTACCTTATTCATTCCAATTTGTTCACTCATTTCATCGATCATTTTGAATGCACACTGACCAATACATGAATCTGCTGTTGTATTCTCGTTGTGAGGACTGCAAAGATCAAAGATCACAACAGTTTCAACATTATGCGAAAATTGAGAAAAGTTTCTATTAGCAATTTGCATGCTTGAATGGAAATAATGATCTCACCTGACAGTGGGAATGGAAGGATCGAGTCTGTGAGAGGCAGGAACGTCAAATGATAACACGAACGGAGATGAAAGGAAGAAAAGAAGAAGAAGCATCTGAAGATGAAAAGAGAAGGACATTATCATAACGAGATCAGTAATGAGTAGAGTGAACCTATTGATGACATATCGAGATAACTAAACGACGACGATAAGAACGAAACGGGAAGTGAAAGTGTGAAAGTGAAGGGAAAGAGTAAAGGAAGAAGAGAGGGACTGAATGGGAACTTCACAGGTCACAAAACACTGTCTGAACTGAATGGGACAAGAAAATAAAGGAGGAGTTTGACCTTGTCTCGTTACTAGTAAAAGTGAAGAGGAGAGGAGAAGAGGACTAATGGTCTATTAATCGAGAGGCAAAATGATGATGAGAAGGAGGAGGAATGGATGCCGTTATGGCACTCCATTCCCTCTCTCTCTCGGGGCGGGTTCATTGATAGTATCTCTCTCGTCATTTCTTGTTGTAATCACTATCATCGGAGTGGAACAAAGAAAATCAAAGGACAACTCGGCCGATTGAAGCATATTTACTGGCCAATTTACTCCTTTCGCCTCCTCGACTCCTACTGTCTCTCTTGTTCTCTCTTTCTATGACCTCTTGTAGGTTCTTTGACCTTTCTACTCCAGTCTCAAACCAGTTAAGAGAAGAAGAAGAACGAGATTCTTTATGCTGAAGAGTGAGAAAATCATTGTCGAGAAAGAACAACTGACGAGAATTGATAAGCACTTGAAGAGTGAAGAAGAAATGAAGAATGAGAAGGAAAGAAGGAAGGACTGACCCGTAGAAAGAACGATGGAATATGTATAGTCAATGAATGGATTAGAGAACAAAATAGAAGAAGTAATGCTATTGTTGATGTGTAATACAACACGGTAAAGGTAAAATACTACTCTAATCGAAGCTACGAGAGAACGAGGAAGTATTCATAGATTTCTCCTCATTTCACTATGGATTTCTTCCGAGTTCTTCCCTCTCGTTTCTGGTAGACAATTGTAGAAGAATACTGAAGCTGTAGAGAGAGGAATAATGAAGAGAAGGAAGGAGTAAGCACCGACAAATCTGAAGAGAGAAAGGTAAGAAGGGAGATCATGGAATGGTCTACCTTTGAAGTGGGAAATATATGATTGGAGATAGGAAGCAAGTGATATATTGAGCTCCAATGGAAGCAGCTTGTACTCTCGCTCGCGTCTCTTGAGTGGACAATTCCGCCCCAATGAACCATGCAGCCGGACCAGCTCCAGCACTGAAAGATAGAAGGAATGATGATTAAGAAGAAGAAAGGGATGACCTGAAGATGAAGAGGAATGCAATGAATATGAGAAGGAATGCATGACCAAGTCCCATCCAATTCGTCGCTTCGTACAATAATTCAAGAACCTGAGAATGACCTTGATTATCGATTAGTACCGTAGTACAAACCATCATGAGTGTATTGATTAGTGCTAGGAGAAGGAGAGATCCGATAACGAGTAGTCTGCGACCGACCTGTGAGAGATTAGTGTGGGGTCAGAAGGAGGTATAGTTTACCTTATCAACAGCGAGAGTAGCCGTGATTGCCCCGGCAGTTCCTGCGAGGGAAGAGAGACAATTGGAAAGAGCAGCCGATCTATCGGAGAATCCAAGTTGGGATAGAAGGAATGTACCGAAGAATGACATGGCTATGATACCTAGAGAGAAGAATGGAATTGAGGGAGACGAGTAAGGGAGATCAGACTGACCACTGAATGATACTGTTGCATTCAGAGTTATGGCGAGGAGAACAACACGTCGAGACACACTGAGAAGGAAGAGGATTGATGGAGAAATGAAGGGGGGGAGTACCGATCCATTAGTATCTCCTTCATTGTAGACACTGTTGAAGTGCGAGATAGTTCCAATTTGATCTCCTCTGTAAAGGTAAATCATCCATGGTAATGAAAGGAATCAAACCAATTCTTGCAAATGCGATGGTTTCATTTGAATAAGCAACAGCCGATTTGAATGCTCGATCATCTTTTCCTTTTGTAATGAGATGAACGGGAGATTCATGAGCAAACAGAATAAAATAGAAGAGGACTATCTACAATGAGCTTATGTAACATCACATGATATATAAATAACAATCGCACAATACACGGGGATCCAGCAATGAAATAAGCGAGATGCCATCGAGTTGCTTGACCGAGAATATCAGGAAGACCTAAAGGAAGAGAAGATGAGATCACATTGAATGAAAGTACTGTTATCAACCGAGGAACGAAGCAAGAATGAATCCAATATTGGTTCCGAATCCTCCAAATGATGAGATAAACCCACGATGTTCGACTATAAATTATGACTGAGTTTCAAATTAAAAGCCCGTTGACCGTACCAGGACTTATCTCAGCAAGAAATACTCCTTGCGCAGTTGTTCCAATACCAATTCCGAAACCTAAACAATAAATCATTTCTTGATTTCTCCATCGAACGCTCACCAGTGACTAATCGTGATAGGACGAATAATTCACACGATGTAATAAGATATGCAAAACCAGAAAGTGGAATGGACACTCCAAGAATCTAGAACTGGTGATTAATCGAATGGAGTTTGAATAAGAACGCATACGATTGCAGCAACAATCACTGTTGTCGCAGCTCCTTTTCTATTAGTGAGAGAAGCTCCAATCCAAGCACCGATTGCTGCTCCAATGAACAGAGAAGCTAAAAATGAATTGATGGAGTATCCAAATCTAATCTCTTTCATCCTACTGTGTACAGTTCAAAGCTCATGTCTCTTTCTCTTCCTCTCTTTCTTTCCCGTTCCACTTTTTCTCCCCTTTCTCTCCTCCTTTCTCTCTTCCCTCATGGCATCACTTCAATTTCCCATCTTTTCCGTTCTAACCTGCAAGTGATGACCATACAATACGTTGGAATGACTCGGAGACGGGCATGTGATATCGACTGAATAATCAATTCATTGACTGGACGAGAGTGAATAATTCTCACCGCTCGAAAGCAGTCATGAGGAAACTTTGCAGAACTTCAGCCATCGGATTGAGAATGGCCATTTGGAATCCGAAATGAAATCCTCCTGAGAGGGAAAGAGAATGGAAGAAGGAAGAAGAGACAAACCTGCCATCACTGCCATTGTTGCAGTGAGAATAAGCAGAGGAGATGGACTAGAGGATGGGGGAACATCTGAATTGGAGGGGATTGTGAAAGGGAAAATGGATTGTCAATCGGTTTCTCGTAAGGAGTATAATAAATAACTAATGTCATACCATCTGTGGGTGTTGTGCATAAGTCTTGCATAAAAGAGGAGTGAATTCACAATACGGAAAGAGGACTCGGGGTTGTTATTTGGGAAGGAGTGAAAGGAAAGACGTCTGCTTATAGACGGATGAAAGAACACAGAAAACACG
This sequence comes from Pristionchus pacificus, assembly GCA_000180635.4. Taxonomy (NCBI): domain Eukaryota; kingdom Metazoa; phylum Nematoda; class Chromadorea; order Rhabditida; family Neodiplogasteridae; genus Pristionchus; species Pristionchus pacificus. The sequence continues at coordinate 13,345,504 of CM026575.1, forward strand.
GGAGGGAACTATCTACTTCACTTCACGCTTAGAAGTCAGCTTCCCCTGCCATTTTAAAACCCCTAGAGAATCGTCTCGTATTTCTATTGTGGGAAAGAACAATGTTGAGTAACTAACCATTTGCCAATTCTGTAGGAGTTATTCTCATTGTATTGACCACACTGAAAGAAACTATTGGCCATCCAAGGATTTATAACGAGAGAAGGGAAAGATTTAATTAGTGGCAAGTCGACAACAGATAACAAATAAAAAGAGTAAAAGAGAGAGTGAATCCTATGGCGGAACAGTAGAAAGTGGTAGTCGATCGAAGAGGGAAGTAAATTGAAGCTAGAGATGATAATCGAGATTCAGAATTGATCGATAGGTCATTGTAATAGATGAATTCAATCGATATAAAGGGTCAATGGAATCGAAACCAGAATGGAAGAAGAGAAAACAAGTGAGGGAAAGGCAGTGTTCATTTAGCCAATAGACAGGATCAGCGTTATCCCTCCTTATCTTTCCCTCCCTCTCTTCTCTCTTTTCTTCATTGGGTCACTACCGAGTTTCTAGCCATTTCCACTCTTTTTTCCTCAATTTTCTCGAACCAGGAACTTTGTTCTCATTTGATTAAAATAAAAACATCATTGAAACTTGCAATGTGGAAAGGATAATTCTCAGGTTTCAACATGCCTCGTGAATCTAAATTGCACGAGTATCTTCGTGATCTATCTCAAATTCGGCAGTAAATATTTATTTGTGTTCCTGAAGATAAGCTGATCACTCGTCAAAAAGGATAGATGAGACTTTGCGATTGGGCTACCGAATTTTTTTTATTTCTTAAAAAAATACATATAATTGAAAAAAATGAACACTTCATTTATTTACAGTCGTTATAGTCGTTAGGCGACCCTCAATAAACCACCCGTCTCAGTTCAATAGAAGTCATGAGTGAACATTGCATTAATGGTTGCATTTCCCGATTCAAAAATGTGAATTGAATTAAATCTTATAAGTTTCTTCAGACGAATAAGCAGAATTGATTCTCTCCTTCTCTATTCCGATATCAGGAAGTTGACCTGAAATGAATAGATTGCTGTTTGATCTTCGATCTCTGATCCCTCACCAATTTCCTTCAAGAATATCCTTCGATCTCTACTGTATGTGATTGCTGATACTATGTAGAGAATTACAGCAGGAATGAGAATAATATTGGGAATATAGAAGGATGTTGCGAGCGAAGACCAATGCGCCTGAAGGAATTGATTGAACGAGAAAAGAGAATGAATATACCCCTGGAGAGTCTGGATCGTCCATTGTGGATCGAATTGCATCAGAGATCTGTAAGAAAAAAGTGAAGGGCATATCAGAATGGATAATTCTCACAGCTCCCAGAATATACGGTCCCGATCCGTCTCCCAATAGATGAGATGTTAGGATTTGAATGGCATTTGCTGTACTTCGCCGACCAGGAGGAACAACTGACTGAAATTAGAAGAATAAGAGGGGAGAAAGGGAAGAAAGCGACGAACCATCAGCAAGTCAACATTCGTTGCCCAATTGAAGCAGAGACCAGTGATTGCAATAAACATACAAATCTGATGAGACTCATTTGAATAGGGAGGGATGAAGGGAAGAACTTACATAAGAGACGGTTTGATTTGTAGGAATCGTTTGGATAACGAAGAATAGAGCAGGGACTGAAGTGAATGGGATAAGAGGAAAGGCGAGAGGAACTTACTTCCAATGATTGCTCCGATAGCACATACAATAGGGTCTGATCGATCGGTTTTGCAGTAGACACAACACCATGTTCCCTTATTCATCATCTGAAGATAATGATGAATGAGGATGGAGAATAAAGGAAAGACTTGCATTCGATCCGAAGGTTCCAATTGAAACTCCAACGATTCCTCCCACGGATGTTATTAAACCGAACATTATTGTAGATCGGAAAGGATATTGATGAATAAAATATTGTTTCAATTACTATATTACTTAGTTCCCTCATCTCCTAATTCGGCTGTGCTATTCAGTCCTTGATTCGATGCTTCTGCATATTCAATAGCAGAGGGAACCCACCAAGCGAGAGTTCCTGAATAATCATTCCTCTCATTCTTCAATAACAAACTCCTCACCAGTCACAAATACAACAGCAGTGTATCCAAGTGTCGAAGTAACGAATGTTGCACTGAAATGGACGAATTCCCATCACTCTCAATTTCGTTATCGATAAGAGTATTTCCTTATCAGTTCATTCCCCTTTGCTACTCATTGTGAATAAGATGGTGCGAGAAGACTAATCCCTATTGAGTCAGACACGAAACACTGAATATGTCATAGACATTCAATAGCATCTGTGAACTCTGATTCTTGTTTCCCTTCTTTTCTCAGTCTATTGTATCTTCGATTGTAACAAACAAACTTCTTAGCGAGAGCGACGAGATCTTTCCAATATCCTTCCTTCAGTCCCGCAAGTTGATCAGTGTTTCTCACCTACAATCAATTAATCGCTGACAGTCTTGATGACAACAAATATAGCATAGAATAAAAAAAGAAAAAAACCAAAACTAAAAAAATAAAGAAAAACGAAAACTAACTTCCATTTGTCCTCTTGGTCGTTCTTCAACGAAAACAATGATGAGAATGAAGCAGATGACTCCTACAAAAAATCATTCTTTGCAATCCGTTTATTCTCCATACCGGCAATGGCCGTCACTCTTATTCCCCATTGCCATTGTCCTGTTAGACCAGCAACGAGAGCACTCACGACGTACCCGAGACCACTGAATTATTGGATCGCATTGTAATTATTAAATTGATTCGGATACCTTCCAACTGGAATGGCGAAATAAAAGACCATAAGCATTCGAGAACGAAGAACTCCATGGAACATATCTGAATGGATTGTCGAGTATTCAAAGGCATCGTTGTCCTCACCAGCAATAAGAGAAGGGCAGATTACCGCATACGATGCTTCTCCTATTCCAACGATTGAACGGCATAGCATAAATGCCCAGAATGCCTTCAAATATTCATTGTATTTTCTGATTCATTTATTTGCAACGGTGATATTTCTTTCTTTTCAGTTAGCTACATTGTAAATGATGTAGTCTGAATGTCCTTATCATTGTCCTCTTTTTGTCTTCCCTTCTGAATGGGACCATGTGAAGATCAGACGAAGACAAGAGAAAGAAGACACTTAAAGACGGACGGAACAAGAGATATGAGAGAGATGGAAGCTTTTATGAGTTATAAACCACACTCGCAACGTGGGAAGAAAAGAAGGGTCAGTGATCACGAAAATGAGAAGATGTACATACCTCTTTCGGAATGAAAGTCGAGGAGAATACTGCAGCTACCCAAATGAAGATTCCAACGACCATCACCCATTTACGATTGTATCTGATTGATGATAGAAGGGATGAGAGATGGGATGAATCTGTCTCTCACCGATCTCCGAGATATCCACAAATGGGAGAAATAACAATGAAAGTAGCGATGAAAACAGTCTGAAGAAGTCCAGCCATAGCATCGTCGATATCATAGAATTTCTGCACGTCTTCGAGAACTCCTGAAGAAATGAAGGATTAGATTGAAATTATGATTGATTCATCTCACCCGAAACAGAATATCGATCAATGTAATTGAGAAGATTGATAAAGCATAGAATGGTGAATGTACTCCAGTCTTTCCATGTATGGGGTTTCGATGCCGCGGTAGTAGGAAGAGGAACGGGTCTGATTGAGGATTGAATCACCTGTCTAAGGGAATCATCTCACTGCTCATTCGAATTGAATGAAGCTGAATCATCCGTAGTGAAACTATCGGCAGTTTTCTCTTCGTCCGAATCATCAGCAGACCAAGCTGAAATCATTATTTAGCTATATTTATTTAATAAATTACTGACGATCTCTGCTTCCTGCAGGATCTCCCGTGTTGTAACTACCGTATGTTTGAGCCATTCTGAATATTGGGAAGGATTAATAGACGGGAAGGAAGGAACAGAGACAGAAGCAAAGAATGAAATGAATGATAATCTCAGCTTATCACGAAGAGATTGACGCTAAGAATGGTAATGGGATGAGAGAGGAATCAATCTCGATTCCTGTGATGTCAATCAAATATCGAAGACTACAAATCCAGCAGATAATTATGAGGGAGATAATGAAATTGAGATGGAAGGGGGTTCAAGATGAAGTAAGAGTTCTTGCTTCAATCTGAGTCAATTGAATCACTTTGTTTGAACTGTCGATTCACTCGTGAGATTGTTAGGCACAAAAGGGAAGAGACAGTGAGAAAGTGAGAGAGAAGTGCCTCCTCAATGAATTCATCTGAAGAATGATAAGAACCCGAATAAATGCTTACTTGCACATTCACGTCATAATAATTTTAGTAATAACATTACTCGTTCTACACTGTATCTAAGCAATCCATATTTTTCAGTATTTTCGTGGAAGTATCTCTATCATTGCTCCACCTCATCTGCAAAACATCATCGAAATGTCAACAAAAAGTGCGAACAAATTGATGACAACATTGCGGAAGCATTTGAGTGATCAGCTGAGAAGGATGAAGAGATGAGGAAGAAGATAAGGAGAGAAGAGGGGAGAAGATTAGAAGAAGGATTAGAAGAGGTCATCCATCAGATTTGATGAACTCCACTGTCGACATGTTGAATTGGAGAAATCGACAATGAGGGAGAACGAGTGAGGGAGTGGATTGAAGGATGGCATAATAGAGAGATAATCGGTTGTTTGGTGTGGATGGAATGGATGAAAGAGAAGAAGGACTAATCTCTTGTCAGGAAAAGAATATCGATGATAGAGAAGAGAGGTAGATCGACCTCACTAGAAATTATTTAATGGAAAGGAACAGTGGTGGAGATGAATAACCACTAAGAGACGAGAAAAAAAGAGAAAAAGAAAAGATAAAAGAGAGGATGGAGCCAATCATTTTAAAGGCAACACAGATGATAAATGATCATGCGTTAACCTAAAATATTGAGAACGCGTGAACTTCTATTTCTAGAATAGAATGATTCTAGAGAATAGAAAAGATGATGATTAAAGTGAGATTGTGAATGAGAAGCAATGAATTCCTTGAATGAGAATGTCACACGGTTGTAAACTGATAGGAATGAAGGAAAACATTGTGGAAACCATGACATAATGAGATTATTTTCCTCGTGTCTCTTTATTGGATTTATCGTGAGTGATGATAATACCCAATGTCTCCCTTATCTCCTTTTCCTTCTGAGGAATATGTGCAACTTTATTGCCTTCTCTGTCTTCTTTCCCTCCAAACATCAGATCGAACTGACAATGAATTCAAAAGCATGCAAAATATTTCTTATTTTCATATTTCGGTTCTCAACTTCGTTGAATGAGATACATTATTCCACTTGAGTAGAAGAGAGGAAGTGGAATGCATGAATGAATGAATCTGTTGGGAAAAGAGAGACCGAAGAGATTGGAAAGAGTCATTCGCTCTACTCGTTATGACTGACTCCGATGTTGAACATCCTGTCGAAGTGGAGGAAAGGTAAAATCATATCACTTTATCAGTAACGATGTTTCATTCAGAGAATGGAGTGAGGAAGAGGATAGAATAGATGGAACAGCAAGGAGTATTGTGAGTGAAAGTGCCATTGGTGAGAATTAGTCTCTATCCTCATCGTTTCGTTTATTTCAGAAGAGATTCGATCACGAATCATAGATCTGTTCAAGACTTTCTATGAAGCGGGCGATGGAGAATGGTTGGAGATTAGAGAGGTATACAATGCTTTGGAAGAAGTGAACACATTTACCAGGTTGGAAACGTCCTTCGTTGTCTCGGATTCAGTCCTTCTCTTGAAGAAGTCGATCAATTTACAGATCATGTGAGTTTCACTCATTGAAATAGTGATCGATTCCTCCCTATAGTTGATGAAGACAGGGGAGAAAGTTCATTTCAATCATTTTCTTCCTCGTATCGTCGCTGCTTATGAGAGTAGAGAATGGCCAAGACAATCAAGAGATGAATTATCCGCTGCTTTTGAAGTGAAGAAAAGAATGAAAAATAAAAGAAAAAAGAGGAATTTCAGACCCTAACGGAATCTAAATTCATCAGCAAGGATAAATTAGTGGCAGTTCTTACGACTCTTGGTATGAAGAATACTTGAATTTTGTCGAATGAATAAACTGAATTGAGGGGAGCCTCTCACTCAGAATGAAGTACAAGCAATGATGAATCATCTGGCTGTTAATAAGGTTATTTAGCTCATTATAATTTCATCTGAATGAGAATAGTGTATTATCTCAGGATGGAAATGTCGATTGGAGTTCGTATGTCGATGAAGTAATTGATCATGAAGAACAGAGAATATGAGAATGAAGAGATATCACTCAATATCTTTTATGGCACAAACTTGGAGTTGAACAATAATTGGTACAAAAATACTAATTTGTACATTGCAACGATCCTACAAACAACAAATAATTATTAGTAAAAATGCGATTAATATTATTTTCCTGATTGAGTTCTAATTCTCTTCTGTCGTTCAACAATTTCCTTTTCACAGAATTCATCGTGAGGGAATGATGACACCTTTCGATTCTTCTCCTCTTTTTTCTCTTCATTATTTACTATCTCGAAATCGATCGACTTTAATCTGACATGTGAAAGGAAATTTTAAAAATAAAATTGAGCGTATTTAACTGACTTCAATGATCTCGCTCCATCTTCATACGGAATTCCTTGTGTGATTATTCTCTGAAGAGTCAATCTCTTCATAAGAGTTCCGAGAGGTTGTTGCTGAAAAAAATCTTTACTGAACAGAAATTGATTATTTTTCAAACCCGATCAGATTTCAACATGTGTGCAACCTTCTCAAACTTGGACGAACTAACTTTGGCTACAACAGAGTTGAATAAGTCTGCAATAAAACGTTAAAATAATAGAAGCAACCATGGTTTAACTCGCCTTTACTAATTGGTAATTCTTCAATCTCATCGATTAAAAGTACATTATCTGATTTGGATGAATCGACAGCCATTTTCTTCATGTAGAAATGAGGATAATCAACGTGCTGAACAAACAAAAATTATTGTTATTAGACAATTCACTCTAACCCGGTCTGTTTGATACACAAAATGAAGTTCGACATTAGACGGAAGATTTTCCTTCTTATTTTTGTTATTCAGATAATCGCTGGAAATTCTTTTTCGAGGATCACAGCTCGTGAACAAACAAACTTCAATTGAGCTCTCTCCAAATCGGTTCCAAATAGAACCAGAGACACTGGACCCGGCCAGATACCTACTGAAAATTAACTGAATATTATGAAATGTTCTCATAAACTGACACTTTTGAATGAGATTCACTCCTTGATTCGCTAAAGTATGGACAGCCATTGTTACTTCTCCAGTCTACAATAAAATAACATCAAACTCGATAATCCAATCAAATCCTCACCGTTATTTCAGCAGTAAGCATGTTCAAAAGCGTTCTCGGATATTGAATCGTCTGAATGATTAGAAAAATTTGCGATCGATAAAATACCAAGAAAACCTGGTTCAACTTAGGATCTTGGAATCTACTTCCGTCTAACTTTTGTATGCACTTGTACAATTTATTGAAATAGGGGAGATATCCTTTATTTTCAGCCCATTTTTCACCTCCAGTCCAATGAGGAATCTGAGAGGATGATTACTTGCACATATTTATTATCTATCTCAAAGTCATTAGTCAATTTACCTTGACTCTAATTAAGTCTCCTCTTTTCGGAATGCAGTATGTTTGCAACGCCCCCTGAATATGAAATTGAAAATCATTCTTTGCAAAAAAAAAATATTTACCCATCCCATTTGGAAGTTGTACACGCATGGCATCCTCTGATGAATCTCAGGTCGATAAACGGCAAGAGATGTGAAGATATCCTAAATGATTCAATCGAAGAAGGATTCCATCCCTCTTCTGGCACTTCTTCGATTTTTGTCCCAGTCTTCAGTGTATTCCTCCCCTATCATTCTCATTCCCCACTACTTCACATTCGAAGCCGTTGTCACCTGGGGAGACCCCCCGAAGAAGTTCCCCTCTTCTCACTTGTTCCGATGCCATTAATGGTCCGATCATTCTCAATAATCGATCTGCCTCTGCTCTCCACATTTCCTTCCAATTCACTGAAATTACTGGAATGGGAAGGAATAAAGTGTAGTGACATACTCTCCCTCATCTTCTTCAGATTGTACAATGTCGTCCCCGTATTCTCTCCGTATCCCTTCATAGATAGAGTCTTTCAGTGCTACGTACTGTCAATGAGTATACCTTATGGGGATATTTCAGTCTAGCAGTCGTCCTCTGATACATGTCCTCAGATGTGCTATACAATGCCCCTGCATTATCATCTCTTTACCATTCACCATATTCACAACGGCTTACCACTTCTTCTCATCGAAACAACGTAGTTCTGTAGTTCTCTCACATCTCCAAGCATTATCATATCGGTATCGAGAAGAATTACCTAAATTAATGCACGTTGGGACTTCCAATGATTATCAACTCTAGGTATACCTCTTCAACGTAAAGCGGAAGTATTTCATCGATAACTAATTTGATTTGTCCCATGGTGTTTCGATGTGAAGTCTTCACCTGCGTTTCTTTTTTATTTCAGTCAATTTGCCAATTTAGAATTGTTTTTCTCATTCATTGCACCATCCTCGTGCATTCGAATTCAATTTGATCCATATTGTTTGGCCACCTTTCAAAGTTTGAACAATCTGATGATCTTTGCATTTCTGCACAAGGAGAATCATTGAGTGTCACTTGAACTCTTTCAGCACGGAATTCAACGAATCGCGAGTATGGATATAGAAACGAACCCATTGTAGAGTGTTTTGAGTTGCTTCGAGATCGTAGAGACTCCATCGAACTGAATATTATCGTTTACAATTCAGTGGTCCGAATGATTACTCACGATTAGGAACCGACCACGTTTGAAGGAGAGTTGACAAAACTTGTTGAGATCTGTTTTTTTTATTTATTCTTTCACTTTTTCAATTGTATTTGACGAACTGAGAATCAGCGATGAAGTGAAAGTGGATTATTCCCTTGTGAAAGACGAAAATAGATTTGAGAAGAGTCTCGATACGATTACAGATCGATACTCCTCCAACTACGGTTGTCATGTGGATTATTTCGATCTGAAATAAATTATAATTATTATGAAATCAAATGACACTTTCATATCGAAGCAATCCTCTCACCTCGTGGTAATTCGAATGCGAATTAACGAGGGTAAGATTTATGTATGGACGGTGACCTTCAAATTGTGAAAGATTGGTTTCGAAAAAAATATTAATCAATTTTTATTAATCAACGTGATATTGGTCGAGTATTGATACCTGGTAATCTCCACAACGTTGTGTAGAAAAATATGAGTATTCCAGTACAGATTAGGAATAAAAATGCAGATGAGAAGAAAGCCATTGAAGGAAAGAAGAAAGATCTCGGACGATGATTTATCATTGAATAATCAGGATTTATCAAGGGATGCTTCATTCTCTTCTGAAATCATGCTAATGAAAATTAATGCGACCAATAGATGAAAATATTTTTATTAGTCTTTCATGAGAAAGTATTGAAGATTCATTGAATGGATGGAAATATGAGTGAGAAAAATAAACGAGCAATGAAACGAAAAAGGGAAGGAGGGCGGATTTGTTGATCCTCACAGGGCGGAGATTGACGATACAACGAAACTATAAAGTGGTTTATTGAACTGAGTTCGATGACGAAACAATCGGTGGACGTTTAGCACTTATGGATGATCTCTAGCTGGTTGGACGGTAGGAACGGATGAACTATTGTTCACGTATGTTTTCACCTCAATCGAGATAATCTCTAACAGTGGTGGAATGAATAACTCACGTGTTTGTATTCACGATCTTTGAGGAGATAGAAAAGACCCGACGCGATAAGGAATGACCCTGGAATTTAGTTAATTGAATTGAAATGATGAATGATTACTACCAGCTATTCTCGTATACAGAGAAGGGCCGAGGAAATCGAGGAAGCAAGGAATAGAAAGAAGAAGATAAAAGAGACCACGTTTAATCTGAAATAGATAGAACAAATCAGCTCTGAGGGGATGATTCATCTTACTTTATCGAATGATAAAACTAAAGAAAACACTCGACAGCAAATTCCATCGGTTCTGAAATGATCCTTCCAAATGTTTCGGCTCACTCTCTCCTTACCCGCAGATTGTTTTAATGAGGAATCCGACTTCAAGCAAGAAGACTGGACAGAATATTACTATGAGATAAATACCAATTGGAATGTGGGGTATACTAAAAAATAAATAGAATAATAGAATAGTTACGTGACCTACCTGAATAAACAATCGATGCCAGCACTGATAAGGACAAAGACTGTGATTAATCCAACTAGAGTTCGCACGTATTTTATGTATTTGAAAATGGGTCGACGAAGAACTTTCGTCGCCCCTGCCTGAAGAATATAAAATAGGAGATAATAAGAAAAGTTAATTTGAAGAATGGGAGACAATGTTTACAATGTGTAACGACGATGTGACATGTTAATGAACTGACCTCGACAAGATTGGAAGAGGAATTATTCATAGATGATGAGGAACCATTGCCCATATCAACTGCAATATCGATAGAGATGAAGGGACATTCACCAATAAAAGAGAGAAATTGATAGATGTTATGAAAAGAATTGATCGATAAGAGACGTAAACAGAAAGAGAGAAAGAGGTGCTGCTTATCTAAAACGAAGAAGAGAATGAAACTACTCACCTCCTTCCATTCTTCCTTTCATTTTGTCATGACTAACACCGTCCATCTGTTTTCAGAACTCCCCCCCCCCCCCTCTTCCATTCCGTACTGAAAAAAAGGAATTTATATTATTGTTTATAGTTAATCCCTTCCGAATGAATACCCACTACATTTTGCAGTACATCTGTGTTGTACCACCATTTACCATCTGATCAATCATAACTTCATTCTTCTACTGGATAACAATGTCCTCCCTTCCCTCCCATTCTCTCCTCTCTTCGTATGTTCCTTTTTTGCTTCTCTCTTTTTCTCACTATCTACGCTCAATTTGAGTGGATAAGCGAAGATAATTGCGATAGAAGTCAAGGTGCGAATAACTTTGTCTCCATTCTTCAATTGATTTGTTCTCCTTCAGTATGCGACATCGCTATTCTTGTCTGTCCCTATGGATACACTTGTTCGTCTATGGATGAGATTGATGGAATCGGATTCTGCTGTAGAGATCGTCGTGGTTTCCATCTTCTTCAACTTCATCTCTTAATCATTGCCTTTCAGTTCTTCCTCCTCCTCCTATCGATCAATGTAATGATCTGTCCATTCCAGGAGGAATTAGTGAATGTCAAGCAAAGAGTTGGCTGTGCAGAGTACCGATCTACGATGAGGTCAAATATCGTAAGATATTGAATATAACCTCTCGAATTTCTAGGTGATGCGCGTTCAATGTAGGAAGACATGTGGATATTGTAATGGAGACAATCGAATTTCTCAACCCGGAAGGCCATTTACTGTCATTGATGACATGTTCCCTTTCACTAGAGGTATTACATCCATCCCATTACTCAATCTTATCTTTCTTCTAGGTGGATCTCGTCAAGATGATAATTGTTATGATAAGACGGTGATCTTTGATCTTTCCCTTCCATTCATAAATTCAACTCTTTAGATTCGTGGTCGTCAATCTGATTGTCCAGCTCGTGCTCATCTTTGTCAATCAGAATCCCATATTGGAATTATGCATCGAGAATGTCCAAAGACATGCAAAGTATGCTGATATTTACACATCCTCAAGATAAACATGTAAATTTAAATTACAAAAAAATATATATTATTTTCTACCACTTTGTATATCATTTAAAATCCATTGCATCCATTGTTTAATTTAATATAGTTTTTAATCTATTCAGGAGAATTAATGTCATCACACTTTTATTAAATGGTAGTACGATAGACAATTACGGCAACAATTAACAATGCGTTCAGAAAATTAGAGCTTACGCGAGTTAAAACAACAAAATGTTCATTAATCTAAATGGGGGAAATGAGTTGATATGGGGAGAACGTGTGGTAGGGAGGAGTGTCTACTATGTAGGAAGAACAACTGGGATCATCATAATTGAATACTTCAACAAACAATCACGATAACGATGAAAGTATTAAGAAAAATAAAAAAATAACAATAAAGGTATAAAGGTATAAAAAGATGATTTTAATGTGAATGAGATGGGTAGCTGACACTTAGTGTCCATTGACAAGGAGATTCTTACTCGATTCGTGAGCAAGAGAAAGCTTCTCTAGAGCATCGAGAGACTGTTCTGCTGTTAGACACTTCTTAAGGGGAGTTGATACACGATTACCAGACAGATGAGACTGAAGAGAGAAGCGATTAGAGAATGGGAGAGGGGGGAGGAGAGGACCGACCTCGAGTTGACCACTTGCAGCAAGAAGAAGACCAAAGAAAGGAGGAGAAGGTTGAAGAGGATGAGAGAGATATTCAGGATGATATTGAACACCCACGTAGTAAGGATGATCTGAATTGATTATATATTCAATGACTCTTATTCATTCTCACCAGCCAATTCAATAATCTCCATTCTAACAGCAGTGTGATCCTCTCCTCCTCTCTTACACAGATAATCAATCTTCGGCAGAAGATCCTGAACAAATCGGTTAAAATAGATCAATAAAACATCACAATCCCCATCAACTTTCCAATTTTTACCTCATTCTCCTTAGTCTTCTCGGCATATTCGATAAGAGCAGCAGAATTCTCACTCATTTTCTTCTTCTCATAAAGTGAGAATTTCTCCGTAGTATCTTCATCGACTCCCATTCCCACGAAGAGAAACCCCTGAATGAAAGATTTAGGACAGTTTACAACTGAATGGAATATCAATGCGGATTAAAGGTAATGTACGAACTACGAAACTCGTTTTCAAAACCGAATCAAAACATAATAAATAAAATGCATACATTCTTGCTCAATTCAGGGACGATATTGGGATTAACTTCGTATCGATGACGATGTCTCTCTTCCACTTCATCTTCCCCATATAGAGAACCTACAACACTAAGTCATTAATCCATTTTTTTAAATTCAATTCAATTCAATTATTTTATCCACCAGGGTATGAGGTAGATTAAATTTACGCTGATCTTCGTTAAGTTTTGGGTATAGTTTCCATAATGAATAATCATCTTCACTCACGTAGTTTACACTTGGTAAGGAATACGGTAGTTCTCGCTCCCAATCTCATCGTTCCTCCCAGTTTACCCGTATGATGTTCAGGCATCTCGAGAACAACCTTAACACAATAAATAAATCTCATATTGTCTGAGTATGGAAATGATCTCATATATGGTACCGTCTGTCTCTCAGTAAGTCCTTCCTTCACGAATTCAGTTGAATTCGCTCCTTCGATTCCGAGTACATTACGAGAGTATTCGATAGTTGCACACTGCATACCGAGACACACACCTTAATACAATTATTCATTCCACTCCTTCCTCCATTCATATTCTTACCAAGGAAGGGAATCTTCTTCTCGCGAGCATATTTGCATGCATTGATCATTCCTTCCACTCCTCGATTATCGAATCCACCCGGAACGATGATACCACTGCAATCAAATAAATAATTATCAAGTAATTCAAGTAGTAACTAACTCTGCTCCTTCGAGTTTCTTCCATTCTGCCTCACACAAGCTTTCCTCTCCTGGTTTCGGAGTCTCCAGTAGCTCAGAATTGACAAACTGAAATAACCAAATATTTTAATCAAACACTAATTTCAGATGTGGCTCATTTATTCTCCTTTTCTCGTCAATGTGATTGCTGATGGTAGAAAGAGCATTTCGCCGCCTCTCTGCCTTCTCACTCTTTCTCTCGTCTCTACAACCGTGCTCCCATGTGGTCTAGTGGTTAGGATTTCTGGTTTTCACCCAGGCGGCCCGGGTTCGATTCCCGGCATGGGAATGCCTTTTGCCGTATTTTTCGCTTATCGTCAGAACATTAAATATTCGTCAGAACGCAAGTGAAAGGTGGATTTTTGCAAATCAATTCAACTTAAATTAAAAAGATGTATACTAACAATTTGTTTGAGCTTTCTTCTCGAATTTATAGCTGCATGCCCCAGAGCTTTATTGAGAGAGGCATATGCATCGGCTATTTGGATGTACTTTCCAACGAGAACGATTGTCACTTCCTCTTCGATGTCATCCACACTAAAATACAATCATTATCAGTCTTCCCTAGTCTCTTTCTAACTGTAATCAACGTACCATTGAGCAAGTCTTCCCCAGTGCTGCATTGTGAACTTGAGCGAATTGAGAACTTCATCGGAAGTGGGAGGAAGATGGAGTCTAAAATAGAGGATCATCCCTGCCATTCCAATCTTCTTCTTCTCTTATGTTCACTAACCTCTTCTGAATGGCTTGAAGTACTCCTTGACTCTCAAGAAGAAGAGGAACTCTGTATATATTGGAGACATCGTGCACTCCCAATACCTGTAGTCACTCAGTCATTCCCTGTCCCATTCTCTCTCCTCCTCACCTGCTCCAAATCGACTAGTCCGAATGCAGCAATCTTCTCTCTCAAACGTGGTTCTAACTTATTAGTAGTACGACATACGAGTAGATCAGGCATGAGACCCGCGGCACGAAGATGACGAACCTAATCAACCGTATATGGTTAAGTTACTTTCACAATCAAAACGATTTTACAGTCGTCAGAGGACGATCACACTTGGTGGTGTACACATGTAAGGCCACGTTCGGCCAAACATTGCATTATACAGTACTGTTAGGATTACTGTATAATGCATACGGTAGATGGAGGGAACTCACTGAATTCTGCATTGGTTTCGTCTTTGGTTCTCCCGTCGCATCAGGATGCATAATGAGAGAGACGTGAACATTCATGAGACTATCACGAAAGGCCGGTCGCTAGAAGGGAAATTATCTCTAAGTGTAAGGGAGAGAGAGAGGGGGGGGGTACTCACTTGGAATCTCTCGAATGCAGCAAGGAATGCCATTCCTTCTATGTCTCCGATGGTTCCTCCCAACTGAAATGGAAGAGTACGAAAAGGAAGGGAGAGAGGGGAGGGAGAGATACCTCGATAATGCAGACATCGGGGGTCTCAGTAGATCCATCAACGGGAATCTTGGCTACTCTCTCAATCCATTCAATGATTGCATCAGTCAAATGGGGAATCGTCTGCACTGTCTTCCCCAAGTAATCACCTTTACGTTCCTTCTCTATCACCTGTAGAGAAGAGACAATTATATATATATATATATACAATACATACCATGCATAATTCAAGTTAGACATCTCTAATACACTTACATATTGATATATCTTTCCAGTGGTGATATTGTTGTCTCTGGTTAGTCTTACACTAAGGAATCTCTCATAGTTTCCTAGATCGAGATCGACCTCTCCTCCATCATCCAATACGTATACTTCTCCTGTGATAGAGTAACTTCATCATACCCTTCCTCCTCCTCTCCCTTTCTCTTTCACTCAGGGGTCGAATACTTTGTAAGAAATTACACAAGCAATCGACATGTTCACCATTCCGGGCACCTATCCAACCAACATTTTGCCTGTTCAGGGTATCACTGTGTGAATATAGCAACCCACATTCGAAGCGTTCGAGTACAAATTCCAAAAAGCTTCAAACAAGTGATATTGAGAACAGTACGTAATCGAGCCCTGCTTTCACTAACCATGCTCAATGGGAGAGAATGTTCCAGCATCAATATTGATGTACGGATCGATCTTGATAGCAGTCACCTGTAATTGACACTTTTCAAATATTTTAAAACGTGTAATGTGCGCTGGGTAGAAAATGATCACTTATCAGCAAATGCACGCTTCTTCGTCATGGATAAGATTAAGGCCATTGAGTCTGCCCTCTCTCCATACCTTGTATCCATTGTTCTTGAGTAGAACTCCGAGAGACGAAGATATGATTCCCTTTCCAACTCCTGAGATGACTCCTCCCGTCACAAGAATGTATTTCATCTGCTTCTCAGCAGGAGAAGAACAATTGGAGAAGACTGCTTGGGAAGTCATTCTGAAAAGAGATACTCATTCAGTCAACAGTGAACTATTGCGAAAACAAAGGAAATAGAACAAAACAAACAACAACAGTGGATAGTTACAAACACACAAAGAATATAAATGAGGTCACTTGATCTCTTTCTCATAGTGGGGAAGCCCTGTAGATAGTCCTCAGTTGATAAAAAGGGGAGGAGATAAGATGAAATGAGACTGGTGCCTATCACGGAATGGTAGAATGGGATTATACTCATCGACTCATTTCATTCCAAGAACATTAAAATAATGGAAGAGATATCCTAAGTGAAATAAAGAGAATAGAAATAATGGCGCCGACAACTACAAACTCATCGCTTACATAGCGATGATGAGCGTGTGAATGAGATAGACCAGAGGGGAGAAATCAGCAGTGATGGATAGAGAGGGACACGAATGAAAGAGTCTTCCCACATTAGAGAGAGAAGTGACCATTTGAGAAAGAATTGCGAACATGGGAACGGAGAGATCAGACGACCCGATAAAAAGAGTGAATGGGGGAAGGGAAAGGAGGAAAAAGAGACGGAAAGTGCATTGGCAGATACATCGGAGAGAGGGGGAGGAGAGAGAGGGGGAAGAGAAAAGAGAGGAAAGGGACATGGAATAGATACTGTATATTATCTTTGAGAAGGACGACGAGTGAGAGAGAGAGAGAGAGAGAGAGAGAGAGAGAGTGCATTCACTAGGAAGGAATAAGCAGGGATAAGTGCAGATAGCGTAAGCGAGTTGCAAACACATATACCATCGATTGGAACATCGATGGGTTCACACAATAATTCACAATGAAAAAATGTTTTTATACTAGAGGCAATATTTACATGGCAAACAGTGTACAGACAAGAAGATGCGAATTGAATTCTAATCTGGCTACTCATTTCCTATCGATATAGAGAAAGACAATACAATGTAGGAGATCGGATTGATAAAGAAAAGAGATAACATTACATCGTTTTGTAGGTATGGAATAAATTGAGATCTCCGAAAAGGACTTCGGCCCTCTTTTCATCCACTATCTCACAATTTCGTGTAGAGAGAAAGAGGAAGTTGTTACTGCAATCATCGCCTTGATACTAATTAGAATTGACAAATATCCAACAAAATTGGAGAAGAAAATACAAGATAAAGATATAAACTCACCCTGATGAGTACCATTGCAATTTAACAATTTGAGCTTTCTCAGAACTATTCTCTGATAGAGGAATAATATCAGCTACCTGAACAACAATTAATTGTCAATCATCGTCTCGTCTTCATTTTCACTCACCTCAACATGGACATTCTTTCTCGATCCCCAGAAAGTGAGATAACCAATCCTCGCATAGTCATTCGATTCATTCATCGAGATTACTCCGATCAATCGATTCAAATATCTGAATTCATCTCATACAGTACTCCTTCTCGTCTCTTACAATACCTCGAGAATACACCCAGAAGGAGGGGAGCAGCGACTGCTAATACAAAAGTGAATAAGAATGTTTGTTTGTCATTCGTTCCCATCAATAGTCCGAAAGTGGAGTATGGTAGATAGAGGACGGAGGCTATCGTCTGTACTAGTTTAGCTCGAGCAAGAAGAACACCGAATCGAATCCCTTCAAATCGATACACTGGGATCCTGAATGGATGATGGTTACTACCATGAATGAATAAATCGATTATCTCACCATCGTTCATTTTCCAATGCATCCCGTAGTGCCATTGATTCCCTCTCCGCATGCTTATGAAGCATTCTAACGGAAGTTCCACCTAATCGATTACGGATCTATAATCAATAGAATATCAATTCCCCTATTCATTCCTTTCAACAACCTCTGTCTTGTCATATGGATTGATTCTATTCCTCAATGTCTCTCCTCCTCCCATCGTTCTTCTCTCCATTCCTCTTCCTCTATCTTCTCCCATCATCATTGCTGATGTACGGGCAGCAATCTTAACTGCAGCCTGTTGAGTACCTCTGCAATACATCAACTACCATTGGATTATCAACATCATCGATATCTCATCCTCTTCTAACCTGTTATTGACTGCATTGAGAATGGCCTTGCCCAATACGAGTCCCGCTGGCAGCAAAACCATCCTGAATGCAAAAACAATTATTATTTTTTCGTATAATGAAACAGATAATCGAAGTGGACAGAAACCACTTTCTCAACATCGAAATCGGAGAAAAGTAAGAAAACAAGTCTTTATTAAACTCGTATATTTCACCGTTTTATTTTGGTTTGAGATTGTAAACATCGATAACAACTGCTTAACAACAATGTAACTAATCAACTACTCCACCTATCTATTCAAATCCACCTAGAAGAATCTTCTGAGTACTTTAGAGAAGAAAGAAACGAGAGTAGGCACGTGATGATCTATTCTTCTCAATGCACGACCATCAACAATTGATGAGAACTCAAGGAGATTATCTCGTTCCTGTAATCATCCATTTAAAATCAATCAATTGATGTTCATCTACTTACATCTCTCAATCTCTTCATCAGATCCTCATTCGTAGTACTGACAACGACTTGAGCTTCGAGATCACGATGGAAGGATCGATATCCTGATTATTCCCTTCCTTTTAATAAATAATAATAAACGAAGGACTGACCATAATTTGATGATCCAATAACAGTGTCAATTCGATGTCCTCTATCACACCACAATCCCTTCGCATGAAACGACCATCCTTTACGACTCCATTCCACTAACTCCACACACTTTCGATTCTGAATCCATTAAGTTATGAATAATACTATTTTTTCTAACACTCTTTGAAGATATGATGGGTTCACAATTCCGTAGAATGTGTAATTGACAATAATATCGATACAATTCAGTCATTCTTCTTCTTTCACTTACACGTTTATCGATAGCAGCGAGGAAAGAAGCAGCAATGGAAGAATACATGGATGGAATAAATCGAGAGAGACCAGATGCACCCGCGAATCCATTCGCCTATACAGAAATTACTGTTATCTATGGTTGGATAGACTACGATACTGATAACTGATAAATAGGTGAATAATAGAGGTAGTCTTACATCGGGAGCAGCCATAAGTACTTTGAGAGAATAATCTCCCTCTCTCAGCATCAAATTCTCGTATTCATCAGTCGCATTGAAGTATCCAGAAGCGAGAGTCATATTCAACGAAGGATCCTACAGAATATACAAAATATTCATTAGGGACAATTCAAAAAAAATCTGTTAACCACACACTTTGGATGCGAAGAGCCTTTTGAGAAATTGATACTCCTGATCGATTCCAATCATTCCCATTTGTATCAAAGGGTAGATTACAGTATCTCCTTCTATTGACTTATTATTCCCTCTTTTCGCTTCATCTACTACATTCATCACTCGCTCTCGTAATGAAGAACGGTATTCAGAAGCATTTCCTAGCACAGAATTTTTGCATTAGAACGGAAATGTATAATAAGTATTACCTTGGAAAGGGTGTTTGGTGCAGTCCGAATGCAGTTTCTTCTCTCCATCTCCACTTAATTGGAACGAGTGAGATCCCACTGCCGTGATAACTACAAGTGCATCATCATACAAAAATTGTACTTTTTTTAAACCAACTAGAACAGAAGAAGTCAACAAGTTTTTTGGAATTCTCAATCATCACATATCGATCCTGTCGATCAGTGAAATATGAATCAGAGAGATTAGCGCTGAATTCAGTTCGATAAACATACTTATTGTAGATAATATATGGCTCACCCCGAAATGAGGAGAGTATTGTCGAAGATGTACAACTTCATATGTTGCAGTCCCACAATTTCATTGTTCCTCTCTCCCAGAATACTCTTCAGTGCTCCCCTGAGTTCAGGAGTGTGGAAGAGATAGATCTGTAATTATAATGTTGGACATTAAAACCACAATATTTATACAAATGTGCATAAGGCTTCCTGATCAGGATTTCAGTTATCCAACCTTGAACATTTTTTATTCCTAATGAAGATTCATAAAGCCCTACACTAGAAGAGTGATACCTTCGCTTTATCAGCAATCTTCTTGAGCAAAGTTGTACTACTCTTCCCATCCTTCTCTCCTCTCGTTCCTCGATGGAAATCGAGCAGAATTCGCACATCTAGTGATTCATTATCCTCTAGACGACTCGAAATACCATCTACCTAAAACATGAATGGCTCAATTGTCTATTTACAAATCATAAATTACGTAACAGATGATGACGAAATTTCTGAGGCTTCCATGAAACTATAACATAACTTCACTCACAATGGCGGATTCGTGTTGACCGGTTCCGATGTAAAGACTACTCAGATACACTCGATTCTTCGCACTTCCGATTCGTTCCTAAACTGAGGAAGTGTGATTTAATCGAGAGAAAACTCAATAAAGTCTACTCACAAGTATCAAATCGTAAAATTCTGAGGGTTTTTCGATGATCCTGATGGAATTGGCATCCACAGGAAATTCGACACCAGTCTCTTTGAGGTAATCCATCGATTGACGACGAGTTTAACATTGACTCCGTCCCATATCAACTGAAAACTGAAAGAAAAAGAAAAATCGCAAAAAATTTAAACTACCGTATACGACGTGAATAGTTGTGTCAAATATATTTCAGCGTGTCTGTTATTTAACGATAGTGTTTTTATGACGACGATTCTTTATGGAACAATGACTCCCATGTAATAAATTAAATTGTAGAAATAATTTCAAAAACGACAAAATACAATTGAATAAAAAAATATCAAATGATGAACGGTTTTGTGAATTGGTTGAATAGGTGATCTCCATAATTGCGTCTTAAAACTCAGATTGACTGATTTGCGAGTGGAGTGATTCACTTCACTCGTCTCAATCAAAGTGAACTGGTCACTCTCCAATCCTTTCCTCTCCCTTCCCCTACACAAGCAGATGGCGTTTCGCGCCAAACGAATCTGGGCAGACGGTGAAGGTACTGTAGATGAGCAGGTGGTCTAAATCAATCGATATATTAAGGGGAGAATGCAGATATCGTGCTCTCGAATGAGAAAATGCATGCAAGTGGCCGATTCGCCAATGTATTCGCTGCCAATCTACTCAAACCAATGAACAAACGAGTGGCCGTCAAAAGGGCATGGTAAGGAGATGGGGAGATAGAGAGATTATCGACTCTTTTTTAAAGGGAATCGAAGGAAGCGAAGGAATCGGGGAATGAATACAGAAATGAGGCTGATGTTCTATCTCAATTACATCATCCAAATATCACTCGACTACTCTATTATTATGTGCAGAAAATGGAGAAGGAGGTGAATACGAGATCTCATCGTCCATCCGATCATACCGTAATCCCTTGCAGACTTGTCATTGGATGATTCTCGATTTTCTTCCTCTGGATATGGTTGGCCTCAAAGCGAAGGTTCATCTACCGTATCCTTCCCTTCCTTATCTCTTCTTCTTGGAAGGGAGTTCATCTAGATGAAGTTGATGCTCGTCTCTATTCATATCAATTATGGAGGGCAGTGGAACACATTCATTCAAAGGTATTTCCTTTGGATTGATAGATAATGATAATGATCTACATATTAGGGATATCTTCATCTCGATATCAAACCAGCCAATTTGATTGTTGATCACGACAAGGGAATTCTTCAATTGGCTGATTTTGGAAATGCTAAGAAATTCGTTGAAGGTGAAAAGCAGAATCCGTATCAGGTTATTTGGATGTTTGAATGAACTGTGAATACGATAAATATTGAGGTGACTCGATTCTATCGTGCACCTGAACTGTTATTCGGTGCAACCAATTTCACATATGGAGTCGGTAAGAGATCCTCTTAGATCTCTTAATGATCCTCACAGATTGGTGGGCGGCTGCTTGTGTCACTGCTGAATTCATGTTAGGAAGGACTTTGATTAGAGAGAAATCGGCTGATTCCCAAGTAAATGACATAAAAAAAAAGATGGGGAATAACTGGACGATAATTGTAGATGAGAATGATCATTCACTTCCTTGGTTATCCATCTGATATTGAAGTGAAGAAGATGAAAGTCTCTCGTCCCCGAGTCAGTAGACCAAGTAAACCAAGAGGATTGAAAGCTGTGAGATGGAATAGATTGAATACAAAGGAAGAATGATAATTACAGCTTCTGGATGATTCTTCTCCATGCGAACTTCTTTCTTTCCTTCAATTTTCTCTTCAATATTCCCCCGATGGAAGAATCAATCCTTCTTCCGCACTCAAACACGATCTATTCAAGGTATATTCAAATTCATCAATCCACTACACATTCAGGAAGGTAGTTGATGACTGATAATTTTTTTTTAATATACGCAAGAAGAGACATTTAGATTTTCAGGGAGTTTATGGCAATTATCGTTTGCTTTATCGCTTTTTAAATACTAAAAAAGAATAATAATTAACTTAGCCTCTTCTCTCGTCTCCTCCTCCATTGAGATGGAATCAGAACAGAGCAATTCTTCCCACTCTTCAATCCGATTACGTGAACATTCCCATTTAATCTATTGGTCATTCATTTATCTCAGGGATCGGAATCATCCAAATCTTCTGAAGATGAAGACAATAAAGAGAAGAAGACAACTGATGTGAAGAAAGAATAAATATCAGATAATCTAATCTGAATCCGACACAAAACGTAATGATAAAGTGTAATAGTTCATGAACGGTCTTCGATATATTTATCCATCTGCACTCCAAATATCAGCTTTCTTCTCTTCTTTTTCATTCACAATTTGAGTACCAGCGATAATCTCTGGCCCTTTTGCTTCTTCAATCTAAATTGGAAGGAGAATACGGGGAATGGGAGAATATTGTACCTCCTCTTCAGTTTGTTCGAGAGACTTCAACTTCTCAATTGCATCCTTCTGCATTTTCTCCATTTTTTCCATCGTAACTTAATCAATCTTAATAATTTCATTAATTCGTATCAAAATACTCACCAGTCTTCAATGGAAGGAGTTTTGGTTTACAGAAAATGGGCAGAACTGGCTCTTCCTGTCAATTATTCAACAATAGACAACTACAAATGAATTAAAAATATCATACCATGAAAAGCATTGCATTTTGAGAGCCGAATATTTCTTTAAATTCACTCATGGACGCACGTGAATGACTACTCCCCCCACTCCTTCACTCTCCAGTCGAGTAACCATAGAAACAGAATTCACCCCCCCCCCCCCTCCCTTCTTCTCGTCAATACTTCGACAGTGTGTGATTTAGTTGTGTTTACAGCGGATCATTTTTATCAGCAACAATTTTTATTAGAATTATTCATTTTTTCGATGATTATAATAATGTTAGGAAAGAAGATCAGATGGTGGAAAGGAAAGTGGATAGGAATTGACAAGTGAATCCATTTGGGAAATCAAGCAAGAATTGATGAACAGTCAGCGAAACACAAGATATTTGAATAAGACAGGGATAGGGAAGTGTGAGATGGAAGAAGATAGGACAGAAGGGGATGAATTATAGAGGGATCATTGATAAAGGGGAAGACTGAGTACCGGTAGAAAGGGAAGAAAGTTGGAAGAATGTAGTGCATGACAAGAGGCTTAATGTGGAAGGATCAAGCTAATCAAGACGGTACTCAGGGGTACGATAGGGAGTGATATGAAGAGGAATAAACAAGGCTCAATTATAGTGACAATGACAGAAACCGGGGGAGAGGGGAACATTGAGTAACCAACGGGAAAATGAGATAAACCAATTGCAAATCAAGAAAAGGGTCCATTGCAGTTAGAGAGACAGACCGATAAAACAACATATTACTCCAAAGTCGATTAATTATTAAATGCTACGATTAATCGATTAGAAGCGAGTTAGGAAGGTAAGGAAGGTATTGAAGGTACGTGATTCAATGTTGAAGAGTCAAACAATCTATACAACAACATGAGTATTATGTACATTATCACGAGTCGAATGAAGGGAGGGGGATGGGTTACGGTATGTGAGGAAAGAAGGGGCAAATGGGGATACGGTAAGCAGTATTCAATATTATGCATTAGGATGAATGGAAATGAGCAAGGATTCCGAGTAGAACGAGCAAGAATTATTGATCCAGAAAGAATATAGGACACTGATAATAACGATAATATAAACGAATGTAGGGGAGAAATGAGATGAGATAACGAGAGGTTGTTCACTACTTATTGTAACCAAGTTGAATAAACGAAATTAGAAGAACAGGAAAAATAAGAAAATGAACGGAAAGGTTAACAAACATAAGCAGACTCTTTCATGTACATAACAAAGCAAGAAATATAGTAAGAGTATTATACACGATTCAATGAGGGGAAAGGGGGATAATTTACAAGGGGTCAATTGAGATCTCTCGTGAGATCATGAGATGGAGAGAGGGAGAGAAGGGGAAGGGGAGACCTTCTCATGCATTACTCCGTAAGATACGAAGTAATCTTCCAACCACACCAGGTGAGACTGGAGGATTATGATAAGAATGGAATAGGGCAGGATTGGTCAATGTGTCTCGAGGGAGTGAACCCGGTCGAGATGGAATAGATGAACGATGAGATGAACATCCAATGAGAAGATGTGTTGATGATGAAGATGGAGATGGTGGAGAACGAGGACGAGGAATTGATGGAGTACAACATGTAAAGATGAGTAGACCATCCTGGAATAGAAGTGATGAGATAAGGGATACAAGGAGGAAGGGAGGGAGATACATACCTCATAGTAATACTTGACTGCTTTCCCTCCCTTAGCATGACGGAATTCCATTGTTCTCTTCAATGATTCTGATTGTTCTTCCGTTCTGAATTCATTCTTGCTCGTTGCAAATGCAGGCAGATCGGATTGACGAGCACGGAGATATGAATCCTGAAATGAACCCATCAATACCGTACCAATATCTACCGTACTCTTTCTCTCCTACAGTATTGTCCCCTCTACCGTACCTGTTTCTCATAGTGCATAATATCCTTCTCTGCTTCCTCCACTAAATCCCATGGATGCATACTGTCTTCATCAATGATGATCGAATCAAATTCAGTCACCTCCGGGTACATTTGCCACTCCTATAATGGATCCAATACAACACTACTCATTTCAACCAACGAATATCAATGGAAATAAGGAGAAGTTTTTCCACTCACTCGAATGAATCTGCACATTCCCTTCGGTGAAATTCGTCGACAATTCGTGAATCGAACTCTAATCTTCGCTCTTTCCGTAGAAGGAAGACGAAGCCATGAGAGAAGAATTTCCTGAGAAAGACAGAGATTAGATATTGTCATGAGTTGAGATAAAATACTATAATTCAAGAATGAAATGGCCATGCCCTCACCTCATTGGCAATCAATGCAGGATTAGAGGATGCTTGTTTGATATTGAGCTGTTCGATATTATTGAGAGGAAGAACAGCATCCACTTTGATTCTGTCTTTACTCTGAAGTCCATCGAGTGTTATACGACGAAGACGAGGACGAAGACTGAAAGAGAAGAGGCATGAACATACATGAAAAAGTTAGGTGACACAATTCTATGAAAGCGGGATATGTTTACGAATTGTAGGTTACAGGCCTAGTCAACGAAAACCTTAAAAGCGTGCTATGTTTTCAAATTCCAGGTAGATTTTTTTAGCCTTTTCATGCATGGGAATGAATGAGAGAAGGGGGGAGGGGAAGGACTTACAGGGAGATGAACCAGAAGATGAGTTGAACTGGTCTACGTGAATATAATGAATGATCACGGAAGACGAGATGAAGTGGATTAATTGGTGCGAGTTTCGATGCCAATCTCTCGAATCGACCAGATGATAACAGTCGAACTTCATCCATCAACTGGAATATACATTATTATGATATTATCCTTCCATCGAAACCACTAGATAAATAAGAATATCTTACCTCATCAGTCATTTCTTCGACAATATTTCCCTTATTGACTGATTTGGTTGAATCCAATTCATGATATCTCGATTGAACATCATTAGTAGTCTGCCCTGCTTGTCTTCCATTAATAATTCCTCCAGTTGGGCCTCCCATTGCCATTCCTGCTCCTTGACCCTACAAGAGAGAGAGAGAATGATCACTTCCATCTCCATACATGAAAAAGTGATATGGTAAAATCCGACGAAAGCGGGGTATGTTTGCGAATCGTAGGTTACAAGCCTTGTTAATATCTAGTACCTCGACTGCGTGGTATGTTTTCAAATTCTTGGTAGGTTTCCACAAGTTTTTGCATGTATGTCCATCTCCCCCACTGTCACTTACATTTGCATGTGTGATTCCTCCACTTGTAGAGGGAACATCAGCCATCTGTCCTCCTTCTCTCTCAAGGAAGTTACCAATGTTCTGTAGAAGCACCTGCAATTCATTCCCTCATTCTCCCTCCCACTCAATTCATCCCCTCTCCCCCCTCTCTTGTGTCACGTGGGACGATGGGAAAACGATGCAATCATACTTGAATACTTGGATCAAATCACTCTCCATCCATCCCCTGATTATCCTCATCGATAGACCATTGAAACAGTCTCGTACCCTCCCCCCCTCTCTCAATCTGGTAGTCCATTCCATCTTTCATTGTCCCTCTTCTCTCTTCTCAATGTCTCCTTCCGGGACGTCTTCCAATTCACACGAAAGGATTCTCTCCATCAGAGAAGGAAGACGGAGAGAGGGGAAAGGGGAAGGCTAACGAGATCAAGTCCATTAAACAACACTCTCCACATATAGTAGTGGTACAATACAGGACGCGATTGAGAATCCCCCTTCTCCCCTTTCTTCTTTATTCTTGTTGCAACGTGCAAGATCAGAGAATCAAGAAGGTGATTCATGGTCCGATCAAAGAAATGAGATTGAATGCCAGCAGAGAGGAGGTGAGAGAGACAGAGATGAGAGGGGGAGTGATGGGGGGAATCACTCGTTCCAATCATGCAAAAAGTGTTCTCTTCTCTCCCTCATGGAATACATTGACGTCGTTTCTCGCTTACTCATCTCAATCTGACTAACCCCTCCCCCCACCCCTTCCTCCTCTCTCACTGTTTTCTACATCCTCTTCCAATGTGTCACCATCTCTACGCAACATTATGCAATCCCATTCTTCCCCTTCCCTTAGTAATCTCATAGTAATCATTCATACCTCAGTAATATCATAATCAGCCATCCACTTGTCCATATCGAATGTGTATGCCCACGATGGTTCAGATGTGCCAACCATTTGATCAACTTCGAAACGAGTAGCACGAGGTTCAAGACGCTCTTTCATTGTGGGAATAGGCTGAAAGAGATGGATACTCAAAAGGGAAGGAGGGAGAAGGGATCATACCTTCTCATATACAGTATCGAGAAAATCCTTGATTGAGTGTTCACTAGAGAGTGATCTGACAGTACAATAAGAGAGTGATCTCTCACATGCTCCAGATACAGATACTCCATTCGATTGATAACGAGATGATGAAGGAGGAGAAGTTGATAGAATATCAGAATTCATTCTTTCTCTTTTACTCTTCCCCTCATCCTCCATTATGAATCTCTCCAGAATCATCCTGCAATCAACAACATCCAATCACTTATTTTTCCCTTTTCTCTCTTCCTCCAATGATCATCCCCTCTTCTTTCCCCTCTTGTCCTATAGGTAGAAATGTCTTCCTCTTCTCTTCTCTTACCGTCGTCTATCAGGAATGAATAAACGGGCGAATATATGAGATGGTTCGATCGATGGATTAATTCGTTCCATCTCTGATTGAACTGTTCTTCGTAGAGTGGAACACACACGGGAACAACGAGATATCGATACTGGATCACACCTGCAATACATATATTGATTAGATGGATCAAGATGAGAGCACGGTATATCATGGGACAGAGAGGGGAGAAGAGTATGGCAAGTTATGTAGTGAATGAGTGTGTTCTCATCAACTATCGTTCAGTCTTATCATTCAATCAGTGAGAATAGACCAAGAGAGGGAGAGAGAGAGAGAAAGAAAGAGACTACTCAATCAACAGACAACAATGGAATCTCATCCTCATTCAATCCATCTATTATATCACACCATCTCTTGTTTTCAAAGAGATCAATTAACCCCTTCTCTCAATCGCTCCCTCTTTCTATGAGCCCCTTACGGACCAGTGAAATAGTGCATAAAATAGAAGGGCCGTATCATATTTCAGCACTCTTACAGTAGATCACGAGACTACGTGCATTACTCTTGAGTATCATTCCCCCTCTCCCCTTCCCCCGTCTCTCTCGATTGAGGTACAAAGTATGACTCTTCTTCCTCCAATCGTTGTCTTCATTCTCACTATCATCAACAATCATCTACCCTTAGCCTCTCTTCTCAATCTCATCTCATATCTCTCCTTCTCACTTATTACAACTCACTGCTACTCGAGGGAGAATGCCATAGGGAAGAAGGGGGGGGGATACCCCACCCGCCCCCCCCCCCTCCCCTCTACCCATTCCATCTCTCTCGATGCACTAATCGTCGTATAACGATGGGAACGCAATCTCGTGTTCCCCCTCTCTCCATCCATCTCCAGATCTACCTTTCCTTCCCTCATTTCCTATCTCAATTTCCTTTACTCTCACCCATTCCATTCCTTTCCTTTCTCCTCTGAATGAGTTAGTGCACACTCCTCAAGAGATAGATAGACACTACACAAAAAAACAGCCCCCGATTGGAATGTAGAGTAGAGGGCAAAAGGGAAGAAGGAGAAAGGGAAGGATGAAAGAAATGGGAAGAAAGATAGTGGGAGAGAAGAGGACATGGGTAGATGGGGTAGATGGGTTGGTAGACAAGGGACACTATAAAGGGACATCATACCCCTCTCTCTCTATGACCCTCTTGTCTGATGAGTGAGAAAGAGAGAGAGGAATAGGGACAAAGAGAGTCTAGTCAATCCATTAGTAGACAGTTTAGTCTGTCCTCCCCTCCCCCTCCTCCTCCTCTTCCTCCGTCATTCTATCATATACATCTCCCTTCCCCACTCCCCAATCTCCACACGTACTCCCTGTATACACAAACTGTCTTCTTTCCCCTCTGCAAGCTTCCCCCTTCCCCTCTCTCCCCCATCTACAAAATGGCTGCTCCTTCAACATGAGCTACTCCATCCATTCTGAGAACCCGCATGACGAAATGGGAAAGAGGGAAGAAAGGAGAGGGAGAGGGAGAGAGACATACATAGAACACCGTCCACTCCCTCTCTCTCGTACCACGTGGAAAGGGAGAATATCCCTCCTCCCTCCCCCTCTCGCAGTCTCTTTTTGTGTGCATGTGATGTGGATGTGGATAGACTGAATACGACGATGACGACGGTCATGTGAGAGGAGGAGAAGGGAGGGGAGGAGGAGGGAGGGGAGGAGGAGGAGGGGGGGGGGAGACAGAAGGAGGGAGGGATGGAGGATACCAAGTATCGGCAGTGGAAGAGGATTCATTGGAATGAGTGAAATGAGCGAGAGTAGTGGAATGGGAAGATGGAAGAGAAGGAAGAAGAAGAGGAAGAGGAAGAGGGAGGATTGAAGAATACGAGCACTGACATCCATACAAATACCTTACTATTCCCATCTATCTCTATCCATTCGCGCGACTGAAGGAAATAGAATAAGGAAAGAAAGAGGAAATGAGCAGAAGAGGAGCATTCATCTGTGTAGAGTACAAAAGTGACCGATGGAAGGATCATTATTAGACCGATTGATAAGAGAAAGGGCATGATAGAAAGAGGGGAGAGGAGGGAGAAGAGAAGGGCATCCCCCTTCTCTCTCCTCTTCCTTCTTACTCCTATCACTCCATATTCGCACATCCTAATCACACACAATGTACATTGGTCACTGAGAGAGAGAGAGAAAGAGGAGTGGGGACATCTGTATGCTCATCTCAAGACTGCGTAAGAAGGAGAAAGAAGAGCAAGAGAATGGAAGGACGATGCACGGAATCTTTCCCCTTTCTCATTCTCATCATTCAATCACTAATCACTTCCCTATCTATTCAACACGTTCACTCAACATTCTCATGAGCAGAAGAGAGAAGAGAAAGGAGATTCCCACAATCTATCATGACATCTCTACCACTATCACGACCTATGTCGTTAATCAAAGAATGCGAATCACCTAGGGAAAGAGATGTGAATTGAGTGGGTGGAGAATCAAGAATGGATCAAGGAGAGATGAGAGGAGAATGAGAGGAAAAGAGGGAGGAGGGGGGATACGTGAAGATCAAGGGATGATATCAAGAGGCGTCATAAAAGGAGAATAGATACAATATGATGAGATGCCTGTCTGAGATATGAGAGATGGATTGGAGCAGAGTCTGACATTTATGGTGGGGGAATCCCCCAATCGAGATGAAGAGAGATCAAGAGAGCAGAAAGGAGTTCAAGTTAAGGATGATGAGTGAGGGTGGGGAGGGAAGAGTGGAATAGTGTAAAGGGGAAAGTATCAATCAAATATACCCTACCATTATATAGAAGGAAGAGATGGAAAGTGAGAAAGGCAAAGTAAGGAGAAGGGAAAGGTGAAGAGGTGTGCAAGTGAAACAAGAGGATGGAAGCAGTGAGTGAGTGAGTGAGTGATCAAGGAGTGCCGGACGGAGGAGGAAGGAGGGGGGGGGGGAGGGGACGGAAGGGGCAAGGGAGAAGCAGCTGACCTCTTGAATATCTCGATGAGAACAGGTTGAGGAATTGTATCCAGATTAAGAGGAAGAATAGTAGTACAAGTAGCTGTTCCACTCCATGTTGTTGATGATGATGAGAAGGAGGGAGATTTCTTATGTGATCGAGTAGATCGAGTTGATGATGGAGGTGCCATCCACATTGAGATGATGTACAGAGAGAAAGAGACCAAGAGATGGATTATACCATCCAACAACTGCAATTGACAAAGAATGATTAGATCATCTGATGAATGAATGAACGAATCGAATCGAAGAAGAACGAGGTAGAAGGGGAATGCGACGAGAATGAATCACTGTGGACACTAGAGGGCGAATCGAGGATAGGGGAAGAGAGGGAGGGAAGTGGAAGGGGGGGGGAGGGGAGGAGAAGACTCCGCCTATGAATCGCCTCTTGCGACTGAAGAGAAGGAAAGAAGAGATGGAAAGGGGAAAGGGAGGGGAGAGAAGGGGAAGGACGAGAGCGAATGAAGGAGAGACGAGAAAAGATGAGAGAAGAGAGAGGGGCAGAGACTTGGCACCGTGCCAGTCGCCTATTGCGAATCGCCCCCCTTCGCGAGAGACGAGAGATGGGCGAATGGAGAGAAGAGAGAAGGGAGGAGATGGGATGAGGGAGAGGGGAGGAGAGAAGGGAAAGGCGCGGGAAAGAGCCTTGGCCCCTGAGATGACATCACAAGCTGCAGTAAATAGTGATGGGAGGAGAAGAGAATGGGTAGAGGGAAGGGAGGGGGGGGGATTGGAATATGGGTTACTCTTTCATCCAATTGACTTCTCTTCTTAACTATTCTTTCATGCGATCTACCGTCTCTCTACTACATTCTTCATTCCTGTCTCACTTCCTACTATTATTTACCATCTCCCCCCTTCAATACACCAAAACGAACCGCTAATTCGCTTTGTATGGAAGTGAGAGAGAAGCGCGAGTATTGAGAGAGAAAAGGAAGAGAGGTAGGTAGAAAAAGGAGTGGTTTACATTCCGAATGAAACATCATACATTATTTTCCCCGTTTTGTTCCATGCAATATATGAGAATGATACTGTAGAAAAGATGGGAGACTTAGTTAGGTCAATGAGATATGGAATAAGTGTGAATAGAAGGAAGAAGAAAAGGAAGAAGGGAACGATTGAGAGGAGGTAATCATAATCTAAGTGAATCTACTACAAGGACTACGATGATAGAAGGCAACTATGAAGAGAAAAGGAAGAGACAAGACTACCGTATCCTTTTATCCTGAATACCATTGATGAGGAAGGAGAAGGAGGTGATTGGGGGAGGAGAGGGGGAATCTCACGAGAATGAAACAACGAGCAAATAAATGTCAAACTACGTAGGATACCGTGTAGAAATGGAGAAATACACGAGGTGATATCACCCCTGAAGGAGATCTCGTGATAGAGGAGAGAGAGGCGGGAAGGGGAGAGGGAGGGAGAGGGGGGAAGACTACAGGTACCATACCAACAACTACAGTACTCTTATCCTATTGACCATCTACTCAATCACCAACAGTTAGAAGCAATGTCGAACGAGTGGGCTGTCAATAAATAGAAGCGACTCGATAGAAAAGCTATAAAGAAGGAAGGAGGAAGTGGTAGTTGAATGGTGAAGAGTAAAGAGATCAGAGAAGATGAGAAGAAGGATGAGAAATGCTGTCCCGAGAACATTAAAGTGAATGAAAGAATTAATGGAAAATAGATGAAAATAGGAGAAATGAGGGAGGAAGTGATTGAAATACATGAGAGAGAAAAATATAGTCACGTGATATCATGAGAATCAGCAGGAAAGGAGGAGGAGGGAGAGGAGGGAGAGGGAAGGGTGCAGCCGAATAGAAACATCACACTATTGATAAGACTATTCCAATGTAGAGGAGGGCGCCATAAGAGAGAGGAGGGGAGGAGAGGGGGGGGGGGGGGGGGGGGGGGAGGGGGTGGAATACGCAAAGACACAAAAAATGGTTAATCTGAAGGGACAGATTGATCATGAGTCTGAGCGGGAGAGGGATAGAATACATTGAACATTGAAAAGAGGAAGGATAGAAGAATAACACGAAAAATACGAGTAGAAGAGGTACTCATTGATATGGAAGAGGAAGAGATTGAATGAATAGAAGAAGGGAGAGGGATTCAACTGAATGAATATCAATGTCATTTAGTATGGATATGAATGGGATGAGTAGAGGAACGGAGAGGTGGATGGGGGAAGGGAGGGGGGAGGGAGGAGGAGGAAGGGGAGGGAGGGGACAGCGGTAGGTCCCATTCATTCATCTCAATTCTTCTCGTGAGAAAGAAGAGATCACATCACTTGAATCAGAATGAAGATGAGAGTAGAAGGGAGGAAATGGAAGGGAGAAAAGGTTGGAGAGAAAGGGGGGAACGACGATTCAACCATTCACTATCTTCCTCCTCCTCTTCGCCTTTTTCGTCATTCTTTTCTTCTTTCTTCAACTCGTTAATTGAGTAAGGAATGGGGATTCGTTGACTATATCGGGAGATTGGAATGAATGTGAGTGGGGGAGGAAAGGGAGGAAGGGGAGGGGGAGGAGAAGATGAAGGGAGGAAAAGGGAAGGAATGCAAAGACCGGAACCCACTCTCAACTGTTTACCCTATGTGAAAACAGCTCGAATTAGCGGATGAGCGAAGATATGAATGAAGGAATGGAAGAGAGATAAAAGAGAAGGAATTCAGTCTATAATAATAATATTTATGCGTATTTACGGGAAATAACGCGGGTACAAATGAAGATGGAAATGACAACTAAATGATGTGTGAATTAGCAACAATGACATTAAGACAAACTGGTTATTCAGAGGAACTGGTATTCAATATTCCGGATTTGACAACTAGTCTTGCCGCTCTGGGAAAGAAACTGTGCTGTCTGTAGTTTGAGGATGAGACGTTATTGGTAAAGTTGATGCCGTTTCGAGTGTAGTAGTAACAAAAGTGGTGGGGTTTCTGGTTTGAGATTTTGTATTTGCCTCTCAGAAGATTACTGGCTGTCTTCAAGTCTATTTCCTCTCTACGCTTCTCTAATGAAGTTATACCTAGTTGGGCGTTCCTATCAGCAGCTCTGGGCATGTTTTCCCAAGTTGCTTTGTGACAGCGCATGTACAGTCTCCGTGTAAAGTAGTTTTGTACTTTCTCAAGAACCTTTTTGTCGCGTGGGAGGTATGGGTTAAAAACCATTGATGCGCTTTCTAGAATGGGTCTAATGTAGATGGAGTAGGTTTTCATGAGTACTTCTATGTTGTGGGACCGGAGCGCTCTAAGAATGGTGTGACAAGCAGTTTTGCTTTTCATGGCAATCGAATGGCAATGCTTTGAGAATACGAGGGATTTTTCAATAGTGAAGCCGAGGTCTTTGACTTCAGTCTTTTGCTCAAGTTTAGTGGTGCCTATTGAGTACTCCCTCTTAGGGTTTGCTCTTCCTAGATGCAGCGAGCTGCACTTGTGTGATGCAAGAGGAAGTTGCCATTCTTCTGACCAACCAGCAATGGTATCGATCGCGTTTTGCAGTGGGGTACTCGCGTCACTTTTCCTAAATGCGCGGTAGATTTTGATGTCGTCAGCGTACATTCGTGCAACGACCCCGTCGTTCTGAACAAGTGAGGGTATTTCCGAGGTGTAGATCAAAAACAACAGTGGGCCGAGAACAGATCCTTGTGGGACACCACTGGTTACAGGAAAAGAAGTGGAGAGAGTTTCGCGCACTCTTACTTGAAACGTTCTGTTAGTCAAGTAGTTAGCTATCCAAGCTGTGGTTTTTACCGAGAGGCCAATAGCTCCTAATTTGTGTTTCAGTTTGGGATGCGACACTCTATCGAAGGCTTTAGCGAAGTCAAAGTAAATGACGTCTACAGGTTTACTCTCACTAACG